>CAXAJV010000653.1:18644181-19354181 GCA_963969225.1 Xylocopa violacea
TATATAATGTCCCCATCGAGAAGTAGGCGACGACACGCCAGGAATATTACATCCCAGATGTTAGGTTGCGTTAGGTTAGGATACACAACGTTATAGACGTATATAATGTTCCCATCGAGAAGTAGGCGACGACACGCCAGGAATGTTGTAAAGTATTACATTCGACATGTTAGGTTGCCTTAGGCTAGAATATATATCGTTATAGACGTATACAATGTTCCCACCGAGAAGTAGGGCCCGAAATGCCAGGAATGTTGTAAAATATTACATCCGAGATGTAAGGTTCCCTTAGGTTAGGATATATATCGTTATAGACGTATATAACGTTCCCACCGAGACGTAGGGACCGACATGCCAGGAATGTTGTAAAATATTACATCCCAGATGTTAGGTTGCGTTAGGTTAGGATATACAACGTTATAGACGTACATAAAGTCCCCATCGAGAAGCAGGCGACGACACGCCAGGAATGATGTAAAATATTACCTTCGACATGCTAGGTCGCCTTAGGCTAGGATATATAACGTTATAGACGTATACAATGTTCCCACCGAGAAGTACGGGCCTACGCGTCAGGAATGTTGTCAACTATTACATCCGAGATGTTAGGTTCCCTTAGGTTAGGATATACAACGTTATAGACGTATAGTATGTTCCCACCGAGATGTAGGGACCGACATGCCAGGAATGTTGTAAAATTTTACATCCGACATGTTAGGCTGCCTTAGGTTAGGATATACAAGGTTATAGATGTATATAATGTCCCCATCGAGAAGTAGGCGACGACACGCCAGGAATGTTGCAAAGTATTACATCCCAGATGTTAGGTTGCGTTAGGTAAGGGTATACAACGTTATAGACGTATATTATGTCCCCATCGAGAAGCAGGCGACGACACGCCAGGAATGTTGTCAAATATTACATCCCAGATGTTAGGTTGCGTTATGTTAGGATATACAACGTTATAGACGTACATTATGTCCCCATCGAGAAGCAGGCGACGACACGCCCGGAATGCTGTAAAATATTACATTCGACATGTTATGTGGCCTTAGGCTAGGATATATAACGTTATAGACGTATATAATGTTCCCACCGACAAGTACGGGCGGACACGCCAGGAATGTTGTCAACTATTACATCCGAGATGTTAGGTTGCCTTAGGTTAGGATATATATCGTTATAGACGTATATAATGTTCCCACCGAGACGTGCGGACCGACATGCCAGGGATCTTGTAAAATATTACATCCCAGATTTAGGTTGCTTTAGGTTAGGATATTCAACGTTATAGACGTATATAATGTCCCCATCGAGAAGCGGGCGACGACCCACCAGGAATGTTGTAAAATATTTCATCCCAGATGGTAGGTTGCGTTAGGTTAGTATATACAAGGTTGTAGACGTATATAATGTCCCCATCGAGAAGCAGGCGACGACACGCCAGAATGTTGTAAAATATTACATCCGAGATGTTAGGTTGCCTTAGGTTAGGATATACAACGTTATAGATGTATATAATGTCCCCATCGAGAAGTAGGCGACGACACGCCAGGAATGTTGTAAAATATTACACCCGAGATGTTAGGTTCCCTTAGGTTAGGATATATGACGTTATAGATGTATATAATGTCCCCATCCAGAAGTAGGCGACGACACGCCAGGAATGTTGTAAAATATTACATCCCAGATGTTAGGTTGCGTTACGTTAGAATATACAACGTTATAGACGTATATAATGTCCCCATAGAGAAGCAGGCGACGACACGACAGGAATGTTGTAAAATATTACATTCGACATGTTAGGTTGCCTTAGGCTAGGATATATATCGTTATAGACGTATACAATGTTCCCACCGAGAAGTAGGGCCCGACATGCCAGGAATGTTGTAAAATATTACATCCGAGATGTTAGGTTGCGTTAGGTTAGGATATACAACGTTATAGATGTATATAATGTCCCCATCGAGAAGTAGGCGACGACACGCCAGGAATGTTGTAAAATATTACACCCGAGATGTTAGGTTCCCTTAGGTTAGGATATATGACGTTATAGATGTATATAATGTCCCCATCCAGAAGTAGGCGACGACACGCCAGGAATGTTGTGAAATATTACATCCCAGATGTTAGGTTGCGTTACGTTAGAATATACAACGTTATAGACGTATATAATGTCCCCATCGAGAAGCAGGCGACGACACGACAGGAATGTTGTAAAATATTACATTCGACATGTTAGGTTGCCTTAGGCTAGGATATATATCGTTATAGACGTATACAATGTTCCCACCGAGAAGTAGGGACCGACATGACAGGAATGTGGTAAAATATTACATCCGAGATGTTAGGTTGCCTTAGGTTAGGATATACAACGTTATAGATGTATATAATGTTCCCACAGAGAAGTAGGCGACGACACGCCAGGAATGTTGTAAAATATTACATTCTACAAGTTAGGTTGCCTTAGGCTAGGATATATAACGTTATAGACGTATATAATGTTCACATCGAGAAGCAGGCGACGACACGCCAGGAATGATGTAATATATTAAATTCGATATGTTAGGACGCCTTAGGCTAGGTTATATAACGTTATAGACGTATACAATGTTCCCACCGAGAAGTACGGGCCTACACGCCAGGAATGTTGTCAACTATTACATCCGAGATGTTAGGTTCCCTTAGGTTAGGATATACAACGTTATAGACGTATAGTATGTTCCCACGGAGATGTAGGGACCGACATGTCAGGAATGTTGTAAAATATTACACCCGAGATGTTAGGTTCCCTTAGGTTAGGATATACAATGTTATAGATGTATATAATGTCCCCATCGAGAAGTAGGCGACGACACGCCAGGAATGATGTAATATATTAAATTCGATATGTTAGGACGCCTTAGGCTAGGATATATAACGTTATAGACGTATACAATGTTCCCACCGAGAAGTTCGGGCCTACACGCCAGGAATGTTGTCAACTTTACATCCGATATGTTAGGTTGCCTTAGGTTAGGATATATATCGTTATAGACGTATATAATGTTCCCACCGAGACGTAGGCACCGACATGCAAGGAATGTTGTAAAATATTACATCCCAAATGTTAGGTTGCGTTAGGTTAGGATATACAACGTTATAGACGTATATAATCTCCCAATCGAGAAGCAGTCGACGACACGCCAGAATGTTGTAAAATATTACATCCGAGATGTTAGGTTGCCTTAGGTTAGGATATACAATGTTATAGATGTATATAATGTCCCCATCGAGAAGTAGGCGACGACACGCCAGGAATGTTGTAAAATTTTACATTCGACATGTTAGGTTGCCTTAGGCTAGAATATATAACGTTATAGACGTATATAATGTTCCCACCGAAAAATAGGGGCCGACGCGTCAGGAATGTTGTAAAATATTACATTCGACATGTTAGGTCGCCTTAGGCTAGGATATATAACGTTATAGACGTATACAATGTTCCCACCAAGAAGTTCGGGCCTACACGCCAGGAATGTTGTCAACTATTACATCCGATATGTTAGGTTGCCTTAGGTTAGGATATATATCGTTATAGACGTATATAATGTTCCCACCGAGACGTAGGCACCGACATGCAAGGAATGTTGTAAAATATTACATCCCAAATGTTAGGTTGCGTTAGGTTAGGATACACAACGTTATAGACGTATATAATGTTCCCATCGAGAAGTAGGCGACGACACGCCAGGAATGTTGTAAAATATTACATCCGAGATGTTAGGTTCTCTTCGGTTTGGATATATATCGTTATAGACGTATATAATGTTCCTACCGAGACTTGGGGACCGACATGCCAGGAATCTTGTATAATATTACATCCCAGATGTTAGGTTGCGTTAGGTTAGGATACACAACGTTATAGACGTATATAATGTTCCCATCGAGAAGTAGGCGACGACACGCCAGGAATGTTGTAAAATATTACATTCGACATGTTAGGTCGCCTTAGGCTAGGATATATAACGTTATAGACGTATACAATGTTCCCACCGAGAAGTACGGGCCTACACGCCAGGAATGTTGTCAACTATTACATCCGAGATGTTAGGTTCCCTTAGGTTAGGATATACAACGTTATAGACGTATAGTATGTTCCCACGGAGATGTAGGGACCGACATGTCAGGAATGTTGTAAAATATTACACCCGAGATGTTAGGTTCCCTTAGGTTAGGATATACAATGTTATAGATGTATATAATGTCCCCATCGAGAAGTAGGCGACGACACGCCAGGAATGATGTAATATATTAAATTCGATATGTTAGGACGCCTTAGGCTAAGATATATAACGTTATAGACGTATACAATGTTCCCACCGAGAAGTTCGGGCCTACACGCCAGGAATGTTGTCAACTATTACATCCGAGATGTTAGGTTGCCTTAGGTTAGGATATATATCGTTATAGACGTATATAATGTTCCCACCGAGACGTAGGCACCGACATGCAAGGAATGTTGTAAAATACTACATCCCAAATGTTAGGTTGCGTTAGGTTAGGATACACAACGTTATAGACGTATATAATGTTCCCATCGAGAAGTAGGCGACGACACGCCAGGAATGTTGTAAAATATTACATCCCAGATGTTAGGTTGCGTTAGGTTAGGATATACAACGTTATAGACGTATATTATGTCCCAATCGAGAAGCAGGCGACGGCACGCCAGGAATGTTGTAAAATATTACATCCGAGATGTTAGGTTCTCTTCGGTTTGGATATATATCGTTATAGACGTATATAATGTTCCTACCGAGACTTGGGGACCGACATGCCAGGAATCTTGTATAATATTACATCCCAGATGTTAGGTTGCGTTAGGTTAGGATACACAACGTTATTGACGTATATAATGTTCCCATCGAGAAGTAGGCGACGACAAGCCAGGAATGTTGTAAAATATTACATTCGACATGTTAGGCCGCCTTAGGCTAGGATATATAACGTTATAGACGTATACAATGTTCCCACCGAGAAGTACGGGCCTACACGCCAGGAATGTTGTCAACTATTACATCCGAGATGTTAGGTTGCCTTAGGTTAGGATATATAACGTTATAGACGTATATAATCTCCCCATCCAGAAGTAGGCGACGACACGCCAGGAATATTACATCCCAGATGTTAGGTTGCGTTAGGTTAGGATACACAACGTTATAGACGTATATAATGTTCCCATCGAGAAGCAGGCGACGACACGCCAGGAATGATGTAAAATATTACCTTCGACATGCTAGGTCGCCTTAGGCTAGGATATATAACGTTATAGACGTATACAATGTTCCCACCGAGAAGTACGGGCCTACACGCCAGGAATGTTGTCAACTATTACATCCGAGATGTTAGGTTCCCTTAGGTTAGGATATACAACGTTATAGACGTATAGTATGTTCCCACGGAGATGTAGGGACCGACATGCCAGGAATGTTGTAAAATATTACACCCGAGATGTTAGGTTCCCTTAGGTTAGGATATACAATGTTATAGATGTATATAATGTCCCCATCGAGAAGTAGGCGACGACACGCCAGGAATATTACATCCCAGATGTTAGGTTGCGTTAGGTTAGGATACACAACGTTATAGACGTATATAATGTTCCCATCGAGAAGTAGGCGACGACACGCCAGGAATGTTGTAAAGTATTACATTCGACATGTTAGGTTGCCTTAGGCTAGAATATATATCGTTATAGACGTATACAATGTTCCCACCGAGAAGTAGGGCCCGAAATGCCAGGAATGTTGTAAAATATTACATCCGAGATGTAAGGTTCCCTTAGGTTAGGATATATATCGTTATAGACGTATATAACGTTCCCACCGAGACGTAGGGACCGACATGCCAGGAATGTTGTAAAATATTACATCCCAGATGTTAGGTTGCGTTAGGTTAGGATATACAACGTTATAGACGTACATAAAGTCCCCATCGAGAAGCAGGCGACGACACGCCAGGAATGTTGTAATATATAACATCCGAGATGTTATGTTGCCATACGTTAGGATATGTAACGTTATAGACGTATATAATGTTCCCACCGAAAAGTAGCAGCCGAAGCGCCAGGAATGTTGTAAAATATGACATCCGAGATGGTAGGTTGCCTTAGGCTAGGATATATATCGTTATAGACGTGTAGAATGTTCCCACCGAGAAGTAGGGACCGACATGACAGGAATGTTGTAAAATATTACATCCGAGATGTTAGGTTGCCTTAAGTTAGGATATACAACGTTATAGATGTATATAATGTTCCCATAGAGAAGTAGGCGACGACACGCCAGGAATGTTGTAAAATATTACATTCTACAAGTTAGGTTGCCTTCGGCTAGGATATATAACGTTATAGACGTATATAATGTTCCCACCGAGAAATAGGGACTGACGCGTCAGGAATGTTCTAAAATATTACACCCGAGATGTTAGGTTCCCTTAGGTTAGGATATACAACGTTATAGACGTATAAGATGTCCCCATCGAGAAGCAGGCGACGACACGACAGGAATGTTGTAAATTATTATATTCGACATGTTAGGTTGCCTTAGGCTAGAATATATATCGTTATAGACGTATACATTGTTTCCACCGAGAAGTAGGGACCGACATGCCAGGAATGTTGTAAAATATTACATCCGATATGTTAGGTTGCCTTAGGTTAGGATATATATCGTTATAGACGTATATAATGTTCCCACAGAGACGTGGGGACCGACATGCCAGGGATCTTGTAAAATATTACATCCCAGATGTTAGGTTGCTTTAGGTTAGGATATTCAACGTTATAGACGTATATAATGTCCCCATCGAGAAGCAGGCGACGACACGCCAGAATGTTGTAAAATATTACACCCGAGATGTTAGGTTCCCTTAGGTTAGGATATATAACGTTATAGATGTATATAATGTCCCCATCCAGAAGTAGGCGACGACACGCCAGGAATGTTGTAAAATATTACATCCCAGATGTTAGGTTGCGTTAGGTTAGGATATACAACGTTCTAGACGTACATAAAGTCCCCATCGAGAAGCAGGCGACGACACGCCAGGAATGTTGTAAAATATAACATTCGAGATGTTATGTTGCCATACGTTAGGATATGTAACGTTATAGACGTATATAATGTTCCCACCGAGACGTAGGGACCGACATGCCAGGAATGTTTTAAAATGTTACATCCCAGATGTTAGGTTGCGTTAGGTTAGGATATACAACGTTATAGACGTATACAATGTACCCACGGAGACGTAGGGTCCGACATGCCAGGAATGTTGTAAAATATTACATCCCAGATGTTAGGTTGCGTTAGGTTAGTATATACAAGGTTATAGACGTATATAATGTCCCCGTCGAGAAGTAGGCGACGACACGCCAGAATGTTGTAAAATATTACATCCGAGCTGTTAGGTTGCCTTAGGTTAGGATATACAACGTTATAGATGTATATAATGTCCCCATCGAGAAGTAGGCGACGACACGCCAGGAATGTTGTAAAATATTACACCCGAGATGTTAGGTTCCCTTAGGTTAGGATATATGACGTTATAGATGTATATAATGTTCACACCGAAAAGTAGCAGCCGAAGCGCCAGGAATGTTGTAAAATATTACATCCGAGATGGTAGGTTGCCTTAGGCTAGGATATATATCGTTATAGACGTATATAATGTTCCCACCGAGAAGTAGGGACCGACTTGCCAGGAATGTTGTAAAATATTACATCCGAGATGTCAGGTTGCCTTAGGTTAGGATATACAACGTTATACACGTATATAATGTCCCCATCGAGAAGTAGGCGACGACACGTCAGGAATGTTGTAAAATATTACATCCGAGATGTTAGGTTCCCTTAGGTTAGGATATACAACGTTATAGACGTATAAGATGTCCCCATCGAGAAGCAGGCGACGACACGACAGGAATGTTGTAAATTATTACATTCGACATGTTAGGTTGCCTTAGGCTAGAATATATATCGTTATAGACGTATACAATGTTCCCACCGAGAAGTAGGGCCCGACATGCCAGGAATGTTGTAAAATATTACATCCGAGATGTAAGGTTCCCTTAGGTTAGGATATATATCGTTATAGACGTATATAACGTTCCCACCGAGACGTAGGGACCGACATGCCAGGAATGTTGTAAAATATTACATCCCAGATGTTAGGTTGCGTTAGGTTAGGATATACAACGTTATAGACGTACATAAAGTCCCCATCGAGAAGCAGGCGACGACACGCCAGGAATGTTGTAATATATAACATCCGAGATGTTATGTTGCCATACGTTAGGATATGTAACGTTATAGACGTATATAATGTTCCCACCGAAAAGTAGCAGCCGAAGCGCCAGGAATGTTGTAAAATATTACATTCGACATGTTAGGTTGCCTTATGCTAGTATATATAGCGTTATAGACGTATACAATGTTCCCACCGAGAAGTAGGGCCCGACATGCCAGGAATGTTGTAAAATATTACATCCGAGATGTTAGGTTGCCTTAGGTTAGGATATATATCGTTATAGACGTATATAATGTTCCCACAGAGACGTGGGGACCGACATGCCAGGGATCTTGTAAAATATTACATCCCAGATGTTAGGTTGCTTTAGGTTAGGATATTCAACGTTATAGACGTATATAATGTCCCCATCGAGAAGCAGGCGACGACACGCCAGAATGTTGTAAAATATTACACCCGAGATGTTAGGTTCCCTTAGGTTAGGATATATAACGTTATAGATGTATATAATGTCCCCATCCAGAAGTAGGCGACGACACGACAGGAATGTTGTAAAATATTACATCCCAGATGTTAGGTTGCGTTAGGTTAGAATATAAAACGTTATAGACGTATATAATGTCCCCATAGAGAAGCAGGCTACGACACGACAGGAATGTTGTAAAATATTACATTCGACATGTTAGGTTGCCTTAGGCAAGAATATATATCGTTATAGACGTATACAATGTTCCCACCGAGAAGTAGGGACCGACATGCCAGGAATGTTGTAAAATATTACATCCGAGATGTTAGGTTGCCTTAGGTTAGGATATACAACGTTATAGATGTATATAATGTCCCCACCGAGAAGTAGGCGACGACACGCCAGGAATGTTGTAAAATATTACATTCTACATGTTGGGTTGCGTTAGGCTAGGATATATATCGTTATAGACGTATACAATGTTCCCACCGAGAAGTAGGGCCCGACATGCCAGGAATGTTGTAAAATATTACATCCCAGATGTTAGGTTGCGTTAGGTTAGAATATACAACGTTATAGACGTATATAATGTCCCCATAGAGAAGCAGGCGACGACACGCCAGGAATGTTGTAAAATATTACATTCTACATGTTGGGTTGCCTTAGGCTAGGATATATATCGTTATAGACGTATACATTGTTTCCACCGAGAAGTAGGGACCGACATGCCAGGAATGTTGCAAAATATTACATTCGAGATGTTAGGTTGCCTTAGGTTAGGATATACAACGTTATAGATGTATATAATGTTCCCATAGAGAAGTAGGCGACGACATGCCAGGAATGTTGTAAAATATTACATCCCAGAAGTTAGATTGCGTTAGGTTAGAATATACAACGTTATAGACGTATATAATGTCCCCATCGAGAAGCAGGCGACGACACGACAGGAATGTTGTAAAATATTACATTTGACATGTTAGGTTGCCTTAGGCTAGAATATATATCGTTATAGACATATACAATGTTCCCAGCGAGAAGTAGGGACCGACATGCCAGGAATGTTGTAAAATATTACATCCGAGATGTTAGGTTGCCTTAGGTTAGGATATACAACGTTATAGATGTATATAATGTCCCCATCGAGAAGTAGGCGACGACACGCCAGGAATGTTGTAAAATATTACATTTGACATGTTAGGTTGCCTTAGGCTAGAATATATATCGTTATAGACGTATACAATGTTCCCACCGAGAAGTAGGGACCGACATGTCAGGAATGTTGTAAAATATTACATCCGAGATGTTAGGTTGCCTTAGGTTAGGATATACAACGTTATAGATGTATATAATGTCCCCATCGAGAAGTAGGCGACGACACGCCAGGAATGTTGTAAAATATTACATTCTACATGTTGGGTTGCGTTTGGCTAGGATATATATCGTTATAGACGTATACATTGCTTCCACCGAGAAGAAAGGACCGACCTGCCAGGAATGTTGTAAAATATTACATCCGAGTTGTAAGGTTCCCTTAGGTTAGGATATATATCGTTATAGACGTATATAACGTTCCCACCGAGACGTAGGGACCGACATGCCAGGAATGTTGTAAAATATTACATCCCAGATGTTACTTTGCGTTAGGTTAGGATATACAACGTTCTAGACGTACATAAAGTCCCCATCGAGAAGCAGGCGACGACACCCGAGGAATGTTGTAAAATATAACATTCGAGATGTTATGTTGCCATACGTTAGGATATGTAACGCTATAGACGTATATAATGTTCACACCGAAAAGTAGCAGCCGAAGCGCCAGGAATGTTGTAAAATATTACATCCGGGATGTTAGGTTGCCTTAGGTTAGGATATATATCGTTATAGACGTATATAATGTTCCCACCGAGACGTAGGGACCGACATGCCAGGAATGTTTTAAAATGTTACATCCCAGATGTTAGGTTTCGTTAGGATAGGATATACAACGTTATAGACGTATATAATGTACCCACGGAGACGTAGGGTCCGACATGCCAGGAATGTTGTAAAATATTACATCCCAGATGTTAGGTTGCGTTAGGTTAGTATATACAAGGTTATAGACGTATATAATGTCCCCGTCGAGAAGTAGGCGACGACACGCCAGAATGTTGTAAAATATTACATCCGAGATGTTAGGTTGCCTTAGGTTAGGATATACAACCTTATAGATGTATATAATGTCCCCATCGAGAAGTAGGCGACGGCACGCCAGGAATGTTGTAAAATATTACACCCGAGATGTTAGGTTCCCTTAGGTTAGGATATATGACGTTATAGATGTATATAATGTCCCCATCCAGAAGTAGGCGACGACACGCCAGGAATGTTGTAAAATATTACATACCAGATGTTAGGTTGCGTTAGGTTAGAATATACAACGTTATAGACGTATATAATGTCTCCATCGAGAAGCAGGCGACGACACGACAGGAATGTTGTAAAATATTACATTCGACGTGTTAGGTTGCCTTAGGCTAGTATATATATCGTTATAGACGTATACAATGTTCCCACCGAGAAGTAGGGCCCGACATGCCAGGAATGTTGTAAAACATTACATCCCAGATGTTAGGTTGCGTTAGGTTACAATATACAACGTTATAGACGTATATAATGTCCCCATCGAGAAGCAGGCGACGACACGACAGGAATGTTGTAAAATATTACATTCGACATGTTAGGTTGCCTTAGGCTAGGATATATATCGTTATAGACGTATACAATGTTCCCACCGAGAAGTAGGGCCCGACATGCCAGGAATGTTGTAAAATATTACATCCGAGAAGTTAGGTTGCGTTAGGTTAGGATATACAACGTTATAGATGTATATAATATTCCCACCGAGAAATAGGGGCCGACGCGTCAGGAATGTTGTAAAATATCACACCCGAAATGTTAGGTTCCCTTAGGTTAGGATATACAACGTTATAGACGTATAGAATGTCCCCACCGAGATGTTGGGACCGACATGCCAGGAATGTTCTAAAATATTACCTCCGAGTTGTTAGGTTGCTTTAGGTTAGGATATATATCGTTATAGACTTATATAATGTTCCCACCAAGACGTGGGAACCGACATGCCAGGAATGTTGTAAAATATTACATCCCAGAAGTTAGGTTGCTTTGGGTTACGATATACAACGTTATAGACGTATATAATGTCCCCATCGAGATGCAGGCGACGACACGCCAGGAATGTTGTAAAATATTACATCCGATAAGTTAGGTTGCCTTAGGCTAGGACATATTCCGTTATAGACGTATACAATGTTCCCACCGAGAAGTAGGGACCGACGCGTCAGGAATGTTGTAAAATATTACATCCCAGATGATAGGTTGCGTTAGGTTAGGATATACAACGCTATAGACGTATATAATGTCCCCTTCGAGTAGCAGGCGACGGCACGCCAGAATGTTGTAAAATATTACATTCGACATGTTAGTTTGCCTTAGGCTAGGATATATAACGTTATAGACGTATATAATGTCCCCTTCGAGAAGCAGGCGACGACACGCCAGAATGTTGTAAATTATTACATTCGACATGTTGGGTTGCCTTAGGCTAGGATATATAACGTTATAGACGTATATAATATTCCCACCGAGAAATAGGGGCCGACGCGTCAGGAATGTTGTAAAATATTACATCCGATATTTTAGGTTGCCTTAGGCTAGGATGTACAACGTTATAGATGTATATAATGTCCCCATCCAGAAGTAGGTGACGACACACCAGGAATGTTGTACAATATTACATGCGACATGTTAGGTTGCCTTAGGCTAAGATATCTAACCTTATAGACGTATATAATGTTACCACCGAGAACTACGGGCCGACACGACAGGAATGATGTAAAATATTACATTCGACATGTTAGGTCGCCTTAGGCTAGGATATATAACGTTGTAGACGTATATAATATTCCCCCCGAGAAATAGGGGCCGACGCGTAAGGAATGTTGTAAAATATTACATCCCAGATGTTAGGTTGCGTTAGGTTAGGATATACAACGTTATAGACGTATATAATGTCCCCTTTGAGAAGCAGGCGACGACACGCCAGAATGTTGTAAAATATTACATTCGACATGTTAGGTTGCCTTAGGCTAGGATATATATCGTTATAGACGTATACATTGTTTCCACCGAGAAGTAGGGACCGACATGCCAGGAATGTTGTAAAATATTACATCCGAGATGTTAGGTTGCCTTAGGTTAGGATATATATCGTTATAGACTAATATAATGTTCCCACCTAGACGTGGGGACCGACATGCCAGGTATCTTGTAAAATATTGCATCCCAGATGTTAGGTTGCCTCAGGTTAGGATATACAACGTTATAGATGTATATAATGTCCCCATCGAGAAGTAGGCGACGACACGCCAGGAATGTTGTAAAATATTACACCCGAGATGTTAGGTTCCCTTAGGTTAGGATATATAACGTTATAGATGTATATAATGTCCCCATCCAGAAGTAGGCGACGACACGCCAGGAATGTTGTAAAATATTACATCCCAGATGTTAGGTTGCGTTAGGCTAGAATATGCAACGTTATAGACGTATATAATGTCCCCATCGAGAAGCAGGCGACGACACGACAGGAATGTTGTAAAATATTACATTCGACATGTTAGGTTGCCTTAGGCTACGATATATATCGTTATAGACGTATACAATGTTCCCACCTAGAAGTAGGGACCGACATGACAGGAATGTTGTAAAATATTACATCCGAGATGTTAGGTTGCCTTAGGTTAGGATATACAACGTTATAGATGTATATAATGTTCCCACCGAGAAGTAGGGACCGACATGACAGGAATGTTGTAAAATATTACATCCGAGATGTTAGGTTGCCTTAGGTTAGGATATACAACGTTATAGATGTATATAATGTTCCCATAGAGAAGTAGGCGACGACACGCCAGGAATGTTGTAAAATATTACATTCTACAAGTTAGGTTGCCTTAGGCTAGGATATATAACGTTATAGACGTATATAATGTTCCCACCGAGGAATAGGGACTGACGCGTCAGTAATGTTCTAAAATATTACACCCGAGATGTTAGGTTCCCTTAGGTTAGGATATATATGACGTTATAGATGTATATAATGTCCCCATCCAGAAGTAGGCGACGACACGCCAGGAATGTTGTAAAATATTACATCCCAGAAGTTAGATTGCGTTAGGTTAGAATATACAACGTTATAGACGTATATAATGTCCCCATCGAGAAGCAGGCGACGACACGACAGGAATGTTGTAAAATATTACATTTGACATGTTAGGTTGCCTTAGGCTAGAATATATATCATTATAGACATATACAATGTTCCCAGCGAGAAGTAGGGACCGACATGCCAGGAATGTTGTAAAATATTACATCCGAGATGTTAGGTTGCGTTAGGTTAGGATATACAACTTTATAGATGTATATAATGTCCCCATCCAGAAGTAGGCGACGACACGCCAGGAATGTTGTAAAATATTACATCCCAGATGTTAGGTTGCGTTAGGTTAGGATATACAACTTTATAGATGTATATAATGTCCCCATCCAGAAGTAGGCGACGACACGCCAGGAATGTTGTAAAATATTACATCCCAGATGTTAGGTTGCGTTAGGTTAGAATATACAACGTTATACACGTATATAATGTCCCCATCGAGAAGCAGGCGACGACACGACAGGAATGTTTGTAAAATATTACATTCGACATGTTAGGTTGCCTTAGGCTAGGATATATATCGTTATAGACGTATACAATGTTCCCACCGAGAAGTAGGGACCGACATGACAGGAATGTTGTAAAATATTACATCCGAGATGTTAGGTTGCCTTAGGTTAGGATATACAACGTTATAGATGTATATAATGTTCCCATAGAGAAGTAGGCGACGACACGACAGGAATGTTGTAAAATATTACATTCTACAAGTTAGGTTGCCTTAGGCTAGGATATATAACGTTATAGACGTATATAATGTTCCCACCGAGAAATAGGGACTGACGCGTCAGTAATGTTCTAAAATATTACACCCGAGATGTTAGGTTCCCTTAGGTTAGGATATATATGACGTTATAGATGTATATAATGTCCCCATCCAGAAGTAGGCGACGACACGCCAGGAATGTTGTAAAATATTACATCCCAGATGTTAGGTTGCGTTACGTTAGAATATACAACGTTATAGTCGTATATAATGTCCCCATCGAGAAGCAGGCGATGACACGACAGGAATGTTGTAAAATATTACATTCGACATGTTAGGTTGCCTTAGGCTAGGATATATATCGTTATAGACGTATACAATGTTCCCACCGAGAAGTAGGGACCGACATGACAGGAATGTCGTAAAATATTACATCCCAGATGTTAGGTTGCGTTAGGTTAGAATATACAACGTTATAGACGTATATAATGTCCCCATCGAGAAGCAGGCGACGACACGACAGGAATGTTGTAGAATATTACATTCGACATGTTAGGTTGCCTTAGGCTAGTATATATATCGTTATAGACGTATACAATGTTCCCACCGAGAAGTAGGGCCCGACATGCCAGGAATGTTGTAAAATATTACATCCGAGATGTAAGGTTCCCTTAGGTTAGGATATGTATCGTTATAGACGTATATAACGTTCCCACCGAGACGTAGGGACCGACATGCCAGGAATGTTGTAAAATATTACATCCCAGATGTTAGGTTGCGTTAGGTTAGTATATACAAGGTTATAGATGTATATAATGTCCCCATCCAGAAGTAGGCGACGATACGCCAGGTAATGTTGTAAAATATTACATCCCAGATGTTAGGTTGCGTTAGGTTAGAATATACAACGTTATAGACGTATACAATGTCCCCATAGAGAAGCAGGCTACGTCACGACAGGAATGTTGTAAAATATTACATTCGACATGTTAGGTTGCCTTAGGCTAGAATATATATCGTTATAGACGTATACAATGTTCCCACCGAGAAGTAGGGCCCGACATGCCAGGAATGTTGTAAAATATTACATCCGAGATGTAAGGTTCCCTTAGGTTAGGATATGTATCGTTATAGACGTATATAACGTTCCCACCGAGACGTAGGGACCGACATGACAGGAATGTTGTAAAATATTACATCCGAGATGTTAGGTTGCCTTAGGTTAGGATATACAACGTTATAGATGTATATAATGTTCCCATAGAGAAGTAGGCGACGACACGCCAGGAATGTTGTAAAATATTACATTCTACAAGTTAGGTTGCCTTAGGCTAGGATATATAACGTTATAGACGTATATAATGTTCCCACCGAGGAATAGGGACTGACGCGTCAGTAATGTTCTAAAATATTACACCCGAGATGTTAGGTTCCCTTAGGTTAGGATATATATGACGTTATAGATGTATATAATGTCCCCATCCAGAAGTAGGCGACGACACGCCAGGAATGTTGTAAAATATTACATCCCAGAAGTTAGATTGCGTTAGGTTAGAATATACAACGTTATAGACGTATATAATGTCCCCATCGAGAAGCAGGCGACGACACGACAGGAATGTTGTAAAATATTACATTTGACATGTTAGGTTGCCTTAGGCTAGAATATATATCATTATAGACATATACAATGTTCCCAGCGAGAAGTAGGGACCGACATGCCAGGAATGTTGTAAAATATTACATCCGAGATGTTAGGTTGCGTTAGGTTAGGATATACAACTTTATAGATGTATATAATGTCCCCATCCAGAAGTAGGCGACGACACGCCAGGAATGTTGTAAAATATTACATCCCAGATGTTAGGTTGCGTTAGGTTAGGATATACAACTTTATAGATGTATATAATGTCCCCATCCAGAAGTAGGCGACGACACGCCAGGAATGTTGTAAAATATTACATCCCAGATGTTAGGTTGCGTTAGGTTAGAATATACAACGTTATACACGTATATAATGTCCCCATCGAGAAGCAGGCGACGACACGACAGGAATGTTTGTAAAATATTACATTCGACATGTTAGGTTGCCTTAGGCTAGGATATATATCGTTATAGACGTATACAATGTTCCCACCGAGAAGTAGGGACCGACATGACAGGAATGTTGTAAAATATTACATCCGAGATGTTAGGTTGCCTTAGGTTAGGATATACAACGTTATAGATGTATATAATGTTCCCATAGAGAAGTAGGCGACGACACGACAGGAATGTTGTAAAATATTACATTCTACAAGTTAGGTTGCCTTAGGCTAGGATATATAACGTTATAGACGTATATAATGTTCCCACCGAGAAATAGGGACTGACGCGTCAGTAATGTTCTAAAATATTACACCCGAGATGTTAGGTTCCCTTAGGTTAGGATATATATGACGTTATAGATGTATATAATGTCCCCATCCAGAAGTAGGCGACGACACGCCAGGAATGTTGTAAAATATTACATCCCAGATGTTAGGTTGCGTTACGTTAGAATATACAACGTTATAGTCGTATATAATGTCCCCATCGAGAAGCAGGCGATGACACGACAGGAATGTTGTAAAATATTACATTCGACATGTTAGGTTGCCTTAGGCTAGGATATATATCGTTATAGACGTATACAATGTTCCCACCGAGAAGTAGGGACCGACATGACAGGAATGTCGTAAAATATTACATCCCAGATGTTAGGTTGCGTTAGGTTAGAATATACAACGTTATAGACGTATATAATGTCCCCATCGAGAAGCAGGCGACGACACGACAGGAATGTTGTAGAATATTACATTCGACATGTTAGGTTGCCTTAGGCTAGTATATATATCGTTATAGACGTATACAATGTTCCCACCGAGAAGTAGGGCCCGACATGCCAGGAATGTTGTAAAATATTACATCCGAGATGTAAGGTTCCCTTAGGTTAGGATATGTATCGTTATAGACGTATATAACGTTCCCACCGAGACGTAGGGACCGACATGCCAGGAATGTTGTAAAATATTACATCCCAGATGTTAGGTTGCGTTAGGTTAGTATATACAAGGTTATAGATGTATATAATGTCCCCATCCAGAAGTAGGCGACGATACGCCAGGTAATGTTGTAAAATATTACATCCCAGATGTTAGGTTGCGTTAGGTTAGAATATACAACGTTATAGACGTATACAATGTCCCCATAGAGAAGCAGGCTACGTCACGACAGGAATGTTGTAAAATATTACATTCGACATGTTAGGTTGCCTTAGGCTAGAATATATATCGTTATAGACGTATACAATGTTCCCACCGAGAAGTAGGGCCCGACATGCCAGGAATGTTGTAAAATATTACATCCGAGATGTAAGGTTCCCTTAGGTTAGGATATGTATCGTTATAGACGTATATAACGTTCCCACCGAGACGTAGGGACCGACATGCCAGGAATGTTGTAAAATATTACATCCCAGATGTTAGGTTGCGTTAGGTTAGTATATACAAGGTTATAGATGTATATAATGTCCCCATCCAGAAGTAGGCGACGATACGCCAGGTAATGTTGTAAAATATTACATCCCAGATGTTAGGTTGCGTTAGGTTAGAATATACAACGTTATAGACGTATACAATGTCCCCATAGAGAAGCAGGCTACGTCACGACAGGAATGTTGTAAAATATTACATTCGACATGTTAGGTTGCCTTAGGCTAGAATATATATCGTTATAGACGTATACAATGTTCCCACCGAGAAGTAGGGACAGACATGCCAGGAATGTTGTAAAATATTACATCCGAGATGTTAGGTTGCCTTATGTTAGGATATACAACGTTATAGATGTATATAATGTCCCCATCGAGAAGTAGGCGACGACACGCCAGGAATGTTGTAAAATATTACATTCTACATGTTGGGTTGCGTTAGGCTAGGATATATATCGTTATAGACGTATACAATGTTTCCACCGAGAAGAAGGGACCGACATGACAGGAATGTTGTAAAATATTACATCCGAGATGTAAGGTTCCCTTATGTTAGGATATATATCGTTATAGACGTATATAACGTTCCCACCTAGACGTAGGGACCGACATGCTAGGAATGTTGTAAAACATTACATCCCAGATGTTAGGTTGCGTTAGGTTAGGATATACAACGTTCTAGACGTACATAAAGTCCCCATCGAGAAGCAGGCGACGACACGCCAGGAATGTTGTAAAATATAACATTCGAGATGTTATGTTGCCATACGTTAGGATATGTAACGTTATAGACGTATATAATGTTCACACCGAGACGTAGGGACCGAAATGCCAGGAATGTTTTAAAATGTTACATCCCAGATGTTAGGTTGCCTTAGGTTAGGATATACAACGTTATAGATGTATATAATGTCCCCATCGAGAAGCAGGCGACGACACGCCAGAATGTTGTAAATTATTACATCCGAGATGTTAGGTTGCCTTAGGTTAGGATATACAACGTTATAGATGTATATAATGTCCCCATCGAGAAGTAGGCGACGACAAGCCAGGAAGGTTGTAAAATATTACACCCGAGATGTTAGGTTCCCTTAGGTTAGGATATATGACGTTATAGATGTATATAATGTCCCCATCCAGAAGTAGGCGACGACACGCCAGGAATGTTGTAAAATATTACATCCCAGATGTTAGGTTGCGTTACGTTAGAATATACATCGTTATAGACGTATATAATGTCCCCATCGAGAAGCAGGCGACGACACGACAGGAATGTTGTAAAATATTACATTCGACATGTTAGGTTGCCTTAGGCTAGGATATATATCGTTATAGACGTATACAATGTTCCCATCGAGAAGTAGGTACCGACATGACAAGAATGTGGTAAAATATTACATCCGAGATGTTAGGTTGCCTTAGGTTAGGATATACAACGTTATAGATGTATATAATGTTCCCATAGAGAAGTAGGCGACGACACGCCAGGAATGTTGTAAAATATTACACCCGAGATGTTAGGTTCCCTTAGGTTAGGATATATGACGTTATAGATGTATATAATGTCCCCATCCAGAAGTAGGCGACGACACGCCAGGAATGTTGTAAAATATTACATCCCAGATGTTAGGTTGCGTTACGTTAGAATATACAACGTTATAGACGTATATAATGTCCCCATCGAGAAGCAGGCGACGACACGACAGGAATGTTGTAAAATATTACATTCGACATGTTAGGTTGCCTTAGGCTAGTATATATATCGTTATAGACGTATACAATGTTCCCACCGAGAAGTAGGGACCGACATGCCAGGAATGTGGTAAAATATTACATCCGAGATGTTAGGTTGCCTTAGGTTAGGATATACAACTTTATAGATGTATATAATGTCCCCATCGAGACGTAGGCGACGACACGCCAGGAATGTTGTAAAATATTACATTCTACATGTTGGGTTGCGTTAGGCTAGGATATATATCGTTATAGACGTATACAATGTTTCCACCGAGAAGAAGGGACCGACATGCCAGGAATGTTGTAAAATATTACATCCGAGATGTAAGGTTCCCTTGTGTTAGGATATATATCGTTATAGACGTATATAACGTTCCCACCGAGACGTAGGGACCGACATGCCAGGAATGTTGTAAAATATTACGTTCGACATGTTAGGTTGCCTTAGGCTAGTATATATAGCGTTATAGACGTATACAATGTTCCCACCGAGAAGTAGGGCCCGACATGCCAGGAATGTTGTAAAATATTTCATCCCAGATGTTAGGTTGCGTTAGGTTAGAATATACAACGTTATAGACGTATATAATGTCCCCATAGAGAAGCAGGGGACGACACGACAGGAATGTTGTAAAATATTACATTCGACATGTTAGGTTGCCTTAGGCTAGTATATATAGCGTTATAGACGTATACAATGTTCCCACCAAGAAGTAGGGCCCGACATGCCAGGAATGTTTTAAAATGTTACATCCCAGATGTTAGGTTGCGTTAGGTTAGGATATACAACGTTATAGACGTATATAATGTACCCACGGAGACGTAGGGTCCGACATGCCAGGAATGTTGTAAAATATTACATCCCAGATGTTAGGTTGCGTTAGGTTAGTATATACAAGGTTATAGACGTATATAATGTCCCCGTCGAGAAGTAGGCGACGACACGCCAGAATGTTGTAAAATATTACATCCGAGATGTTAGGTTGCCTTAGGTTAGGATATACAACGTTATAGATGTACATAATGTCCCCATCGAGAAGTAGGCGACGACACGCCAGGAATGTTGTAAAATATTACACCCGAGATGTTAGGTTCCCTTAGGTTAGGATATATGACGTTATAGATGTATATAATGTTCACACCGAAAAGTAGCAGCCGAAGCGCCAGGAATGTCGTAAAATATTACATCCGAGATGGTAGGTTGCCTTCGGCTAGGATATATATCGTTATAGACGTATATAACGTTCCCACCGAGACGTAGGGACCGACATGCCAGGAATGTTGTAAAATATTACATCCGATATGTTAGGTTACCTTAGGTTAGGATATATATCGTTATAGACGTATATAATGTTCCCAGAGAGACGTGGGGACTGACATGCCAGGGATCTTGTAAAATATTACATCCCAGATGTTAGGTTGCTTTAGGTTAGGATATTCAACGTTATAGACGTACATAATGTCCCCATCGAGAAGCAGGCGACGACACGCCAGAATGTTGTAAAATATTACACCCGAGATGTTAGGTTCCCTTAGGTTAGCATATACAACGTTATAGACGTATATAATGTCCCCATAGAGAAGCAGGCGACGACACGACAGGAATGTTGTAAAATATTACATTCGACATGTTAGGTTGCCTTATGCTAGTATATATAGCGTTATAGACGTATACAATGTTCCCACCGAGAAGTAGGGCCCGACATGCCAGGAATGTTGTAAAATATTACATCCGAGATGTTAGGTTGCCTTAGGTTAGGATATATATCGTTATAGACGTATATAATGTTCCCACAGAGACGTGGGGACCGACATGCCAGGGATCTTGTAAAATATTACATCCCAGATGTTAGGTTGCTTTAGGTTAGGATATTCAACGTTATAGACGTATATAATGTCCCCATCGAGAAGCAGGCGACGACACGCCAGAATGTTGTAAAATATTACACCCGAGATGTTAGGTTCCCTTAGGTTAGCATATACAACGTTATAGACGTATATAATGTCCCCATAGAGAAGCAGGCGACGACACGCCAGAATGTTGTAAAATATTACACCCGAGATGTTAGGTTCCCTTAGGTTAGGATATATAACGTTATAGATGTATATAATGTCCCCATCCAGAAGTAGGCGACGACACGACAGGAATGTTGTAAAATATTACATCCCAGATGTTAGGTTGCGTTAGGTTAGAATATAAAACGTTATAGACGTATATAATGTCCCCATAGAGAAGCAGGCTACGACACGACAGGAATGTTGTAAAATATTACATTCGACATGTTAGGTTGCCTTAGGCAAGAATATATATCGTTATAGACGTATACAATGTTCCCACCGAGAAGTAGGGACCGACATGCCAGGAATGTTGTAAAATATTACATCCGAGATGTTAGGTTGCCTTAGGTTAGGATATACAACGTTATAGATGTATATAATGTCCCCACCGAGAAGTAGGCGACGACACGCCAGGAATGTTGTAAAATATTACATTCTACATGTTGGGTTGCGTTAGGCTAGGATATATATCGTTATAGACGTATACAATGTTCCCACCGAGAAGTAGGGCCCGACATGCCAGGAATGTTGTAAAATATTACATCCCAGATGTTAGGTTGCGTTAGGTTAGAATATACAACGTTATAGACGTATATAATGTCCCCATAGAGAAGCAGGCGACGACACGCCAGGAATGTTGTAAAATATTACATTCTACATGTTGGGTTGCCTTAGGCTAGGATATATATCGTTATAGACGTATACATTGTTTCCACCGAGAAGTAGGGACCGACATGCCAGGAATGTTGCAAAATATTACATTCGAGATGTTAGGTTGCCTTAGGTTAGGATATACAACGTTATAGATGTATATAATGTTCCCATAGAGAAGTAGGCGACGACATGCCAGGAATGTTGTAAAATATTACATCCCAGAAGTTAGATTGCGTTAGGTTAGAATATACAACGTTATAGACGTATATAATGTCCCCATCGAGAAGCAGGCGACGACACGACAGGAATGTTGTAAAATATTACATTTGACATGTTAGGTTGCCTTAGGCTAGAATATATATCGTTATAGACATATACAATGTTCCCAGCGAGAAGTAGGGACCGACATGCCAGGAATGTTGTAAAATATTACATCCGAGATGTTAGGTTGCCTTAGGTTAGGATATACAACGTTATAGATGTATATAATGTCCCCATCGAGAAGTAGGCGACGACACGCCAGGAATGTTGTAAAATATTACATTTGACATGTTAGGTTGCCTTAGGCTAGAATATATATCGTTATAGACGTATACAATGTTCCCACCGAGAAGTAGGGACCGACATGCCAGGAATGTTGTAAAATATTACATCCGAGATGTTAGGTTGCCTTAGGTTAGGATATACAACGTTATAGATGTATATAATGTCCCCATCGAGAAGCAGGCGACGACACGCCAGGAATGTTGTAAAATATTACATTCTACATGTTGGGTTGCGTTTGGCTAGGATATATATCGTTATAGACGTATACATTGCTTCCACCGAGAAGAAAGGACCGACCTGCCAGGAATGTTGTAAAATATTACATCCGAGTTGTAAGGTTCCCTTAGGTTAGGATATATATCGTTATAGACGTATATAACGTTCCCACCGAGACGTAGGGACCGACATGCCAGGAATGTTGTAAAATATTACATCCCAGATGTTACTTTGCGTTAGGTTAGGATATACAACGTTCTAGACGTACATAAAGTCCCCATCGAGAAGCAGGCGACGACACCCGAGGAATGTTGTAAAATATAACATTCGAGATGTTATGTTGCCATACGTTAGGATATGTAACGCTATAGACGTATATAATGTTCACACCGAAAAGTAGCAGCCGAAGCGCCAGGAATGTTGTAAAATATTACATCCGGGATGTTAGGTTGCCTTAGGTTAGGATATATATCGTTATAGACGTATATAATGTTCCCACCGAGACGTAGGGACCGACATGCCAGGAATGTTTTAAAATGTTACATCCCAGATGTTAGGTTGCGTTAGGATAGGATATACAACGTTATAGACGTATATAATGTACCCACGGAGACGTAGGGTCCGACATGCCAGGAATGTTGTAAAATATTACATCCCAGATGTTAGGTTGCGTTAGGTTAGTATATACAAGGTTATAGACGTATATAATGTCCCCGTCGAGAAGTAGGCGACGACACGCCAGAATGTTGTAAAATATTACATCCGAGATGTTAGGTTGCCTTAGGTTAGGATATACAACCTTATAGATGTATATAATGTCCCCATCGAGAAGTAGGCGACGGCACGCCAGGAATGTTGTAAAATATTACACCCGAGATGTTAGGTTCCCTTAGGTTAGGATATATGACGTTATAGATGTATATAATGTCCCCATCCAGAAGTAGGCGACGACACGCCAGGAATGTTGTAAAATATTACATACCAGATGTTAGGTTGCGTTAGGTTAGAATATACAACGTTATAGACGTATATAATGTCTCCATCGAGAAGCAGGCGACGACACGACAGGAATGTTGTAAAATATTACATTCGACGTGTTAGGTTGCCTTAGGCTAGTATATATATCGTTATAGACGTATACAATGTTCCCACCGAGAAGTAGGGCCCGACATGCCAGGAATGTTGTAAAACATTACATCCCAGATGTTAGGTTGCGTTAGGTTACAATATACAACGTTATAGACGTATATAATGTCCCCATCGAGAAGCAGGCGACGACACGACAGGAATGTTGTAAAATATTACATTCGACATGTTAGGTTGCCTTAGGCTAGGATATATATCGTTATAGACGTATACAATGTTCCCACCGAGAAGTAGGGCCCGACATGCCAGGAATGTTGTAAAATATTACATCCGAGAAGTTAGGTTGCGTTAGGTTAGGATATACAACGTTATAGATGTATATAATATTCCCACCGAGAAATAGGGGCCGACGCGTCAGGAATGTTGTAAAATATCACACCCGAAATGTTAGGTTCCCTTAGGTTAGGATATACAACGTTATAGACGTATAGAATGTCCCCAACGAGATGTTGGGACCGACATGCCAGGAATGTTCTAAAATATTACCTCCGAGTTGTTAGGTTGCTTTAGGTTAGGATATATATCGTTATAGACTTATATAATGTTCCCACCAAGACGTGGGAACCGACATGCCAGGAATGTTGTAAAATATTACATCCCAGAAGTTAGGTTGCTTTGGGTTACGATATACAACGTTATAGACGTATATAATGTCCCCATCGAGATGCAGGCGACGACACGCCAGGAATGTTGTAAAATATTACATCCGATAAGTTAGGTTGCCTTAGGCTAGGACATATTCCGTTATAGACGTATACAATGTTCCCACCGAGAAGTAGGGACCGACGCGTCAGGAATGTTGTAAAATATTACATCCCAGATGATAGGTTGCGTTAGGTTAGGATATACAACGCTATAGACGTATATAATGTCCCCTTCGAGTAGCAGGCGACGGCACGCCAGAATGTTGTAAAATATTACATTCGACATGTTAGTTTGCCTTAGGCTAGGATATATAACGTTATAGACGTATATAATGTCCCCTTCGAGAAGCAGGCGACGACACGCCAGAATGTTGTAAATTATTACATTCGACATGTTGGGTTGCCTTAGGCTAGGATATATAACGTTATAGACGTATATAATATTCCCACCGAGAAATAGGGGCCGACGCGTCAGGAATGTTGTAAAATATTACATCCGATATTTTAGGTTGCCTTAGGCTAGGATGTACAACGTTATAGATGTATATAATGTCCCCATCCAGAAGTAGGTGACGACACACCAGGAATGTTGTACAATATTACATGCGACATGTTAGGTTGCCTTAGGCTAAGATATCTAACCGTATAGACGTATATAATGTTACCACCGAGAACTACGGGCCGACACGACAGGAATGATGTAAAATATTACATTCGACATGTTAGGTCGCCTTAGGCTAGGATATATAACGTTGTAGACGTATATAATATTCCCCCCGAGAAATAGGGGCCGACGCGTAAGGAATGTTGTAAAATATTACATCCCAGATGTTAGGTTGCGTTAGGTTAGGATATACAACGTTATAGACGTATATAATGTCCCCTTTGAGAAGCAGGCGACGACACGCCAGAATGTTGTAAAATATTACATTCGACATGTTAGGTTGCCTTAGGCTAGGATATATATCGTTATAGACGTATACATTGTTTCCACCGAGAAGTAGGGACCGACATGCCAGGAATGTTGTAAAATATTACATCCGAGATGTTAGGTTGCCTTAGGTTAGGATATATATCGTTATAGACTAATATAATGTTCCCACCTAGACGTGGGGACCGACATGCCAGGTATCTTGTAAAATATTACATCCCAGATGTTAGGTTGCCTTAGGTTAGGATATACAACGTTATAGATGTATATAATGTCCCCATCGAGAAGTAGGCGACGACACGCCAGGAATGTTGTAAAATATTACACCCGAGATGTTAGGTTCCCTTAGGTTAGGATATATAACGTTATAGATGTATATAATGTCCCCATCCAGAAGTAGGCGACGACACGCCAGGAATGTTGTAAAATATTACATCCCAGATGTTAGGTTGCGTTAGGCTAGAATATGCAACGTTATAGACGTATATAATGTCCCCATCGAGAAGCAGGCGACGACACGACAGGAATGTTGTAAAATATTACATTCGACATGTTAGGTTGCCTTAGGCTACGATATATATCGTTATAGACGTATACAATGTTCCCACCTAGAAGTAGGGACCGACATGACAGGAATGTTGTAAAATATTACATCCGAGATGTTAGGTTGCCTTAGGTTAGGATATACAACGTTATAGATGTATATAATGTTCCCACCGAGAAGTAGGGACCGACATGACAGGAATGTTGTAAAATATTACATCCGAGATGTTAGGTTGCCTTAGGTTAGGATATACAACGTTATAGATGTATATAATGTTCCCATAGAGAAGTAGGCGACGACACGCCAGGAATGTTGTAAAATATTACATTCTACAAGTTAGGTTGCCTTAGGCTAGGATATATAACGTTATAGACGTATATAATGTTCCCACCGAGGAATAGGGACTGACGCGTCAGTAATGTTCTAAAATATTACACCCGAGATGTTAGGTTCCCTTAGGTTAGGATATATATGACGTTATAGATGTATATAATGTCCCCATCCAGAAGTAGGCGACGACACGCCAGGAATGTTGTAAAATATTACATCCCAGAAGTTAGATTGCGTTAGGTTAGAATATACAACGTTATAGACGTATATAATGTCCCCATCGAGAAGCAGGCGACGACACGACAGGAATGTTGTAAAATATTACATTTGACATGTTAGGTTGCCTTAGGCTAGAATATATATCATTATAGACATATACAATGTTCCCAGCGAGAAGTAGGGACCGACATGCCAGGAATGTTGTAAAATATTACATCCGAGATGTTAGGTTGCGTTAGGTTAGGATATACAACTTTATAGATGTATATAATGTCCCCATCCAGAAGTAGGCGACGACACGCCAGGAATGTTGTAAAATATTACATCCCAGATGTTAGGTTGCGTTAGGTTAGAATATACAACGTTATACACGTATATAATGTCTCCATCGAGAAGCAGGCGACGACACGACAGGAATGTTGTAAAATATTACATTCGACATGTTAGGTTGCCTTAGGCTAGTATATATATCGTTATAGACGTATACAATGTTCCCACCGAGAAGTAGGGACCGACACGCCAGGAATGTTGTAAAATATTACATCCGAGATGTTAGGTTGCCTTAGGTTAGGATATACAACGTTATAGATGTATATAAAGACCCCATCGAGAAGTAGGCGACGACACGCCAGGAATGTTGTAAAATATTACATTCTACATGTTGGGTTGCCTTAGGCTAGGATATATATCGTTATAGACGTATACATTGTTTCCACCGAGAAGTAGGGAGCGACATGCCAGGAATGTTGTAAAATATTACATCCGAGATGTTGGGTTGCCTTAGGTTAGGATATATATTGTTATATACTTATATAATGTTCCCACCGAGACGTGCGGACCGACATGCCAGGGATCTTGTAAAATATTACATCCCAGATGTTAGGTTGCCTTAGGTTAGGATATACAACGTTATAGATGTATATAATGTCCCCATCGAGAAGTAGGCGACGACACGCCAGGAATGTTGTAAAATATTACACCCGAGATGTTAGGTTCCCTTAGGTTAGGATATATAACGTTAGAGATGTATATAATGTCCCCATCCAGAAGTAGGCGACGACACGCCAGGAATGTTGTAAAATATTACATCCCAGATGTTAGGTTGCGTTAGGTTAGAATATACAACGTTATAGACGTATATAATGTCCCCATCGAGAAGCAGGCGACGACACGACAGGAATGTTTGTAAAATATTACATTCGACATGTTAGGTTGCCTTAGGCTAGGATATATATCGTTATAGACGTATACAATGTTCCCACCGAGAAGTAGGGACCGACATGACAGGAATGTTGTAAAATATTACATCCGAGATGTTAGGTTGCCTTAGGTTAGGATATACAACGTTATAGATGTATATAATGTTCCCATAGAAAAGTAGGCGACGACACGACAGGAATGTTGTAAAATATTACATTCTACAAGTTAGGTTGCCTTAGGCTAGGATATATAACGTTATAGACGTATATAATGTTCCCACCGAGAAATAGGGACTGACGCGTCAGTAATGTTCTAAAATATTACACCCGAGATGTTAGGTTCCCTTAGGTTAGGATATATATGACGTTATAGATGTATATAATGTCCCCATCCAGAAGTAGGCGACGACACGCCAGGAATGTTGTAAAATATTACATCCCAGAAGTTAGATTGCGTTAGGTTAGAATATACAACGTTATAGACGTATATAATGTCCCCATCGAGAAGCAGGCGACGACACGACAGGA
Source organism: Xylocopa violacea (assembly GCA_963969225.1). NCBI lineage: Eukaryota > Metazoa > Arthropoda > Insecta > Hymenoptera > Apidae > Xylocopa > Xylocopa violacea. The sequence goes on from CAXAJV010000653.1 coordinate 18,673,187, forward strand.
ATGTTGTAAAATATTACATTTGACATGTTAGGTTGCCTTAGGCTAGAATATATATCGCTATAGACATATACAATGTTCCCAGCGAGAAGTAGGGACCGACATGCCAGGAATGTTGTAAAATATTACATTCGACATGTTAAGTTGCCTTAGGCTAGGATATACAACGTTATAGACGTATACAATGTTCCCACCGAGAAGTAGGGCCCGACATGCCAGGAATGTTGTAAAATATTACATCCGAGTTGTTAGGGTTGCGTTAGGTTAGGATATACAACGTTATAGATGTATATAATGTCCCCATCCAGAAGTAGGCGACGACACGCCAGGAATGTTGTAAAATATTACATCCCAGATGTTAGGTTGCGTTAGGTTAGAATATACAACGTTATAGACGTATATAACGTCTCCATCGAGAAGCAGGCGACGACACGACAGGAATGTTGTAAAATATTACATTCGACATGTTAGGTTGCCTTAGGCTAGTATATATATCGTTATAGACGTATACAATGTTCCCACCGAGAAGTAGGGACCGACACGCCAGGAATGTTGTAAAATATTACACCCGAGATGTTAGGTTCCCTTAGGTTAGGATATATAACGTTATAGATGTATATAATGTCCCCATCCAGAAGTAGGCGACGACACGCCAGGAATGTTGTAAAATATTACATCCCAGAAGTTAGGTTGCGTTAGGTTAGAATATACAACGTTATAGACGTATATAATGTCCCCATCGAGAAGCAGGCGACGACACGACAGGAATGTTGTAAAATATTACATTTGACATGCTAGGTTGCCTTAGGCTAGAATATATATCGTTATAGACATATACAATGTTCCCAGCGAGAAGTAGGGACCGACATGCCAGGAATGTTGTAAAATATTACATCCGAGATGTTAGGTTGCCTTAGGTTAGGATATACAACGTTATAGATGTATATAATGTCCCCATCGAGAAGTAGGCGACGACACGCCAGGAATGTTGTAAAATATTACATTTGACATGTTAGGTTGCCTTAGGCTAGAATATATATCGTTATAGACGTATACAATGTTCCCACCGAGAAGTAGGGACCGACATGCCAGGAATGTTGTAAAATATTACATCCGAGATGTTAGGTTGCCTTAGGTTAGGATATACAACGTTATAGATGTATATAATGTCCCCATCCAGAAGTAGGCGACGACACGCCAGGAATGTTGTAAAATATTACATCCCAGAAGTTAGGTTGCGTTAGGTTAGGATATACAACGTTCTAGACGTACATAAAGACCCCATCGAGAAGCAGGCGACGACACGCCAGGAATGTTGTAAAATATAACATTCGAGATGTTATGTTGCCATACGTTAGGATATGTAACGCTATAGACGTATATAATGTTCACACCGAAAAGTAGCAGCCGAAGCGCCAGGAATGTTGTAAAATATTACATCCGAGATGTTAGGTTGCCTTAGGTTAGGATATATATCGTTATAGACGTATATAAAGTTCCCACCGAGACGTAGGGACCGACATGCCAGGAATGTTTTAAAATGTTACATCCCAGATGTTAGGTTGCGTTAGGATAGGATATACAACGTTATAGACGTATATAATGTACCCACGGAGACGTAGGGTCCGACATGCCAGGAATGTTGTAAAATATTACATCCGAGATGTTAGGTTGCGTTAGGTTAGGATATACAACTTTATAGATGTATATAATGTCCCCATCCAGAAGTAGGCGACGACACGCCAGGAATGTTGTAAAATATTACATCCCAGATGTTAGGTTGCGTTAGGTTAGAATATACAACGTTATAGACGTATATAATGTCTCCATCGAGAAGCAGGCGACGACACGACAGGAATGTTGTAAAATATTACATTCGACATGTTAGGTTGCCTTAGGCTAGTATATATATCGTTATAGACGTATACAATGTTCCCACCGAGAAGTAGGGACCGACACGCCAGGAATGTTGTAAAATATTACATCCGAGATGTTAGGTTGCCTTAGGTTAGGATATACAACGTTATAGATGTATATAAAGACCCCATCGAGAAGTAGGCGACGACACGCCAGGAATGTTGTAAAATATTACATTCTACATGTTGGGTTGCCTTAGGCTAGGATATATATCGTTATAGACGTATACATTGTTTCCACCGAGAAGTAGGGAGCGACATGCCAGGAATGTTGTAAAATATTACATCCGAGATGTTAGGTTGCCTTAGGTTAGGATATATATTGTTATATACTTATATAATGTTCCCACCGAGACGTGCGGACCGACATGCCAGGGATCTTGTAAAATATTACATCCCAGATGTTAGGTTGCCTTAGGTTAGGATATACAACGTTATAGATGTATATAATGTCCCCATCGAGAAGTAGGCGACGACACGCCAGGAATGTTGTAAAATATTACACCCGAGATGTTAGGTTCCCTTAGGTTAGGATATATAACGTTAGAGATGTATATAATGTCCCCATCCAGAAGTAGGCGACGACACGCCAGGAATGTTGTAAAATATTACATCCCAGATGTTAGGTTGCGTTAGGTTAGAATATACAACGTTATAGACGTATATAATGTCCCCATCGAGAAGCAGGCGACGACACGACAGGAATGTTTGTAAAATATTACATTCGACATGTTAGGTTGCCTTAGGCTAGGATATATATCGTTATAGACGTATACAATGTTCCCACCGAGAAGTAGGGACCGACATGACAGGAATGTTGTAAAATATTAGATCCGAGATGTTAGGTTGCCTTAGGTTAGGATATACAACGTTATAGATGTATATAATGTTCCCATAGAGAAGTAGGCGACGACACGACAGGAATGTTGTAAAATATTACATTCTACAAGTTAGGTTGCCTTAGGCTAGGATATATAACGTTATAGACGTATATAATGTTCCCACCGAGAAATAGGGACTGACGCGTCAGTAATGTTCTAAAATATTACACCCGAGATGTTAGGTTCCCTTAGGTTAGGATATATATGACGTTATAGATGTATATAATGTCCCCATCCAGAAGTAGGCGACGACACGCCAGGAATGTTGTAAAATATTACATCCCAGAAGTTAGATTGCGTTAGGTTAGAATATACAACGTTATAGACGTATATAATGTCCCCATCGAGAAGCAGGCGACGACACGACAGGAATGTTGTAAAATATTACATTTGACATGTTAGGTTGCCTTAGGCTAGAATATATATCGCTATAGACATATACAATGTTCCCAGCGAGAAGTAGGGACCGACATGCCAGGAATGTTGTAAAATATTACATTCGACATGTTAAGTTGCCTTAGGCTAGGATATACAACGTTATAGACGTATACAATGTTCCCACCGAGAAGTAGGGCCCGACATGCCAGGAATGTTGTAAAATATTACATCCGAGTTGTTAGGGTTGCGTTAGGTTAGGATATACAACGTTATAGATGTATATAATGTCCCCATCCAGAAGTAGGCGACGACACGCCAGGAATGTTGTAAAATATTACATCCCAGATGTTAGGTTGCGTTAGGTTAGAATATACAACGTTATAGACGTATATAACGTCTCCATCGAGAAGCAGGCGACGACACGACAGGAATGTTGTAAAATATTACATTCGACATGTTAGGTTGCCTTAGGCTAGTATATATATCGTTATAGACGTATACAATGTTCCCACCGAGAAGTAGGGACCGACACGCCAGGAATGTTGTAAAATATTACACCCGAGATGTTAGGTTCCCTTAAGTTAGGATATATAACGTTATAGATGTATATAATGTCCCCATCCAGAAGTAGGCGACGACACGCCAGGAATGTTGTAAAATATTACATCCCAGAAGTTAGGTTGCGTTAGGTTAGAATATACAACGTTATAGACGTATATAATGTCCCCATCGAGAAGCAGGCGACGACACGACAGGAATGTTGTAAAATATTACATTTGACATGCTAGGTTGCCTTAGGCTAGAATATATATCGTTATAGACATATACAATGTTCCCAGCGAGAAGTAGGGACCGACATGCCAGGAATGTTGTAAAATATTACATCCGAGTTGTAAGGTTCCCTTAGGTTAGGATATATATCGTTATAGACGTATATAACGTTCCCACCGAGACGTAGGGACCGACATGCCAGGAATGTTGTAAAATATTACATCCCAGATGTTAGGTTGCGTTAGGTTAGGATATACAACGTTCTAGACGTACATAAAGACCCCATCGAGAAGCAGGCGACGACACGCCAGGAATGTTGTAAAATATAACATTCGAGATGTTATGTTGCCATACGTTAGGATATGTAACGCTATAGACGTATATAATGTTCACACCGAAAAGTAGCAGCCGAAGCGCCAGGAATGTTGTAAAATATTACATCCGAGATGTTAGGTTGCCTTAGGTTAGGATATATATCGTTATAGACGTATATAAAGTTCCCACCGAGACGTAGGGACCGACATGCCAGGAATGTTTTAAAATGTTACATCCCAGATGTTAGGTTGCGTTAGGATAGGATATACAACGTTATAGACGTATATAATGTACCCACGGAGACGTAGGGTCCGACATGCCAGGAATGTTGTAAAATATTACATCCCAGATGTTAGGTTGCGTTGGGTTAGTATATACAAGGTTATAGACGTATATAATGTCCCCGTCGAGAAGTAGGCGACGACACGCCAGAATGTTGTAAAATATTACATCCCAGATGTTAGGTTGCCTTAGGTTAGGATATACAACCTTATAGATGTATATAATGTCCCCATCGAGAAGTAGGCGACGGCACGCCAGGAATGTTGTAAAATATTACACCCGAGATGTTAGGTTCCCTTAGGTTAGGATATATGACGTTATAGATGTATATAATGTCCCCATCCAGAAGTAGGCGACGACACGCCAGGAATGTTGTAAAATATTACACCCGAGATGTTAGGTTCCCTTAGGTTAGGATATGTGACGTTATAGATGTATATAATGTCCCCATCCAGAAGTAGGCGACGACACGCCAGGAATGTTGTAAAATATTACATTCGACATGTTAGGTTGCCTTAGGCTAGAATATATATCGTTATAGACGTATACAATGTTCCCACCGAGAAGTAGGGACCGACATGCCAGGAATGTTGTAAAATATTACATCCGAGATGTTAGGTTGCCTTAGGTTAGGATATACAACGTTATAGATGTATATAAAGACCCCATCGAGAAGTAGGCGACGACACGCCAGGAATGTTGTAAAATATTACATTCTACATGTTGGGTTGCCTTAGGCTAGGATATATATCGTTATAGACGTATACATTGTTTCCACCGAGAAGTAGGGAGCGACATGCCAGGAATGTTGTAAAATATTACATCCGAGATGTTAGGTTGCCTTAGGTTAGGATATATATTGTTATAGACTTATATAATGTTCCCACCGAGACGTGCGGACCGACATGCCAGGGATCTTGTAAAATATTACATCCCAGATGTTAGGTTGCCTTAGGTTAGGATATACAACGTTATAGATGTATATAATGTCCCCATCGAGAAGTAGGCGACGACACGCCAGGAATGTTGTAAAATATTACACCCGAGATGTTAGGTTCCCTTAGGTTAGGATATATAACGTTATAGATGTATATAATGTCCCCATCCAGAAGTAGGCGACGACACGCCAGGAATGTTGTAAAATATTACATCCCAGATGTTAGGTTGCGTTAGGTTAGAATATACAACGTTATAGACGTATATAATGTCCCCATCGAGAAGCAGGCGACGACACGACAGGAATGTTGTAAAATATTACATTCGACATGTTAGGTTGCCTTAGGCTAGTATATATATCGTTATAGACGTATACAATGTTCCCACCAAGAAGTAGGGACCGACACGCCAGGAATGTTGTAAAATATTACATCCGAGATGTTAGGTTGCCTTAGGTTAGGATATACAACGTTATAGATGTATATAAAGACCCCATCGAGAAGCAGGCGACGACACGACAGGAATGTTTGTAAAATATTACATTCGACATGTTAGGTTGCCTTAGGCTAGGATATATATCGTTATAGACGTATACAATGTTCCCACCGAGAAGTAGGGACCGACATGACAGGAATGTTGTAAAATATTACATCCGAGATGTTAGGTTGCCTTAGGTTAGGGTATACAACGTTATAGATGTATATAATGTTCCCATAGAGAAGTAGGCGACGACACGACAGGAATGTTGTAAAATATTACATTCTACAAGTTAGGTTGCCTTAGGCTAGGATATATAACGTTTTAGACGTATATAATGTTCCCACCGAGAAATAGGGACTGACGCGTCAGTAATGTTCTAAAATATTACACCCGAGATGTTAGGTTCCCTTAGGTTAGGATATATATGACGTTATAGATGTATATAATGTCCCCATCCAGAAGTAGGCGACGACACGCCAGGAATGTTGTAAAATATTACATCCCAGATGTTAGGTTGCGTTAGGTTAGAATATACAACGTTATAGACGTATATAATGTCCCCATCGAGAAGCAGGCGACGACACGACAGGAATGTTGTAAAATATTACATTTGACATGTTAGGTTGCCTTAGGCTAGAATATATATCGTTATAGACATATACAATGTTCCCAGCGAGAAGTAGGGACCGACATGCCAGGAATGTTGTAAAATATTACATCCGAGATGTTAGGTTGCCTTAGGTTAGGATATACAACGTTATAGATGTACATAATGTCCCCATCGAGAAGTAGGCGACGACACGCCAGGAATGTTGTAAAATATTACATTTGACATGTTAGGTTGCCTTAGGCTAGAATATATATCGTTATAGACGTATACAATGTTCCCACCGAGAAGTAGGGACCGACATGCCAGGAATGTTGTAAAATATTACATCCGAGATGTTAGGTTGCCTTAGGTTAGGATATACAACGTTATAGATGTATATAATGTCCCCATCGAGAAGTAGGCGACGACACGCCAGGAATGTTGTAAAATATTACATTCTACATGTTGGGTTGCGTTTGGCTAGGATATATATCGTTATAGACGTATACATTGCTTCCACCGAGAAAAAGGGACCGACCTGCCAGAAATGTTGTAAAATATTACATCCGAGTTGTAAGGTTCCCTTAGGTTAGGATATATATCGTTATAGACGTATATAACGTTCCCACCGAGACGTAGGGACCGACATGCCAGGAATGTTGTAAAATATTACATCCCAGATGTTAGGTTGCGTTAGGTTAGGATATACAACGTTCTAGACGTACATAAAGACCCCATCGAGAAGCAGGCGACGACACGCCAGGAATGTTGTAAAATATAACATTCGAGATGTTATGTTGCCATACGTTAGGATATGTAACGCTATAGACGTATATAATGTTCACACCGAAAAGTAGCAGCCGAAGCGCCAGGAATGTTGTAAAATATTACATCCGAGATGTTAGGTTGCCTTAGGTTAGGATATATATCGTTATAGACGTATATAATGTTCCCACCGAGACGTAGGGACCGACATGCCAGGAATGTTTTAAAATGTTACATCCCAGAGGTTAGGTTGCGTTAGGATAGGATATACAAGGTTATAGACGTATATAATGTCCCCGTCGAGAAGTAGGCGACGACACGCCAGAATGTTGTAAAATATTACATCCGAGATGTTAGGTTGCCTTAGGTTAGGATATACAACCTTATAGATGTATATAATGTCCCCATCGAGAAGTAGGCGACGGCACGCCAGGAATGTTGTAAAATATTACACCCGAGATGTTAGGTTCCCTTAGGTTAGGATATATGACGTTATAGATGTATATAATGTCCCCATCCAGAAGTAGGCGACGACACGCCAGGAATGTTGTAAAATATTACACCCGAGATGTTAGGTTCCCTTAGGTTAGGATATGTGACGTTATAGATGTATATAATGTCCCCATCCAGAAGTAGGCGACGACACGCCAGGAATGTTGTAAAATATTACATTCGACATGTTAGGTTGCCTTAGGCTAGAATATATATCGTTATAGACGTATACAATGTTCCCACCGAGAAGTAGGGACCGACATGCCAGGAATGTTGTAAAATATTACATCCGAGATGTTAGGTTGCCTTAGGTTAGGATATACAACGTTATAGATGTATATAAAGACCCCATCGAGAAGTAGGCGACGACACGCCAGGAATGTTGTAAAATATTACATTCTACATGTTGGGTTGCCTTAGGCTAGGATATATATCGTTATAGACGTATACATTGTTTCCACCGAGAAGTAGGGAGCGACATGCCAGGAATGTTGTAAAATATTACATCCGAGATGTTAGGTTGCCATAGGTTAGGATATATATTGTTATAGACTTATATAATGTTCCCACCGAGACGTGCGGACCGACATGCCAGGGATCTTGTAAAATATTACATCCCAGATGTTAGGTTGCCTTAGGTTAGGATATACAACGTTATAGATGTATATAATGTCCCCATCGAGAAGTAGCCGACGACACGCCAGGAATGTTGTAAAATATTACACCCGAGATGTTAGGTTCCCTTAGGTTAGGATGTATAACGTTATAGATGTATATAATGTCCCCATCCAGAAGTAGGCGACGACACGCCAGGAATGTTGTAAAATATTACATCCCAGATGTTAGCTTGCGTTAGGTTAGGATATACAACGTTATAGACGTATATAATGTCCCCTTCGAGAAGCAGCCGACGACGCGCCAGAATGTTGAAAAATATTACATTCGACATGTTGGGTTGCCTTAGGCTCGGATATATAACGTTATAGACGTATATAATATTCCCACCGAGAAATAGGGGCCGACGCGTCAGGAATGTTGTAAAATATCACACCCGAAATGTTAGGTTCCCTTAGGTTAGGATATACAACGTTATAGACGTATAGAATGTCCCCACCGAGATGTAGGGACCGACATGCCAGGAATGTTCTAAAATATTACCTCCGGGTTGTTAGGTTGCTTTAGGTTAGGATATATATCGTTATAGACTTATATAATGTTCCCACCAAGACGTGGGGACCGACATGCCAGGAATGTTGTAAAATATTACATCCCAGAAGTTAGGTTGCTTTGGGTTAGGATATACAACTTTATAGACGTATATAATGTCCCCATCGAGATGCAGGCGACGACACGCCAGGAATGTTGTAAAATATTACATCCGAGATGTTAGGTTGCCTTAGGCTAGGACATATTCCGTTATAGACGTATACAATGTTCCCACCGAGAAGTAGGGACCGACGCGTCAGGAATGTTGTAAAATATTACATCCCAGATGATAGGTTGCGTTAGGTTAGGATATACAACGCTATAGACGTATATAATGTCCCCTTCGAGTAGCAGGCGACGGCACGCCAGAATGTTGTAAAATATTACATTCGACATGTTAGTTTGCCTTAGGCTAGGATATATAACGTTATAGACGTATATAATGTCCCCTTCGAGAAGCAGGCGACGACACGCCAGAATGTTGTAAATTATTACATTCGACATGTTGGGTTGCCTTAGGCTAGGATATATAACGTTATAGACGTATATAATATTCCCACCGAGAAATAGTGGCCGACGCGTCAGGAATGTTGTAAAATATTACATCCGATATGTTAGGTTGCCTTAGGCTAGGATGTACAACGTTATAGATGTATATAATGTCCCCATCCAGAAGTAGGTGACGACACACCAGGAATGTTGTACAATATTACATGCGACATGTTAGGTTGCCTTAGGCTAAGATATCTAACCTTATAGACGTATATAATGTTACCACCGAGAACTACGGGCCGACACGACAGGAATGATGTAAAATATTACACTCGACATGTTAGGTCGCCTTAGGCTAGGATATATAACGTTGTAGACGTATATACTATTCCCACCGAGAAATAGGGGCCGACGCGTAAGGAATGTTGTAAAATATTACATCCCAGATGTTAGGTTGCGTTAGGTTAGGATATACAACGTTATAGACGTATATAATGTCCCCTTTGAGAAGCAGGCGACGACACGCCAGAATGTTGTAAAATATTACATTCGACATGTTAGGTTGCCTTAGGCTAGGATATGTCACGTTATAGACGTATATAATATTCCCCCCGAGAAATAGGGGCCGACGCGTCAGGAATGTTGCAAAATATTACACCCGAAATGTTAGGTTCCCTTAGGTTAGGATATATAACGTTATAGACGTATATAATATTCCCACTGAGAAATAGGGGCCGACGCGTCAGGAATGTTGTAAAATATTACATCCGATATCTTAGGTTGCCTTAGGTTAGGATATACGACATTATAGACGTATAGAATGTTCCCACCGAGATGTAGGGACCGACATGCCAGGAATATTCTAAAATATTACATTCGAGTTGTTAGGTTGCATTAGGTTAGGATATATATCGTTATAGACTTATATAATGTTCCCACCGAGACGTGGGGATCGACATGCCAGGAATGTTGTAAAATATTACATCCCAGAAGTTAGGTTGCTTTGGGTTAGGATATACAACGTTATAGACGTATATAATGTCCCCATTGAGAAGCAGGCGACGGCACGCCAGAATGTTGTAAAATATTACACCCGAGATGTTAGGTTCCCTTAGGTTAGCATATACAACGTTGTAGACGTATCTAATGTTCCCACCGAGATGTAGGGACCGACATGCCAGGAATGTTGTAAAATATTACATCCGAGATGTTAGGTTGCTTTAGGTTAGGATATGTAACGTGATAGACGTATATAATATTCCCACCGAGAAATAGGGGCCGACGCGTCAGGAATGTTGTAAAATAATACACCCGAAATGTTAGGTTCCCTTAGGTTAGGATATACAACGTTATAGACGTATCTAATGTCCCCATCGAGATGCAGGCGACGACACGCCAGAATGTTGTAAAATATTACATCCGATATGTTAGGTTGCCTTAGGCTAGGATATATAACATGATAGACGTATGTAATGTTTCCACCGAGAAATAGGGGCCGACGCGTCAGGAATGTTGTAAAATATTACATCAGAGATGTTAGGTTGCGTTAGGTTAGGATATACAACGTAATAGACGTATATAATGTCCCCTTCGAGAAGAAGGCGACGACACGCCAGAATGTTGTAAAATATTACATTCGACATGTTAGGTTGCCTTAGTCTAGGATATGTAACGTTATAGACGTATATAATATTCCCACCGAGAAATAGGGGCCGACGCGTCAGGAATGTTGTAAAATATTACACCCGAAATGTTAGGTTCCCTTAGGTTAGGATATACAACGTTATAGACGTATAGAATGTTCCCACCGAGATGTAGGGACCGCCAGGAATGTGGTAAACTATTACATCCGAGTTGTTAGGTTGCTTTAGGTTAGGATATATATCGTTATAGACATATATAATGTTCCCACCGAGACGTGGGGACCGACATGCCAGAAAGGTTGTAAAATATTACATCCCAGAAGATAGGTTGCTTTGGGTTAGGATATACAACGTTATAGACGTATATAATGTCCCCATCGAGAAGAAGGCGACGACACGCCAGAATGTTGACAAATATTACGTCCGAGATGTTAGGTTCCCTTAGGTTAGTATATACAACGTTATAGACGTATATAATGTTCCCACCGAGATCTAGGAACGGACATGCCAGGAATGTTGTAAAGTATTACATCCGAGTTCTTAGGTTGTTTTAGGTTAGGACATATATCGTTATAGACTTATATAATGTTCCCATCGAGACGTGGGGACCGACATGCCAGGAATGTTGTAACACATTATATCCCAGAAGTTAGGTTGCTTTGGGTTAGGATATGCAACGTTATAGACGTATATAATGTCCCCATCGAGAAGAAGGCGACGACACGCCAGAATGTTGACAAATATTACGTCCGAGATGTTAGGTTCCCTTAGGTTAGGATATACAACGTTATAGACGTATCTAATGTCCCCATCGAGAAGCAGGCGACGACACGCCAGAATGTTGTAAAATATTACATCCGATATGTTAGGTTGCCTTAGGCTAGGATATATAACATGATAGACGTATATAATGTTTCCACCGAGAAATAGGGGCCGACGCGTCAGGTATTTTGGAAAATACTACATCCGAGATGTTAGGTTGCCTTAGGTGAGGATATATAATGTTATAGACGTATATAATGTCCGCACCGTGACGTACGGGGCGACACGAACGGAATTCTGTGAAACATTACCAGCGAGGGTCTAGATGGGTTAGGTTAGGTTATATTACGATATAGACTTATATAATGTTCCCACCGAGAAGTAGGTTCAGCCCGCCAGGAATGTTGTAAAATACTACATCCGAGATGTTAGGTTGCCTTCTGTAAAACATAATCACCGAAGTGCAAAATGGGTTTAGGTTAGGTTATATTACGATATAGACGTATATTATGTGCCCACCGAGAAGTAGGGGCCGACACGCCTGGAATGTCGTAAAAGACTACATCCGAGATGTTAGGTTGCCTTAGGTTAGGATATATAACGTTATGGACGCATAAAATGTTCCCACCGAGACGTACGGGACGACACGAACTGGATTCTGAAAAACATTACCAGCGAGGGGCTAGATGGGTTAGGTTAGGTTACATTTCGTTGTAGACGTATATAATGTTCCCACCGAGAAGAAGGTGCCGACCCGCCAGGAATGTTGTAAAATACTACATCCGAGATGTTACGTTGCCTTAGGTTAGGATATATAACGTTCTACACGCATATAATGTCCCCACTGAGAAGTACGGGCCGACACGCCCGGGATTCTGTAAAACATTACCAGCGATGGGCTAGATGGGTTAGATTAGGTTATATTACGTTATGGACGTATATAATGTTCCCACCGAGAAGTAGTGTCCAACCCGCCAGGAGTGTTGTAAAATACTACATCCGAGATGTTAGGTTGCCTTAGGTTAGAATATATAACGTTCTAGACGCATATAATTTCCCGACCGCGAAGTACGGGCCGACAAGACTGGGATTCTGTAAAACATTAACAGCGAGGTGCTAGATAGGTTAGGTTAGGTAATATTACGATATAGACGTATATATTGTTCCCACCGAGACGTACGGGACGACACGAACTGGATTCTGAGAAACATTACCAGCGAGGGGCTAAATGGGTTAGGTTAGGTTATATTGCGATATAGACGTATATAATGTGTCCACCGAGAAGTAGGTACCGACCCGCCTGGAATGTTGTAAAACACTACGTTAGAGATGTTAGGTTGCGTTAGGTTAGGGTATATAACGTTATAGACGTGTATAATGACCGCACCGTGACGTACGGGGCGACACGAACGGAATTCTGTGAAACATTACCAGCGAGGGTCTAGATGGGTTAGGTTAGGTTATATTACGATATAGACTTATATAATGTTCCCACCGAGACGTACGGGACGACACGAACTGGATTCTGTAAAACATTACCGCCGAGGGGCTAGATGGGTTAGGTTAGGTTATATTACGTTATAGACGTATATAATGTTCCCACCGAGAAGTAGGGGCCAACCCGCCAGGTATTTTGGAAAATACTACATCCGAGATGTTAGGTTGCCTTAGGTGAGGATATATAATGTTATAGACGTATATAATGTCCGCACAGTGACTTACGGGGCGACACGAACTGAATTCTGTGAAACATTACCAGCGAGGGTCTAGATGGGTTAGGTTAGGTTATATTACGATATAGACTTATATAATGTTCCCACCGAGAAGTAGGTTCAGCTCGCCAGGAATGTTGTAAAATACTACATCCGAGATGTTAGGTTGCCTTTGGTTAGGATATATAACGTTATAGACGCATACAATGTTCCCACCGAGACGTACGGGACGACACGAACTGGATTCTGAAAAACATTACCAGCGAGGGGCTAAATGGGTTAGGTCAGGTTATATTGCGATATAGACGTATATAATGATCCCACCGAGAAGTAGGTTCCGCCCCGCCAGGAGTGTTGTAAAATACTACATCCGAGATGATAGGTTGCCTTAGGTTAGGATATATAACGTTATAGACGCATACAATGTCCCCACCGAGACGCACGGGACGACACGAACTGGATTCTGTAAAACATTACCAGCGAGGGGCTAGATGGGTTAGGTTAGGTTATATTACGTTATAGACGTATATAATGTTCCCACCGAGAAGTAGGGGCCGACACGCCTGGAATGTTGTAAAATACTACATTCGAGATGTTAAGTTGCCTTTGGTTAGGATATATAACGTTATAGACGCATACAATGTCCCCACCGAGACGTACGGGACGACACGAACTGGGTTCTGTAAAACATTACCAGCGAGGGGCTAGATGGGTTAGGTTAGGTCATATTTCGTTGTAGACGTATATAATGTACCCAACGAGAATTAGGGGCCGACCCGAGTGGAATGTCGTAAAATACTACATCCGAGATGTTAGGTTGCCTTAGGTTAGAATATATAACGTTCTAGACGCATATAATTTCCCGACCGAGAAGTACGGGCCGACAAGACTGGGATTCTGTAAAACATTAACAGCGAGGTGCTAGATAGGTTAGGTTAGGTAATATTACGATATAGACGTATATATTGTTCCCACCGAGACGTACGGGACGACACGAACGGGATTCTGTAAAACATTACCGCCGAGGGGCTAGATAGGTTATTTTAGGTTATATTACGTTATCAACTTATATAATGTTCCCACCGAGAAGTAGGTTCAGCCCGCCAGGAATGTTGTAAAATACTACATCCGAGATGTTAGGTTGCCGTAGGTTAGGATATATAACGTTATAGACGCATACAATGTTCCCACCGAGACGTACGGGACGACACGAACTGGATTCTGAAAAACATTACCAGCGAGGGGCTAAATGGGTTAGGTTAGGTTATATTGCGATATAGACGTATATAATGTGCCCACCGAGAAGTAGGGGCCGACCCACCAGGAATGTTGTAAAATACTACATCCGAGATGTTAGGTTGCCTTAGGTTAGGATATATAACGTTCTAGACGCATGTAATGTCCCCATCGAGAAGTACGGGCCGACACGACCGGGATACTGTAAAACATTATCACCGAGGGGCAAGATGGGTTAGGTTATGTTGCATTACGATATAGACGTATATAATGTTCCCACCGATAAGTAGGGACCGACCCGCATGGAATGTAGTAAAATACAACATTCGAGATGTTAGGTTGCCTTAGGTTAGGATATATAACGATATAGACGCATATAATGTCCCCATCGAGACGTACGGAACGACACGTACGAGATTCTGTAAAACAATAAGAGCGAGGGTCTGGATGGGTTAGGTTAGGTTATATTACGTTATAGACGTATATAATATTCCCACCGAGAAGTAGAGGCCGTCCCGCCAGGAATGTTGGAAAATACTACACCCGAGATGTTAGGTTGCCTTCGGTTAGGATATACAACGTTATAGACGTATATAATGTCCCCGTCGGGAAGTAGGCGCCATCACGCCAAGAATGTTGTAAAATACTACGGTAGAGAGGTTAGGTTGCCTTAGGTTATGATATATAACGTTATAGACGTATATAATGTTCCCGCCGAGAAGTAGGGACCGACATGACAGGAATGTTGAAAAATACTACATCCCAGATGTTAGTTTGCCTTAGGTTAGGATATATATCGTTATAGACGTATATAATGTTCCCACAGAGACTTAGGGACCGACATGCCAGGAATGTTGTAAAATACTACATCCGCGATGTTAGTTTGCCTTAGGTTAGGATATATATCGTTATAGACGCATACAATGTCCCCACCGAGACGTACGGCACGACACGACCTGGATACTGTAAAGCATTACCAGCGAGGGGCTAGATGGGTTAGGTTAGGTTATACTACGTTGTAGACCTATATAATGTTCCCACCGAGAAGTAGGGGCCGACCCGCCAGGAATGTTGTAAAATACTACATCCGAGATGTTAGGTTGCCTTAGGTTAGGATATATAACGTTCTAGACGCATATAATGTCCCCATCGAGAAGTACGGGCCGACACGACCGGGATACTGTAAAACATTATCACCGAGGGGCAAGATGGGTTAGGTTATGTTACATTACGATATAGACGTATATAATGTTCCCACCAATAAGTAGGGACCGATCCGCATGGAATGTAGTAAAATACAACATTCGAGATGTTAGGTTGCCTTAGGTTAGGATATATAACGATATAGACGCATATAATGTCCCCATCGAGACGTACGGAACGACACGTACGAAATTCTGTAAAACAATAAGAGCGAGGGTCTGGATGGGTTAGGTTAGGTTATATTACGTTATAGACGTATATAATATTCCCACCGAGAAGTAGAGGCCGTCCCGCCAGGAATGTTGGAAAATACTACACCGGAGATGTTAGGTTGCCTTCGGTTAGGATATACAACGTTATAGACGTATATAATGTCCCCGTCGGGAAGTAGGCGCCATCACGCCAAGAATGTTGTAAAATACTACGGTAGAGAGGTTAGGTTGCCTTAGGTTATGATATATAACGTTATAGACGTATATAATGTTCCCGCCGAGAAGTAGGGACCGACATGACAGGAATGTTGAAAAATACTACATCCCAGATGTTAGTTTGCCTTAGGTTAGGATATATATCGTTATAGACGTATATAATGTTCCCACAGAGACTTAGGGACCGACATGCCAGGAATGTTGTAAAATACTACATCCGCGATGTTAGTTTGCCTTAGGTTAGGATATATATCGTTATAGACGTATATAATGTTCCCACCGAGACGTAGGGACCGACATGCCAGGAATGTTTAAAAATATTACATCCCAGATGTTAGGTTGCTTTAGGTGAGGATATACAACGTTATAGACGTATATAATGTCCCCATCGAGAAGCAGGCGACGACACGCCAGGAATGTTATAAAATATTACATCCGAGATGTTATGTTGCCTTAGGTTAGGATATATACCGTTATAGACGTATATTACGTTCCCACCGAGACGTGTTGACCGACATACCAGGAATGTTGTATAATTTTACATCCCAGATGTTAGGTTGCGTTAGGTTAGGATACACAACGTTATAGACGTATATAATGTTTCCACCGAAAAGTAGGAGCCGACACGCCATGAATGATGTAAAATATTACATTCGACATGTTAGGTCGCCTTAGGCTAGGATATATAACGTTATAGACGTATATAATGTCCCCATCGGGAAGGAGGCGCCGTCACGCCAGGAATGTATTAAAATATTACGGTAGAGAGGTGAGGTTGCCTTAGGTTATGATATATAACGTTATAGACGTATATAATGTTCCCACCGAGAAGCAGGGACCGACATGCCAGCAATGTTGTAAAATATTACGGTATTGAGATTAGTTTGCCTTAGGTTAGGATATACAACGTTATAGACGTATATAATTTTCCCACCGAGATGTAGGGACCCACAAGCCAGTAGTGTTGTAAAATAATACATCCGAGATGTTAGGTTGCCTTAGGTTAGGATATATATCGTTATAGACGTATATAATGTTCCCACCGAAACGTGGGGACCGACATGCCAGGAATGTTGTAAAATATTACATCCGAGATGTTAGGTTGCATTAGATTAGGATATACAATGTTATAGACGTATATAATGTCCCCATTGAGAAGCAGGCGACGACACGCCAGGAATGTTGCAAAATATTACATCAAAGATGTTATGTTGACTTACGTTAGGATATATAACGTTATAGACGTATATAATGTTCCCACCGAAAAGTAGGAGCCGACGCGCCAGGAATGTTGTAAAATATTACATTCGACATGTTAGGCCGCCTTACGTTAGGATATATAACGTTATAGACGTATATAATGTTCCCACCGAAAAGTAGGAGCCGACGCGCCAGGAATGTTGTAAAATATTACATCCGAGATGTTAGGTTGCCTTCGTTTAGGATATATATCGCTATAGACGTATATGATGTTCCCACCGAGAAGTACGGACCGACATGCCAGGAATGTTGTAAAATATTACATCCCAGATGTTAGGTTGCCTTGGGTTAGGATATACAACGTTATAGATGTATATAATGTCCCCATCGAGAAGCAGGCGATGACACGCCAGGAATGTTGTAAAATATTACATTCGGCATGTTATCTTGCCTTAGGCTAGGATATATAACGTTATAGACGTATATAATGTTACCACCGAGAAGTACTGGCGGACACGCCAGAAATGTTGTCAACTATTACATCCGAGATGTTAGGTTGCCTTAGGTTAGGATATATATCGTTATAGACGTATAAAATGTCCCCATCCAGAAGTAGGCGACGACACGACAGGAATATTACATCCCAGATGTTAGGTTGCGTTAGGTTAGGATATACAACGTTATAGACTTATATAATGTCCCCATCGAGAAGCAGGCGACGACGTGTCATGAATGTTGTAAAATATTACACCCGAGATGTTAGGTTCCCTTAGGTTAGGATATATAACGTTATAGACGTATATAATGTTCCCACCGAAAAAGAGGAGCCGACGCGCCAGGAATGTTGTAAAATATTACATCCGAGATGTTAGGTTGCCTTAGGCTATGATATATATCGCTATAGACGTATATGAAGTTCCTACCGAGACTTGGGGACCGACATGCCAGGAATCTTGTAAAATATTACATCCCAGATGTTAGGTTGCTTTAGGTTAGGATATACAACGTTATAGACGTATATAATGTCCCCATCGAGAAGCAGGCGACGACACGCCAGGAATGTTGTAAAATATTACATTCGACATGTTATGTGGCCTTAGGCTAGGATATATAACGTTATAGACGTATACAATGTTCCCACCGAAAAGTAGGAGCCGAAGCGCCAGGAATGTTATAAAATATTACATCCGAGATGTTAGTTTCCCTTAAGTTTGGATATATATCGTTATAGACGTATATAACGTTCCCACCGAGACGTAGGGACCGACATGCCAGGAATGTTGTAAAATATTACATCCCAGATGTTAGGTTGCGTTAGGTTAGGATATACAACGTTATAGACGTATATAATGTCCCCATCGAAAAGCAGGCGACGACACGCCAGGAATGTTGTAAAATATTATATCCGAGATGTTATGTTGCCTTACGTTAGGATATATAACGTTATAGACGTATATAATGTTCGCACCGAGAAATACGAGCCGACGTGCCAGGAATGTTGTAAACTATTACGGTAGAGATTTTAGGTTGCTTTAGGTTATGATATATAACGTTATAGACGTATATAATGTTCCCACCGAGAAATAGGGGCCGACGCGTCAGGAATGTTGTAAAATATTAAACCCGAGATGTTAGGTTGCCTTAGGCTAGGATATATAACGTTATAGACGTATATAATATTCCCACCGAGAAATAGGGGTCGACATGCCAGGAATGTTGTAAAATATTACATCCCAGATGTTAGGTTGCGTTAGGTTAGGATATACAACGATATAGACGTATATAATGTCCCCATCGAAAAGCAGACGACGACACGCCAGGAATGTTGTAAAATATAACATCCGAGATGTTATGTTGCCTTACGTTAGGATATGTAACGTTATAGACGTATATAATGTTCCCGCCGAAAAGTAGGAGCCGAAGCGCCAGGAATGTTGTAAAATATGACATCCGAGATGTTAGTTTCCCTTAAGTTTGGATATATATCGTTATAGACGTATATAACGTTCCTACCGAGACGTAGGGACCGACATGCCAGGAATGGTGTAAAATATTACATCCCAGATGTTAGGTTGCGTTAGGTTAGGATATACAACGTTATAGACGTATATAATGTCCCCATCGAGAAGCAGGCGACGACACGCCAGGAATGTTGTAAAATATTACATCCGAGATGTTAGTTTGCTTAGGCTAGGATATACAACGTTATAGACGTATATAATGTCCCCACCGAGAAGCAGGCGACGACACGCCAGGAATGTTGTAAAATATATCATCCGAGATGTTATGTTGCCTTACGTTAGGATATATAACGTTATAGACGTATATAATATTCCCACCGAGAAATAGGGGTCGACATGCCAGGAATGTTGTAAAATATTACATCCCAGATGTTAGGTTGCGTTAGGTTAGGATATACAATGTTATAGACGTATATAATGACCCCATCGAAAAGCAGGCGACGACACGCCAGGAATGTTGTAAAATATTACATCCGAGATGTTAGGTTGCCTTAGGCTAGGATATATATCGTTATAGACGTATACAATGTTTCCACCGAGAAGTAGGGACCCATATGCGACGAATGTTGTAAAATATTACATCCGAGATGTTAGGTTGCCTTAGGATATGATATATAACGTTATAGACGTATATAATATTCCCACCGAGAAGTAGGGACCGACATGCCAGGAATGTTGTAAAATATTACATACCAGATGTTAGGTTGCGTTAGGTTAGGATATATATCATTATAGACGTATATAATCTCCCCATCGAGAAGCAGGCGACGACACGCCAGAATGTTGTAAAATATTACATTCGACATCTTAGGTTGCCTTAGGCTAGGATATATAGCGTTATAGACGTATATAATGTTCCCACCTAAAAATAGGGGCCGACGAGTGAGGAATGTTGTAAAATATTACACCCGAGATGTTAGGTTCCCTTAGGTTAGGATATACAACTTTATAGACGTATAGTATGTTCCCACCGAGATGTAGGGACCGACATGCCAGGAATGTTGTAAAATATTACATCCGAGATGTTAGGTTGCGTTAGGTTAGGATATACAACCTTATAGACGTATATAATGTCCCCATCGAGAAGCAGACGACGACACGCCAGGAATGTTGTAAAATATTACATCCGAGATGTTAGGTTCCCTTCGGTTTGGATATATATCGTTATAGACGTATATAATGTTCCTACCGAGACTTGGGGACCGACATGCCAGGAATCTTGTAAAATATTACATCCCAGATGTTAGGTTGCTTTAGGTTAGGATGTACAACGTTATAGACGTATATAATGTCCCCATCGAGAAGCAGGCGACGACACGCCAGGAATGTTGTAAAATATTACATTCGACATGTTATGTGGCCTTAGGCTAGGATATATAACGTTATAGACGTATACAATGTTCCCACCGAAAAGTAGGAGCCGAAGCGCCAGGAATGTTATAAAATATTACATCCGAGATGTTAGTTTCCCTTAAGTTTGGATATATATCGTTATAGACGTATATAACGTTCCCACCGAGAGGTAGGGACCGACATGCCAGGAATGGTGTAAAATATTACATCCCAGATGTTAGGTTGCGTTAGGTTAGGATATACAACGTCATAGACGTATATAATGTCCCCATCGAGAAGCAGGCGACGACACGCCAGGAATGTTGTAAAATATTACATCCGAGATGTTATATTGCTTAGGCTAGGATATACAACGTTATAAACGTATATAATGTCCCCATC
Source organism: Xylocopa violacea (assembly GCA_963969225.1). Lineage (NCBI taxonomy): Eukaryota > Metazoa > Arthropoda > Insecta > Hymenoptera > Apidae > Xylocopa > Xylocopa violacea. Next base: position 18,694,626 of record CAXAJV010000653.1, read on the forward strand.
GAGAAGCAGGCGACGACACGCCAGGAATGTTGTAAAATATAACATCCGAGATGTTATGTCGCCTTACGTTAGGATATGTAACGTTATAGACGTATATAATGTTCCCACCGAAAAGTAGGAGCCGAAGCGCCAGGAATGTTGTAAAATATTACATCCGAGATGTTAGTTTCCCTTAAGTTTGGATATATGTCGTTATAGACGTATATAACGTTCCCACCGAGACGTAGGGACCGACATGCCAGGAATGTTGTAAAATATTACATCCCAGATGTTAGGTTGCGTTAGGTTAGGATATACAACGTTATAGACGTATATAATGTCCCCATCGAAAAGCAGGCGACGACACGCCAGGAATGTTGTAAAATATTATATCCGAGATGTTATGTTGCCTTACGTTAGGATATATAACGTTATAGACGTATATAATGTTCGCACCGAGAAATACGAGCCGACGTGCCAGGAATGTTGTAAACTATTACGGTAGAGATTTTAGGTTGCTTTAGGTTATGATATATAACGTTATAGACGTATATAATGTTCCCACCGAGAAATAGGGGCCGACGCGTCAGGAATGTTGTAAAATATTAAACCCGAGATGTTAGGTTGCCTTAGGCTAGGATATATAACGTTATAGACGTATATAATATTCCCACCGAGAAATAGGGGTCGACATGCCAGGAATGTTGTAAAATATTACATCCCAGATGTTAGGTTGCGTTAGGTTAGGATATACAACGATATAGACGTATATAATGTCCCCATCGAAAAGCAGGCGACGACACGCCAGGAATGTTGTAAAATATAACATCCGAGATGTTATGTTGCCCTACGTTAGGATATGTAACGTTATAGACGTATATAATGTTCCCGCCGAAAAGTAGGAGCCGAAGCGCCAGGAATGTTGTAAAATATGACATCCGAGATGTTAGTTTCCCTTAAGTTTGGATATATATCGTTATAGACGTATATAACGTTCCTACCGAGACGTAGGGACCGACATGCCAGGAATGGTGTAAAATATTACATCCCAGATGTTAGGTTGCGTTAGGTTAGGATATACAACGTTATAGACGTATATAATGTCCCCATCGAGAAGCAGGCGACGACACGCCAGGAATGTTGTAAAATATTACATCCGAGATGTTAGTTTGCATAGGCTAGGATATACAACGTTATAGACGTGTATAATGTCCCCATCGAGAAGCAGGCAACGACACGCCAGGAATGTTGTAAAATATAACATCCGAGATGTTATGTTGCCTTACGTTAGGATATATAACGTTATAGACGTATATAATGTTCGCACCGAGAAATACGAGCCGACACGCCAGGAATGTTGTAAACTATTACGGTAGAGATTTCAGGTTGCCTTAGGTTATGATATATAACGTTATAGACGTATGTAATGTTCCCACCGAGAAATAGGGGCCGACGCGTCGGGAATGTTGTAAAATATTAAACCCGAGATGTTAGGTTGCCTTAGGCTAGGATATATAACGTTATAGACGTATATAATATTCCCACCGAGAAATAGGGGTCGACATGCCAGGAATGTTGTAAAATATTACATCCCAGATGTTAGGTTGCGTTAGGTTAGGATATACAATGTTATAGACGTATATAATGACCCCATCGAAAAGCAGGCGACCACACGCCAGGAATGTTGTAAAATATAACATCCGAGATGTTATGTTGCCTTAGGTTAGGATATATAACGTTATAGACGTATATAATGTTCCCACCGAAAAGTAGGAGCCGACGCGCCAGGAATGTTGTAAAATATTACATCCGAGATGTTAGGTTGCCTTAGGCTATGATATATATCGCTATAGACGTATATGATGTTCCTACCGAGAAGTACGGGCTAACACGCCGGGAATGTTTTCAAATATTACACCCGAGATGTTAGGTTCCCTTAGGATAGGATATATAACGTTATAGACGTATATAATGTCCCAATCCAGAAGTTGGCGACGACACGCCAGGAATATTACATCCCAGATGTTAGGTTGCGTTAGGTTAGGATATACAACGTTATAGACGTATATAATGTCCCCATCGAGAAGAAGGCGACGACACGCCAGGAATGTTATAAAATATTACATTCGAGATGTTATGTTCCCTTAGGTTAGGATATACAACGTTATAGACGTATATAATATTCCCACCGAGAAGTAGGGACCGACATGCCAGGAATGTTGTAAAATATTACATTCGACATGTTAGGTTGCGTTAGGTTAGGATATACAACGTTATAGACGTATATAATGTCCCCATCGAGAAGAAGGCGACGACACGCCAGGAATGTTATAAAATATTACATTCGAGATGTTATGTTCCCTTAGGTTAGGATATACAACGTTATAGACGTATATAATATTCCCACCGAGAAGTAGGGACCGACATGCCAGGAATGTTGTAAAATATTACATTCGACATGTTTGGTTGCGGTAGGTTAGGATATACAACGTTATAGACGTATATAATGTCCCCATCGAGAAGCAGGCGACGACACGCCAGAATGTTGTAAAATATTCCATCCGAGATGTTAGGTTGCCTTAGGTTAGGATATACAATGTTATAGATGTATATAATGTCCCCATCGAGATGTAGGCGACGACACGCCAGGAATGTTGTAAAATATTACATCCGAGATGTTAGGTTGCCTTAGGTTATGATATATAACGTTATAGACGTATATAATATTCCCACCGAGAAGTAGGGACCGACATGCCAGGAATGTTGTAAAATATTACATCCCAGATGTTAGGTTGCGTTAGGTTAGGATATATATGATTATAGACGTATATAATCTCCCCATCGAGAAGCAGGCGACGACACGCCAGAATGTTGTAAAATATTACATTCGACATCTTAGGTTGCCTTAGGCTAGGATATATAGCGTTATAGACGTATATAATGTTCCCACCTAAAAATAGGGGCCGACGAGTCAGGAATGTTGTAAAATATTACACCCGAGATGTTAGGTTCCCTTAGGTTAGGATATACAACTTTATAGACGTATAGTATGTTCCCACCGAGATGTAGGGACCCACATGCCAGGAATGTTGTAAAATATTACATCCGATATGTTAGGTTGCGTTAGGTTAGGATATACAACCTTATAGACGTATATAATGTCCCCATCGAGAAGCAGACGACGACACGCCAGGAATGTTGTAAAATATTACATCCGAGATGTTAGGTTCCCTTCGGTTTGGATATATATCGTTATAGACGTATATAATGTTCCTACCGAGACTTGGGGACTGACATGCCAGGAATCTTGTAAAATATTACATCCCAGATGTTAGGTTGCTTTAGGCTAGGATATATAACGTTATAGACGTATACAATGTTCCCACCGAGAAGTACGGTCCTAGACGCCAGGAATGTTGTCAACTATTACATCCGAGGTGTTAGGTTGCCTTAAGTTGGGACATATATCGTTATAGACCTATATAATGTTCCCACCGAGACGTAGGCACCGACATGCCAGGAATGTTGTAAAATATTGCATCCCAAATGTTAGGTTGCGTTAGGTTAGGATATAAAACGTTATAGACGTATAGTGTGTTCCCGCCGAGATGTAGGGACCGACATGCCAGGAATGTTGTAAAATATTACATACGAGATGTTAGGTTGCGTTAGGTTAGGATATACAACGTTATAGACGTATATAATGTCCCCATCGCGAAGCAGGCGACAACACGCTGAGAACGTTGGAAAATATTACATTCGACATGTTAGGTCGCCTTCGGCTAGGATATGTAATGTTATAGACGCATATAACGTTACCACCGAGAACTACGGGTCGACAGGACAGGAATGATGTAAAATATTACATTCGACATGCTAGGCCACCTTAGGCTAGGATATATAACGTTATAGACGTATATAATATTCCCACCGAGAAATAGGGGCCGACGCGTCAGGAATGATTAAAATATTATATCCCAAATGTTAGGTTGCGTTAGGTTAGGATGTACAACGTTATAGACTTATATAATGTCCCCATCGAGAAGCAGGCGACGACACGCCAGGAATGTTGTAAAATATTACATCCGAGATGTTATGTTGCCTTACGTTAGGATATGTAACGTTATAGACGTATATAATGTTCCCACCGAAAAGTAGGAGCCGAAGCGCCAGGAATGTTATAAAATATTACATCCGAGATGTTAGTTTCCCTTAAGTTTGGATATATATCGTTATAGACGTATATAACGTTCCCACCGAGACGTAGGGACCGACATGCCAGGAATGTTGTAAAATATTACATCCCAGATGTTAGGTTGCGTTTGGTTAGGATATACAACGTTATAGACGTATATAATGTCCGCATCGAGAAGCAGGCGACGACACGCCAGGAATGTTGTATAATATTACATCCGAGATGTTAGATTGCTTAGGCTAGGATATACAACGTTATAAACGTATATAATGTCCCCATAGAGAAGCAGGCGACGACACGCCAGGAATGTTGTAAAATATAACATACGAGATGTTATGTTGCCTTACGTTAGTATATGTAACGTTATAGACGTATATAATGTTCCCACCGAAAAGTAGGAGCCGAAGCGCCAGGAATGTTGTAAAATATTACATCCGAGATGTTAGTTTCCCTTAAGTTTGGATATATATCGTTATAGACGTATATAACGTTCCTACCGAGACGTAGGGACCGACATGCCAGGAATGGTGTAAAATATTACATCCCAGATGTTAGGTTGCGTTAGGTTAGGATATACAACGTCATAGACGTATATAATGTCCCCATCGAGAAGCAGGCGACGACACGCCAGGAATGTTGTAAAATATTACATCCGAGATGTTAGATTGCTTAGGCTAGGATATACAACGTTATAAACGTATATAATGTCCCCATCGAGAAGCAGGCGACGACACGCCAGGAATGTTGTAAAATATTATATCCGAGATGTTATGTTGCCTTACGTTAGGATATATAACGTTATAGACGTATATAATGTTCGCACCGAGAAATACGAGCCGACGCGCCAGGAATGTTGTAAACTATTACGGTAGAGATTTTAGGTTGCCTTAGGTTATGATATATAACGTTATAGACGTATGTAATGTTCCCACCGAGAAATAGGGGCCGACGCGACGGGAATGTTGTAAAATATTAAACCCGAGATGTTAGGTTGCCTTAGGCTAGGATATATAACGTTATAGACGTATATAATATTCCCACCGAGAAATAGGGGTCGACATGCCAGGAATATTGTAAAATATTACATCCCAGATGTTAGTTTGCGTTAGGTTAGGATATACAACGTTATAGACGTATATAATGTCCCCATCGAAAAGCAGGCGACGACACGCCAGGAATGTTGTAAAATATAACATCCGAGATGTTATGTTGCCTTACGTTAGGATATGTAACGTTATAGACGTATATAATGTTCCCGCCGAAAAGTAGGAGCCGAAGCGCCAGGAATGTTGTAAAATATGACATCCGAGATGTTAGTTTACCTTAAATTTGGATATATATCGTTATAGACGTATATAGCGTTCCTACCGAGGCGTAGGGACCGACATGCCAGGAATGGTGTAAAATATTACATCCCAGATGTTAGGTTGCGTTAGGTTAGGATATACAACGTTATAGACGTATATAATGTCCCCATCGAGAAGCAGGCGACGACACGCCAGGAATGTTGTAAAATATTACATCCCAGATGTTAGGTTGCGTTAGGTTAGAATATACAACGTTATAGACGTATATAATGTCCCCATCGAGAAGCAGGCGACGACACGCCAGGAATGTTGTAAAATATTATATCCGAGATGTTATGTTGCCTTACGTTAGGATATATAACGTTATAGACGTATATAAAGTTCGCACCGACAAGTACGAGCCGACACGCCAGGAATGATGTAAACTATTACGGTAGAGATTTAAGGTTGCCTTAGGTTATGATATATAACGTAATAGACGTATATAATGTTCCCACCGAGAAATAGGGGCCGACGCGTCAGGAATGTAGTAAAATATTAAACCCGAGATGTTAGGTTGCCTTAGGCTAGGATATATAACGTTATAGACGTATATAATATTCCCACCGAGAAATAGGGGTCGACATGCCAGGAAAATTGTAAAATATTACATCCCAGATGTTAGGTTGCGTTAGGTTAGGATATACAACGTTATAGACGTATATAATGTCCCCATCGAAAAGCAGGCGACGACACGCCAGGAATGTTGTAAAATATAACATCCGAGATGTTATGTTGCCTTACGTTAGGATATGTAACGTTATAGACGTATATAATGTTCCCGCCGAAAAGTAGGAGCCGAAGCGCCAGGAATGTTGTAAAATATGACATCCGAGATGTAAGTTTCCCTTAAATTTGGATATATATCGTTATAGACGTATATAACGTTCCTACCGAGGCGTAGGGACCGACATGCCAGGAATGTTGTAAAATATTACATCCCAGGTGTTAGGTTGCGTTAGGTTAGGATATACAACGTCATAGACGTATATAATGTCCCCATCGAGAAGCAGGCGACGACACGCCAGGAATGTTGTAAAATATTACATCCGAGATGTTAGATTGCTTAGGCTAGGATATACAACGTTATAAACGTATATAATGTCCCCATCGAGAAGCAGGCGACGACACGCCTGGAATGTTGTAAAATATAACATACGAGATGTTATGTTGCCTTACGTTAGTATATGTAGCGTTATAGACGTATATAATGTTCGCACCGAAAAGTAGGAGCCGAAGCGCCAGGAATGTTGTAAAATGTTACATCCGAGATGTTAGTTTCCCTTAAGTTTGGATATATATCGTTATAAATGTATATAATGTCCAGATCGAGACGTGGGGACCGACAAGCCAGAATGTTGTAAAATATTACATCCGAGATGTTAGGTTGCCTTAGGTTAGGATATACAACGATATAGACGTATATAACGACCCCATCGAGAAGCAGGCGACGACACGCCAGGAATGTTGTAAAATATAACATCCGAGATGTTATGTTGCCTTACGTTAGGATATGTAACGTTATAGACGTATATAATGTTCCCGCCGAAAAGTAGGAGCCGAAGCGCCAGGAATGTTGTAAAATATGACATCCGAGATGTTAGTTTCCCTTAAGTTTGGATATATATCGTTATAGACGTATATAACGTTCCTACCGAGACGTAGGGACCGACATGCCAGGAATGTTGTAAACTATTACGGTAGAGATTTTAGGTTGCCTTAGGTTATGATATATAACGTTATAGACGTATGTAATGTTCCCACCGAGAAATAGGGGCCGACGCGTCGGGAATGTTGTAAAATATTAAACCCGAGATGTTAGGTTGCCTTAGGCTAGGATATATAACGTTATAGACGTATATAATATTCCCACCGAGAAATAGGGGTCGACATGCCAGGAATGTTGTAAAATATTACATCCCAGATGTTAGGTTGCGTTAGGTTAGGATATACAACGTTATAGACGTATATAATGTCCCCATCGAGAAGCAGGCGACGACACGCCAGGAATGTTGTAAAATATTATATCCGAGATGTTATGTTGCCTTACGTTAGGATATATAACGTTATAGACGTATATAATGTTCGCACCGACAAGTACGAGCCGACACGCCAGGAATGATGTAACCTATTACGGTAGAGATTTAAGGTTGCCTTAGGTTATGATATATAACGTAATAGACGTATATAATGTTCCCACCGAGAAATAGGGGCCGACGCGTCAGGAATGTAGTAAAATATTAAACCCGAGATGTTAGGTTGCCTTAGGCTAGGATATATAACGTTATAGACGTATATAATATTCCCACCGAGAAATAGGGGTCGACATGCCAGGAATATTGTAAAATATTACATCCCAGATGTTAGGTTGCGTTAGGTTAGGATATACAACGTTATAGACGTATATAATGTCCCCATCGAGAAGCAGGCGACGACACGCCAGGAATGTTGTAAAATATAACATCCGAGATGTTATGTTGCCTTACGTTAGGATATGTAACGTTATAGACGTATATAATGTTCCCGCCGAAAAGTAGGAGCCGAAGCGCCAGGAATGTTGTAAAATATGACATCCGAGATGTTAGTTTCCCTTAAGTTTGGATATATATCGTTATAGACGTATATAACGTTCCCACCGAGACGTAGGGACCGACATGCCAGGAATGTTGTAAAATATTACATCCCAGATGTTAGGTTGCGTTTGGTTAGGATATACAACGTTATAGACGTATATAATGTCCGCATCGAGAAGCAGGCGACGACACGCCAGGAATGTTGTATAATATTACATCCGAGATGTTAGATTGCTTAGGCTAGGATATACAACGTTATAAACGTATATAATGTCCCCATAGAGAAGCAGGTGACGACACGCCAGGAATGTTGTAAAATATAACATACGAGATGTTATGTTGCCTTACGTTAGTATATGTAACGTTATAGACGTATATAATGTTCCCACCGAAAAGTAGGAGCCGAAGCGCCAGGAATGTTGTAAAATATTACATCCGAGATGTTAGTTTCCCTTAAGTTTGGATATATATCGTTATAGACGTATATAACGTTCCTACCGAGACGTAGGGACCGACATGCCAGGAATGGTGTAAAATATTACATCCCAGATGTTAGGTTGCGTTAGGTTAGGATATACAACGTCATAGACGTATATAATGTCCCCATCGAGAAGCAGGCGACGACACGCCAGGAATGTTGTAAAATATTACATCCGAGATGTTAGATTGCTTAGGCTAGGATATACAACGTTATAAACGTATATAATGTCCCCATCGAGAAGCAGGCGACGACACGCCAGGAATGTTGTAAAATATTATATCCGAGATGTTATGTTGCCTTACGTTAGGATATATAACGTTATAGACGTATATAATGTTCGCACCGAGAAATACGAGCCGACGCGCCAGGAATGTTGTAAACTATTACGGTAGAGATTTTAGGTTGCCTTAGGTTATGATATATAACGTTATAGACGTATGTAATGTTCCCACCGAGAAATAGGGGCCGACGCGTCGGGAATGTTGTAAAATATTAAACCCGAGATGTTAGGTTGCCTTAGGCTAGGATATATAACGTTATAGACGTATATAATATTCCCACCGAGAAATAGGAGTCGACATGCCAGGAATGTTGTAAAATATTACATCCCAGATGTTAGGTTGCGTTAGGTTAGGATATACAATGTTATAGACGTATATAATGACCCCATCGAAAAGCAGGCGACCACACGCCAGGAATGTTGTAAACTATAACATCCGAGATGTTATGTTGCCTTACGTTAGGATATGTAACGTTATAGACGTATATAATGTTCCCACCGAAAAGTAGGAGCCGAAGCGCCAGGAATGTTGTAAAATATGACATCCGAGATGTTAGTTTCCCTTAAGTTTGGATATATATCGTTATAGACGTATATAACGTTCCCACCGAGACGTAGGGACCGACATGCCAGGAATGTTGTAAAATATTACATCCCAGATGTTAGGTTGCGTTAGGTTAGGATATACAACGTTATAGACGTATATAATGTCCCCATCGAGAAGCAGGCGACGACACGCCAGGAATGTTGTAAAATATAACATCCGAGATGTTATGTTGCCTTACGTTAGGATATGTAACGTTATAGACGTATATAATGTTCCCACCGAAAAGTAGGAGCCGAAGCGCCAGGAATGTTGTAAAATATTACATCCGAGATGTTAGTTTCCCTTAAGTTTGGACATATGTCGTTATAGACGTATATAACGTTCCCACCGAGACGTAGGGACCGACATGCCAGGAATGTTGTAAAATATTACATCCCAGATGTTAGGTTGCGTTAGGTTAGGATATACAACGTTATAGACGTATATAATGTCCCCATCGAGAAGCAGGCGACGACACGCCAGGAATGTTGTAAAATATTATATCCGAGATGTTATGTTGCCTTACGTTAGGATATATAACGTTATAGACGTATATAATGTTCGCACCGACAAGTACGAGCCGACACGCCAGGAATGATGTAAACTATTACGGTAGAGATTTAAGGTTGCCTTAGGTTATGATATATAACGTAATAGACGTATATAATGTTCCCACCGAGAAATAGGGGCCGACGCGTCAGGAATGTAGTAAAATATTAAACCCGAGATGTTAGGTTGCCTTAGGCTAGGATATATAACGTTATAGACGTATATAATATTCCCACCGAGAAATAGGGGTCGACATGCCAGGAATATTGTAAAATATTACATCCGAGATGTTAGATTGCTTAGGCTAGGATATACAACGTTATAAACGTATATAATGTCCCCATAGAGAAGCAGGCGACGACACGCCAGGAATGTTGTAAAATATAACATACGAGATGTTATGTTGCCTTACGTTAGTATATGTAACGTTATAGACGTATATAATGTTCCCACCGAAAAGTAGGAGCCGAAGCGCCAGGAATGTTGTAAAATATTACATCCGAGATGTTAGTTTCCCTTAAGTTTGGATATATATCGTTATAGACGTATATAACGTTCCTACCGAGACGTAGGGACCGACATGCCAGGAATGGTGTAAAATATTACATCCCAGATGTTAGGTTGCGTTAGGTTAGGATATACAACGTCATAGACGTATATAATGTCCCCATCGAGAAGCAGGCGACGACACGCCAGGAATGTTGTAAAATATTACATCCGAGATGTTAGATTGCTTAGGCTAGGATATACAACGTTATAAACGTATATAATGTCCCCATCGAGAAGCAGGCGACGACACGCCAGGAATGTTGTAAAATATTATATCCGAGATGTTATGTTGCCTTACGTTAGGATATATAACGTTATAGACGTATATAATGTTCGCACCGAGAAATACGAGCCGACGCGCCAGGAATGTTGTAAACTATTACGGTAGAGATTTTAGGTTGCCTTAGGTTATGATATATAACGTTATAGACGTATGTAATGTTCCCACCGAGAAATAGGGGCCGACGCGTCGGGAATGTTGTAAAATATTAAACCCGAGATGTTAGGTTGCCTTAGGCTAGGATATATAACGTTATAGACGTATATAATATTCCCACCGAGAAATAGGGGTCGACATGCCAGGAATGTTGTAAAATATTACATCCCAGATGTTAGGTTGCGTTAGGTTAGGATATACAATGTTATAGACGTATATAATGACCCCATCGAAAAGCAGGCGACCACACGCCAGGAATGTTGTAAAATATAACATCCGAGATGTTATGTTGCCTTACGTTAGGATATGTAACGTTATAGACGTATATAATGTTCCCACCGAAAAGTAGGAGCCGAAGCGCCAGGAATGTTGTAAAATATGACATCCGAGATGTTAGTTTCCCTTAAGTTTGGATATATATCGTTATAGACGTATATAACTTTCCCACCGAGACGTAGGGACCGACATGCCAGGAATGTTGTAAAATATTACATCCCAGATGTTAGGTTGCGTTAGGTTAGGATATACAACGTTATAGACGTATATAATGTCCCCATCGAGAAGCAGGCGACGACACGCCAGGAATGTTGTAAAATATAACATCCGAGATGTTATGTTGCCTTACGTTAGGATATGTAACGTTATAGACGTATATAATGTTCCCACCGAAAAGTAGGAGCCGAAGCGCCAGGAATGTTGTAAAATATTACATCCGAGATGTTAGTTTCCCTTAAGTTTGGATATATATCGTTAAAGACGTATATAACGTTCCCACCGAGACGTAGGGACCGACATGGCAGGAATGGTGTAAAATATTACATCCCAGATGTTAGGTTGCGTTAGGTTAGGATATACAACGTTATAGACGTATATAATGTCCCCATCGAGAAGCAGGCGACGACACGCCAGGAATGTTGTAAAATATAACATCCGAGATGTTATGTTGCCTTACGTTAGGATATGTAACGTTATAGACGTATATAATGTTCCCACCGAAAAGTAGGAGCCGAAGCGCCAGGAATGTTGTAAAATATTACATCCGAGATGTTAGTTTCCCTTAAGTTTGGATATATGTCGTTATAGACGTATATATCGTTCCCACCGAGACGTAGGGACCGACATGCCAGGAATGTTGTAAAATATTACATCCCAGATGTTAGGTTGCGTTAGGTTAGGATATACAACGTTATAGACGTATATAATGTCCCCATCGAGAAGCAGGCGACGACACGCCAGGAATGCTGTAAAATATAACATCCGAGATGTTATGTTGCCTTACGTTAGGATATGTAACGTTATAGACGTATATAATGTTCCCACCGAAAAGTAGGAGCAGAAGCGCCAGGAATGTTGTAAAATATTACATCCGAGATGTTAGTTTCCCTTAAGTTTGGATATATGTCGCTATAGACGTATATAACGTTCCCACCGAGACGTAGGGACCGACATGCCAGGAATGTTGTAAAATATTACATCCCAGATGTTAGGTTGCGTTAGGTTAGGATATACAACGTTATAGACGTATATAATGTCCCCATCGAGAAGCAGGCGACGACACGCCAGGAATGCTGTAAAATATAACATCCGAGATGTTATGTTGCCTTACGTTAGGATATGTAACGTTATAGACGTATATAATGTTCCCACCGAAAAGTAGGAGCAGAAGCGCCAGGAATGTTGTAAAATATTACATCCGAGATGTTAGTTTCCCTTAAGTTTGGATATATGTCGCTATAGACGTATATAACGTTCCCACCGAGACGTAGGGACCGACATGCCAGGAATGTTGTAAAATATTACATCCCAGATGTTAGGTTGCGTTAGGTTAGGATATACAACGTTATAGACGTATATAATGTTCCCAACGAGAAGCAGGCGACGACACGCCTGGAATGTTGTAAAATATTATATCCGAGATGTTATGTTGCCTTACGTTAGGATATATAACGTTATAGACGTATATAATGTTCGAACCGAGAAGTACGAGCCGACACGCCAGGAATGTTGTAAACTATTACGGTAGAGATTTTAGGTCGCCTTAGGTTATGATATATAACGTTATAGACGTATATAATGTTCCCACCGAGAAATAGGGGCCGACATGCCAGGAATATTGTAAAATATTACATCCGAGATGATAGATTGCTTAGACTAGGATATACAACGTTATAGACGTATATAATGTCCCCATCGAGAAGCAGGCGACGACACGCCAGGAATGTTGTAAAATATTACATCCGAGATGTTAGATTGCTTATGCTAGGATATACAACGTTATAGACGTATATAATGTCCCAATCGAGAAGCTTGCGACGACACGCCAGGAATGTTGTAAAATATAACATCCGAGATGTTATGTTGCCTTACGTTAGGATATGTAACGTTATAGACGTATATAATGTTCCCACCGAAAAGTAGGAGACGAAGCGCCAGGAATGTTTTAAAATATTACATCCGAGATGTTAGTTTCCCTTAACTTTGGATATATATCGTTATAGACGTATATAACGTTCCCACCGAGACGTAGGGACCGACACGCCAGGAATGGTGTAAAATATTACATCCCAGATGTTAGGTTGCGTTAGGTTAGGATATACAACGTTATAGACGTATATAATGTCCCCATCGAGAAGCAGGCGACGACACGCCAGGAATGTTGTAAAATATTATATCCGAGATGTTAGTTTGCTTAGGCTAGGATATACAACGTTATAGACGTATATAATGTCCCCATCGAGAAGCAGGCGACGACACGCCAGGAATGTTGTAAAATATAACATTCGAGATGTTATGTTGCCTTACGTTAGGATATATAACGTTATAGACGTATATAATGTTCGCACCGAGAAATACGAGCCGACACGCCAGGAATGTTGTAAACTATTACGGTAGAGATTTTAGGTTGCCTTAGGTTATGATATATAACGTTATAGACGTATGTAATGTTCCCACCGAGAAATAGGGGCCGACGCGTCGGGAATGTTGTAAAATATTAAACCCGAGATGTTAGGTTGCCTTAGGCTAGGATATATAACGTTATAGACGTATATAATATTCCCACCGAGAAATAGGGGTCGACATGCCAGGAATGTTGTAAAATATTACATCCCAGATGTTAGGTTGCGTTAGGTTAGGATATACAATGTTATAGACGTATATAATGACCCCATCGAAAAGCAGGCGACCACACGCCAGGAATGTTGTAAAATATAACATCCGAGATGTTATGTTGCCTTACGTTAGGATATGTAACGTTATAGACGTATATAATGTTCCCACCGAAAAGTAGGAGCCGAAGCGCCAGGAATGTTGTAAAATATGACATCCGAGATGTTAGTTTCCCTTAAGTTTGGATATATATCGTTATAGACGTATATAACGTTCCTACCGAGACGTAGGGACCGACATGCCAGGAATGGTGTAAAATATTACATCCCAGATGTTAGGTTGCGTTAGGTTAGGATATACAACGTTATAGACGTATATAATGTCCCCATCGAGAAGCAGGCGACGACACGCCAGGAATGTTGTAAAATATTACATCCGAGATGTTAGTTTGCTTAGGCTAGGATATACAACGTTATAGACGTATATAATGTCCCCATCGAGAAGCAGGCGACGACACGCCAGGAATGTTGTAAAATATAACATCCGAGATGTTATGTTGCCTTACGTTAGGATATGTAACGTTACAGACGTATATAATGTTCCCACCGAAAAGTAGGAGCCGAAGCGCCAGGAATGTTGTAAAATATGACATCCGAGATGTTAGTTTCCCTTAAGTTTGGATATATATCGTTAAAGACGTATATAACGTTCCCACCGAGACGTAGGGACCGACATGCCAGGAATGGTGTAAAATATTACATCCCAGATGTTAGGTTGTGTTAGGTTAGGATATACAACGTTATAGACGTATATAATGTCCCCATCGAGAAGCAGGCGACGACACGCCAGGAATGTTGTAAAATATAACATCCGAGATGTTATGTTGCCTTACGTTAGGATATGTAACGTTATAGACGTATATAATGTTCCCACCGAAAAGTAGGAGCCGAAGCGCCAGGAATGTTGTAAAATATTACATCCGAGATGTTAGTTTCCCTTAAGTTTGTATATATGTCGTTATAGACGTATATAACGTTCCCACCGAGACGTAGGGACCGACATGCCAGGAATGTTGTAAAATATTACATCCCAGATGTTAGGTTGCGTTAGGTTAGGATATACAACATTATAGACGTATATAATGTCCCCATCGAGAAGCAGGCGACGACACGCCAGGAATGTTGTAAAATATTATATCCGAGATGTTATGTTGCCTTACGTTAGGATATATAACGTTATAGACGTATATAATGTTCGCACCGACAAGTACGAGCCGACACGCCAGGAATGTTGTAAACTATTACGGTAGAGATTTTAGGATGCCTTAGGTTATGATAAGTAACGTTATAGACGTATATAATGTTCCCACCGAGAAATAGGGGCCGACGCGTCAGGAATGTTGTAACATATTAAACCCGACATGTTAGGTTGCCTTAGGCTAGGATATATAACGTTATAGACGTATATAATATTCCCACCGAGAAATAGGGGCCGACATGCCAGGAATGTTGTAAAATATTACATCCCAGATGTTAGGTTGCGTTAGGTTAGGATATACAACGTTATAGACGTATATAATGTCCCCATCGAGAAGCAGGCGACGACACGCCAGGAATGTTGTAAAATGTAACATCCGAGATGTTATGTTGCCTTACGTTAGGATATGTAACGTTATAGACGTATATAATGTTCCCACCGAAAAGTAGGAGCCGAAGCGCCAGGAATGTTGTAAAATATTACATCCGAGATGTTAGTTTCCCTTAAGTTTGGATATATGTCGTTATAGACGTATATAACGTTCCCACCGAGACGTAGGGACCGACATGCCAGGAATGTTGTAAAATATTACATCCCAGATGTTAGGTTGCGTTAGGTTAGGATATACAACGTTATAGACGTATATAATGTCCCCATCGAGAAGCAGGCGACGACACGCCAGGAATGTTGTAAAATATAACATCCGAGATGTTATGTTGCCTTACGTTAGGATATGTAACGTTATAGACGTATATAATGTTCCCACCGAAAAGTAGGAGCAGAAGCGCCAGGAATGTTGTAAAATATTACATCCGAGATGTTAGTTTCCCTTAAGTTTGGATATATGTCGTTATAGACGTATATAACGTTCCCACCGAGACGTAGGGACCGACATGCCAGGAATGTTGTAAAATATTACATCCCAGATGTTAGGTTGCGTTAGGTTAGGATATACAACGTTATAGACGTATATAATGTCCCCATCGAGAAGCAGGCGACGACACGCCTGGAATGTTGTAAAATATTATATCCGAGATGTTATGTTGCCTTACGTTAGGATATATAACGTTATAGACGTATATAATGTTCGAACCGAGAAGTACGAGCCGACACGCCAGGAATGTTGTAAACTATTACGGTAGAGATTTTAGGTTGCCTTAGGTTATGATATATAACGTTATAGACGTATATAATGTTCCCACCGAGAAATAGGGGCCGACATGCCAGGAATATTGTAAAATATTACATCCGAGATGATAGATTGCTTAGGCTAGGATATACAACGTTATAGACGTATATAATGTCCCCATCGAGAAGCAGGCGACGACACGCCAGGAATGTTGTAAAATATTACATCCGAGATGTTAGATTGCTTACGCTAGGATATACAACGTTATAGACGTATATAATGTCCCAATCGAGAAGCTTGCGACGACACGCCAGGAATGTTGTAAAATATAACATCCGAGATGTTATGTTGCCTTACGTTAGGATATGTAACGTTATAGACGTATATAATGTTCCCACCGAAAAGTAGGAGACGAAGCGCCAGGAATGTTTTAAAATATTACATCCGAGATGTTAGTTTCCCTTAACTTTGGATATATATCGTTATAGACGTATATAACGTTCCCACCGAGACGTAGGGACCGACACGCCAGGAATGGTGTAAAATATTACATCCCAGATGTTAGGTTGCGTTAGGTTAGGATATACAACGTTATAGACGTATATAATGTCCCCATCGAGAAGCAGGCGACGACACGCCAGGAATGTTGTAAAATATAACATCCGAGATGTTATGTTGCCTTACGCTAGGATATATAACGTTATAGAGGTATATAATGTTCGCACCGAGAAGTACGAGCCGACACGGCAGGAATGTTGTAAACTATTACGGTAGAGATTTTAGGTTGCCTTAGGTTATGATATATAACGTTATAGACGTATATAATGTTCCCACCGAAAAATAGGTGCCGACACGCCAGAATTTTCTAAAATATTACATCCGAGATGCTAGGTTGCCTTAGGCTAGAATGTATATCGTTATAGACGTATACAATGTTTCCAACTAGAAGTAGGGACCGACACGCCAGGAATGTAGTAAGATATTACATACGAGACGTTAGGTTCCCTTAGGTTAGGATATACAACGTTATAGACGTATAGAATGATCCCACGGAGATGTAGGGACCGGCATGCCAGGAATGTTGTAAAATATTACATCCGAGAGATTAGGTTGCTTTCGGTTAGGATATATATCGCTGTAGACGTATATGATGTTCCCACCGAGAAGTACGGGCTAACATGCCAGGAATGTTGTCAAATATTACATCCGAGGTGTTAGGTTGCCTTAGGCTAGGATATATAACGTTATAGACATATATAATATTCCCACCGAGAAATAGGAGCCGACGCGTAAGGAATGTCGTAAAATATTACACCCGAGACGTTAGGTTCCCTTAGGTTACGATATATAACGTTATAGACGTATATAATGTCCCCATCCAGAAGTAGGCGACGACACGCCAGAAATATTACATCCCAGATGTTAGGTTGCGTTAGGTTAGGATATACAACGTTATAGACGTATATAATGTCCTCATCCAGAAGCAGGCGGCGACACGCCAGGAATGATGTAAAATATTACATTCGACATGTTAGGTCGCCTTAGGCTAGGATATATAACGTTATAGACGTATATAATGTCCCCATCCAGAAGTAGGCGACGACACGCCAGGAATATTACATCCCAGATGTTAGGTTGCGTTAGGTTAGGATATACAACGTTATAGACGTATATAATGTCCTCATCCAGAAGCAGGCGGCGACACGCCAGGAATGATGTAAAATATTACATTCGACATGTTAGGTCGCCTTAGGCTAGGATATATAACGTTATAGACGTATATAATGTTCCCAGCGAGAAGTACGGGCCCACACGCCAGAAATGTTGTCAACTATTACATCCGTAATGTTAGGTTGGCTTAGGTTAGGATATATATCGTTATAGAAGTATATAATGTTCCCACCGATACGTTAGTACCGACATGCCAAAAATGTTGTAAAATATTACATTCCAGATGTTAGGTTCCCTTAGGTTAGGATATACGACGTTATAGATGTATTTAATGTCCCCATCGAGAAGTAGGAGACGACACGCCAGGAATGTTGTAAAATATTACATCCGAGATGTTAGGTTCCCTTTAGTTTGAATATATAGCCTTATAGACGTATATAACGTTCCCACCGAGACGTAGGGACCGACATCCCAGGAATGTTGTAAAATATTACATCCCAGTTGTTACGTTGCGTTAGGTTAGGATATACAACGTTATTGACGTGTATAATGTCCCCATCGAGAAGCAGGCGACGACACGCCACGAATGTTGTCAAATATTACATCCGAGATGTTATGTTGCCTTACGTTAGGATATGCAACGTTATAGACTTGTATAATGTTCCCACCGAAAAGTAGGATCCGACGCGAAAGGAATGTTGTAAAATATTACATCCGAGATATTAGGTTGCCTTCGGTTAGGATATATATCGCTATAGACATATATGATTTTCCCACCCAGAAGTACGGGCTAGCAGGCCAGGAATGTTGTCAAATATTACATTCGAGATGTTAGGTTGCCTTAGGCTAGGATATATAACGTTATAGACGTATATAATGTTACCACCGAGAACTACGGGCCGACATGCCAGGAATGTTGTAAAATTTTACATCCGAGATGTTAGGTTGCGTTAGGTTAGGATATACAACGTTATAGACGTATATAATGTTCGCACCGACAAGTACGAGCCGACACGCCAGGAATGTTGTAAACTATTACGGTAGAGATTTTAGGTTGCCTTAGGTTATGATATATAACGTTATAGACGTATATAATGTTCCCACCGAGAAATAGGGGCCGACGCGTCAGGAATGTTGTAAAATATTAAACCCGAGATGTTAGGTTGCCTTAGGCTAGCATATATAACGTTATAGACGTATATAATATTCTCACCGAGAAATAGGGGCCGACATGCCAGGAATGTTGTAAAATATTACATCCCAGATGTTAGGTTGCGTTAGGTTAGGATATACAACGTTATAGACGTAAATAATGTCCCCATCGAGAAGCAGGCGACGACACGCCAGGAATGTTGTAAAATATAACATCCGAGATGTTATGTTGCCTTACGTTAGGATATATAACGTTATAGACGTATATAATGTTCGCACCGAGAAATACGAGCCGACACGCCAGGAATGTTGTAAACTATTACGGTAGAGATTTTAGGTTGCCTTAGGTTATGATATATGACGTTATAGACGTATGTAATGTCCCCACCCAGAAATAGGGGCCGACGCGTCGGGAATGTTGTAAAATATTAAACCCGAGATGTTAGGTTGCCTTAGGCTAGGATATATAACGTTATAGACGTATATCATATTCCCACCGAGAAATAGGGGTCGACATGCCAGGAATGTTGTAAAATATTACATCCCAGATGTTAGGTTGCGTTAGGTTAGGATATACAATGTTATAGACGTATATAATGACCCCATCGAAAAGCAGGCGACCACACGCCAGGAATGTTGTCAAATATAACATCCGAGATGTTATGTTGCCTTACGTTAGGATATGTAACGTTATAGACGTATATAATGTTCCCACCGAAAAGTAGGAGCCGAAGCGCCAGGAATGTTGTAAAATATTACATCCGAGATGTTAGTTTCCCTTAAGTTTGGATATATGTCGTTATAGACGTATATAACGTTCCCACCGAGACGTAGGGACCGACATGCCAGGAATGTTGTAAAATATTACATCCCAGATGTTAGGTTGCGTTAGGTTAGGATATACACCGTTATAGACGTATATAATGTCCCCATCGAAAAGCAGGCGACGACACGCCAGGAATGTTGTTAAATATAACATCCGAGATGTTATGTTGCCTTGCGTTAGGATATGTAACGTTATAGACGTATATAATGTTCCCACCGAAAAGTAGGAGCCGAAGCGCCAGGAATGTTGTAAAATATTACATCCGAGATGTTAGTTTCCCTTAAGTTTGGATATATGTCGTTATAGACGTATATAACGTTCCCACCGAGACGTAGGGACCGACATGCCAGGAATGTTGTAAAATATTACATCCCAGAAGTTAGGTTGCGTTAGGTTAGGATATACAACGTTATAGACGTATATAATGTCCCCATCGAGAAGCAGGCGACGACACGCCAGGAATGTTGTAAAATATAACATCCGAGATGTTATGTTGCCTTACGTTAGGATATGTAACGTTATAGACGTATATAGTGTTCCCACCGAAAAGTAGGAGCCGAAGCGCCAGGAATGTTTTAAAATATTACATCCGAGATGTTAGTTTCCCTTAACTTTGGATATATATCGTTATAGACGTATATAACGTTCCCACCGAGACGTAGAGACCGACATGCCAGGAATGGTGTAAAATATTGCATCCCAGATGTTAGGTTGCGTTAGGTTAGGATATACAACGTTATAGACGTATATAATGTCCCCATCGAGAAGCAGGCGACGACACGCCAGGAATGTTGTAAAATATTATATCCGAGATGTTATGTTGCCTTACGTTAGGATATATAACGTTATAGACGTATATAATGTTCGAACCGAGAAGTACGAGCCGACACGCCAGGAACGTTGTAAACTATTACGGTAGAGATTTTAGGTTGCCTTAGATTATGATATATAACGTTATAGACGTATATAATGTTCCCACCGAGAAATAGGGGCCGACGCGTCAGGAATGTTGTAAAATATTAAACCCGAGATGTTAGGTTGCCTTAGGCTAGGATATATAACGTTATAGACGTATATAATATTCCCACCGAGAAATAGGGGCCGACATGCCAGGAATGTTGTAAAATATTACATCCGAGATGATAGATTGCTTAGGCTAGGATATACAACGTTATAGACGTATATAATGTCCCCATCGAGAAGCAGGCGACGACACGCCAGGAATGTGGTAAAATATAACATCCGAGATGTTATGTTGCCTTACGTTAGGATATGTAACGTTATAGACGTATATAATGTTCCCACCGAAAAGTAGGAGCCGAAGTGCCAGGAATGTTTTAAAATATTACATCCGAGATGTTAGTTTCCCTTAACTTTGGATATATATCGTTATAGACGTATATAACGTTCCCACCAAGACGTAGGGACCGACATGCCAGGAATGGTGTAAAATATTACATCCCAGAAGTTAGGTTGCGTTAGGTTAGGATATACAACGTTATAGACGTATATAATGTCCCCATCGAGAAGCAGGCGACGACACGCCAGGAATGTTGTAAAATATAACATCCGAGATGTTATGTTACCTTACGTTAGGATATGTAACGTTATAGACGTATATAATGTTCCCACCGAAAAGTAGGAGCCGAAGCGCCAGGAATGTTTTAAAATATTACATCCGAGATGTTAGTTTCCCTTAACTTTGGATATATATCGTTATAGACGTATATAACGTTCCCACCGAGACGTAGGGACCGACATGCCAGGAATGGTGTAAAATATTACATCCCAGAAGTTAGGTTGCGTTAGGTTAGGATATACAACTTTATAGACGTATATAATGTCCCCATCGAGAAGCAGGCGACGACACGCCAGGAATGTTGTAAAATATTATATCCGAGAAGTTATGTTGCCTTACGTTAGGATATATAACGTTATAGACGTATATAATGTTCGCACCGACAAGTACGAGCCGACACGCCAGGAATGTTGTAAACTATTACGGTAGAGATTTTAGGTTGCCTTAGGTTATGATATATAACGTTATAGACGTATGTAATGTTCCCACCGAGAAATAGGGGCCGACGCGTCCGGAATGTTGTAAAATATTAAACCCGAGATGTTAGGTTGCCTTAGGCTAGGATATATAACGTTATAGACGTATATAATATTCCCAAAGAGAAATAGGGGTCGACATGCCAGGAATGTTGTAAAATATTACATCCCAGATGTTAGGTTGCGTTAGGTTAGGATATACAATGTTATAGACGTATATAATGACCCCATCGAAAAGCAGGCGACCACACGCCAGGAATGTTGTAAAATATAACATCCGAGATGTTATGTTGCCTTACGTTAGGGTATGTAACGATATAGACGTATATAATGTTCCCACCGAAAAGTAGGAGCCGAAGCGCCAGGAATGTTGTAAAATATGACATCCGAGATGTTAGTTTCCCTTAAGTTTGGATATATGTCGTTATAGACGTATATAACGTTCCCACCGAGACGTAGGGACCGACATGCCAGGAATGTTGTAAAATATTACATCCCAGATGTTAGGTTGCGTTAGGTTAGGATATACAACGTTATAGACGTATATAATGTCCCCATCGAGAAGCAGGCGACGACACGCCAGGAATGTTGTAAAATATTATATCCGAGATGTTATGTTGCCTTACGTTAGGATATATAACGTTATAGACGTATATAATGTTCGAACCGAGAAGTACGAGCCGACACGCCAGGAACGTTGTAAACTATTACGGTAGAGATTTTAGGTTGCCTTAGGTTATGATATATAACGTTATAGACGTATATAATGTTCCCACCGAGAAATAGGGGCCGACGCGTCAGGAATGTTGTAAAATATTAAACCCGAGATGTTAGGTTGCCTTAGGCTAGGATATATAACGTTATAGACGTATATAATATTCCCACCGAGAAATAGGGGCCGACATGCCAGGAATGTTGTAAAATATTACATCCGAGATGATAGATTGCTTAGGCTAGGATATACAACGTTATAGACGTATATAATGTCCCCATCGAGAAGCAGGCGACGACACGCCAGGAATGTGGTAAAATATAACATCCGAGATGTTATGTTGCCTTACGTTAGGATATGTAACGTTATAGACGTATATAATGTTCCCACCGAAAAGTAGGAGCCGAAGTGCCAGGAATGTTTTAAAATATTACATCCGAGATGTTAGTTTCCCTTAACTTTGGATATATATCGTTATAGACGTATATAACGTTCCCACCAAGACGTAGGGACCGACATGCCAGGAATGGTGTAAAATATTACATCCCAGAAGTTAGGTTGCGTTAGGTTAGGATATACAACGTTATAGACGTATATAATGTCCCCATCGAGAAGCAGGCGGCGACACGCCAGGAATGTTGTAAAATATAACATCCGAGATGTTATGTTGCCTTACGTTAGGATATGTAACGTTATAGACGTATATAATGTTCCCACCGAAAAGTAGGAGCCGAAGCGCCAGGAATGTTTTAAAATATTACATCCGAGATGTTAGTTTCCCTTAACTTTGGATATATATCGTTATAGACGTATATAACGTTCCCACCGAGACGTAGGGACCGACATGCCAGGAATGGTGTAAAATATTACATCCCAGAAGTTAGGTTGCGTTAGGTTAGGATATACAACTTTATAGACGTATATAATGTCCCCATCGAGAAGCAGGCGACGACACGCCAGGAATGTTGTAAAATATTATATCCGAGATGTTATGTTGCCTTACGTTAGGATATATAACGTTATAGACGTATATAATGTTCGCACCGACAAGTACGAGCCGACACGCCAGGAATGTTGTAAACTATTACGGTAGAGATTTTAGGTTGCCTTAGGTTATGATATATAACGTTATAGACGTATATAATGTTCCCACCGAGAAATAGGGGCCGACGCGTCAGGAATGTTGTAAAATATTAAACCCGAGATGTTAGGTTGCCTTAGGCTAGGATATATAACGTTATAGACGTATATAATATTCTCACCGAGAAATAGGGGCCGACATGCCAGGAATGTTGTAAAATATTACATCCCAGATGTTAGGTTGCGTTAGGTTAGGATATACAACGTTATAGACGTAAATAATGTCCCCATCGAGAAGCAGGCGACGACACGCCAGGAATGTTGTAAAATATAACATCCGAGATGTTATGTTGCCTTACGTTAGGATATATAACGTTATAGACGTATATAATGTTCGCACCGAGAAATACGAGCCGACACGCCAGGAATGTTGTAAACTATTACGGTAGAGATTTTAGGTTGCCTTAGGTTATGATATATAACGTTATAGACGTATGTAATGTCCCCACCCAGAAATAGGGGCCGACGCGTCGGGAATGTTGTAAAATATTAAACCCGAGATGTTAGGTTGCCTTAGGCTAGGATATATAACGTTATAGACGTATATAATATTCCCACCGAGAAATAGGGGTCGACATGCCAGGAATGTTGTAAAATATTACATCCCAGATGTTAGGTTGCGTTAGGTTAGGATATACAATGTTATAGACGTATATAATGACCCCAACGAAAAGCAGGCGACCACACGCCAGGAATGTTGTAAAATATAACATCCGAGATGTTATGTTGCCTTACGTTAGGATATGTAACGTTATAGACGTATATAATGTTCCCACCGAAAAGTAGGAGCCGAAGCGCCAGGAATGTTGTAAAATATTACATCCGAGATGTTAGTTTCCCTTAAGTTTGGATATATGTCGTTATAGACGTATATAACGTTCCCACCGAGACGTAGGGACCGACATGCCAGGAATGTTGTAAAATATTACATCCCAGATGTTAGGTTGCGTTAGGTTAGGATATACAACGTTATAGACGTAAATAATGTCCCCATCGAGAAGCAGGCGACGACACGCCAGGAATGTTGTAAAATATAACATCCGAGATGTTATGTTGCCTTACGTTAGGATATATAACGTTATAGACGTATATAATGTTCGCACCGAGAAATACGAGCCGACACGCCAGGAATGTTGTAAACTATTACGGTAGAGATTTTAGGTTGCCTTAGGTTATGATATATAACGTTATAGACGTATGTAATGTCCCCACCCAGAAATAGGGGCCGACGCGTCGGGAATGTTGTAAAATATTAAACCCGAGATGTTAGGTTGCCTTAGGCTAGGATATATAACGTTATAGACGTATATAATATTCCCACCGAGAAATAGGGGTCGACATGCCAGGAATGTTGTAAAATATTACATCCCAGATGTTAGGTTGCGTTAGGTTAGGATATACAATGTTATAGACGTATATAATGACCCCAACGAAAAGCAGGCGACCACACGCCAGGAATGTTGTAAAATATAACATCCGAGATGTTATGTTGCCTTACGTTAGGATATGTAACGTTATAGACGTATATAATGTTCCCACCGAAAAGTAGGAGCCGAAGCGCCAGGAATGTTGTAAAATATTACATCCGAGATGTTAGTTTCCCTTAAGTTTGGATATATGTCGTTATAGACGTATATAACGTTCCCACCGAGACGTAGGGACCGACATGCCAGGAATGTTGTAAAATATTACATCCCAGATGTTAGGTTGCGTTAGGTTAGGATATACAACGTTATAGACGTAAATAATGTCCCCATCGAGAAGCAGGCGACGACACGCCAGGAATGTTGTAAAATATAACATCCGAGATGTTATGTTGCCTTACGTTAGGATATATAACGTTATAGACGTATATAATGTTCGCACCGAGAAATACGAGCCGACACGCCAGGAATGTTGTAAACTATTACGGTAGAGATTTTAGGTTGCCTTAGGTTATGATATATAACGTTATAGACGTATGTAATGTCCCCACCCAGAAATAGGGGCCGACGCGTCGCGAATGTTGTAAAATATTAAACCCGAGATGTTAGGTTGCCTTAGGCTAGGATATATAACGTTATAGACGTATATAATATTCCCACCGAGAAATAGGGGTCGACATGCCAGGAATGTTGTAAAATATTACATCCCAGATGTTAGGTTGCGTTAGGTTAGGATATACAATGTTATAGACGTATATAATGACCCCAACGAAAAGCAGGCGACCACACGCCAGGAATGTTGTAAAATATAACATCCGAGATGTTATGTTGCCTTACGTTAGGATATGTAACGTTATAGACGTATATAATGTTCCCACCGAAAAGTAGGAGCCGAAGCGCCAGGAATGTTGTAAAATATTACATCCGAGATGTTAGTTTCCCTTAAGTTTGGATATATGTCGTTATAGACGTATATAACGTTCCCACCGAGACGTAGGGACCGACATGCCAGGAATGTTGTAAAATATTACATCCCAGATGTTAGGTTGCGTTAGGTTAGGATATACAACGTTATAGACGTATATAATGTCCCCATCGAAAAGCAGGCGACGACACGCCAGGAATGTTGTAAAATATTATATCCGAGATGTTATGTTGCCTTACGTTAGGATATATAACGTTATAGACGTATATAATGTTCGCACCGAGAAATACGAGCCGACACGCCAGGAATGTTGTAAACTATTACGGTAGAGATTTTAGGTTGCCTTAGGTTATGATATATAACGTTATAGACGTATGTAATGTCCCCACCCAGAAATAGGGGCCGACGCGTCGGGAATGTTGTAAAATATTAAACCCGAGATGTTAGGTTGCCTTAGGCTAGGATATATAACGTTATAGACGTATATAATATTCCCACCGAGAAATAGGGGTCGACATGCCAGGAATGTTGTAAAATATTACATCCCAGATGTTAGGTTGCGTTAGGTTAGGATATACAATGTTATAGACGTATATAATGACCCCAACGAAAAGCAGGCGACCACACGCCAGGAATGTTGTAAAATATAACATCCGAGATGTTATGTTGCCTTACGTTAGGATATGTAACGTTATAGACGTATATAATGTTCCCACCGAAAAGTAGGAGCCGAAGCGCCAGGAATGTTGTAAAATATTACATCCGAGATGTTAGTTTCCCTTAAGTTTGGATATATGTCGTTATAGACGTATATAACGTTCCCACCGAGACGTAGGGACCGACATGCCAGGAATGTTGTAAAATATTACATCCCAGATGTTAGGTTGCGTTAGGTTAGGATATACAACGTTATAGACGTAAATAATGTCCCCATCGAGAAGCAGGCGACGACACGCCAGGAATGTTGTAAAATATAACATCCGAGATGTTATGTTGCCTTACGTTAGGATATATAACGTTATAGACGTATATAATGTTCGCACCGAGAAATACGAGCCGACACGCCAGGAATGTTGTAAACTATTACGGTAGAGATTTTAGGTTGCCTTAGGTTATGATATATAACGTTATAGACGTATGTAATGTCCCCACCCAGAAATAGGGGCCGACGCGTCGGGAATGTTGTAAAATATTAAACCCGAGATGTTAGGTTGCCTTAGGCTAGGATATATAACGTTATAGACGTATATAATATTCCCACCGAGAAATAGGGGTCGACATGCCAGGAATGTTGTAAAATATTACATCCCAGATGTTAGGTTGCGTTAGGTTAGGATATACAATGTTATAGACGTATATAATGACCCCAACGAAAAGCAGGCGACCACACGCCAGGAATGTTGTAAAATATAACATCCGAGATGTTATGTTGCCTTACGTTAGGATATGTAACGTTATAGACGTATATAATGTTCCCACCGAAAAGTAGGAGCCGAAGCGCCAGGAATGTTGTAAAATATTACATCCGAGATGTTAGTTTCCCTTAAGTTTGGATATATGTCGTCATAGACGTATATAACGTTCCCACCGAGACGTAGGGACCGACATGCCAGGAATGTTGTAAAATATTACATCCCAGATGTTAGGTTGCGTTAGGTTAGGATATACAACGTTATAGACGTATATAATGTCCCCATCGAAAAGCAGGCGACGACACGCCAGGAATGTTGTAAAATATTATATCCGAGATGTTATGTTGCCTTACGTTAGGATATATAACGTTATAGACGTATATAATGTTCGCACCGAGAAATACGAGCCGACACGCCAGGAATGTTGTAAACTATTACGGTAGAGATTTTAGGTTGCCTTAGGTTATGATATATAACGTTATAGACGTATGTAATGTCCCCACCCAGAAATAGGGGCCGACGCGTCGGGAATGTTGTAAAATATTAAACCCGAGATGTTAGGTTGCCTTAGGCTAGGATATATAACGTTATAGACGTATATAATATTCCCACCGAGAAATAGGGGTCGACATGCCAGGAATGTTGTAAAATATTACATCCCAGATGTTAGGTTGCGTTAGGTTAGGATATACAATGTTATAGACGTATATAATGACCCCAACGAAAAGCAGGCGACCACACGCCAGGAATGTTGTAAAATATAACATCCGAGATGTTATGTTGCCTTACGTTAGGATATGTAACGTTATAGACGTATATAATGTTCCCACCGAAAAGTAGGAGCCGAAGCGCCAGGAATGTTGTAAAATATTACATCCGAGATGTTAGTTTCCCTTAAGTTTGGATATATGTCGTTATAGACGTATATAACGTTCCCACCGAGACGTAGGGACCGACATGCCAGGAATGTTGTAAAATATTACATCCCAGATGTTAGGTTGCGTTAGGTTAGGATATACAACGTTATAGACGTATATAATGTCCCCATCGAAAAGCAGGCGACGACACGCCAGGAATGTTGTAAAATATTATATCCGAGCTGTTATGTTGCCTTACGTTAGGATATATAACGTTATAGACGTATATAATGTTCGCACCGACAAGTACGAGCCGACACGCCAGGAATGTTGTAAACTATTACGGTAGAGATTTTAGGTTGCCTTAGGTTATGATATATAACGTTATAGACGTATATAATGTTCCCACCGAGAAATAGGGGTCGACGCGTCAGGAATGTTGTAAAATATTAAACCCGAGATGTTAGGTTGCCTTAGGCTAGGATATATAACGTTATAGACGTATATAATATTCCCACCGAGAAATAGGGGTCGACATGCCAGGAATGTTGTAAAATATTACATCCCAGATGTTAGGTTGCGTTAGGTTAGGATATACAATGTTATAGACGTATATAATGACCCCATCGAAAAGCAGGCGACCACACGCCAGGAATGTTGTAAAATATAACATCCGAGATGTTATGTTGCCTTACGTTAGGATATGTAACGTTATAGACGTATATAATGTTCCCACCGAAAAGTAGGAGCCGAAGCGCCAGGAATGTTGTAAAATATTACATCCGAGATGTTAGTTTCCCTTAAGTTTGGATATATGTCGTTATAGACGTATATAACGTTCCCACCGAGACGTAGGGACCGACATGCCAGGAATGTTGTAAAATATTACATCCCAGATGTTAGGTTGCGTTAGGTTAGGATATACAACGTTATAGACGTATATAATGTCCCCATCGAAAAGCAGGCGACGACACGCCAGGAATGTTGTAAAATATAACATCCGAGATGTTATGTTGCCTTACGTTAGGATATATAACGTTATAGACGTATATAATGTTCGCACCGAGAAATAAGAGCCGACACGCCAGGAATGTTGTAAACTATTACGGTAGAGATTTTAGGTTGCCTTAGGTTATGATATATAACGTTATAGACGTATGTAATGTTCCCACCGAGAAATAGGGGCCGACGCGTCGGGAATGTTGTAAAATATTAAACCCGAGATGTTAGGTTGCCTTAGGCTAGGATATATAACGTTATAGACGTATATAATATTCCCAAAGAGAAATAGGGGTCGACATGCCAGGAATGTTGTAAAATATTACATCCCAGATGTTAGGTTGCGTTAGGTTAGGATATACAATGTTATAGACGTATATAATGACCCCATCGAAAAGCAGGCGACCACACGCCAGGAATGTTGTAAAATATAACATCCGAGATGTTATGTTGCCTTACGTTAGGATATATAACGTTATAGACGTATATAATGTTCGCACCGAGAAATACGAGCCGACACGCCAGGAATGTTGTAAACTATTACGGTAGAGATTTTAGGTTGCCTTAGGTTATGATATATAACGTTATAGACGTATGTAATGTCCCCACCCAGAAATAGGGGCCGACGCGTCGGGAATGTTGTAAAATATTAAACCCGAGATGTTAGGTTGCCTTAGGCTAGGATATATAACGTTATAGACGTATATAATATTCCCACCGAGAAATAGGGGTCGACATGCCAGGAATGTTGTAAAATATTACATCCCAGATGTTAGGTTGCGTTAGGTTAGGATATACAATGTTATAGACGTATATAATGACCCCAACGAAAAGCAGGCGACCACACGCCAGGAATGTTGTAAAATATAACATCCGAGATGTTATGTTGCCTTACGTTAGGATATGTAACGTTATAGACGTATATAATGTTCCCACCGAAAAGTAGGAGCCGAAGCGCCAGGAATGTTGTAAAATATTACATCCGAGATGTTAGTTTCCCTTAAGTTTGGATATATGTCGTTATAGACGTATATAACGTTCCCACCGAGACGTAGGGACCGACATGCCAGGAATGTTGTAAAATATTACATCCCAGATGTTAGGTTGCGTTAGGTTAGGATATACAACGTTATAGACGTATATAATGTCCCCATCGAAAAGCAGGCGACGACACGCCAGGAATGTTGTAAAATATTATATCCGAGATGTTATGTTGCCTTACGTTAGGATATATAACGTTATAGACGTATATAATGTTCGCACCGAGAAATACGAGCCGACACGCCAGGAATGTTGTAAACTATTACGGTAGAGATTTTAGGTTGCCTTAGGTTATGATATATAACGTTATAGACGTATGTAATGTTCCCACCGAGAAATAGGGGCCGACGCGTCGGGAATGTTGTAAAATATTAAACCCGAGATGTTAGGTTGCCTTAGGCTAGGATATATAACGTTATAGACGTATATAATATTCCCAAAGAGAAATAGGGGTCGACATGCCAGGAATGTTGTAAAATATTACATCCCAGGTGTTAGGTTGCGTTAGGTTAGGATATACAATGTTATAGACGTATATAATGACCCCATCGAAAAGCAGGCGACCACACGCCAGGAATGTTGTAAAATATAACATCCGAGATGTTATGTTGCCTTACGTTAGGGTATGTAACGATATAGACGTATATAATGTTCCCACCGAAAAGTAGGAGCCGAAGCGCCAGGAATGTTGTAAAATATGACATCCGAGATGTTAGTTTCCCTTAAGTTTGGATATATGTCGTTATAGACGTATATAACGTTCCCACCGAGACGTAGGGACCGACATGCCAGGAATGTTGTAAAATATTACATCCCAGATGTTAGGTTGCGTTAGGTTAGGATATACAACGTTATAGACGTATATAATGTCCCCATCGAGAAGCAGGCGACGACACGCCAGGAATGTTGTAAAATATTATATCCGAGATGTTATGTTGCCTTACGTTAGGATATATAACGTTATAGACGTATATAATGTTCGCACCTACAAGTACGAGCCGACACGCCAGGAATGTTGTAAACTATTACGGTAGAGATTTTAGGTTGCCTTTGGTTATGATATATAACGTTATAGACGTATATAATGTTCCCACCGAGAAATAGGGGCCGACGCGTCAGGAATGTTGTAAAATATTAAACCCGAGATGTTAGGTTGCTTTAGGCTAGGATATATAACGTTATAGACGTATATAATATTCCCACGGAGAAATAGGGGCCGACGCGTCAGGAATGTTGTAAAATATTAAACCCGAGATGTTAGGTTGCCTTAGGCTATGATATATAACGTTATAGACGTATATAATATTCCCACCGAGAAATAGGGGCCGACATGCCAGGAATGTTGTAAAATATTACATCGCAGATGTTAGGTTGCGTTAGGTTAGGATATACAACGTTATAGACGTATATAATGTCCCCATCGAGAAGCAGGCGACGACACGCCAGGAATGTTGTAAAATATAACATCCGAGATGTTATGTTGCCTTACGTTAGGATATGTAACATTATAGACGTATATAATGTTCCCACCGAAAAGTAGGAGCCGAAGCGCCAGGAATGTTTTAAAATATTACATCCGAGATGTTAGTTTCCCTTAACTTTGGATATATATCGTTATAGACGTATATAACGTTCCCACCGAGACGTAGGGACCGACATGCCAGGAATGGTGTAAAATATTACATCCCAGATGTTAGGTTGCGTTAGGTTAGGATATACAACTTTATAGACGTATATAATGTCCCCATCGAGAAGCAGGCGACGACACGCCAGGAATGTTGTAAAATATTATATCCGAGATGTTATGTTGCCTTACGTTAGGATATATAACGTTATAGACGTATATAATGTTCGCACCGACAAGTACGAGCCGACACGCCAGGAATGTTGTAAACTATTACGGTAGAGATTTTAGGTTGCCTTAGGTTATGATATATAACGTTATAGACGTATATAATGTTCCCACCGAGAAATAGGGGCCGACGCGTCAGGAATGTTGTAAAATATTAAACCCGAGATGTTAGGTTGCCTTAGGCTAGGATATATAACGTTATAGACGTATATAATATTCTCACCGAGAAATAGGGGCCGACATGCCAGGAATGTTGTAAAATATTACATCCCAGGTGTTAGGTTGCGTTAGGTTAGGATATACAACGTTATAGACGTAAATAATGTCCCCATCGAGAAGCAGGCGACGACACGCCAGGAATGTTGTAAAATATAACATCCGAGATGTTATGTTGCCTTACGTTAGGATATATAACGTTATAGGCGTATATAATGTTCGCACCGAGAAATACGAGCCGACACGCCAGGAATGTTGTAAACTATTACGGTAGAGATTTTAGGTTGCCTTAGGTTATGATATATAACGTTATAGACGTATGTAATGTCCCCACCCAGAAATAGGGGCCGACGCGTCGGGAATGTTGTAAAATATTAAACCCGAGATGTTAGGTTGCCTTAGGCTAGGATATATAACGTTATAGACGTATATAATATTACCACCGAGAAATAGGGGTCGACATGCCAGGAATGTTGTAAAATATTACATCCCAGATGTTAGGTTGCGTTAGGTTAGGATATACAATGTTATAGACGTATATAATGACCCCATCGAAAAGCAGGCGACCACACGCCAGGAATGTTGTAAAATATAACATTCGAGATGTTATGTTGCCTTACGTTAGGATATGTAACGTTATAGACGTATATAATGTTCCCACCGAAAAGTAGGAGCCGAAGCGCCAGGAATGTTGTAAAATATTACATCCCAGATGTTAGGTTGCGTTAGGTTGGGATATACAACGTTATAGACGTATATAATGTCCCCATCGAGAAGCAGGCGACGACACGCCAGGAATGTTGTAAAATATAACATCCGAGATGTTATGTTGCCTTACGTTAGGATATGTAACGTTATAGACGTATATAATGTTCCCACCGAAAAGTAGGAGCCGAAGCGCCAGGAATGTTTTAAAATATTACATCCGAGATGTTAGTTTCCCTTAACTTTGGATATATATCGTTATAGACGTATATAACGTTCCCACCGAGACGTAGGGACCGACATGCCAGGAATGGTGTAAAATATTACATCCCAGAAGTTAGGTTGCGTTAGGTTATGATATACAACTTTATAGACGTATATAATGTCCCCATCGAGAAGCAGGCGACGACACGCCAGGAATGTTGTAAAATATTATATCCGAGATGTTATGTTGCCTTACGTTAGGATATATAACGTTATAGACGTATATAATGTTCGCACCGACAAGTACGAGCCGACACGCCAGGAATGTTGTAAACTATTACGGTAGAGATTTTAGGTTGCCTTAGGTTATGATATATAACGTTATAGACGTATATAATGTTCCCACCGAGAAATAGGGGCCGACGCGTCAGGAATGTTGTAAAATATTAAACCCGAGATGTTAGGTTGCCTTAGGCTAGGATATATAACGTTATAGACGTATATAATATTCTCACCGAGAAATAGGGGCCGACATGCCAGGAATGTTGTAAAATATTACATCCCAGGTGTTAGGTTGCGTTAGGTTAGGATATACAACGTTATAGACGTAAATAATGTCCCCATCGAGAAGCAGGCGACGACACGCCAGGAATGTTGTAAAATATAACATCCGAGATGTTATGTTGCCTTACGCTAGGATATATAACGTTATAGGCGTATATAATGTTCGCACCGAGAAATACGAGCCGACACGCCAGGAATGTTGTAAACTATTACGGTAGAGATTTTAGGTTGCCTTAGGTTATGATATATAACGTTATAGACGTATGTAATGTCCCCACCCAGAAATAGGGGCCGACGCGTCGGGAATGTTGTAAAATATTAAACCCGAGATGTTAGGTTGCCTTAGGCTAGGATATATAACGTTATAGACGTATATAATATTCCCACCGAGAAATAGGGGTCGACATGCCAGGAATGTTGTAAAATATTACATCCCAGATGTTAGGTTGCATTAGGTTAGGATATACAATGTTATAGACGTATATAATGACCCCATCGAAAAGCAGGCGACCACACGCCAGGAATGTTGTAAAATATAACATTCGAGATGTTATGTTGCCTTACGTTAGGATATGTAACGTTATAGACGTATATAATGTTCCCACCGAAAAGTAGGAGCCGAAGCGCCAGGAATGTTGTAAAATATTACATCCCAGATGTTAGGTTGCGTTAGGTTGGGATATACAACGTTATAGACGTATATAATGTCCCCATCGAGAAGCAGGCGACGACACGCCAGGAATGTTGTAAAATATAACATCCGAGATGGTATGTTGCCTTACGTTAGGATATGTAACGTTATAGACGTATATAATGTTCGCACCGAGAAATACGAGCCGACACGCCAGGAATGTTGTAAACTATTACGGTAGAGATTTTAGGTTGCTTTAGGTTATGATATAAAACGTTATAGACGTATGTAATATCCCCACCCAGAAATAGGGGCCGACGCGTCGGGAATGTTGTAAAATATTAAACCCGAGATGTTAGGTTGCC
Source organism: Xylocopa violacea (assembly GCA_963969225.1). Lineage (NCBI taxonomy): Eukaryota > Metazoa > Arthropoda > Insecta > Hymenoptera > Apidae > Xylocopa > Xylocopa violacea. The sequence continues at coordinate 18,729,845 of CAXAJV010000653.1, forward strand.
TTAGGCTAGGATATATAACGTTATAGACGTATATAATATTCCCACCGAGAAATAGGGGCCGACGCGTCGGGAATGTTGTAAAATATTACATCCCAGATGTTAGGTTGCGTTAGGTTAGGATATACAATGTTATAGACGTATATAATGACCCCATCGAAAAGCAGGCGACCACACGCCAGGAATGTTGTAAAATATAACATCCGAGATGTTATGTTGCCTTACGTTAGGATATATAACGTTATAGACGTATATAATGTTCGCACCGACAAGTACGAGCCGACACGCCAGGAATGTTGTAAACTATTACGGTAGAGATTTTAGGTTGCCTTAGGTTATGATATATAACGTTATAGACGTATATAATGTTCCCACCGAGAAATAGGGGTCGACGCGTCAGGAATGTTGTAAAATATTAAACCCGAGATGTTAGGTTGCCTTAGGCTAGGATATATAACGTTATAGACGTATATAATATTACCACCGAGAAATAGGGGTCGACATGCCAGGAATGTTGTAAAATATTACATCCCAGATGTTAGGTTGCGTTAGGTTAGGATATACAATGTTATAGACGTATATAATGACCCCATCGAAAAGCAGGCGACCACACGCCAGGAATGTTGTAAAATATAACATTCGAGATGTTATGTTGCCTTACGTTAGGATATGTAACGTTATAGACGTATATAATGTTCCCACCGAAAAGTAGGAGCCGAAGCGCCAGGAATGTTGTAAAATATTACATCCCAGATGTTAGGTTGCGTTAGGTTGGGATATACAACGTTATAGACGTATATAATGTCCCCATCGAGAAGCAGGCGACGACACGCCAGGAATGTTGTAAAATATAACATCCGAGATGTTATGTTGCCTTACGTTAGGATATGTAACGTTATAGACGTATATAATGTTCCCACCGAAAAGTAGGAGCCGAAGCGCCAGGAATGTTTTAAAATATTACATCCGAGATGTTAGTTTCCCTTAACTTTGGATATATATCGTTATAGACGTATATAACGTTCCCACCGAGACGTAGGGACCGACATGCCAGGAATGGTGTAAAATATTACATCCCAGAAGTTAGGTTGCGTTAGGTTATGATATACAACTTTATAGACGTATATAATGTCCCCATCGAGAAGCAGGCGACGACACGCCAGGAATGTTGTAAAATATTATATCCGAGATGTTATGTTGCCTTACGTTAGGATATATAACGTTATAGACGTATATAATGTTCGCACCGACAAGTACGAGCCGACACGCCAGGAATGTTGTAAACTATTACGGTAGAGATTTTAGGTTGCCTTAGGTTATGATATATAACGTTATAGACGTATATAATGTTCCCACCGAGAAATAGGGGCCGACGCGTCAGGAATGTTGTAAAATATTAAACCCGAGATGTTAGGTTGCCTTAGGCTAGGATATATAACGTTATAGACGTATATAATATTCTCACCGAGAAATAGGGGCCGACATGCCAGGAATGTTGTAAAATATTACATCCCAGGTGTTAGGTTGCGTTAGGTTAGGATATACAACGTTATAGACGTAAATAATGTCCCCATCGAGAAGCAGGCGACGACACGCCAGGAATGTTGTAAAATATAACATCCGAGATGTTATGTTGCCTTACGCTAGGATATATAACGTTATAGGCGTATATAATGTTCGCACCGAGAAATACGAGCCGACACGCCAGGAATGTTGTAAACTATTACGGTAGAGATTTTAGGTTGCCTTAGGTTATGATATATAACGTTATAGACGTATGTAATGTCCCCACCCAGAAATAGGGGCCGACGCGTCGGGAATGTTGTAAAATATTAAACCCGAGATGTTAGGTTGCCTTAGGCTAGGATATATAACGTTATAGACGTATATAATATTCCCACCGAGAAATAGGGGTCGACATGCCAGGAATGTTGTAAAATATTACATCCCAGATGTTAGGTTGCATTAGGTTAGGATATACAATGTTATAGACGTATATAATGACCCCATCGAAAAGCAGGCGACCACACGCCAGGAATGTTGTAAAATATAACATTCGAGATGTTATGTTGCCTTACGTTAGGATATGTAACGTTATAGACGTATATAATGTTCCCACCGAAAAGTAGGAGCCGAAGCGCCAGGAATGTTGTAAAATATTACATCCCAGATGTTAGGTTGCGTTAGGTTGGGATATACAACGTTATAGACGTATATAATGTCCCCATCGAGAAGCAGGCGACGACACGCCAGGAATGTTGTAAAATATAACATCCGAGATGGTATGTTGCCTTACGTTAGGATATGTAACGTTATAGACGTATATAATGTTCGCACCGAGAAATACGAGCCGACACGCCAGGAATGTTGTAAACTATTACGGTAGAGATTTTAGGTTGCTTTAGGTTATGATATAAAACGTTATAGACGTATGTAATATCCCCACCCAGAAATAGGGGCCGACGCGTCGGGAATGTTGTAAAATATTAAACCCGAGATGTTAGGTTGCCTTAGGCTAGGATATATAACGTTATAGACGTATATAATATTCCCACCGAGAAATAGGGGCCGACGCGTCGGGAATGTTGTAAAATATTACATCCCAGATGTTAAGTTGCGTTAGGTTAGGATATACAATGTTATAGACGTATATAATGACCCCATCGAAAAGCAGGCGACCACACGCCAGGAATGTTGTAAAATATAACATCCGAGATGTTATGTTGCCTTACGTTAGGATATATAACGTTATAGACGTATATAATGTTCGCACCGACAAGTACGAGCCGACACGCCAGGAATGTTGTAAACTATTACGGTAGAGATTTTAGGTTGCCTTAGGTTATGATATATAACGTTATAGACGTATATAATGTTCCCACCGAGAAATAGGGGTCGACGCGTCAGGAATGTTGTAAAATATTAAACCCGAGATGTTAGGTTGCCTTAGGCTAGGATATATAACGTTATAGACGTATATAATATTCCCACCGAGAAATAGGGGTCGACATGCCAGGAATGTTGTAAAATATTACATCCCAGATGTTAGGTTGCGTTAGGTTAGGATATACAATGTTATAGACGTATATAATGACCCCATCGAAAAGCAGGCGACCACACGCCAGGAATGTTGTAAAATATAACATCCGAGATGTTATGTTGCCTTACGTTAGGATATGTAACGTTATAGACGTATATAATGTTCCCACCGAAAAGTAGGAGCCGAAGCGCCAGGAATGTTGTAAAATATTACATCCGAGATGTTAGTTTCCCTTAAGTTTGGATATATGTCGTTATAGACGTATATAACGTTCCCACCGAGACGTAGGGACCGACATGCCAGGAATGTTGTAAAATATTACATCCCAGATGTTAGGTTGCGTTAGGCTAGGATATATAACGTTATAGACGTATATAATATTCCCACGGAGAAATAGGGGCCGACGCGTCAGGAATGTTGTAAAATATTAAACCCGAGATGTTAGGTTGCCTTAGGCTATGATATATAACGTTATAGACGTATATAATATTCCCACCGAGAAATAGGGGCCGACATGCCAGGAATGTTGTAAAATATTACATCGCAGATGTTAGGTTGCGTTAGGTTAGGATATACAACGTTATAGACGTATATAATGTCCCCATCGAGAAGCAGGCGACGACACGCCAGGAATGTTGTAAAATATAACATCCGAGATGTTATGTTGCCTTACGTTAGGATATGTAACGTTATAGACGTATATAATGTTCCCACCGAAAAGTAGGAGCCGAAGCGCCAGGAATGTTTTAAAATATTACATCCGAGATGTTAGTTTCCCTTAACTTTGGATATATATCGTTATAGACGTATATAACGTTCCCACCGAGACGTAGGGACCGACATGCCAGGAATGGTGTAAAATATTACATCCCAGATGTTAGGTTGCGTTAGGTTAGGATATACAACTTTATAGACGTATATAATGTCCCCATCGAGAAGCAGGCGACGACACGCCAGGAATGTTGTAAAATATTATATCCGAGATGTTATGTTGCCTTACGTTAGGATATATAACGTTATAGACGTATATAATGTTCGCACCGACAAGTACGAGCCGACACGCCAGGAATGTTGTAAACTATTACGGTAGAGATTTTAGGTTGCCTTAGGTTATGATATATAACGTTATAGACGTATATAATGTTCCCACCGAGAAATAGGGGCCGACGCGTCAGGAATGTTGTAAAATATTAAACCCGAGATGTTAGGTTGCCTTAGGCTAGGATATATAACGTTATAGACGTATATAATATTCTCACCGAGAAATAGGGGCCGACATGCCAGGAATGTTGTAAAATATTACATCCCAGGTGTTAGGTTGCGTTAGGTTAGGATATACAACGTTATAGACGTAAATAATGTCCCCATCGAGAAGCAGGCGACGACACGCCAGGAATGTTGTAAAATATAACATCCGAGATGTTATGTTGCCTTACGTTAGGATATATAACGTTATAGGCGTATATAATGTTCGCACCGAGAAATACGAGCCGACACGCCAGGAATGTTGTAAACTATTACGGTAGAGATTTTAGGTTGCCTTAGGTTATGATATATAACGTTATAGACGTATGTAATGTCCCCACCCAGAAATAGGGGCCGACGCGTCGGGAATGTTGTAAAATATTAAACCCGAGATGTTAGGTTGCCTTAGGCTAGGATATATAACGTTATAGACGTATATAATATTACCACCGAGAAATAGGGGTCGACATGCCAGGAATGTTGTAAAATATTACATCCCAGATGTTAGGTTGCGTTAGGTTAGGATATACAATGTTATAGACGTATATAATGACCCCATCGAAAAGCAGGCGACCACACGCCAGGAATGTTGTAAAATATAACATTCGAGATGTTATGTTGCCTTACGTTAGGATATGTAACGTTATAGACGTATATAATGTTCCCACCGAAAAGTAGGAGCCGAAGCGCCAGGAATGTTGTAAAATATTACATCCCAGATGTTAGGTTGCGTTAGGTTGGGATATACAACGTTATAGACGTATATAATGTCCCCATCGAGAAGCAGGCGACGACACGCCAGGAATGTTGTAAAATATAACATCCGAGATGTTATGTTGCCTTACGTTAGGATATGTAACGTTATAGACGTATATAATGTTCCCACCGAAAAGTAGGAGCCGAAGCGCCAGGAATGTTTTAAAATATTACATCCGAGATGTTAGTTTCCCTTAACTTTGGATATATATCGTTATAGACGTATATAACGTTCCCACCGAGACGTAGGGACCGACATGCCAGGAATGGTGTAAAATATTACATCCCAGAAGTTAGGTTGCGTTAGGTTATGATATACAACTTTATAGACGTATATAATGTCCCCATCGAGAAGCAGGCGACGACACGCCAGGAATGTTGTAAAATATTATATCCGAGATGTTATGTTGCCTTACGTTAGGATATATAACGTTATAGACGTATATAATGTTCGCAACGACAAGTACGAGCCGACACGCCAGGAATGTTGTAAACTATTACGGTAGAGATTTTAGGTTGCCTTAGGTTATGATATATAACGTTATAGACGTATATAATGTTCCCACCGAGAAATAGGGGCCGACGCGTCAGGAATGTTGTAAAATATTAAACCCGAGATGTTAGGTTGCCTTAGGCTAGGATATATAACGTTATAGACGTATATAATATTCTCACCGAGAAATAGGGGCCGACATGCCAGGAATGTTGTAAAATATTACATCCCAGGTGTTAGGTTGCGTTAGGTTAGGATATACAACGTTATAGACGTAAATAATGTCCCCATCGAGAAGCAGGCGACGACACGCCAGGAATGTTGTAAAATATAACATCCGAGATGTTATGTTGCCTTACGCTAGGATATATAACGTTATAGGCGTATATAATGTTCGCACCGAGAAATACGAGCCGACACGCCAGGAATGTTGTAAACTATTACGGTAGAGATTTTAGGTTGCCCTAGGTTATGATATATAACGTTATAGACGTATGTAATGTCCCCACCCAGAAATAGGGGCCGACGCGTCGGGAATGTTGTAAAATATTAAACCCGAGATGTTAGGTTGCCTTAGGCTAGGATATATAACGTTATAGACGTATATAATATTCCCACCGAGAAATAGGGGTCGACATGCCAGGAATGTTGTAAAATATTACATCCCAGATGTTAGGTTGCATTAGGTTAGGATATACAATGTTATAGACGTATATAATGACCCCATCGAAAAGCAGGCGACCACACGCCAGGAATGTTGTAAAATATAACATTCGAGATGTTATGTTGCCTTACGTTAGGATATGTAACGTTATAGACGTATATAATGTTCCCACCGAAAAGTAGGAGCCGAAGCGCCAGGAATGTTGTAAAATATTACATCCCAGATGTTAGGTTGCGTTAGGTTGGGATATACAACGTTATAGACGTATATAATGTCCCCATCGAGAAGCAGGCGACGACACGCCAGGAATGTTGTAAAATATAACATCCGAGATGGTATGTTGCCTTACGTTAGGATATGTAACGTTATAGACGTATATAATGTTCGCACCGAGAAATACGAGCCGACACGCCAGGAATGTTGTAAACTATTACGGTAGAGATTTTAGGTTGCTTTAGGTTATGATATAAAACGTTATAGACGTATGTAATATCCCCACCCAGAAATAGGGGCCGACGCGTCGGGAATGTTGTAAAATATTAAACCCGAGATGTTAGGTTGCCTTAGGCTAGGATATATAACGTTATAGACGTATATAATATTCCCACCGAGAAATAGGGGCCGACGCGTCGGGAATGTTGTAAAATATTACATCCCAGATGTTAGGTTGCGTTAGGTTAGGATATACAATGTTATAGACGTATATAATGACCCCATCGAAAAGCAGGCGACCACACGCCAGGAATGTTGTAAAATATAACATCCGAGATGTTATGTTGCCTTACGTTAGGATATATAACGTTATAGACGTATATAATGTTCGCACCGACAAGTACGAGCCGACACGCCAGGAATGTTGTAAACTATTACGGTAGAGATTTTAGGTTGCCTTAGGTTATGATATATAACGTTATAGACGTATATAATGTTCCCACCGAGAAATAGGGGTCGACGCGTCAGGAATGTTGTAAAATATTAAACCCGAGATGTTAGGTTGCCTTAGGCTAGGATATATAACGTTATAGACGTATATAATATTCCCACCGAGAAATAGGGGTCGACATGCCAGGAATGTTGTAAAATATTACATCCCAGATGTTAGGTTGCGTTAGGTTAGGATATACAATGTTATAGACGTATATAATGACCCCATCGAAAAGCAGGCGACCACACGCCAGGAATGTTGTAAAATATAACATCCGAGATGTTATGTTGCCTTACGTTAGGATATGTAACGTTATAGACGTATATAATGTTCCCACCGAAAAGTAGGAGCCGAAGCGCCAGGAATGTTGTAAAATATTACATCCGAGATGTTAGTTTCCCTTAAGTTTGGATATATGTCGTTATAGACGTATATAACGTTCCCACCGAGACGTAGGGACCGACATGCCAGGAATGTTGTAAAATATTACATCCCAGATGTTAGGTTGCGTTAGGTTAGGATATACAACGTTATAGACGTATATAATGTCCCCATCGAAAAGCAGGCGACGACACGCCAGGAATGTTGTAAAATATTATATCCGAGATGTTATGTTGCCTTACGTTAGGATATATAACGTTATAGACGTATATAATGTTCGCACCGAGAAATACGAGCCGACACGCCAGGAATGTTGTAAACTATTACGGTAGAGATTTTAGGTTGCCTTAGGTTATGATATATGACGTTATAGACGTATGTAATGTTCCCACCGAGAAATAGGGGCCGACGCGTCGGGAATGTTGTAAAATATTAAACCCGAGATGTTAGGTTGCCTTAGGCTAGGATATATAACGTTATAGACGTATATAATATTCCCAAAGAGAAATAGGGGTCGACATGCCAGGAATGTTGTAAAATATTACATCCCAGATGTTAGGTTGCGTTAGGTTAGGATATACAATGTTATAGACGTATATAATGACCCCATCGAAAAGCAGGCGACCACACGCCAGGAATGTTGTAAAATATAACATCCGAGATGTTATGTTGCCTTACGTTAGGGTATGTAACGATATAGACGTATATAATGTTCCCACCGAAAAGTAGGAGCCGAAGCGCCAGGAATGTTGTAAAATATGACATCCGAGATGTTAGTTTCCCTTAAGTTTGGATATATGTCGTTATAGACGTATATAACGTTCCCACCGAGACGTAGGGACCGACATGCCAGGAATGTTGTAAAATATTACATCCCAGATGTTAGGTTGCGTTAGGTTAGGATATACAACGTTATAGACGTATATAATGTCCCCATCGAGAAGCAGGCGACGACACGCCAGGAATGTTGTAAAATATTATATCCGAGATGTTATGTTGCCTTACGTTAGGATATATAACGTTATAGACGTATATAATGTTCGCACCTACAAGTACGAGCCGACACGCCAGGAATGTTGTAAACTATTACGGTAGAGATTTTAGGTTGCCTTTGGTTATGATATATAACGTTATAGACGTATATAATGTTCCCACCGAGAAATAGGGGCCGACGCGTCAGGAATGTTGTAAAATATTAAACCCGAGATGTTAGGTTGCTTTAGGCTAGGATATATAACGTTATAGACGTATATAATATTCCCACGGAGAAATAGGGGCCGACGCGTCAGGAATGTTGTAAAATATTAAACCCGAGATGTTAGGTTGCCTTAGGCTAGGATATATAACGTTATAGACGTATATAATATTCCCACCGAGAAATAGGGGCCGACATGCCAGGAATGTTGTAAAATATTACATCGCAGATGTGAGGTTGCGTTAGGTTAGGATATACAACGTTATAGACGTATATAATGTCCCCATCGAGAAGCAGGCGACGACACGCCAGGAATGTTGTAAAATATAACATCCGAGATGTTATGTTGCCTTACGTTAGGATATGTAACGTTATAGACGTATATAATGTTCCCACCGAAAAGTAGGAGCCGAAGCGCCAGGAATGTTTTAAAATATTACATCCGAGATGTTAGTTTCCCTTAACTTTGGATATATATCGTTATAGACGTATATAACGTTCCCACCGAGACGTAGGGACCGACATGCCAGGAATGGTGTAAAATATTACATCCCAGAAGTTAGGTTGCGTTAGGTTAGGATATACAACTTTATAGACGTATATAATGTCCCCATCGAGAAGCAGGCGACGACACGCCAGGAATGTTGTAAAATATTATATCCGAGATGTTATGTTGCCTTACGTTAGGATATATAACGTTATAGACGTATATAATGTTCGCACCGACAAGTACGAGCCGACACGCCAGGAATGTTGTAAACTATTACGGTAGAGATTTTAGGTTGCCTTAGGTTATGATATATAACGTTATAGACGTATATAATGTTCCCACCGTGAAATAGGGGCGGACGCGTCAGGAATGTTGTAAAATATTAAACCCGAGATGTTAGGTTGCCTTAGGCTAGGATATATAACGTTATAGACGTATATAATATTCTCACCGAGAAATAGGGGCCGACATGCCAGGAATGTTGTAAAATATTACATCCCAGGTGTTAGGTTGCGTTAGGTTAGGATATACAACGTTATAGACGTAAATAATGTCCCCATCGAGAAGCAGGCGACGACACGCCAGGAATGTTGTAAAATATAACATCCGAGATGTTATGTTGCCTTACGTTAGGATATATAACGTTATAGGCGTATATAATGTTCGCACCGAGAAATACGAGCCGACACGCCAGGAATGTTGTAAACTATTACGGTAGAGATTTTAGGTTGCCTTAGGTTATGATATATAACGTTATAGACGTATGTAATGTCCCCACCCAGAAATAGGGGCCGACGCGTCGGGAATGTTGTAAAATATTAAACCCGAGATGTTAGGTTGCCTTAGGCTAGGATATATAACGTTATAGACGTATATAATATTACCACCGAGAAATAGGGGTCGACATGCCAGGAATGTTGTAAAATATTACATCCCAGATGTTAGGTTGCGTTAGGTTAGGATATACAATGTTATAGACGTATATAATGACCCCATCGAAAAGCAGGCGACCACACGCCAGGAATGTTGTAAAATATAACATTCGAGATGTTATGTTGCCTTACGTTAGGATATGTAACGTTATAGACGTATATAATGTTCCCACCGAAAAGTAGGAGCCGAAGCGCCAGGAATGTTGTAAAATATTACATCCCAGATGTTAGGTTGCGTTAGGTTGGGATATACAACGTTATAGACGTATATAATGTCCCCATCGAGAAGCAGGCGACGACACGCCAGGAATGTTGTAAAATATAACATCCGAGATGTTATGTTGCCTTACGTTAGGATATGTAACGTTATAGACGTATATAATGTTCCCACCGAAAAGTAGGAGCCGAAGCGCCAGGAATGTTTTAAAATATTACATCCGAGATGTTAGTTTCCCTTAACTTTGGATATATATCGTTATAGACGTATATAACGTTCCCACCGAGACGTAGGGACCGACATGCCAGGAATGGTGTAAAATATTACATCCCAGAAGTTAGGTTGCGTTAGGTTAGGATATACAACTTTATAGACGTATATAATGTCCCCATCGAGAAGCAGGCGACGACACGCCAGGAATGTTGTAAAATATTATATCCGAGATGTTATGTTGCCTTACGTTAGGATATATAACGTTATAGACGTATATAATGTTCGCACCGACAAGTACGAGCCGACACGCCAGGAATGTTGTAAACTATTACGGTAGAGATTTTAGGTTGCCTTAGGTTATGATATATAACGTTATAGACGTATATAATGTTCCCACCGAGAAATAGGGGCCGACGCGTCAGGAATGTTGTAAAATATTAAACCCGAGATGTTAGGTTGCCTTAGGCTAGGATATATAACGTTATAGACGTATATAATATTCTCACCGAGAAATAGGGGCCGACATGCCAGGAATGTTGTAAAATATTACATCCCAGGTGTTAGGTTGCGTTAGGTTAGGATATACAACGTTATAGACGTAAATAATGTCCCCATCGAGAAGCAGGCGACGACACGCCAGGAATGTTGTAAAATATAACATTCGAGATGTTATGTTGCCTTACGTTAGGATATGTAACGTTATAGACGTATATAATGTTCCCACCGAAAAGTAGGAGCCGAAGCGCCAGGAATGTTGTAAAATATTACATCCCAGATGTTAGGTTGCGTTAGGTTGGGATATACAACGTTATAGACGTATATAATGTCCCCATCGAGAAGCAGGCGACGACACGCCAGGAATGTTGTAAAATATAACATCCGAGATGGTATGTTGCCTTACGTTAGGATATGTAACGTTATAGACGTATATAATGTTCGCACCGAGAAATACGAGCCGACACGCCAGGAATGTTGTAAACTATTACGGTAGAGATTTTAGGTTGCTTTAGGTTATGATATATAACGTTATAGACGTATGTAATATCCCCACCCAGAAATAGGGGCCGACGCGTCGGGAATGTTGTAAAATATTAAACCCGAGATGTTAGGTTGCCTTAGGCTAGGATATATAACGTTATAGACGTATATAATATTCCCACCGAGAAATAGGGGCCGACGCGTCGGGAATGTTGTAAAATATTACATCCCAGATGTTAGGTTGCGTTAGGTTAGGATATACAATGTTATAGACGTATATAATGACCCCATCGAAAAGCAGGCGACCACACGCCAGGAATGTTGTAAAATATAACATCCGAGATGTTATGTTGCCTTACGTTAGGATATATAACGTTATAGACGTATATAATGTTCGCACCGACAAGTACGAGCCGACACGCCAGGAATGTTGTAAACTATTACGGTAGAGATTTTAGGTTGCCTTAGGTTATGATATATAACGTTATAGACGTATATAATGTTCCCACCGAGAAATAGGGGTCGACGCGTCAGGAATGTTGTAAAATATTAAACCCGAGATGTTAGGTTGCCTTAGGCTAGGATATATAACGTTATAGACGTATATAATATTACCACCGAGAAATAGGGGTCGACATGCCAGGAATGTTGTAAAATATTACATCCCAGATGTTAGGTTGCGTTAGGTTAGGATATACAATGTTATAGACGTATATAATGACCCCATCGAAAAGCAGGCGACCACACGCCAGGAATGTTGTAAAATATAACATTCGAGATGTTATGTTGCCTTACGTTAGGATATGTAACGTTATAGACGTATATAATGTTCCCACCGAAAAGTAGGAGCCGAAGCGCCAGGAATGTTGTAAAATATTACATCCCAGATGTTAGGTTGCGTTAGGTTGGGATATACAACGTTATAGACGTATATAATGTCCCCATCGAGAAGCAGGCGACGACACGCCAGGAATGTTGTAAAATATAACATCCGAGATGTTATGTTGCCTTACGTTAGGATATGTAACGTTATAGACGTATATAATGTTCCCACCGAAAAGTAGGAGCCGAAGCGCCAGGAATGTTTTAAAATATTACATCCGAGATGTTAGTTTCCCTTAACTTTGGATATATATCGTTATAGACGTATATAACGTTCCCACCGAGACGTAGGGACCGACATGCCAGGAATGGTGTAAAATATTACATCCCAGAAGTTAGGTTGCGTTAGGTTAGGATATACAACTTTATAGACGTATATAATGTCCCCATCGAGAAGCAGGCGACGACACGCCAGGAATGTTGTAAAATATTATATCCGAGATGTTATGTTGCCTTACGTTAGGATATATAACGTTATAGACGTATATAATGTTCGCACCGACAAGTACGAGCCGACACGCCAGGAATGTTGTAAACTATTACGGTAGAGATTTTAGGTTGCCTTAGGTTATGATATATAACGTTATAGACGTATATAATGTTCCCACCGAGAAATAGGGGCCGACGCGTCAGGAATGTTGTAAAATATTAAACCCGAGATGTTAGGTTGCCTTAGGCTAGGATATATAACGTTATAGACGTATATAATATTCTCACCGAGAAATAGGGGCCGACATGCCAGGAATGTTGTAAAATATTACATCCCAGGTGTTAGGTTGCGTTAGGTTAGGATATACAACGTTATAGACGTAAATAATGTCCCCATCGAGAAGCAGGCGACGACACGCCAGGAATGTTGTAAAATATAACATCCGAGATGTTATGTTGCCTTACGCTAGGATATATAACGTTATAGGCGTATATAATGTTCGCACCGAGAAATACGAGCCGACACGCCAGGAATGTTGTAAACTATTACGGTAGAGATTTTAGGTTGCCTTAGGTTATGATATATAACGTTATAGACGTATGTAATGTCCCCACCCAGAAATAGGGGCCGACGCGTCGGGAATGTTGTAAAATATTAAACCCGAGATGTTAGGTTGCCTTAGGCTAGGATATATAACGTTATAGACGTATATAATATTCCCACCGAGAAATAGGGGTCGACATGCCAGGAATGTTGTAAAATATTACATCCCAGATGTTAGGTTGCGTTAGGTTAGGATATACAATGTTATAGACGTATATAATGACCCCATCGAAAAGCAGGCGACCACACGCCAGGAATGTTGTAAAATATAACATTCGAGATGTTATGTTGCCTTACGTTAGGATATGTAACGTTATAGACGTATATAATGTTCCCACCGAAAAGTAGGAGCCGAAGCGCCAGGAATGTTGTAAAATATTACATCCCAGATGTTAGGTTGCGTTAGGTTGGGATATACAACGTTATAGACGTATATAATGTCCCCATCGAGAAGCAGGCGACGACACGCCAGGAATGTTGTAAAATATAACATCCGAGATGGTATGTTGCCTTACGTTAGGATATGTAACGTTATAGACGTATATAATGTTCGCACCGAGAAATACGAGCCGACACGCCAGGAATGTTGTAAACTATTACGGTAGAGATTTTAGGTTGCTTTAGGTTATGATATATAACGTTATAGACGTATGTAATATCCCCACCCAGAAATAGGGGCCGACGCGTCGGGAATGTTGTAAAATATTAAACCCGAGATGTTAGGTTGCCTTAGGCTAGGATATATAACGTTATAGACGTATATAATATTCCCACCGAGAAATAGGGGCCGACGCGTCGGGAATGTTGTAAAATATTACATCCCAGATGTTAGGTTGCGTTAGGTTAGGATATACAATGTTATAGACGTATATAATGACCCCATCGAAAAGCAGGCGACCACACGCCAGGAATGTTGTAAAATATAACATCCGAGATGTTATGTTGCCTTACGTTAGGATATATAACGTTATAGACGTATATAATGTTCGCACCGACAAGTACGAGCCGACACGCCAGGAATGTTGTAAACTATTACGGTAGAGATTTTAGGTTGCCTTAGGTTATGATATATAACGTTATAGACGTATATAATGTTCCCACCGAGAAATAGGGGTCGACGCGTCAGGAATGTTGTAAAATATTAAACCCGAGATGTTAGGTTGCCTTAGGCTAGGATATATAACGTTATAGACGTATATAATATTCCCACCGAGAAATAGGGGTCGACATGCCAGGAATGTTGTAAAATATTACATCCCAGATGTTAGGTTGCGTTAGGTTAGGATATACAATGTTATAGACGTATATAATGACCCCATCGAAAAGCAGGCGACCACACGCCAGGAATGTTGTAAAATATAACATCCGAGATGTTATGTTGCCTTACGTTAGGATATGTAACGTTATAGACGTATATAATGTTCCCACCGAAAAGTAGGAGCCGAAGCGCCAGGAATGTTGTAAAATATTACATCCGAGATGTTAGTTTCCCTTAAGTTTGGATATATGTCGTTATAGACGTATATAACGTTCCCACCGAGACGTAGGGACCGACATGCCAGGAATGTTGTAAAATATTACATCCCAGATGTTAGGTTGCGTTAGGTTAGGATATACAACGTTATAGACGTATATAATGTCCCCATCGAAAAGCAGGCGACGACACGCCAGGAATGTTGTAAAATATTATATCCGAGATGTTAAGTTGCCTTACGTTAGGATATATAACGTTATAGACGTATATAATGTTCGCACCGAGAAATACGAGCCGACACGCCAGGAATGTTGTAAACTATTACGGTAGAGATTTTAGGTTGCCTTAGGTTATGATATATAACGTTATAGACGTATGTAATGTTCCCACCGAGAAATAGGGGCCGACGCGTCGGGAATGTTGTAAAATATTAAACCCGAGATGTTAGGTTGCCTTAGGCTAGGATATATAACGTTATAGACGTATATAATATTCCCACCGAGAAATAGGGGCCGACATGCCAGGAATGTTGTAAAATATTACATCCGAGATGATAGATTGCTTAGGCTAGGATATACAACGTTATAGACGTATATAATGTCCCCATCGAGAAGCAGGCGGCGACACGCCAGGAATGTTGTAAAATATTGCATCCGAGATGTTAGATTGCTTACGCTAGGATATACAACGTTATAGACGTATATAATGTCCCCATCGAGAAGCTTGCGACGACACGCCAGGAATGTTGTAAAATATAACATCCGAGATGTTATGTTGCCTTACGTTAGGATATGTAACGTTATAGACGTATATAATGTTCCCACCGAAAAGTAGGAGCCGAAGCGCCAGGAATGTTTTAAAATATTACATCCGAGATGTTATGTTGCCTTACGTTAGGATATATAACGTTATAGACGTATATAATGTTCGCACCGAGAAATACGAGCCGACACGCCAGGAATGTTGTAAACTATTACGGTAGAGATTTTAGGTTGCCTTAGGTTATGATATATAACGTTATAGACGTATGTAATGTCCCCACCCAGAAATAGGGGCCGACGCGTCGGGAATGTTGTAAAATATTAAACCCGAGATGTTAGGTTGCCTTAGGCTAGGATATATAACGTTATAGACGTATATAATATTCTCACCGAGAAATAGGGGCCGACATGCCAGGAATGTTGTAAAATATTACATCCCAGGTGTTAGGTTGCGTTAGGTTAGGATATACAACGTTATAGACGTAAATAATGTCCCCATCGAGAAGCAGGCGACGACACGCCAGGAATGTTGTAAAATATAACATCCGAGATGTTATGTTGCCTTACGCTAGGATATATAACGTTATAGGCGTATATAATGTTCGCACCGAGAAATACGAGCCGACACGCCAGGAATGTTGTAAACTATTACGGTAGAGATTTTAGGTTGCCTTAGGTTATGATATATAACGTTATAGACGTATGTAATGTCCCCACCCAGAAATAGGGGCCGACGCGTCGGGAATGTTGTAAAATATTAAACCCGAGATGTTAGGTTGCCTTAGGCTAGGATATATAACGTTATAGACGTATATAATATTCCCACCGAGAAATAGGGGTCGACATGCCAGGAATGTTGTAAAATATTACATCCCAGATGTTAGGTTGCGTTAGGTTAGGATATACAATGTTATAGACGTATATAATGACCCCATCGAAAAGCAGGCGACCACACGCCAGGAATGTTGTAAAATATAACATTCGAGATGTTATGTTGCCTTACGTTAGGATATGTAACGTTATAGACGTATATAATGTTCCCACCGAAAAGTAGGAGCCGAAGCGCCAGGAATGTTGTAAAATATTACATCCCAGATGTTAGGTTGCGTTAGGTTGGGATATACAACGTTATAGACGTATATAATGTCCCCATCGAGAAGCAGGCGACGACACGCCAGGAATGTTGTAAAATATAACATCCGAGATGGTATGTTGCCTTACGTTAGGATATGTAACGTTATAGACGTATATAATGTTCGCACCGAGAAATACGAGCCGACACGCCAGGAATGTTGTAAACTATTACGGTAGAGATTTTAGGTTGCTTTAGGTTATGATATATAACGTTATAGACGTATGTAATATCCCCACCCAGAAATAGGGGCCGACGCGTCGGGAATGTTGTAAAATATTAAACCCGAGATGTTAGGTTGCCTTAGGCTAGGATATATAACGTTATAGACGTATATAATATTCCCACCGAGAAATAGGGGCCGACGCGTCGGGAATGTTGTAAAATATTACATCCCAGATGTTAGGTTGCGTTAGGTTAGGATATACAATGTTATAGACGTATATAATGACCCCATCGAAAAGCAGGCGACCACACGCCAGGAATGTTGTAAAATATAACATCCGAGCTGTTATGTTGCCTTACGTTAGGATATATAACGTTATAGACGTATATAATGTTCGCACCGACAAGTACGAGCCGACACGCCAGGAATGTTGTAAACTATTACGGTAGAGATTTTAGGTTGCCTTAGGTTATGATATATAACGTTATAGACGTATATAATGTTCCCACCGAGAAATAGGGGTCGACGCGTCAGGAATGTTGTAAAATATTAAACCCGAGATGTTAGGTTGCCTTAGGCTAGGATATATAACGTTATAGACGTATATAATATTCCCACAGAGAAATAGGGGTCGACATGCCAGGAATGTTGTAAAATATTACATCCCAGATGTTAGGTTGCGTTAGGTCAGGATATACAATGTTATAGACGTATATAATGACCCCATCGAAAAGCAGGCGACCACACGCCAGGAATGTTGTAAAATATAACATCCGAGATGTTATGTTGCCTTACGTTAGGATATGTAACGTTATAGACGTATATAATGTTCCCACCGAAAAGTAGGAGCCGAAGCGCCAGGAATGTTGTAAAATATTACATCCGAGATGTTAGTTTCCCTTAAGTTTGGATATATGTCGTTATAGACGTATATAACGTTCCCACCGAGACGTAGGGACCGACATGCCAGGAATGTTGTAAAATATTACATCCCAGATGTTAGGTTGCGTTAGGTTAGGATATACAACGTTATAGACGTATATAATGTCCCCATCGAAAAGCAGGCGACGACACGCCAGGAATGTTGTAAAATATTATATCCGAGATGTTATGTTGCCTTACGTTAGGATATATAACGTTATAGACGTATATAATGTTCGCACCGAGAAATACGAGCCGACACGCCAGGAATGTTGTAAACTATTACGGTAGAGATTTTAGGTTGCCTTAGGTTATGATATATAACGTTATAGACGTATGTAATGTTCCCACCGAGAAATAGGGGCCGACGCGTCGGGAATGTTGTAAAATATTAAACCCGAGATGTTAGGTTGCCTTAGGCTAGGATATATAACGTTATAGACGTATATAATATTCCCACCGAGAAATAGGGGCCGACATGCCAGGAATGTTGTAAAATATTACATCCGAGATGATAGATTGCTTAGGCTAGGATATACAACGTTATAGACGTATATAATGTCCCCATCGAGAAGCAGGCGGCGACACGCCAGGAATGTTGTAAAATATTGCATCCGAGATGTTAGATTGCTTACGCTAGGATATACAACGTTATAGACGTATATAATGTCCCCATCGAGAAGCTTGCGACGACACGCCAGGAATGTTGTAAAATATAACATCCGAGATGTTATGTTGCCTTACGTTAGGATATGTAACGTTATAGACGTATATAATGTTCCCACCGAAAAGTAGGAGCCGAAGCGCCAGGAATGTTTTAAAATATTACATCCGAGATGTTATGTTGCCTTACGTTAGGATATATAACGTTATAGACGTATATAATGTTCGCACCGAGAAATACGAGCCGACACGCCAGGAATGTTGTAAACTATTACGGTAGAGATTTTAGGTTGCCTTAGGTTATGATATATAACGTTATAGACGTATGTAATGTCCCCACCCAGAAATAGGGGCCGACGCGTCGGGAATGTTGTAAAATATTAAACCCGAGATGTTAGGTTGCCTTAGGCTAGGATATATAACGTTATAGACGTATATAATATTCTCACCGAGAAATAGGGGCCGACATGCCAGGAATGTTGTAAAATATTACATCCCAGGTGTTAGGTTGCGTTAGGTTAGGATATACAACGTTATAGACGTAAATAATGTCCCCATCGAGAAGCAGGCGACGACACGCCAGGAATGTTGTAAAATATAACATCCGAGATGTTATGTTGCCTTACGCTAGGATATATAACGTTATAGGCGTATATAATGTTCGCACCGAGAAATACGAGCCGACACGCCAGGAATGTTGTAAACTATTACGGTAGAGATTTTAGGTTGCCTTAGGTTATGATATATAACGTTATAGACGTATGTAATGTCCCCACCCAGAAATAGGGGCCGACGCGTCGGGAATGTTGTAAAATATTAAACCCGAGATGTTAGGTTGCCTTAGGCTAGGATATATAACGTTATAGACGTATATAATATTCCCACCGAGAAATAGGGGTCGACATGCCAGGAATGTTGTAAAATATTACATCCCAGATGTTAGGTTGCGTTAGGTTAGGATATACAATGTTATAGACGTATATAATGACCCCATCGAAAAGCAGGCGACCACACGCCAGGAATGTTGTAAAATATAACATTCGAGATGTTATGTTGCCTTACGTTAGGATATGTAACGTTATAGACGTATATAATGTTCCCACCGAAAAGTAGGAGCCGAAGCGCCAGGAATGTTGTAAAATATTACATCCCAGATGTTAGGTTGCGTTAGGTTGGGATATACAACGTTATAGACGTATATAATGTCCCCATCGAGAAGCAGGCGACGACACGCCAGGAATGTTGTAAAATATAACATCCGAGATGGTATGTTGCCTTACGTTAGGATATGTAACGTTATAGACGTATATAATGTTCGCACCGAGAAATACGAGCCGACACGCCAGGAATGTTGTAAACTATTACGGTAGAGATTTTAGGTTGCTTTAGGTTATGATATATAACGTTATAGACGTATGTAATATCCCCACCCAGAAATAGGGGCCGACGCGTCGGGAATGTTGTAAAATATTAAACCCGAGATGTTAGGTTGCCTTAGGCTAGGATATATAACGTTATAGACGTATATAATATTCCCACCGAGAAATAGGGGCCGACGCGTCGGGAATGTTGTAAAATATTACATCCCAGATGTTAGGTTGCGTTAGGTTAGGATATACAATGTTATAGACGTATATAATGACCCCATCGAAAAGCAGGCGACCACACGCCAGGAATGTTGTAAAATATAACATCCGAGATGTTATGTTGCCTTACGTTAGGATATATAACGTTATAGACGTATATAATGTTCGCACCGACAAGTACGAGCCGACACGCCAGGAATGTTGTAAACTATTACGGTAGAGATTTTAGGTTGCCTTAGGTTATGATATATAACGTTATAGACGTATATAATGTTCCCACCGAGAAATAGGGGTCGACGCGTCAGGAATGTTGTAAAATATTAAACCCGAGATGTTAGGTTGCCTTAGGCTAGGATATATAACGTTATAGACGTATATAATATTCCCACCGAGAAATAGGGGTCGACATGCCAGGAATGTTGTAAAATATTACATCCCAGATGTTAGGTTGCGTTAGGTTAGGATATACAATGTTATAGACGTATATAATGACCCCGTCGAAAAGCAGGCGACCACACGCCAGGAATGTTGTAAAATATAACATCCGAGATGTTATGTTGCCTTACGTTAGGATATGTAACGTTATAGACGTATATAATGTTCCCACCGAAAAGTAGGAGCCGAAGCGCCAGGAATGTTGTAAAATATTACATCCGAGATGTTAGTTTCCCTTAAGTTTGGATATATGTCGTTATAGACGTATATAACGTTCCCACCGAGACGTAGGGACCGACATGCCAGGAATGTTGTAAAATATTACATCCCAGATGTTAGGTTGCGTTAGGTTAGGATATACAACGTTATAGACGTATATAATGTCCCCATCGAAAAGCAGGCGACGACACGCCAGGAATGTTGTAAAATATTATATCCGAGATGTTATGTTGCCTTACGTTAGGATATATAACGTTATAGACGTATATAATGTTCGCACCGAGAAATACGAGCCGACACGCCAGGAATGTTGTAAACTATTACGGTAGAGATTTTAGGTTGCCTTAGGTTATGATATATAACGTTATAGACGTATGTAATGTTCCCACCGAGAAATAGGGGCCGACGCGTCGGGAATGTTGTAAAATATTAAACCCGAGATGTTAGGTTGCCTTAGGCTAGGATATATAACGTTATAGACGTATATAATATTCTCACCGAGAAATAGGGGCCGACATGCCAGGAATGTTGTAAAATATTACATCCCAGGTGTTAGGTTGCGTTAGGTTAGGATATACAACGTTATAGACGTAAATAATGTCCCCATCGAGAAGCAGGCGACGACACGCCAGGAATGTTGTAAAATATAACATCCGAGATGTTATGTTGCCTTACGCTAGGATATATAACGTTATAGGCGTATATAATGTTCGCACCGAGAAATACGAGCCGACACGCCAGGAATGTTGTAAACTATTACGGTAGAGATTTTAGGTTGCCTTAGGTTATGATATATAACGTTATAGACGTATGTAATGTCCCCACCCAGAAATAGGGGCCGACGCGTCGGGAATGTTGTAAAATATTAAACCCGAGATGTTAGGTTGCCTTAGGCTAGGATATATAACGTTATAGACGTATATAATATTCCCACCGAGAAATAGGGGTCGACATGCCAGGAATGTTGTAAAATATTACATCCCAGATGTTAGGTTGCGTTAGGTTAGGATATACAATGTTATAGACGTATATAATGACCCCATCGAAAAGCAGGCGACCACACGCCAGGAATGTTGTAAAATATAACATTCGAGATGTTATGTTGCCTTACGTTAGGATATGTAACGTTATAGACGTATATAATGTTCCCACCGAAAAGTAGGAGCCGAAGCGCCAGGAATGTTGTAAAATATTACATCCCAGATGTTAGGTTGCGTTAGGTTGGGATATACAACGTTATAGACGTATATAATGTCCCCATCG
This sequence comes from Xylocopa violacea, assembly GCA_963969225.1. Lineage (NCBI taxonomy): Eukaryota > Metazoa > Arthropoda > Insecta > Hymenoptera > Apidae > Xylocopa > Xylocopa violacea. Next base: position 18,751,906 of record CAXAJV010000653.1, read on the forward strand.
AGAAGCAGGCGACGACACGCCAGGAATGTTGTAAAATATAACATCCGAGATGGTATGTTGCCTTACGTTAGGATATGTAACGTTATAGACGTATATAATGTTCGCACCGAGAAATACGAGCCGACACGCCAGGAATGTTGTAAACTATTACGGTAGAGATTTTAGGTTGCTTTAGGTTATGATATATAACGTTATAGACGTATGTAATATCCCCACCCAGAAATAGGGGCTGACGCGTCGGGAATGTTGTAAAATATTAAACCCGAGATGTTAGGTTGCCTTAGGCTAGGATATATAACGTTATAGACGTATATAATATTCCCACCGAGAAATAGGGGCCGACGCGTCGGGAATGTTGTAAAATATTACATCCCAGATGTTAGGTTGCGTTAGGTTAGGATATACAATGTTATAGACGTATATAATGACCCCATCGAAAAGCAGGCGACCACACGCCAGGAATGTTGTAAAATATAACATCCGAGCTGTTATGTTGCCTTACGTTAGGATATATAACGTTATAGACGTATATAATGTTCGCACCGACAAGTACGAGCCGACACGCCAGGAATGTTGTAAACTATTACGGTAGAGATTTTAGGTTGCCTTAGGTTATGATATATAACGTTATAGACGTATATAATGTTCCCACCGAGAAATAGGGGTCGACGCGTCAGGAATGTTGTAAAATATTAAACCCGAGATGTTAGGTTGCCTTAGGCTAGGATATATAACGTTATAGACGTATATAATATTCCCACCGAGAAATAGGGGTCGACATGACAGGAATGTTGTAAAATATTACATCCCAGATGTTAGGTTGCGTTAGGTTAGGATATACAATGTTATAGACGTATATAATGACCCCATCGAAAAGCAGGCGACCACACGCCAGGAATGTTGTAAAATATAACATCCGAGATGTTATGTTGCCTTACGTTAGGATATGTAACGTTATAGACGTATATAATGTTCCCACCGAAAAGTAGGAGCCGAAGCGCCAGGAATGTTGTAAAATATTACATCCGAGATGTTAGTTTCCCTTAAGTTTGGATATATGTCGTTATAGACGTATATAACGTTCCCACCGAGACGTAGGGACCGACATGCCAGGAATGTTGTAAAATATTACATCCCAGATGTTAGGTTGCGTTAGGTTAGGATATACAACGTTATAGACGTATATAATGTCCCCATCGAAAAGCAGGCGACGACACGCCAGGAATGTTGTAAAATATTATATCCGAGATGTTATGTTGCCTTACGTTAGGATATATAACGTTATAGACGTATATAATGTTCGCACCGAGAAATACGAGCCGACACGCCAGGAATGTTGTAAACTATTACGGTAGAGATTTTAGGTTGCCTTAGGTTATGATATATAACGTTATAGACGTATGTAATGTTCCCACCGAGAAATAGGGGCCGACGCGTCGGGAATGTTGTAAAATATTAAACCCGAGATGTTAGGTTGCCTTAGGCTAGGATATATAACGTTATAGACGTATATAATATTCCCACCGAGAAATAGGGGCCGACATGCCAGGAATGTTGTAAAATATTACATCCGAGATGATAGATTGCTTAGGCTAGGATATACAACGTTATAGACGTATATAATGTCCCCATCGAGAAGCAGGCGGCGACACGCCAGGAATGTTGTAAAATATTGCATCCGAGATGTTAGATTGCTTACGCTAGGATATACAACGTTATAGACGTATATAATGTCCCCATCGAGAAGCTTGCGACGACACGCCAGGAATGTTGTAAAATATAACATCCGAGATGTTATGTTGCCTTACGTTAGGATATGTAACGTTATAGACGTATATAATGTTCCCACCGAAAAGTAGGAGCCGAAGCGCCAGGAATGTTTTAAAATATTACATCCGAGATGTTATGTTGCCTTACGTTAGGATATATAACGTTATAGACGTATATAATGTTCGCACCGAGAAATACGAGCCGACACGCCAGGAATGTTGTAAACTATTACGGTAGAGATTTTAGGTTGCCTTAGGTTATGATATATAACGTTATAGACGTATGTAATGTCCCCACCCAGAAATAGGGGCCGACGCGTCGGGAATGTTGTAAAATATTAAACCCGAGATGTTAGGTTGCCTTAGGCTAGGATATATAACGTTATAGACGTATATAATATTCTCACCGAGAAATAGGGGCCGACATGCCAGGAATGTTGTAAAATATTACATCCCAGGTGTTAGGTTGCGTTAGGTTAGGATATACAACGTTATAGACGTAAATAATGTCCCCATCGAGAAGCAGGCGACGACACGCCAGGAATGTTGTAAAATATAACATCCGAGATGTTATGTTGCCTTACGCTAGGATATATAACGTTATAGGCGTATATAATGTTCGCACCGAGAAATACGAGCCGACACGCCAGGAATGTTGTAAACTATTACGGTAGAGATTTTAGGTTGCCTTAGGTTATGATATATAACGTTATAGACGTATGTAATGTCCCCACCCAGAAATAGGGGCCGACGCGTCGGGAATGTTGTAAAATATTAAACCCGAGATGTTAGGTTGCCTTAGGCTAGGATATATAACGTTATAGACGTATATAATATTCCCACCGAGAAATAGGGGTCGACATGCCAGGAATGTTGTAAAATATTACATCCCAGATGTTAGGTTGCGTTAGGTTAGGATATACAATGTTATAGACGTATATAATGACCCCATCGAAAAGCAGGCGACCACACGCCAGGAATGTTGTAAAATATAACATTCGAGATGTTATGTTGCCTTACGTTAGGATATGTAACGTTATAGACGTATATAATGTTCCCACCGAAAAGTAGGAGCCGAAGCGCCAGGAATGTTGTAAAATATTACATCCCAGATGTTAGGTTGCGTTAGGTTGGGATATACAACGTTATAGACGTATATAATGTCCCCATCGAGAAGCAGGCGACGACACGCCAGGAATGTTGTAAAATATAACATCCGAGATGGTATGTTGCCTTACGTTAGGATATGTAACGTTATAGACGTATATAATGTTCGCACCGAGAAATACGAGCCGACACGCCAGGAATGTTGTAAACTATTACGGTAGAGATTTTAGGTTGCTTTAGGTTATGATATATAACGTTATAGACGTATGTAATATCCCCACCCAGAAATAGGGGCCGACGCGTCGGGAATGTTGTAAAATATTAAACCCGAGATGTTAGGTTGCCTTAGGCTAGGATATATAACGTTATAGACGTATATAATATTCCCACCGAGAAATAGGGGCCGACGCGTCGGGAATGTTGTAAAATATTACATCCCAGATGTTAGGTTGCGTTAGGTTAGGATATACAATGTTATAGACGTATATAATGACCCCATCGAAAAGCAGGCGACCACACGCCAGGAATGTTGTAAAATATAACATCCGAGATGTTATGTTGCCTTACGTTAGGATATATAACGTTATAGACGTATATAATGTTCGCACCGACAAGTACGAGCCGACACGCCAGGAATGTTGTAAACTATTACGGTAGAGATTTTAGGTTGCCTTAGGTTATGATATATAACGTTATAGACGTATATAATGTTCCCACCGAGAAATAGGGGTCGACGCGTCAGGAATGTTGTAAAATATTAAACCCGAGATGTTAGGTTGCCTTAGGCTAGGATATATAACGTTATAGACGTATATAATATTCCCACCGAGAAATAGGGGTCGACATGCCAGGAATGTTGTAAAATATTACATCCCAGATGTTAGGTTGCGTTAGGTTAGGATATACAATGTTATAGACGTATATAATGACCCCATCGAAAAGCAGGCGACCACACGCCAGGAATGTTGTAAAATATAACATCCGAGATGTTATGTTGCCTTACGTTAGGATATGTAACGTTATAGACGTATATAATGTTCCCACCGAAAAGTAGGAGCCGAAGCGCCAGGAATGTTGTAAAATATTACATCCCAGATGTTAGGTTGCGTTAGGTTGGGATATACAACGTTATAGACGTATATAATGTCCCCATCGAGAAGCAGGCGACGACACGCCAGGAATGTTGTAAAATATAACATCCGAGATGGTATGTTGCCTTACGTTAGGATATGTAACGTTATAGACGTATATAATGTTCGCACCGAGAAATACGAGCCGACACGCCAGGAATGTTGTAAACTATTACGGTAGAGATTTTAGGTTGCTTTAGGTTATGATATATAACGTTATAGACGTATGTAATATCCCCACCCAGAAATAGGGGCCGACGCGTCGGGAATGTTGTAAAATATTAAACCCGAGATGTTAGGTTGCCTTAGGCTAGGATATATAACGTTATAGACGTATATAATATTCCCACCGAGAAATAGGGGCCGACGCGTCGGGAATGTTGTAAAATATTACATCCCAGATGTTAGGTTGCGTTAGGTTAGGATATACAATGTTATAGACGTATATAATGACCCCATCGAAAAGCAGGCGACCACACGCCAGGAATGTTGTAAAATATAACATCCGAGATGTTATGTTGCCTTACGTTAGGATATATAACGTTATAGACGTATATAATGTTCGCACCGACAAGTACGAGCCGACACGCCAGGAATGTTGTAAACTATTACGGTAGAGATTTTAGGTTGCCTTAGGTTATGATATATAACGTTATAGACGTATATAATGTTCCCACCGAGAAATAGGGGTCGACGCGTCAGGAATGTTGTAAAATATTAAACCCGAGATGTTAGGTTGCCTTAGGCTAGGATATATAACGTTATAGACGTATATAATATTCCCACCGAGAAATAGGGGTCGACATGCCAGGAATGTTGTAAAATATTACATCCCAGATGTTAGGTTGCGTTAGGTTAGGATATACAATGTTATAGACGTATATAATGACCCCATCGAAAAGCAGGCGACCACACGCCAGGAATGTTGTAAAATATAACATCCGAGATGTTATGTTGCCTTACGTTAGGATATGTAACGTTATAGACGTATATAATGTTCCCACCGAAAAGTAGGAGCCGAAGCGCCAGGAATGTTGTAAAATATTACATCCGAGATGTTAGTTTCCCTTAAGTTTGGATATATGTCGTTATAGACGTATATAACGTTCCCACCGAGACGTAGGGACCGACATGCCAGGAATGTTGTAAAATATTACATCCCAGATGTTAGGTTGCGTTAGGTTAGGATATACAACGTTATAGACGTATATAATGTCCCCATCGAAAAGCAGGCGACGACACGCCAGGAATGTTGTAAAATATTATATCCGAGATGTTATGTTGCCTTACGTTAGGATATATAACGTTATAGACGTATATAATGTTCGCACCGAGAAATACGAGCCGACACGCCAGGAATGTTGTAAACTATTACGGTAGAGATTTTAAGTTGCCTTAGGTTATGATATATAACGTTATAGACGTATGTAATGTTCCCACCGAGAAATAGGGGCCGACGCGTCGGGAATGTTGTAAAATATTAAACCCGAGATGTTAGGTTGCCTTAGGCTAGGATATATAACGTTATAGACGTATATAATATTCCCACCGAGAAATAGGGGCCGACATGCCAGGAATGTTGTAAAATATTACATCCGAGATGATAGATTGCTTAGGCTAGGATATACAACGTTATAGACGTATATAATGTCCCCATCGAGAAGCAGGCGGCGACACGCCAGGAATGTTGTAAAATATTGCATCCGAGATGTTAGATTGCTTACGCTAGGATATACAACGTTATAGACGTATATAATGTCCCCATCGAGAAGCTTGCGACGACACGCCAGGAATGTTGTAAAATATAACATCCGAGATGTTATGTTGCCTTACGTTAGGATATGTAACGTTATAGACGTATATAATGTTCCCACCGAAAAGTAGGAGCCGAAGCGCCAGGAATGTTTTAAAATATTACATCCGAGATGTTATGTTGCCTTACGTTAGGATATATAACGTTATAGACGTATATAATGTTCGCACCGAGAAATACGAGCCGACACGCCAGGAATGTTGTAAACTATTACGGTAGAGATTTTAGGTTGCCTTAGGTTATGATATATAACGTTATAGACGTATGTAATGTCCCCACCCAGAAATAGGGGCCGACGCGTCGGGAATGTTGTAAAATATTAAACCCGAGATGTTAGGTTGCCTTAGGCTAGGATATATAACGTTATAGACGTATATAATATTCTCACCGAGAAATAGGGGCCGACATGCCAGGAATGTTGTAAAATATTACATCCCAGGTGTTAGGTTGCGTTAGGTTAGGATATACAACGTTATAGACGTAAATAATGTCCCCATCGAGAAGCAGGCGACGACACGCCAGGAATGTTGTAAAATATAACATCCGAGATGTTATGTTGCCTTACGCTAGGATATATAACGTTATAGGCGTATATAATGTTCGCACCGAGAAATACGAGCCGACACGCCAGGAATGTTGTAAACTATTACGGTAGAGATTTTAGGTTGCCTTAGGTTATGATATATAACGTTATAGACGTATGTAATGTCCCCACCCAGAAATAGGGGCCGACGCGTCGGGAATGTTGTAAAATATTAAACCCGAGATGTTAGGTTGCCTTAGGCTAGGATATATAACGTTATAGACGTATATAATATTCCCACCGAGAAATAGGGGTCGACATGCCAGGAGTGTTGTAAAATATTACATCCCAGATGTTAGGTTGCGTTAGGTTAGGATATACAATGTTATAGACGTATATAATGACCCCATCGAAAAGCAGGCGACCACACGCCAGGAATGTTGTAAAATATAACATTCGAGATGTTATGTTGCCTTACGTTAGGATATGTAACGTTATAGACGTATATAATGTTCCCACCGAAAAGTAGGAGCCGAAGCGCCAGGAATGTTGTAAAATATTACATCCCAGATGTTAGGTTGCGTTAGGTTAGGATATACAACGTTATAGACGTATATAATGTCCCCATCGAGAAGCAGGCGACGACACGCCAGGAATGTTGTAAAATATAACATCCGAGATGTTATGTTGCCTTACGTTAGGATATGTAACGTTATAGACGTATATAATGTTCGCACCGAGAAATACGAGCCGACACGCCAGGAATGTTGTAAACTATTACGGTAGAGATTTTAGGTTGCCTTAGGTTATGATATATAACGTTATAGACGTATGTAATGTCCCCACCCAGAAATAGGGGCCGACGCGTCGGGAATGTTGTAAAATATTAAACCCGAGATGTTAGGTTGCCTTAGGCTAGGATATATAACGTTATAGACGTTTATAATATTCCCACCGAGAAATAGGGGCCGACGCGTCGGGAATGTTGTAAAATATTACATCCCAGATGTTAGGTTGCGTTAGGTTAGGATATACAATGTTATAGACGTATATAATGACCCCATCGAAAAGCAGGCGACCACACGCCAGGAATGTTGTAAAATATAACATCCGAGATGTTATGTTGCCTTACGTTAGGATATGAAACGTTATAGACGTATATAATGTTCCCACCGAAAAGTAGGAGCCGAAGCGCCAGGAATGTTGTAAAATATTACATCCGAGATGTTAGTTTCCCTTAAGTTTGGATATATGTCGTTATAGACGTATATAACGTTCCCACCGAGACGTAGGGACCGACATGCCAGGAATGTTGTAAAGTATTACATCCCAGATGTTAGGTTGCGTTAGGTTAGGATATACAACGTTATAGACGTAAATAATGTCCCCATCGAGAAGCAGGCGACGACACGCCAGGAATGTTGTAAAATATTATATCCGAGATGTTATGTTGCCTTACATTAGGATATATAACGTTATAGACGTATATAATGTTCGCACCGACAAGTACGAGCCGACACGCCAGGAATGTTGTAAACTATTACGGTAGAGATTTTAGGTTGCCTTAGGTTATGATATATAACGTTATAGACGTATATAATGTTCCCACCGAGAAATAGGGGCCGACGCGTCAGGAATGTTGTAAAATATTAAACCCGAGATGTTAGGTTGCCTTAGGCTAGGATATATAACGTTATAGACGTATATAATATTCCCACCGAGAAATAGGGGTCGACATGCCAGGAATGTTGTAAAATATTACATCCGAGATGATAGATTGCTTAGGCTAGGATATACAACGTTATAGACGTATATAATGTCCCCATCGAGAAGCAGGCGACGACACGCCAGGAATGTTGTAAAATATAACATCCGAGATGTTATGTTGCCTTACGTTAGGATATACAACGTTATAGACGTATATAATGTCCCCATCGAGAAGCAGGCGACGACACGCCAGGAATGTTGTAAAATATTATATCCGAGATGTTATGTTGCCTTACGTTAGGATATATAACGTTATAGACGTATATAATGTTCGAACCGAGAAGTACGAGCCGACACGCCAGGAATGTTGTAAACTATTACGGTAGAGATTTTAGGTTGCCTTAGGTTACGATATATAACGTTATAGACGTATATAATGTTCCCACCGAGAAATAGGGGCCGACGCGTCAGGAATGTTGTAAAATATTAAACCCGAGATGTTAGGTTGCCTTAGGCTAGGATATATAACGTTATAGACGTATATAATATTCCCACCGAGAAATAGGGGCCGACATGCCAGGAATGTTGTAAAATATTACATCCGAGATGATAGATTGCTTAGGCTAGGATATACAACGTTATAGACGTATATAATGTCCCCATCGAGAAGCAGGCGACGACACGCCAGGAATGTTGTAAAATATAACATCCGAGATGTTATGTTGCCTTACGTTAGGATATGTAACGTTATAGACGTATATAATGTTCCCACCGAAAAGTAGGAGCCGAAGCGCCAGGAATGTTTTAAAATATTACATCCGAGATGTTAGTTTCCCTTAACTTTGGATATATATCGTTATAGACGTATATAACGTTCCCACCGAGACGTAGGGTCCGACATGCCAGGAATGTTGTAAAGTATTACATCCCAGATGTTAGGTTGCGTTAGGTTAGGATATACAACGTTATAGACGTATATAATGTCCCCATCGAGAAGCAGGCGACGACACGCCAGGAATGTTGTAAAATATTATATCCGAGATGTTATGTTGCCTTACGTTAGGATATATAACGTTATAGACGTATATAATGTTCGCACCGACAAGTACGAGCCGACACGCCAGGAATGTTGTAAACTATTACGGTAGAGATTTTAGGTTGCCTTAGGTTATGATATATAACGTTATAGACGTATATAATGTTCCCACCGAGAAATAGGGGCCGACGCGTCAGGAATGTTGTAAAATATTAAACCCGAGATGTTAGGTTGCCTTAGGCTAGGATATATAACGTTATAGACGTATATAATATTCCCACCGAGAAATAGGGGTCGACATGCCAGGAATGTTGTAAAATATTACATCCCAGATGTGAGGTTGCGTTAGGTTAGGATATACAACGTTATAGACGTATATAAGGTCCCCATCGAGAAGCAGGCGACGACACGCCAGGAATGTTGTAAAATATTATATCCGAGATGTTATGTTGCCTTACGTTAGGGTATATAACGTTATAGACGTATATAATGTTCGCACCGACAAGTACGAGCCGACACGCCAAGGAATGTTGTAAACTATTACGGTAGAGATTTTAGGTTGCCTTAGGTTATGATATATAACGTTATAGACGTATATAATGTTCCCACCGAGAAATAGGGGTCGACGCGTCAGGAATGTTGTAAAATATTAAACCCGAGATGTTAGGTTGCCTTAGGCTAGGATGTATATCGTTATAGACGTATATAACGTTCCCACCGAGACGTAGGGACCGACATGCCAGGAATGTTGTAAAATATTACATCCCAGATGTTAGGTTGCGTTAGGTTAGGATATACAACGTTATAGACGTATATAATATTCCCACCGAGAAATAGGGGCCGACATGCCAGGAATGTTGTAAAATATTACATCCCAGATGTTAGGTTGCGTTAGGTTAGGATATACAACGTTACAGACGTATATAATGTCCCCATCGAGAAGCAGGCGACGACACGCCAGGAATGTTGTAAAATATAACATCCGAGATGTTAGTTTGCTTAGGCCAGGATATACAACGTTATAGACGTATATAATGTCCCCATCGAGAAGCAGGCGACGACACCCCAGGAATGTTGTAAAATATAACATCCGAGATGTTATGTTGCCTTACGTTAGGATATGTAACGTTATAGACGTATATAATGTTCCCACCGAAAAGTAGGAGCCGAAGCGCCAGGAATGTTGTAAAATATTACATCCGAGATGTTAGTTTCCCTTAAGTTTGGATATATATCGTTATAAATGTATATAATGTCCAGATCGAGACGTGGGGACTGACAAGCCAGAATGTTGTAAAATATTACATCCGAGATGTTAGGTTGCCTTAGGTTAGGGTATACAATGTTATAGACGTATGTAATGACCCCATCGAGAAGCAAGCGACCACACGGCAGGAATGTTGTAAAATATAACATCCGAGATGTTATGTTGCCTTACGTTAGGATATTTAACGTTATAGACGTATATAATGTTCCCACCGAAAAGGAGGAGCCGAAGGGCCAGGAATGTTGTAAAATATGACATCCGAGGTGTTAGTTTCCCTTAAGTTCGGATATATATCGTTATAAATGTATATAATGTCCAGGTCGAGACGTGGGGACTGACAAGCCAGGAATGTTGTAAAATATAACATCCGAGATGTTATGTTGCCTTACGTTAGGATATGTAACGTTATAGACGTATATAATGTTCCCACCGAAAAGTAGGAGCCGAAGCGCCAGGAATGTTGTAAAATATGACACCCGAGATGTTAGTTTTCCTTAAGTTTGGATATATATCGTTATAGACGTATATAACGTTCCCTCCGAGACGTAGGGACCGACATGCCAGGAATGTTGGAAAATATTACATCCCAGATGTTAGATTGCGTTAGGTTAGGATATACAACGTTATAGACGTATCTAATGTCCCCATCGAGAAGCAGGCGACGACACGCCAGGAATGTTGTAAAATATAACATCCGAGATGTTATGTTGCCTTACGTTAGGATATGTAGCGTTATAGACGTATATAATGTTCCCACCGAAAAGTAGGAGCCGAAGCGCCAGGAATGTTGTAAAATATTACATCCGAGATGTTAGTTTCCCTTAAGTTTGGATATATGTCGTTATAGACGTATATAACGTTCCCACCGAGACGTAGGGACCGACATGCCAGGAATGTTGTAAAGTATTACATCCCAGATGTTAGGTTGCGTTAGGTTAGGATATACAACGTTATAGACGTAAATAATGTCCCCATCGAGAAGCAGGCGACGACACGCCAGGAATGTTGTAAAATATAACATCCGAGATGTTATGTTGCCTTACGTTAGGATATGTAGCGTTATAGACGTATATAATGTTCCCACCGAAAAGTAGGAGCCGAAGCGCCTGGAATGTTGTAAAATATGACATCCGAGATGTTAGTTTCCCTTAAGTTTGGATATATATCGTTATAGACGTATATAACCTTCCCACCGAGACGTAGGGACCGACATGCCAGGAATGGTGTGAAATATTACATCCGAGATGTTAGTTTCCCTTAAGTTTGGATATATGTCGTTATAGACGTATATAATGTCCCCATCGAGAAGCAGGCGACGACACGCCAGGAATGTTGTAAAATATAACATCCGAGATGTTATGTTGCCTTACGTTAGGATATGTAACGTTATAGACGTATATAATGTTCCCACCGAAAAGTAGGAGCCGAAGCGTCAGGAATGTTGTAAACTATTACGGTAGAGATTTTAGGTTGCCTTAGGTTATGATATATAACGTTATAGACGTATATAATGTTCCCACCGAGAAATAGGGGTCGACGCGTCAGGAATGTTGTAAAATATTAAACCCGAGATGTTAGGTTGCCTTAGGCTAGGATATATAACGTTATAGACGTATATAATATTCCCACCGAGAAATAGGGGCCGACATGCCAGGAATGTTGTAAAATATTACATCCCAGATGTTAGGTTGCGTTAGGTTAGGATATACAACGTTATAGACGTATATAATGTCCCCATCGAGAAGCAGGCGACCACACGCCAGGAATGTTGTAAAATATAACATCCGAGATGTTATGTTGCCTTACGTTAGGATATGTAACGTTATAGACGTATATAATGTTCCCACCGAAAAGTAGGAGCCGAAGCGCCAGGAATGTTGTAAAATATTACATCCGAGATGTTAGTTTCCCTTAAGTTTGCATATATGTCGTTATAGACGTATATAACGTTCCCACCGAGACGTAGGGACCGACATGCCAGGAATGTTGTAAAATATTACATCCCAGATGTTAGGTTGCGTTAGGTTAGGATATACAACGTTATAGACGTATATAATGTCCCCATCGAGAAGCAGGCGACGACACGCCAGGAATGTTGTAAAATATTACACCCGAGATGTTATGTTGCCTTACGTTAGGATATGTAACGTTATAGACGTATATAATGTTCCCACCGAAAAGTAGGAGCCGAAGCGCCAGGAATGTTATAAAATATTACATCCGAGATGTTAGTTTCCCTTAAGTTTGGATATATATCGTTATAGACGTATATAACGTTCCCACCGAGACGTAGGGACCGACATGCCAGGAATGTTGTAAAATATTACATCCCAGATGTTAGGTTGCGTTAGGTTAGGATATACAACGTTATAGACGTATATAATGCCCCCATCGAGAAGCAGGCGACGACACGCCAGGAATGTTGTAAAATATTATATCCGAGATGCTATGTTGCCTTACGTTAGGATATATAACGTTATAGACGTATATAATGTTCGCACCGACAAGTACGAGCCGACACGCCAGGAATGTTGTAAACTATTACGGTAGAGATTTTAGGTTGCCTTAGGTTATGATATATAACGTTATAGACGTATATAATGTTCCCCCCGAGAAATAGTGGTCGACGCGTCAGGAATGTTGTAAAATATTAAACCCGAGATGTTAGGTTGCCTTAGGCTAGGATATATAACGTTATAGACGTATATAATATTCCCACCGAGAAATAGGGGCCGACATGCCAGGAATGTTGTAAAATATTACATCCCAGATGTTAGGTTGCGTTAGGTTAGGATATACAACGTTATAGACGTATATAATGTCCCCATCGAGAAGCAGGCGACCACACGCCAGGAATGTTGTAAAATATAACATCCGAGATGTTATGTTGCCTTACGTTAGGATATGTAACGTTATAGACGTATATAATGTTCCCACCGAAAAGTAGGAGCCGAAGCGCCAGGAATGTTGTAAAATATTACATCCGAGATGTTAGTTTCCCTTAAGTTTGCATATATGTCGTTATAGACGTATATAACGTTCCCACCGAGACGTAGCGACCGACATGCCAGGAATGTTGTAAAATATTACATCCCAGATGTTAGGTTGCGTTAGGTTAGGATATACAATGTTATAGACGTATATAATGACCCCATCGAAAAGCAGGCGACCACACGCCAGGAATGTTGTAAAATATAACATTCGAGATGTTATGTTGCCTTACGTTAGGATATGTAACGTTATAGACGTATATAATGTTCCCACCCAAAAGTAGGAGCCGAAGCGCCAGGAATGTTGTAAAATATTACATCCCAGATGTTAGGTTGCGTTAGGTTGGGATATACAACGTTATAGACGTATATAATGTCCCCATCGAGAAGTAGGCGACGACACGCCAGGAATGTTGTAAAATTTAACATCCGAGATGGTATGTTGCCTTACGTTAGGATATGTAACGTTATAGACGTATATAATGTTCGCACCGAGAAATACGAGCCGACACGCCAGGAATGTTGTAAACTATTACGGTAGAGATTTTAGGTTGCCTTAGGTTATGATATATAACGTTATAGACGTATGTAATATCCCCACCCAGAAATAGGGGCCGACGCGTCGGGAATGTTGTATAATATTAAACCCGAGATGTTAGGTTGCCTTAGGCTAGGATATATAACGTTATAGACGTATATAATATTCCCACCGAGAAATAGGGGCCGACGCGTCGGGAATGTTGTAAAATATTACATCCCAGATGTTAGGTTGCGTTAGGTTAGGATATACAATGTTATAGACGTATATAATGACCCCATCGAAAAGCAGGCGACCACACGCCAGGAATGTTGTAAAATATAACATCCGAGATGTTATGTTGCCTTACGTTAGGATATGTAACGTTATAGACGTATATAATGTTCCCACCGAAAAGTAGGAGCCGAAGCGCCAGGAATGTTGTAAAATATTACATCCGAGATGTTAGTTTCCCTTAAGTTTGGATATATGTCGTTATAGACGTATATAACGTTCCCACCGAGACGTAGGGACCGACATGCCAGGAATGGTGTGAAATATTACATCCGAGATGTTAGTTTCCCTTAAGTTTGGATATATGTCGTTATAGACGTATATAATGTCCCCATCGAGAAGCAGGCGACGACACGCCAGGAATGTTGTAAAATATAACATCCGAGATGTTATGTTGCCTTACGTTAGGATATGTAACGTTATAGACGTATATAATGTTCCCACCGAAAAGTAGGAGCCGAAGCGTCAGGAATGTTGTAAACTATTACGGTAGAGATTTTAGGTTGCCTTAGGTTATGATATATAACGTTATAGACGTATATAATGTTCCCACCGAGAAATAGGGGTCGACGCGTCAGGAATGTTGTAAAATATTAAACCCGAGATGTTAGGTTGCCTTAGGCTAGGATATATAACGTTATAGACGTATATAATATTCCCACCGAGAAATAGGGGCCGACATGCCAGGAATGTTGTAAAATATTACATCCCAGATGTTAGGTTGCGTTAGGTTAGGATATACAACGTTATAGACGTATATAATGTCCCCATCGAGAAGCAGGCGACCACACGCCAGGAATGTTGTAAAATATAACATCCGAGATGTTATGTTGCCTTACGTTAGGATATGTAACGTTATAGACGTATATAATGTTCCCACCGAAAAGTAGGAGCCGAAGCGCCAGGAATGTTGTAAAATATTACATCCGAGATGTTAGTTTCCCTTAAGTTTGCATATATGTCGTTATAGACGTATATAACGTTCCCACCGAGACGTAGGGACCGACATGCCAGGAATGTTGTAAAATATTACATCCCAGATGTTAGGTTGCGTTAGGTTAGGATATACAACGTTATAGACGTATATAATGTCCCCATCGAGAAGCAGGCGACGACACGCCAGGAATGTTGTAAAATATTACACCCGAGATGTTATGTTGCCTTACGTTAGGATATGTAACGTTATAGACGTATATAATGTTCCCACCGAAAAGTAGGAGCCGAAGCGCCAGGAATGTTATAAAATATTACATCCGAGATGTTAGTTTCCCTTAAGTTTGCATATATGTCGTTATAGACGTATATAACGGTCCCACCGAGACGTAGCGACCGACATGCCAGGAATGTTGTAAAATATTACATCCCAGATGTTAGGTTGCGTTAGGTTAGGATATACAATGTTATAGACGTATATAATGACCCCATCGAAAAGCAGGCGACCACACGCCAGGAATGTTGTAAAATATAACATTCGAGATGTTATGTTGCCTTACGTTAGGATATGTAACGTTATAGACGTATATAATGTTCCCACCCAAAAGTAGGAGCCGAAGCGCCAGGAATGTTGTAAAATATTACATCCCAGATGTTAGGTTGCGTTAGGTTGGGATATACAACGTTATAGACGTATATAATGTCCCCATCGAGAAGTAGGCGACGACACGCCAGGAATGTTGTAAAATTTAACATCCGAGATGGTATGTTGCCTTACGTTAGGATATGTAACGTTATAGACGTATATAATGTTCGCACCGAGAAATACGAGCCGACACGCCAGGAATGTTGTAAACTATTACGGTAGAGATTTTAGGTTGCCTTAGGTTATGATATATAACGTTATAGACGTATGTAATATCCCCACCCAGAAATAGGGGCCGACGCGTCGGGAATGTTGTATAATATTAAACCCGAGATGTTAGGTTGCCTTAGGCTAGGATATATAACGTTATAGACGTATATAATATTCCCACCGAGAAATAGGGGCCGACGCGTCGGGAATGTTGTAAAATATTACATCCCAGATGTTAGGTTGCGTTAGGTTAGGATATACAATGTTATAGACGTATATAATGACCCCATCGAAAAGCAGGCGACCACACGCCAGGAATGTTGTAAAATATAACATCCGAGATGTTATGTTGCCTTACGTTAGGATATGTAACGTTATAGACGTATATAATGTTCCCACCGAAAAGTAGGAGCCGAAGCGCCAGGAATGTTGTAAAATATTACATCCGAGATGTTAGTTTCCCTTAAGTTTGGATATATGTCGTTATAGACGTATATAACGTTCCCACCGAGACGTAGGGACCGACATGCCAGGAATGTTGTAAAGTATTACATCCCAGATGTTAGGTTGCGTTAGGTTAGGATATACAACGTTATAGACGTATATAATGTCCCCATCGAGAAGCAGGCGACGACACGCCAGGAATGTTGTAAAATATTATATCCGAGATGTTATGTTGCCTTACGTTAGGGTATATAACGTTATAGACGTATATAATGTTCGCACCGACAAGTACGAGTCGACACGCCAGGAATGTAGTAAACTATTACGGTAGAGATTTTAGGTTGCCTTAGGTTATGATATATAACGTTATAGACGTATATAATGTTCCCACCGAGAAATAGGGGTCGACGCGTCAGGAATGTTGTAAAATATTAAACCCGAGATGTTAGGTTGCCTTAGGCTAGGATATATATCGTTATAGACGTATATAACGTTCCCACCGAGACGTAGGGACCGACATGCCAGGAATGTTGTAAAATATTACATCCCAGATGTTAGGTTGCGTTAGGTTAGGATATACAACGTTATAGACGTATATAATATTCCCACCGAGAAATAGGGGCCGACATGCCAGGAATGTTGTAAAATATTACATCCCAGATGTTAGGTTGCGTTAGGTTAGGATATACAACGTTACAGACGTATATAATGTCCCCATCGAGAAGCAGGCGACGACACGCCAGGAATGTTGTAAAATATAACATCCGAGATGTTAGTTTGCTTAGGCTAGGATATACAACGTTATAGACGTATATAATGTCCCCATCGAGAAGCAGGCGACGACACCCCAGGAATGTTGTAAAATATAACATCCGAGATGTTATGTTGCCTTACGTTAGGATATGTAACGTTATAGACGTATATAATGTTCCCACCGAAAAGTAGGAGCCGAAGCGCCAGGAATGTTGTAAAATATTACATCCGAGATGTTAGTTTCCCTTAAGTTTGGATATATATCGTTATAAATGTATATAATGTCCAGATCGAGACGTGGGGACTGACAAGCCAGAATGTTGTAAAATATTACATCCGAGATGTTAGGTTGCCTTAGGTTAGGGTATACAATGTTATAGACGTATATAATGACCCCATCGAGAAGCAAGCGACCACACGGCAGGAATGTTGTAAAATATAACATCCGAGATGTTATGTTGCCTTACGTTAGGATATTTAACGTTATAGACGTATATAATGTTCCCACCGAAAAGGAGGAGCCGAAGGGCCAGGAATGTTGTAAAATATGACATCCGAGGTGTTAGTTTCCCTTAAGTTCGGATATATATCGTTATAAATGTATATAATGTCCAGGTCGAGACGTGGGGACTGACAAGCCAGGAATGTTGTAAAATATTTCATACGAGATGTTAGGTTGCCTTAGGTTAGGATATACAACGTTATAGGCGTATATAATGACCCCATCGAGGAGCAGGCGACGACACGCCAGGAATGTTGTAAAATATGACATCCGAGATATTATGTTGCCTTACGTTAGGATATGTAACGTTATAGATGTATATAATGTTCGCACCGACAAGTACGAGCCGACACGCCAGGAATGTTGTAAACTATTACGGTAGGGATTTTAGGTTGCCTTAGGTTATGATATATAACGTTATAGACGTATATAATGTTCCCACCGAGAAATAGGGGTCGACGCGTCAGGAATGTTGTAAAATATTAAACCCGAGATGTTAGGTTGCCTTAGGCTAGGATATATAACGTTATAGACGTATATAATATTCCCACCGAGAAATAGGGGCCGACATGCCAGGAATGTTGTAAAATATTACATCCCAGATGTTAGGTTGCGTTAGGTTAGGATATACAACGTTACAGACGTATATAATGTCCCCATCGAGAAGCAGGCGACCACACGCCAGGAATGTTGTAAAATATAACATCCGAGATGTTATGTTGCCTTACGTTAGGATATGTAACGTTATAGACGTATATAATGTTCCCACCGAAAAGTAGGAGCCGAAGCGCCAGGAATGTTGTAAAATATTACATCCGAGATGTTAGTTTCCCTTAAGTTTGCATATATGTCGTTATAGACGTATATAACGTTCCCACCGAGACGTAGGGACCGACATGCCAGGAATGTTGTAAAATATTACATCCCAGATGTTAGGTTGCGTTAGGTTAGGATATACAACGTTATAGACGTATATAATGTCCCCATCGAGAAGCAGGCGACGACACGCCAGGAATGTTGTAAAATATTACACCCGAGATGTTATGTTGCCTTACGTTAGGATATGTAACGTTATAGACGTATATAATGTTCCCACCGAAAAGTAGGAGCCGAAGCGCCAGGAATGTTATAAAATATTACATCCGAGATGTTAGTTTCCCTTAAGTTTGGATATATATCGTTATAGACGTATATAATGTGCAGATCGAGACGTGGGGACCGACAAGCCAGAATGTTGTAAAATATTTCATACGAGATGTTAGGTTGCCTTAGGTTAGGATATACAACGTTATAGGCGTATATAATGACCCCATCGAGGAGCAGGCGACGACACGCCAGGAATGTTGTAAAATATAACATCCGAGATATTATGTTGCCTTACGTTAGGATATGTAACGTTATAGACGTATTTAATGTTCCCACCGAAAAGTAGGAGCCGAAGCGCCAGGAATGTTGTAAAATATTACATCCGAGATGTTAGTTTCCCTTAAGTTTGGATATATGTCGTTATAGACGTATATAACGTTCCCACCGAGACGTAGGGACCGACATGCCAGGAATGTTGTAAAATATTACATCCCAGATGTTAGGTTGCGTTAGGTTAGGATATACAACGCTATAGACGTATATAATGTCCCCATCGAAAAGCAGGCGACGACACGCCAGGAATGTTGTAAAATATTATATCCGAGATGTTATGTTGCCTTACGTTAGGATATATAACGTTATAGACGTATATAATGTTCGCACCGAGAAATACGAGCCGACACGCCAGGAATGTTGTAAACTATTACGGTAGAGATTTTAGGTTGCCTTAGGTTATGATATATAACGTTATAGACGTATGTAATGTTCCCACCGAGAAATAGGGGCCGACGCGTCGGGAATGTTGTAAAATATTAAACCCGAGATGTTAGGTTGCCTTAGGCTAGGATATATAACGTTATAGACGTATATAATATTCCCACCGAGAAATAGGGGCCGACATGCCAGGAATGTTGTAAAATATTACATCCGAGATGATAGATTGCTTAGGCTAGGATATACAACGTTATAGACGTATATAATGTCCCCATCGAGAAGCAGGCGGCGACACGCCAGGAATGTTGTAAAATATTGCATCCGAGATGTTAGATTGCTTACGCTAGGATATACAACGTTATAGACGTATATAATGTCCCCATCGCGAAGCTTGCGACGACACGCCAGGAATGTTGTAAAATATAACATCCGAGATGTTATGTTGCCTTACGTTAGGATATGTAACGTTATAGACGTATATAATGTTCCCACCGAAAAGTAGGAGCCGAAGCGCCAGGAATGTTTTAAAATATTACATCCGAGATGTTATGTTGCCTTACGTTAGGATATATAACGTTATAGACGTATATAATGTTCGCACCGAGAAATACGAGCCGACACGCCAGGAATGTTGTAAACTATTACGGTAGAGATTTTAGGTTGCCTTAGGTTATGATATATAACGTTATAGACGTATGTAATGTCCCCACCCAGAAATAGGGGCCGACGCGTCGGGAATGTTGTAAAATATTAAACCCGAGATGTTAGGTTGCCTTAGGTTAGGATATACAACGTTATAGACGTATATAATGTCCCCATCGAGAAGCAGGCGACCACACGCCAGGAATGTTGTAAAATATAACATCCGAGATGTTATGTTGCCTTACGTTAGGATATGTAACGTTATAGACGTATATAATGTTGCCACCGAAAAGTAGGAGCCGAAGCGCCAGGAATGTTGTAAAATATTACATCCGAGATGTTAGTTTCCCTTAAGTTTGCATATATGTCGTTATAGACGTATATAACGTTCCCACCGAGACGTAGCGACCGACATGCCAGGAATGTTGTAAAATATTACATCCCAGATGTTAGGTTGCGTTAGGTTAGGATATACAACGTTATAGACGTATATAATGTCCCCATCGAGAAGCAGGCGACGAAACGCCAGGAATGTTGTAAAATATTACATCCGAGATGTTATGTTGCCTTACGTTAGGATATGTAACGTTATAGACGTATATAATGTTCCCACCGAAAAGTAGGAGCCGAAGCGCCAGGAATGATGTAAAATATTACATCCGAGATGTAGGTTTCCCTTAAGTTTGGATATATATCGTTATAGACGTATATAATGTGCAGATCGAGACGTGGTGACCGACAAGCCAGAATGTTGTGAAATATTACTTCCGAGATGTTAAGTTGCCTTAGGTTAGGATATACAACGTTATAGACGTATATAATGTCCCCATCGAGAAGCAGGCGACGACACGCCAGGAATGTTGTAAAATCTTACATCCGAGATGTTAGCTTGCGTTAGGTTAGGATATACAACGTTATAGACGTATATAATGTCCCCATATAGAAGCAGGCGACGACACGCCAGGAATGTTGTAAAATATAACATCCGAGATGTTATGTTGCCTTACGTTAGGATATGTAACGTTATAGACGTATATAATGTTGCCACCGAAAAGTAGGAGCCGAAGCGCCAGGAATGTTGTAAAATATTACATCCGAGATGTTAGTTTCCCTTAAGTTTGCATATATGTCGTTATAGACGTATATAACGTTCCCACCGAGACGTAGCGACCGACATGCCAGGAATGTTGTAAAATATTACATCCCAGATGTTAGGTTGCGTTAGGTTAGGATATACAACGTTATAGACGTATATAATGTCCCCATCGAGAAGCAGGCGACGAAACGCCAGGAATGTTGTAAAATATTACATCCGAGATGTTATGTTGCCTTACGTTAG
Organism: Xylocopa violacea; assembly: GCA_963969225.1. Lineage (NCBI taxonomy): Eukaryota > Metazoa > Arthropoda > Insecta > Hymenoptera > Apidae > Xylocopa > Xylocopa violacea. The sequence continues at coordinate 18,773,328 of CAXAJV010000653.1, forward strand.
GATATGTAACGTTATAGACGTATATAATGTTCCCACCGAAAAGTAGGAGCCGAAGCGCCAGGAATGATGTAAAATATTACATCCGAGATGTAGGTTTCCCTTAAGTTTGGATATATATCGTTATAGACGTATATAATGTGCAGATCGAGACGTGGTGACCGACAAGCCAGAATGTTGTGAAATATTACTTCCGAGATGTTAAGTTGCCTTAGGTTAGGATATACAACGTTATAGACGTATATAATGTCCCCATCGAGAAGCAGGCGACGACACGCCAGGAATGTTGTAAAATCTTACATCCGAGATGTTAGCTTGCGTTAGGTTAGGATATACAACGTTATAGACGTATATAATGTCCCCATATAGAAGCAGGCGACGACACGCCAGGAATGTTGTAAAATATAACATCCGAGATGTTATGTTGCCTTACGTTAGGATATGTAACATTATAGACGTATATAATGTTCCCACCGAAAAGTAGGAGTCGAAGCGCCAGGAATGATGTAAAATATTACATCCGAGATGTAGGTTTCCCTTAAGTTTGGATATATATCGTTATAGACGTATATAATGTGCAGATCGAGACGTGGGGACCGACAAGCCAGAATGTTGTAAAATATTTCATACGAGATGTTAGGTTGCCTTAGGTTAGGATATACAACGTTATAGGCGTATATAATGACCCCATCGAGGAGCAGGCGACGACACGCCAGGAATGTTGTAAAATATAACATCCGAGATATTATGTTGCCTTACGTTAGGATATGTAACGTTATAGACGTATTTAATGTTCCCACCGAAAAGTAGGAGCCGAAGCGCCAGGAATGTTGTAAAATATTACATCCGAGATGTTAGTTTCCCTTAAGTTTGGATATATGTCGTTATAGACGTATATAACGTTCCCACCGAGACGTAGGGACCGACATGCCAGGAATGTTGTAAAATATTACATCCCAGATGTTAGGTTGCGTTAGGTTAGGATATACAACGTTATAGACGTATATAATGTCCCCATCGAAAAGCAGGCGACGACACGCCAGGAATGTTGTAAAATATTATATCCGAGATGTTATGTTGCCTTACGTTAGGATATATAACGTTATAGACGTATATAATGTTCGCACCGAGAAATACGAGCCGACACGCCAGGAATGTTGTAAACTATTACGGTAGAGATTTTAGGTTGCCTTAGGTTATGATATATAACGTTATAGACGTATGTAATGTTCCCACCGAGAAATAGGGGCCGACGCGTCGGGAATGTTGTAAAATATTAAACCCGAGATGTTAGGTTGCCTTAGGCTAGGATATATAACGTTATAGACGTATATAATATTCCCAAAGAGAAATAGGGGTCGACATGCCAGGAATGTTGTAAAATATTACATCCCAGATGTTAGGTTGCGTTAGGTTAGGATATACAATGTTATAGACGTATATAATGACCCCATCGAAAAGCAGGCGACCACACGCCAGGAATGTTGTAAAATATAACATCCGAGATGTTATGTTGCCTTACGTTAGGGTATGTAACGATATAGACGTATATAATGTTCCCACCGAAAAGTAGGAGCCGAAGCGCCAGGAATGTTGTAAAATATGACATCCGAGATGTTAGTTTCCCTTAAGTTTGCATATATGTCGTTATAGACGTATATAACGTTCCCACCGAGACGTAGCGACCGACATGCCAGGAATGTTGTAAAATATTACATCCCAGATGTTAGGTTGCGTTAGGTTAGGATATACAACGTTATAGACGTATATAATGTCCCCATCGAGAAGCAGGCGACCACACGCCAGGAATGTTGTAAAATATAACATCCGAGATGTTATGTTGCCTTACGTTAGGATATGTAACGTTATAGACGTATATAATGTTCCCACCGAAAAGTAGGAGCCGAAGCGCCAGGAATGTTGTAAAATATTACATCCGAGATGTTAGTTTCCCTTAAGTTTGCATATATGTCGTTATAGACGTATATAACGTTCCCACCGAGACGTAGGGACCGACATGCCAGGAATGTTGTAAAATATTACATCCCAGATGTTAGGTTGCGTTAGGTTAGGATATACAACGTTATAGACGTATATAATGTCCCCATCGAGAAGCAGGCGGCGACACGCCAGGAATGTTGTAAAATATTGCATCCGAGATGTTAGATTGCTTACGCTAGGATATACAACGTTATAGACGTATATAATGTCCCCATCGAGAAGCTTGCGACGACACGCCAGGAATGTTGTAAAATATAACATCCGAGATGTTATGTTGCCTTACGTTAGGATATGTAACGTTATAGACGTATATAATGTTCCCACCGAAAAGTAGGAGCCGAAGCGCCAGGAATGTTTTAAAATATTACATCCGAGATGTTATGTTGCCTTACGTTAGGATATATAACGTTATAGACGTATATAATGTTCGCACCGAGAAATACGAGCCGACACGCCAGGAATGTTGTAAACTATTACGGTAGAGATTTTAGGTTGCCTTAGGTTATGATATATAACGTTATAGACGTATGTAATGTCCCCACCCAGAAATAGGGGCCGACGCGTCGGGAATGTTGTAAAATATTAAACCCGAGATGTTAGGTTGCCTTAGGTTAGGATATACAACGTTATAGACGTATATAATGTCCCCATCGAGAAGCAGGCGACCACACGCCAGGAATGTTGTAAAATATAACATCCGAGATGTTATGTTGCCTTACGTTAGGATATGTAACGTTATAGACGTATATAATGTTCCCACCGAAAAGTAGGAGCCGAAGCGCCAGGAATGTTGTAAAATATTACATCCGAGATGTTAGTTTCCCTTAAGTTTGCATATATGTCGTTATAGACGTATATAACGTTCCCACCGAGACGTAGCGACCGACATGCCAGGAATGTTGTAAAATATTACATCCCAGATGTTAGGTTGCGTTAGGTTAGGATATACAACGTTATAGACGTATATAATGTCCCCATCGAGAAGCAGGCGACGAAACGCCAGGAATGTTGTAAAATATTACATCCGAGATGTTATGTTGCCTTACGTTAGGATATGTAACGTTATAGACGTATATAATGTTCCCACCGAAAAGTAGGAGCCGAAGCGCAAGGAATGATGTAAAATATTACATCCGAGATGTAGGTTTCCCTTAAGTTTGGATATATATCGTTATAGACGTATATAATGTGCAGATCGAGACGTGGTGACCGACAAGCCAGAATGTTGTGAAATATTACTTCCGAGATGTTAAGTTGCCTTAGGTTAGGATATACAACGTTATAGACGTATATAATGTCCCCATCGAGAAGCAGGCGACGACACGCCAGGAATGTTGTAAAATCTTACATCCGAGATGTTAGCTTGCGTTAGGTTAGGATATACAACGTTATAGACGTATATAATGTCCCCATCTAGAAGCAGGCGACGACACGCCAGGAATGTTGTAAAATATAACATCCGAGATGTTATGTTGCCTTACGTTAGGATATGTAACATTATAGACGTATATAATGTTCCCACCGAAAAGTAGGAGTCGAAGCGCCAGGAATGATGTAAAATATTACATCCGAGATGTAGGTTTCCCTTAAGTTTGGATATATATCGTTATAGACGTATATAATGTGCAGATCGAGACGTGGGGACCGACAAGCCAGAATGTTGTAAAATATTTCATACGAGATGTTAGGTTGCCTTAGGTTAGGATATACAACGTTATAGGCGTATATAATGACCCCATCGAGGAGCAGGCGACGACACGCCAGGAATGTTGTAAAATATAACATCCGAGATATTATGTTGCCTTACGTTAGGATATGTAACGTTATAGACGTATTTAATGTTCCCACCGAAAAGTAGGAGCCGAAGCGCCAGGAATGTTGTAAAATATTACATCCGAGATGTTAGTTTCCCTTAAGTTTGGATATATGTCGTTATAGACGTATATAACGTTCCCACCGAGACGTAGGGACCGACATGCCAGGAATGTTGTAAAATATTACATCCCAGATGTTAGGTTGCGTTAGGTTAGGATATACAACGTTATAGACGTATATAATGTCCCCATCGAAAAGCAGGCGACGACACGCCAGGAATGTTGTAAAATATTATATCCGAGATGTTATGTTGCCTTACGTTAGGATATATAACGTTATAGACGTATATAATGTTCCCACCGAAAAGTAGGAGCCGAAGCGCCAGGAATGTTGTAAACTATTACGGTAGAGATTTTAGGTTGCCTTAGGCTAGGATATATAACGTTATAGACGTATATAATGTTCCCACCGAGAAATAGGGGCCGACGCGTCAGGAATGTTGTAAAATATTAAACCCGAGATGTTAGGTTGCCTTAGGCTAGGATATATAACGTTATAGACGTATATAATATTCCCACCGAGAAATAGGGGTCGACATGCCAGGAATGTTGTAAAATATTACATCCGAGATGATAGATTGCTTAGGCTAGGATATACAACGTTATAGACGTATATAATGTCCCCATCGAGAAGCAGGCGACGACACGCCAGGAATGTTGTAAAATATTATATCCGAGATGCTATGTTGCCTTACGTTAGGATATATAACGTTATAGACGTATATAATGTTCGCACCGACAAGTACGAGCCGACACGCCAGGAATGTTGTAAACTATTACGGTAGAGATTTTAGGTTGCCTTAGGTTATGATATATAGCGTTATAGACGTATATAATGTTCCCACCGAGAAATAGGGGCCGACGCGTCAGGAATGTTGTAAAATATTAAACCCGAGATGTTAGGTTGCCTTAGGCTAGGATATATAACGTTATAGACGTATATAATATTCCCACCGAGAAATAGGGGTCGACATGCCAGGAATGTTGTAAAATATTACATCCCAGATGTGAGGTTGCGTTAGGTTAGGATATACAACGTTATAGACGTATATAAGGTCCCCATCGAGAAGCAGGCGACGACACGCCAGGAATGTTGTAAAATATTATATCCGAGATGTTATGTTGCCTTACGTTAGGGTATATAACGTTATAGACGTATATAATGTTCGCACCGACAAGTACGAGCCGACACGCCAGGAATGTTGTAAACTATTACGGTAGAGATTTTAGGTTGCCTTAGGTTATGATATATAACGTTATAGACGTATATAATGTTCCCACCGAGAAATAGGGGTCGACGCGTCAGGAATGTTGTAAAATATTAAACCCGAGATGTTAGGTTGCCTTAGGCTAGGATATATATCGTTATAGACGTATATAACGTTCCCACCGAGACGTAGGGACCGACATGCCAGGAATGTTGTAAAATATTACATCCCAGATGTTAGGTTGCGTTAGGTTAGGATATACAACGTTATAGAGGTATATAATATTCCCACCGAGAAATAGGGGCCGACATGCCAGGAATGTTGTAAAATATTACATCCCAGATGTTAGGTTGCGTTAGGTTAGGATATACAACGTTACAGACGTATATAATGTCCCCATCGAGAAGCAGGCGACGACACGCCAGGAATGTTGTAAAATATAACATCCGAGATGTTAGTTTGCTTAGGCTAGGATATACAACGTTATAGACGTATATAATGTCCCCATCGAGAAGCAGGCGACGACACCCCAGGAATGTTGTAAAATATAACATCCGAGATGTTATGTTGCCTTACGTTAGGATATGTAACGTTATAGACGTATATAATGTTCCCACCGAAAAGTAGGAGCCGAAGCGCCAGGAATGTTGTAAAATATTACATCCGAGATGTTAGTTCCCCTTAAGTTTGGATATATATCGTTATAAATGTATATAATGTCCAGATCGAGACGTGGGGACTGACAAGCCAGAATGTTGTAAAATATTACATCCGAGATGTTAGGTTGCCTTAGGTTAGGGTATACAATGTTATAGACGTATATAATGACCCCATCGAGAAGCAAGCGACCACACGGCAGGAATGTTGTAAAATATAACATCCGAGATGTTATGTTGCCTTACGTTAGGATATTTAACGTTATAGACGTATATAATGTTCCCACCGAAAAGGAGGAGCCGAAGGGCCAGGAATGTTGTAAAATATGACATCCGAGGTGTTAGTTTCCCTTAAGTTCGGATATATATCGTTATAAATGTATATAATGTCCAGGTCGAGACGTGGGGACTGACAAGCCAGGAATGTTGTAAAATATAACATCCGAGATGTTATGTTGCCTTACGTTAGGATATGTAACGTTATAGACGTATATAATGTTCCCACCGAAAAGTAGGAGCCGAAGCGCCAGGAATGTTGTAAAATATGACACCCGAGATGTTAGTTTTCCTTAAGTTTGGATATATATCGTTATAGACGTATATAACGTTCCCTCCGAGACGTAGGGACCGACATGCCAGGAATGTTGGAAAATATTACATCCCAGATGTTAGATTGCGTTAGGTTAGGATATACAACGTTATAGACGTATCTAATGTCCCCATCGAGAAGCAGGCGACGACACGCCAGGAATGTTGTAAAATATAACATCCGAGATGTTATGTTGCCTTACGTTAGGATATGTAGCGTTATAGACGTATATAATGTTCCCACCGAAAAGTAGGAGCCGAAGCGCCTGTAATGTTGTAAAATATGACATCCGAGATGCTAGTTTCCCTTAAGTTTGGATATATATCGTTATAGACGTATATAACCTTCCCACCGAGACGTAGGGACCGACATGCCAGGAATGTTGTAAAATATTACATCCCAGATGTTAGGTTGCGTTAGGTTAGGATATACAACGTTATAGACGTATATAATGTCCCCATCGAGAAGCAGGCGACGAAACGCCAGGAATGTTGTAAAATATTACATCCGAGATGTTATGTTGCCTTACGTTAGGATATGTAACGTTATAGACGTATATAATGTTCCCACCGAAAAGTAGGAGCCGAAGCGCCAGGAATGATGTAAAATATTACATCCGAGATGTAGGTTTCCCTTAAGTTTGGATATATATCGTTATAGACGTATATAATGTGCAGATCGAGACGTGGTGACCGACAAGCCAGAATGTTGTGAAATATTACTTCCGAGATGTTAAGTTGCCTTAGGTTAGGATATACAACGTTATAGACGTATATAATGTCCCCATCGAGAAGCAGGCGACGACACGCCAGGAATGTTGTAAAATCTTACATCCGAGATGTTAGCTTGCGTTAGGTTAGGATATACAACGTTATAGACGTATATAATGTCCCCATCTAGAAGCAGGCGACGACACGCCAGGAATGTTGTAAAATATAACATCCGAGATGTTATGTTGCCTTACGTTAGGATATGTAACATTATAGACGTATATAATGTTCCCACCGAAAAGTAGGAGTCGAAGCGCCAGGAATGATGTAAAATATTACATCCGAGATGTAGGTTTCCCTTAAGTTTGGATATATATCGTTATAGACGTATATAATGTGCAGATCGAGACGTGGGGACCGACAAGCCAGAATGTTGTAAAATATTTCATACGAGATGTTAGGTTGCCTTAGGTTAGGATATACAACGTTATAGGCGTATATAATGACCCCATCGAGGAGCAGGCGACGACACGCCAGGAATGTTGTAAAATATAACATCCGAGATATTATGTTGCCTTACGTTAGGATATGTAACGTTATAGACGTATTTAATGTTCCCACCGAAAAGTAGGAGCCGAAGCGCCAGGAATGTTGTAAAATATTACATCCGAGATGTTAGTTTCCCTTAAGTTTGGATATATATCGTTATAAATGTATATAATGTCCAGATCGAGACGTGGGGACTGACAAGCCAGAATGTTGCAAAATATTACATCCGACATGTTAGGTTGCCTTAGGTTAGGATATACAACGTTATAGACGTATATAATGTCCCCATCGAGAATCAGGCGACGACACGCCAGGTATGTTGTAAAATATTACATCCGAGATGTTATGTTGCCTTACGTTAGGATATGTAACGTTATAGACGTATATAATGTTCGCACCGAGAAGTACGAGCCGACACGCCAGGAATGTTGTAAACTATTACGGTAGAGATTTTAGGTTGCCTTAGTTTATGATATATAACGTTATAGACGTATATAATGTTCCCACCGAGAAATAGGGGCCGACGCGTCAGGAATGTTGTAAAATATTAAACCCGAGATGTTAGGTTGCCTTAGGCTAGGATATATAACGTTATAGACGTATATAATATTCCCACCGAGAAATAGGGGCCGACATGCCAGGAATGTTGTAAAATATTACATCCCAGATGTTAGGTTGCGTTAGGTTAGGATATACAACGTTATAGACGTATATAATGTCCCCATCGAGAAGCAGGCGACGACACGCCAGGAATGTTGTAAAATATTACATCCGAGATGTTATGTTGCCTTACGTTAGGATATATAACGTTATAGACGTATATAATGTTCGCACCGACAAGTACGAGCCGACACGCCAGGAATGTTGTAAACTATTACGGTAGAGATTTTAGGTTGCCTTAGGTTATGATATATAACGTTATAGACGTATATAATGTTCCCACCGAGAAATAAGGGCCGACGCGTCAGGAATGTTGTAAAATATTAAACCCGAGATGTTAGGTTGCCTTAGGCTAGGATATATAACGTTATAGACGTATATAATATTCCCACCGAGAAATAGGGGCCGACATGCCAGGAATGTTGTAAAATATTACATCCCAGATGTTAGGTTGCGTTAGGTTAGGATATACAACGTTATAGAAGTATATAATGTTCCCACCGAAAAGTAGGAGCCGAAGCGCCAGGAATGTTATAAAATATTACATCCGAGATGTTAGGTTGCGTTAGGTTAGGATATACAACGTTATAGACGTATATAATGTCCCCATCGAGAAGCAGGCGACGACACGCCACGAATGTTGTAAAATATTATATCCGAGATGTTATGTTGCCTTACGTTAGGATATATAACGTTATAGACGTATATAATGTTCGCACCGAGAAGTACGGGCCGACACGCCAGGAATGTTGTAAACTATTACGGTAGAGATTTTAGGTTACTTTAGGTTATGATATATAACGTTATAGACGTATATAATGTTCCCGCCGAAAAGTAGGAGCCGAAGCGCCAGGAATGTTGTAAAATATTAAACCCGAGATGTTAGGTTGCCTTAGGCTAGGATATATAACGTTATAGACGTATATAATATTCCCACCGAGAAATAGGGGTCGACATGCCAGGAATGTTGTAAAATTTTACATCCCAGATGTTAGGTTGCGTTAGGTTAGGATATACAATGTTATAGACGTATATAATGTCCCCATCGAGAAGCAGGCGACGACACGCCAGGAATGTTGTAAAATATTACATCCGAGATGTTAGATAGCTTAAGCTAGGATATACAACGTTATAGACGTATATAATGTCCCCATCGAGAAGCAGGCGACGACACGCCAGGAATGTTGTAAAATATAACATCCGAGATGTTATGTTGCCTTACGTTAGGATATGTAACGTTATAGACGTATATAATGTTACCACCGAAAAGTAGGAGCCGAAGCGCCGGGAATGTTTTAAAATATTACATCCGAGATGTTAGTTTCCCTTAACTTTGGATATATATCGTTATAGACGTATATAATGTCCAGATCGAGACGTGGGGACCGACATGCCAGAATGTTGTAAAATATTACATCCGAGATGTTAGGTTGCCTTAGGTTAGGATATACAACGTTATAGACGTATATAACGACCCCATCGAGAAGCAGGCGACGACACGCCAGGAATGTTGTAAAATATAACATCCGAGATGTTATGTTGCCTTACGTTAGGATATGTAACGTTATAGACGTATATAATGTTCCCACCGAGAAATACGAGCCGACACGCCAGGAATGTTGTAAACTATTACGGTAGAGATTTTAGGTTGCCTTAGGTTATGATATATAACGTTATAGACGTATATAATGTTCCCACCTAGAAATAGGGGCCGACGCGTCAGGAATGTTGTAAAATATTAAAACCGAGATGTTAGGTTGCCTTAGGCTAGGATATATAACGTTATAGACGTATATAATATTCCCACCGAGAAATAGGGGTCGACATGCCAGGAATGTTGTAAAATATTACATCCCAGATGTTAGGTTGCGTTAGGTTAGGATATACAACGTTATAGACGTATATAATGTCCCCATCGAGACGCAGGCGACGACACGCCAGGAATGTTGTAAAATATTACATCCGAGATGTTATGTTGCCTTACGTTAGGATATGTAACGTTATAGACGTATATAATGTTCCCACCGAAAAGTAGGAGCCGAAGCGCCAGGAATGTTATAAAATATTACATCCGAGATGTTAGTTTCCCTTAAGTTTGGATATATATCGTTATAGACGTATATAACGTTCCCACCGAGACGTAGGGACCGACATGCCAGGAATGTTGTAAAATATTACATCCCAGATGTTAGGTTGCGTTAGGTTAGGATATACAACGTTATAGACGTATATAATGTCCCCATCGAGAAGCAGGCGACGACACGCCAGGAATGTTGTAAAATATTATATCCGAGATGTTAGATTGCTTAAGCTAGGATATACAACGTTATAGACGTATATAATGTCCCCATCGAGAAGCAGGCGACGACACGCCAGGAATGTTGTAAAATATAACATCCGAGATGTTATGTTGCCTTACGTTAGGATATGTAACGTTATAGACGTATATAATGTTACCACCGAAAAGTAGGAGCCGAAGCGCCGGGAATGTTTTAAAATATTACATCCGAGATGTTAGTTTCCCTTAAGTTTGGATATATATCGTTATAGACGTATATAACGTTCCCACCGAGACGTAGGGACCGACATGCCAGGAATGTTGTAAAATATTACATCCCAGATGTTAGGTTGCGTTAGGTTAGGATATACAACGTTATAGACGTATATAATGTCCCCATCGAGAAGCAGGCGACGACACGCCAGGAATGTTGTAAAATATTACATCCGAGATGTTAGTTTGCTTAGGCTAGGATATACAACGTTATAGACGTATATAATGTCCCCATCGAGAAGCAGGCGACGACACGCCAGGAATGTTGTAAAATATAACATCCGAGATGATATGTTGCCTTACGTTAGGATATGTAACGTTATAGACGTATATAATGTTCCCACCGAAAAGTAGGAGCCGAAGCGCCAGGAATGTTGTAAAATATGACATCCGAGATGTTAGTTTCCCTTAAGTTTGGATATATATCGTTATAGACGTATGTAATGTCCCCATTTAGAAGCAGGCGACGACACGCCAGGAATGTTGTAAAATATTACATCCCAGATGTTAGGTTGCGTTAGGTTAGGATATACAACGTTATAGACGTATATAATGTCCCCATCGAAAAGCAGGCGACGACACGCCAGGAATGTTGTAAAATATTATATCCGAGATATTATGTTGCCTTACGTTAGGATATATAACGTTATAGACGTATATAATGTTCGCACCGAGAAATACGAGCCGACACGCCAGGAATGTTGTAAACTATTACGGTAGAGATTTTAGGTTGCCTTAGGTTATGATATATAACGTTATAGACGTATGTAATGTTCCCACCGAGAAATAGGGGCCGACGCGTCAGGAATGTTGTAAAATATTAAACCCGAGATGTTAGGTTGCCTTAGGCTAGGATATATAACGTCATAGACGTATATAATATTCCCACCGAGAAATAGGGGTCGACATGCCCGGAATGTTGTAAAATATTACATCCCAGATGTTAGGTTGCGTTAGGTTAGGATATACAATGTTATAGACGTATATAATGACCCCATCGAAAAGCAGGCGACCACACGCCAGGAATGTTGTAAAATATAACATCCGAGATGTTATGTTGCCTTACGTTAGGATATGTAACGTTATAGACGTATATAATGTTCCCACCGAAAAGTAGGAGCCGAAGCGCCAGGAATGTTGTAAAATATGATATCCGAGATGTTAGTTTCCTCTTAAGTTTGGATATATATCGTTATAGACGTATATAACGTTCCCACCGAGACGTAGGGACCGACATGCCAGGAATGTTGTAAAATATTACATCCCAGATATTAGGTTGCGTTAGGTTAGGATATACAACGTTATAGACGTATATAATGTCCCCATCGAGAAGCAGGCGACGACACGCCAGGAATGTTGTAAAATATTATATCCGAGATGTTATGTTGCCTTACGTTAGGATATATAACGTTATAGACGTATATAATGTTCGCACCGACAAGTACGAGCCGACACGCCAGGAATGTTGTAAACTATTACGGTAGAGATTTTAGGTTGTCTTAGGTTATGATATATAACGTTATAGACGTATATAATGTCCCCATCGAAAAGCAGGCGACGACACGCCAGGAATGTTGTAAAATATTATATCCGAGATGTTATGTTGCCTTACGTTAGGATATATAACGTTATAGACGTATATAATGTTCGCACCGAGAAATACGAGCCGACACGCCAGGAATGTTGTAAACTATTACGGTAGAGATTTTAGGTTGCCTTAGGTTATGATATATAACGTTATAGACGTATGTAATGTTCCCACCCAGAAATAGGGGCCGACGCGTCAGGAATGTTGTAAAATATTAAACCCGAGATGTTAGGTTGCCTTAGGCTAGGATATATAACGTCATAGACGTATATAATATTCCCACCGAGAAATAGGGGTCGACATGCCCGGAATGTTGTAAAATATTACATCCCAGATGTTAGGTTGCGTTAGGTTAGGATATACAATGTTATAGACGTATATAATGACCCCATCGAAAAGCAGGCGACCACACGCCAGGAATGTTGTAAAATATAACATCCGAGATGTTATGTTGCCTTACGTTAGGATATGTAACGTTATAGACGTATATAATGTTCCCACCGAAAAGTAGGAGCCGAAGCGCCAGGAATGTTGTAAAATATGATATCCGAGATGTTAGTTTCCTCTTAAGTTTGGATATATATCGTTATAGACGTATATAACGTTCCCACCGAGACGTAGGGACCGACATGCCAGGAATGTTGTAAAATATTACATCCCAGATATTAGGTTGCGTTAGGTTAGGATATACAACGTTATAGACGTATATAATGTCCCCATCGAGAAGCAGGCGACGACACGCCAGGAATGTTGTAAAATATTATATCCGAGATGTTATGTTGCCTTACGTTAGGATATATAACGTTATAGACGTATATAATGTTCGCACCGACAAGTACGAGCCGACACGCCAGGAATGTTGTAAACTATTACGGTAGAGATTTTAGGTTGTCTTAGGTTATGATATATAACGTTATAGACGTATATAATGTTCCCACCGAGAAATAGGGGTCGACGCGTCAGGAATGTTGTAAAATATTAAACCCGAGATGTTAGGTTGCCTTAGGCTAGGATATATAACGTTATAGACGTATATAATATTCCCACCGAGAAATAGGGGCCGACATGCCAGGAATGTTGTAAATTATTACATCCCAGATGTTAGGTTGCGTTAGGTTAGGATATACAACTTTATAGACGTATATAATGTCCCCATCGAGAAGCAGGCGACGACACGCCAGGAATGTTGTAAAATATAACATCCGAGATGTTATGTTGCCTTACGTTAGGATATGTAACATTATAGACGTATATAATGTTCCCACCGAAAAGTAGGAGTCGAAGCGCCAGGAATGATGTAAAATATTACATCCGAGATGTAGGTTTCCCTTAAGTTTGGATATATATCGTTATAGACGTATATAATGTGCAGATCGAGACGTGGGGACCGACAAGCCATAATGTTGTAAAATATTACATACGAGATGTTAGGTTGCCTTAGGTTAGGATATACAACGTTATAGACGTATATAATGACCCCATCGAGGAGCAGGCGACGACACGCCAGGAATGTTGTAAAATATAACTTCCGAGATGTTATGTTGCCTTACGTTAGGATATGTAACGTTATAGACGTATATAATGTTCCCACCGAAAAGTAGGAGCCGAAGCGCCAGGAATGTTGTAAAATATTACATCCGAGATGTTAGTTTCCCTTAAGTTTGGATATATATCGTTATAAATGTATATAATGTCCAGATCGAGACGTGGGGACTGACAAGCCAGAATGTTGCAAAATATTACATCTGAGATGTTAGGTTGCCTTATGTTAGGATATACAACGTTATAGACGTATATAATGTCCCCATCGAGAATCAGGCGACGACACGCCTGTTATGTTGTAAAATATTACATCCGAGATGTTATGTTGCCTTACGTTAGGATATGTAACGTTATAGACGTATATAATGTTCGCACCGAGAAGTACGAGCCGACACGCCAGGAATGTTGTAAACTATTACGGTAGAGATTTTAGGTTGCCTTAGGTTATGATATATAACGTTATAGACGTATATAATGTTCCCACCGAGAAATAGGGGCCGACGCGTCAGGAATGTTGTAAGATATTAAACCCGAGATGTTAGGTTGCCTTAGGCTAGGATATATAACGTTATAGACGTATATAGTATTCCCACCGAGAAATAGGGGCCGACATGCCAGGAATGTTGTAAAATATTACATCCCAGATGTTAAATTGCGTTAGGTTAGGATATACAACCTTATAGACGTATATAATGTCCCCATCGAGAAGTAGGCGACGACACGCCAGGAATGTTGTAAAATATTACATCCGAGATGTTATGTTGCCTTACGTTAGGATATGTAACGTTATAGACGTATATAATGTTCCCACCGAAAAGTAGGAGCCGAAGCGCCAGGAATGTTGTAAAATATTAAACCCGAGATGTTAGGTTGGCTTAGGCTAGGATATATAACGTTATAGACGTATATAATATTCCCACCGAGAAATAGGGGTCGACATGCCAGGAATGTTGTAAAATTTTACATCCCAGATGTTAGGTTGCGTTAGGTTAGGATATACAATGTTATAGACGTATATAATGTCCCCATCGAGAAGCAGGCGACGACACGCCAGGAATGTTGTAAAATATTACATCCGAGATGTTAGATAGCTTAAGCTAGGATATACAACGTTATAGACGTATATAATGTCCCCATCGAGAAGCAGGCGACGACACGCCAGGAATGTTGTAAAATATAACATCCGAGATGTCATGTTGCCTTACGTTAGGATATGTAACGTTATAGACGTATGTAATGTTACCACCGTAAAGTAGGAGCCGAAGCGCCGGGAATGTTTTAAAATATTACATCCGAGATGTTAGTTTCCCTTAACTTTGGATATATATCGTTATAGACGTATATAATGTCCAGATCGAGACGTGGGGACCGACATGCCAGAATGTTGTAAAATATTACATCCGAGATGTTAGGTTGCCTTAGGTTAGGATATACAACGTTATAGACGTATATAACGACCCCATCGGGAAGCAGGCGACGACACGCCAGGAATGTTGTAAAATATAACATCCGAGATGTTATGTTGCCTTACGTTAGGATATGTAACGTTATAGACGTATATAATGTTCCCACCGAGAAACACGAGCCGACACGCCAGGAATGTTGTAAACTATTACGGTAGAGATTTTAGGTTGCCTTAGGTTATGATATATAACGTTATAGACGTATATAATGTTCCCACCTAGAAATAGGGGCCGACGCGTCAGGAATGTTGTAAAATATTAAAACCGAGATGTTAGGTTGCCTTAGGCTAGGATATATAACGTTATAGACGTATATAATATTCCCACCGAGAAATAGGGGTCGACATGCCAGGAATGTTGTAAAATATTACATCCCAGATGTTAGGTTGCGTTAGGTTAGGATATACAACGTTATAGACGTATATAATGTCCCCATCGAAAAGCAGGCGACGACACGCCAGGAATGTTGTAAAATATTATATCCGAGATGTTATGTTGCCTTACGTTAGGATATATAACGTTATAGACGTATATAATGTTCGCACCGAGAAATACGAGCCGACACGCCAGGAATGTTGTAAACCATTACGGTAGAGATTTTAGGTTGCCTTAGGTTATGATATATAACGTTATAGACGTATGTAATGTTCCCACCGAGAAATAGGGGCCGACGCGTCAGGAATGTTGTAAAATATTAAACCCGAGATGTTAGGTTGCATTAGGCTAGGATATATAACGTTATAGACGTATATAATATTCCCACCGAGAAATAGGGGTCGACATGCCAGGAATGTTGTAAAATATTACATCCGAGATGTTAGTTTCCCTTAAGTTTGGATATATATCGTTATAGACGTATTTAACGTTCCCACCGAGACGTAGGGACCGACATGCCAGGAATGGTGTAAAATATTACATCCCAGATGTTAGGTTGCGTTAGGTTAGGATATACAACGTTATAGACGTATATAATGTCCCCATCGAGAAGCAGGCGACGACACGCCAGGAATGGTGTAAAATATTACATCCCAGATGTTAGGTTGCGTTAGGTTAGGATATACAACGTTATAGACGTATATAATGTCCCCACCGAGAAGCAGGCGACGACACGCCAGGAATGTTGTAAAACATAACATCCGAGATGTTATGTTGCCTTACGTTAGGATATGTAACGTTATAGACGTATATAATGTTCCCACCGAAAAGTAGGAGCCGAAGCGCCAGGAATGTTGTAAAATATTACATCCGAGATGTTAGTTTCCCTTAAGTTTGGATATATATCGTTATAGACGTATATAACGTTCCCTCCGAGACGTAGGGACCGACATGCCAGGAATATTGTAAAATATAACATCCGAGATGTTAGTTTGCTTAGGCTAGGATATACAACGTTATAGACGTATATAATGTCCCCATCGAGAAGCAGGCGACGACACCCCAGGAATGTTGTAAAATATAACATCCGAGATGTTATGTTGCCTTACGTTAGGATATGTAACGTTATAGACGTATATAATGTTCCCACCGAAAAGTAGGAGCCGAAGCGCCAGGAATGTTGTAAAATATTACATCCGAGATGTTAGTTTCCCTTAACTTTGGATATATATCGTTATAGACGTATATAATGTCCAGATCGAGACGTGGGGACCGACATGCCAGAATGTTGTAAAATATTACATCCGAGATATTAGGTTGCCTTAGGTTAGGATATACAACGTTATAGACGTATATAACGACCCCATCGAGAAGCAGGCGACGACACGCCAGGAATGTTGTAAAATATAACATCCGAGATGTTATGTTGCCTTACGTTAGGATATGTAACGTTATAGACGTATATAATGTTCCCACCGAGAAATACGAGCCGACACGCCAGGAATGTTGTAAACTATTACGGTAGAGATTTTAGGTTGCCTTAGGTTATGATATATAACGTTATAGACGTATATAATGTTCCCACCTAGAAATAGGGGCCGACGCGTCAGGAATGTTGTAAAATATTAAAACCGAGATGTTAGGTTGCCTTAGGCTAGGATATATAACGTTATAGACGTATATAATATTCCCACCGAGAAATAGGGGTCGACATGCCAGGAATGTTGTAAAATATTACATCCCAGATGTTAGGTTGCGTTAGGTTAGGATATACAACGTTATAGACGTATATAATGTCCCCATCGAGAAGCAGGCGACGACACGCCAGGAATGTTGTAAAATATTACGTCCGAGATGTTAGTTTGCTTAGGCTAGGATATACAACGTTATAGACGTATATAATGTCCCCATCGAGAAGCAGGCGACGACACGCCAGGAATGTTGTAAAATATAACATCCTAGATGATATGTTGCCTTACGTTAGGATATGTAACGTTATAGACGTATATAATGTTCCCACCGAAAAGTAGGAGCCGAAGCGCCAGGAATGTTGTAAAATATGACATCCGAGATGTTAGTTTCCCTTAAGTTTGGATATATATCGTTATAGACGTATATAACGTTCCCACCGAGACGTAGGGACCGACATGCCAGGAATGTTGTAAAATATTACATCCCAGATGTTAGGTTGCGTTAGGTTAGGATATACAACGTTATAGACGTATATAATGTCCCCATCGAAAAGCAGGCGACGACACGCCAGGAATGTTGTAAAATATTATATCCGAGATGTTATGTTGCCTTACGTTAGGATATATAACGTTATAGACGTATATAATGTTCGCACCGAGAAATACGAGCCGACACGCCAGGAATGTTGTAAACTATTACGGTAGAGATTTTAGGTTGCCTTAGGTTATGATATATAACGTTATAGACGTATGTAATGTTCCCACCGAGAAATAGGGGCCGACGCGTCAGGAATGTTGTAAAATATTAAACCCGAGATGTTAGGTTGCATTAGGCTAGGATATATAACGTTATAGACGTATATAATATTCCCACCGAGAAATAGGGGTCGACATGCCAGGAATGGTGTAAAATATTACATCCGAGATGTTAGTTTCCCTTAAGTTTGGATATATATCGTTATAGACGTATTTAACGTTCCCACCGAGACGTAGGGACCGACATGCCAGGAATGGTGTAAAATATTACATCCCAGATGTTAGGTTGCGTTAGGTTAGGATATACAACGTTATAGACGTATATAATGTCCCCATCGAGAAGCAGGCGACGACACGCCAGGAATGGTGTAAAATATTACATCCCAGATGTTAGGTTGCGTTAGGTTAGGATATACAACGTTATAGACGTATATAATGTCCCCACCGAGAAGCAGGCGACGACACGCCAGGAATGTTGTAAAACATAACATCCGAGATGTTATGTTGCCTTACGTTAGGATATGTAACGTTATAGACGTATATAATGTTCCCACCGAAAAGTAGGAGCCGAAGCGCCAGGAATGTTGTAAAATATTACATCCGAGATGTTAGTTTCCCTTAAGTTTGGATATATATCGTTATAGACGTATATAATGTTCCCTCCGACACGTAGGGACCGACATGCCAGGAATGTTGGAAAATATTACATCCCAGATGTTAGATTGCGTTAGGTTAGGATATACAACGTTATAGACGTATATAATGTCCCCATCGAGAAGCAGGCGACGACACGCCAGGAATGTTGTAAAATATAACATCCGAGATGTTATGTTGCCTTACGTTAGGATATGTAGCGTTATAGACGTATATAATGTTCCCACCGAAAAGTAGGAGCCGAAGCGCCAGGAATGTTGTAAAATATTACATCCGAGATGTTAGTTTCGCTTAAGTTTGGATATATGTCGTTATAGACGTATATAATGTCCCCATCGAGAAGCAGGCGACGACACGCCAGGAATATTGTAAAATATAACATCCGAGATGTTAGTTTGCTTAGGCTAGGATATACAACGTTATAGACGTATATAATGTCCCCATCGAGAAGCAGGCGACGACACCCCAGGAATGTTGTAAAATATAACATCCGAGATGTTATGTTGCCTTACGTTAGGATATGTAACGTTATAGACGTATATAATGTTCCCACCGAAAAGTAGGAGCCGAAGCGCCAGGAATGTTGTAAAATATTACATCCGAGATGTTAGTTTCCCTTAACTTTGGATATATATCGTTATAGACGTATATAATGTCCAGATCGAGACGTGGGGACCGACATGCCAGAATGTTGTAAAATATTACATCCGAGATGTTAGGTTGCCTTAGGTTAGGATATACAACGTTATAGACGTATATAACGACCCCATCGAGAAGCAGGCGACGACACGCCAGGAATGTTGTAAAATATAACATCCGAGATGTTATGTTGCCTTACGTTAGGATATGTAACGTTATAGACGTATATAATGTTCCCACCGAGAAATACGAGCCGACACGCCAGGAATGTTGTAAACTATTACGGTAGAGATTTTAGGTTGCCTTAGGTTATGATATATAACGTTATAGACGTATATAATGTTCCCACCTAGAAATAGGGGCCGACGCGTCAGGAATGTTGTAAAATATTAAAACCGAGATGTTAGGTTGCCTTAGGCTAGGATATATAACGTTATAGACGTATATAATATTCCCACCGAGAAATAGGGGTCGACATGCCAGGAATGTTGTAAAATATTACATCCCAGATGTTAGGTTGCGTTAGGTTAGGATATACAACGTTATAGACGTATATAATGTCCCCATCGAGAAGCAGGCGACGACACGCCAGGAATGTTGTAAAATATTACATCCGAGATGTTATGTTGCCTTACGTTAGGATATGTAACGTTATAGACGTATATAATGTTCCCACCGAAAAGTAGGAGCCGAAGCGCCAGGAATGTTATAAAATGTTACATCCGAGATGTTAGTTTCCCTTAAGTTTGCATATATATCGTTATAGACGTATATAACGTTCCCACCGAGACGCAGGGACCGACATGCCAGGAATGTTGTAAAATATTACATCCCAGATGTTAGGTTGCGTTAGGTTAAGATATACAACGTTATAGACGTATATAATGTCCCCATCGAAAAGAAGGCGACGACACGCCAGGAATGTTGTAAAATATTATATCCGAGATGTTATGTTGCCTTGCGTTAGGATATATAACGTTATAGACGTGTATAATGTTCTCACCGAGAAATACGAGCCGACACGCCAGGAATGTTGTAAACTATTACGGTAGAGATTTTAGGTTGCCTTAGGTTATGATATATAACGTTATAGACGTATGTAATGTTCCCACCGAGAAATAGGGGCCGACATGCCAGGAATGTTGTAAAATATTAAACCCGAGATGTTAGGTTGCCTTAGGATAGGATATATAACGTTATAGACGTATATAATATTCCCACCGACAAATAGGGGTCGACATGCCAGGAATGTTGTAAAATATTACATCCGAGATGTTAGTTTCCCTTAAGTTTGGATATATATCGTTATAGACGTATTTAACGTTCCCACCGAGACGTAGGGACCGACATGCCAGGAATGGTGTAAAATATTACATCCCAGATGTTAGGTTGCGTTAGGTTAGGATATACAACGTTATAGACGTATATAATGTCCCCATCGAGAAGCAGGCGACGACACGCCAGGAATGTTGTAAAATATTACGTCCGAGATGTTAGTTTGCTTAGGCTAGGATATACAACGTTATAGACGTATATAATGTCCCCATCGAGAAGCAGGCGACGACACGCCAGGAATGTTGTAAAATATAACATCCTAGATGATATGTTGCCTTACGTTAGGATATGTAACGTTATAGACGTATATAATGTTCCCACCGAAAAGTAGGAGCCGAAGCGCCAGGAATGTTGTAAAATATGACATCCGAGATGTTAGTTTCCCTTAAGTTTGGATATATATCGTTATAGACGTATATAACGTTCCCACCGAGACGTAGGGACCGACATGCCAGGAATGTTGTAAAATATTACATCCCAGATGTTAGGTTGCGTTAGGTTAGGATATACAACGTTATAGACGTATATAATGTCCCCATCGAAAAGCAGGCGACGACACGCCAGGAATGTTGTAAAATATTATATCCGAGATGTTATGTTGCCTTACGTTAGGATATATAACGTTATAGACGTATATAATGTTCGCACCGAGAAATACGAGCCGACACGCCAGGAATGTTGTAAACTATTACGGTAGAGATTTTAGGTTGCCTTAGGTTATGATATATAACGTTATAGACGTATGTAATGTTCCCACCGAGAAATAGGGGCCGACGCGTCAGGAATGTTGTAAAATATTAAACCCGAGATGTTAGGTTGCATTAGGCTAGGATATATAACGTTATAGACGTATATAATATTCCCACCGAGAAATAGGGGTCGACATGCCAGGAATGGTGTAAAATATTACATCCGAGATGTTAGTTTCCCTTAAGTTTGGATATATATCGTTATAGACGTATTTAACGTTCCCACCGAGACGTAGGGACCGACATGCCAGGAATGGTGTAAAATATTACATCCCAGATGTTAGGTTGCGTTAGGTTAGGATATACAACGTTATAGACGTATATAATGTCCCCATCGAGAAGCAGGCGACGACACGCCAGGAATGGTGTAAAATATTACATCCCAGATGTTAGGTTGCGTTAGGTTAGGATATACAACGTTATAGACGTATATAATGTCCCCACCGAGAAGCAGGCGACGACACGCCAGGAATGTTGTAAAACATAACATCCGAGATGTTATGTTGCCTTACGTTAGGATATGTAACGTTATAGACGTATATAATGTTCCCACCGAAAAGTAGGAGCCGAAGCGCCAGGAATGTTGTAAAATATTACATCCGAGATGTTAGTTTCCCTTAAGTTTGGATATATATCGTTATAGACGTATATAACGTTCCCTCCGAGACGTACGGACCGACATGCCAGGAATGTTGGAAAATATTACATCCCAGATGTTAGATTGCGTTAGGTTAGGATATACAACGTTATAGACGTATATAATGTCCCCATCGAGAAGCAGGCGACGACACGCCAGGAATGTTGTAAAATATAACATCCGAGATGTTATGTTGCCTTACGTTAGGATATGTAGCGTTATAGACGTATATAATGTTCCCACCGAAAAGTAGGAGCCGAAGCGCCAGGAATGTTGTAAAATATTACATCCGAGATGTTAGTTTCGCTTAAGTTTGGATATATGTCGTTATAGACGTATATAATGTCCCCATCGAGAAGCAGGCGACGACACGCCAGGAATATTGTAAAATATAACATCCGAGATGTTAGTTTGCTTAGGCTAGGATATACAACGTTATAGACGTATATAATGTCCCCATCGAGAAGCAGGCGACGACACCCCAGGAATGTTGTAAAATATAACATCCGAGATGTTATGTTGCCTTACGTTAGGATATGTAACGTTATAGACGTATATAATGTTCCCACCGAAAAGTAGGAGCCGAAGCGCCAGGAATGTTGTAAAATATTACATCCGAGATGTTAGTTTCCCTTAACTTTGGATATATATCGTTATAGACGTATATAATGTCCAGATCGAGACGTGGGGACCGACATGCCAGAATGTTGTAAAATATTACATCCGAGATGTTAGGTTGCCTTAGGTTAGGATATACAACGTTATAGACGTATATAACGACCCCATCGAGAAGCAGGCGACGACACGCCAGGAATGTTGTAAAATATAACATCCGAGATGTTATGTTGCCTTACGTTAGGATATGTAACGTTATAGACGTATATAATGTTCCCACCGAGAAATACGAGCCGACACGCCAGGAATGTTGTAAACTATTACGGTAGAGATTTTAGGTTGCCTTAGGTTATGATATATAACGTTATAGACGTATATAATGTTCCCACCTAGAAATAGGGGCCGACGCGTCAGGAATGTTGTAAAATATTAAAACCGAGATGTTAGGTTGCCTTAGGCTAGGATATATAACGTTATAGACGTATATAATATTCCCACCGAGAAATAGGGGTCGACATGCCAGGAATGTTGTAAAATATTACATCCCAGATGTTAGGTTGCGTTAGGTTAGGATATACAACGTTATAGACGTATATAATGTCCCCATCGAGAAGCAGGCGACGACACGCCAGGAATGTTGTAAAATATTACATCCGAGATGTTATGTTGCCTTACGTTAGGATATGTAACGTTATAGACGTATATAATGTTCCCACCGAAAAGTAGGAGCCGAAGCGCCAGGAATGTTATAAAATGTTACATCCGAGATGTTAGTTTCCCTTAAGTTTGGATATATATCGTTATAGACGTATATAACGTTCCCACCGAGACGCAGGGACCGACATGCCAGGAATGTTGTAAAATATTACATCCCAGATGTTAGGTTGCGTTAGGTTAGGATATACAACGTTATAGACGTATATAATGTCCCCATCGAAAAGAAGGCGACGACACGCCAGGAATGTTGTAAAATATTATATCCGAGATGTTATGTTGCCTTGCGTTAGGATATATAACGTTATAGACGTGTATAATGTTCGCACCGAGAAATACGAGCCGACACGCCAGGAATGTTGTAAACTATTACGGTAGAGATTTTAGGTTGCCTTAGGTTATGATATATAACGTTATAGACGTATGTAATGTTCCCACCGAGAAATAGGGGCCGACATGCCAGGAATGTTGTAAAATATTAAACCCGAGATGTTAGGTTGCCTTAGGATAGGATATATAACGTTATAGACGTATATAATATTCCCACCGACAAATAGGGGTCGACATGCCAGGAATGTTGTAAAATATTACATCCGAGATGTTAGTTTCCCTTAAGTTTGGATATATATCGTTATAGACGTATTTAACGTTCCCACCGAGACGTAGGGACCGACATGCCAGGAATGGTGTAAAATATTACATCCCAGATGTTAGGTTGCGTTAGGTTAGGATATACAACGTTATAGACGTATATAATGTCCCCATCGAGAAGCAGGCGACGACACGCCAGGAATGTTGTAAAATATTACGTCCGAGATGTTAGTTTGCTTAGGCTAGGATATACAACGTTATAGACGTATATAATGTCCCCATCGAGAAGCAGGCGACGACACGCCAGGAATGTTGTAAAATATAACATCCTAGATGATATGTTGCCTTACGTTAGGATATGTAACGTTATAGACGTATATAATGTTCCCACCGAAAAGTAGGAGCCGAAGCGCCAGGAATGTTGTAAAATATGACATCCGAGATGTTAGTTTCCCTTAAGTTTGGATATATATCGTTATAGACGTATATAACGTTCCCACCGAGACGTAGGGACCGACATGCCAGGAATGTTGTAAAATATTACATCCCAGATGTTAGGTTGCGTTAGGTTAGGATATACAACGTTATAGACGTATATAATGTCCCCATCGAAAAGCAGGCGACGACACGCCAGGAATGTTGTAAAATATTATATCCGAGATGTTATGTTGCCTTACGTTAGGATATATAACGTTATAGACGTATATAATGTTCGCACCGAGAAATACGAGCCGACACGCCAGGAATGTTGTAAACTATTACGGTAGAGATTTTAGGTTGCCTTAGGTTATGATATATAACGTTATAGACGTATGTAATGTTCCCACCGAGAAATAGGGGCCGACGCGTCAGGAATGTTGTAAAATATTAAACCCGAGATGTTAGGTTGCATTAGGCTAGGATATATAACGTTATAGACGTATATAATATTCCCACCGAGAAATAGGGGTCGACATGCCAGGAATGGTGTAAAATATTACATCCGAGATGTTAGTTTCCCTTAAGTTTGGATATATATCGTTATAGACGTATTTAACGTTCCCACCGAGACGTAGGGACCGACATGCCAGGAATGGTGTAAAATATTACATCTCAGATGTTAGGTTGCGTTAGGTTAGGATATACAACGTTATAGACGTATATAATGTCCCCATCGAGAAGCAGGCGACGACACGCCAGGAATGGTGTAAAATATTACATCCCAGATGTTAGGTTGCGTTAGGTTAGGATATACAACGTTATAGACGTATATAATGTCCCCACCGAGAAGCAGGCGACGACACGCCAGGAATGTTGTAAAACATAACATCCGAGATGTTATGTTGCCTTACGTTAGGATATGTAACGTTATAGACGTATATAATGTTCCCACCGAAAAGTAGGAGCCGAAGCGCCAGGAATGTTGTAAAATATTACATCCGAGATGTTAGTTTCCCTTAAGTTTGGATATATATCGTTATAGACGTATATAACGTTCCCTCCGAGACGTAGGGACCGACATGCCAGGAATGTTGGAAAATATTACATCCCAGATGTTAGATTGCGTTAGGTTAGGATATACAACGTTATAGACGTATATAATGTCCCCATCGAGAAGCAGGCGACGACACGCCAGGAATGTTGTAAAATATAACATCCGAGATGTTATGTTGCCTTACGTTAGGATATGTAGCGTTATAGACGTATATAATGTTCCCACCGAAAAGTAGGAGCCGAAGCGCCAGGAATGTTGTAAAATATTACATCCGAGATGTTAGTTTCCCTTAAGTTTGGATATATATCGTTATAAATGTATATAATGTCCAGATCGAGACGTGGGGACTGACAAGCCAGAATGTTGTAAAATATTACATCCGAGATGTTAGGTTGCCTTAGGTTAGGGTATACAATGTTATAGACGTATATAATGACCCCACCGAGAAGCAAGCGACCACACGCCAGGAATGTTGTAAAATATAACATCCGAGATGTTATGTTGCCTTACGTTAGGATATTTAACGTTATAGACGTATATAATGTTCCCACCGAAAAGTAGGAGCCGACACGCCAGGAATGTTGTAAACTATTACGGTAGAGATTTCAGGTTGCCTTAGGTTATGATATATAACGTTATAGACGTATATAATGTTCCCACCGAGAAATCGGGGCCGACGCGTCAGGAATGTTGTAAAATATTAAACCCGAGATGTTAGGTTGCCTTAGGCTAGGATATATAACGTTATAGACGTATATAGTATTCCCACCGAGAAATAGGGGCCGACATGCCAGGAATGTTGTAAAATATTACATCCCAGATGTTAAATTGCGTTAGGTTAGGATATACAACCTTATAGACGTATATAATGTCCCCATCGAGAAGTAGGCGACGACACGCCAGGAATGTTGTAAAATATTACATCCGAGATGTTATGTTGCCTTACGTTAGGATATGTAACGTTATAGACGTATATAATGTTCCCACCGAAAAGTAGGAGCCGAAGCGCCAGGAATGTTGTAAAATATTACATCCGAGATGTTAGTTTCCCTTAAGTTTGGATATATGTCGTTATAGACGTATATAACGTTCCCACCGAGACGTAGGGACCGACATGCCAGGAATGTTGTAAAATATTACATCCCAGATGTTAGGTTGCGTTAGGTTAGGATATACAACGCTATAGACGTATATAATTTCCCCATCGAGAAGCAGGCGACGACACGCCAGGAATGTTGTAAAATATTATATCCGAGATGTTATGTTGCCTTACGTTAGGATATATAACGTTATAGACGTATACAATGTTCGCACCGACAAGTACGAGCCGACACGCCAGGAATGTTGTAAACTATTACGGTAGAGATTTTAGGTTGCCTTAGGTTATGATATATAACGTTATAGACGTATATAATGTTCCCACCGAGAAATAAGGGCCGACGCGTCAGAAATGTTGTAAAATATTAAACCCGAGATGTTAGGTTGCCTTAGGCTAGGATATATAACGTTATAGACGTATATAATATTCCCACCGAGAAATAGGGGTCGACATGCCAGGAATGTTGTAAAATATTACATCCCAGATGTTAGGTTGCGTTAGGTTAGGATATACAACGTTAAGGACGTATATAATGTCCCCATCGAAAAGCAGGCGACGACACGCCAGGAATGTTGTAAAATATAACATCCGAGATGTTATGTTGCCTTACGTTAGGATATGTAACGTTATAGACGTATATAATGTTCCCGCCGAAAAGTAGGAGCCGAAGCGCCAGGAATGTTGTAAAATATTAAACCCGAGATGTTAGGTTGCCTTAGGCTAGGATATATAACGTTATAGACGTATATAATATTCCCACCGAGAAATAGGGGTCGACATGCCAGGAATGTTGTAAAATTTTACATCCCAGATGTTAGGTTGCGTTAGGTTAGGATATACAATGTTATAGACGTATATAATGTCCCCATCGAGAAGCAGGCGACGACACGCCAGGAATGTTGTAAAATATTACATCCGAGATGTTAGATAGCTTAAGTTAGGATATACAACGTTATAGACGTATATAATGTCCCCATCGAGAAGCAGGCGACGACACGCCAGGAATGTTGTAAAATATAACATCCG
Organism: Xylocopa violacea; assembly: GCA_963969225.1. Taxonomy (NCBI): domain Eukaryota; kingdom Metazoa; phylum Arthropoda; class Insecta; order Hymenoptera; family Apidae; genus Xylocopa; species Xylocopa violacea. The sequence continues at coordinate 18,801,071 of CAXAJV010000653.1, forward strand.
AGATGTCATGTTGCCTTACGTTAGGATATGTAACGTTATAGACGTATATAATGTTCCCACCGAAAAGTAGGAGCCGAAGCGCCAGGAATGTTGTAAAATATTACATCCGAGATGTTAGTTTCCCTTAAGTTTGGATATATATCGTTATAAATGTATATAATGTCCAGATCGAGACGTGGGGACTGACAAGCCAGAATGTTGTAAAATATTACATCCGAGATGTTAGGTTGCCTTAGGTTAGGGTATACAATGTTATAGACGTATATAATGACCCCACCGAGAAGCAAGCGACCACACGCCAGGAATGTTGTAAAATATAACATCCGAGATGTTATGTTGCCTTACGTTAGGATATTTAACGTTATAGACGTATATAATGTTCCCACCGAAAAGTAGGAGCCGACACGCCAGGAATGTTCTAAACTATTACGGTAGAGATTTCAGGTTGCCTTAGGTTATGATATATAACGTTATAGACGTATATAATGTTCCCACCGAGAAATCGGGGCCGACGCGTCAGAAATGTTGTAAAATATTAAACCCGAGATGTTAGGTTGCCTTAGGCTAGGATATATAACGTTATAGACGTATATAGTATTCCCACCGAGAAATAGGGGCCGACATGCCAGGAATGTTGTAAAATATTACATCCCAGATGTTAAATTGCGTTAGGTTAGGATATACAACCTTATAGACGTATATAATGTCCCCATCGAGAAGTAGGCGACGACACGCCAGGAATGTTGTAAAATATTACATCCGAGATGTTATGTTGCCTTACGTTAGGATATGTAACGTTATAGACGTATATAATGTTCCCACCGAAAAGTAGGAGCCGAAGCGCCAGGAATGTTGTAAAATATTACATCCGAGATGTTAGTTTCCCTTAAGTTTGGATATATGTCGTTATAGACGTATATAACGTTCCCACCGAGACGTAGGGACCGACATGCCAGGAATGTTGTAAAATATTACATCCCAGATGTTAGGTTGCGTTAGGTTAGGATATACAACGTTAAGGACGTATATAATGTCCCCATCGAAAAGCAGGCGACGACACGCCAGGAATGTTGTAAAATATAACATCCGAGATGTCATGTTGCCTTACGTTAGGATATGTAACGTTATAGACGTATATAATGTTCGCACCGACAAGTACGAGCCGACACGCCAGGAATGTTGTAAACTATTACGGTAGAGATTTTAGGTTGCCTTAGGTTATGATATATAACGTTATAGACGTATATAATGTTCCCACCGAGAAATAAGGGCCGACGCGTCAGAAATGTTGTAAAATATTAAACCCGAGATGTTAGGTTGCCTTAGGCTAGGATATATAACGTTATAGACGTATATAATATTCCCACCGAGAAATAGGGGTCGACATGCCAGGAATGTTGTAAAATATTACATCCCAGATGTTAGGTTGCGTTAGGTTAGGATATACAACGTTAAGGACGTATATAATGTCCCCATCGAAAAGCAGGCGACGACACGCCAGGAATGTTGTAAAATATAACATCCGAGATGTTATGTTGCCTTACGTTAGGATATGTAACGTTATAGACGTATATAATGTTCCCGCCGAAAAGTAGGAGCCGAAGCGCCAGGAATGTTGTAAAATATTAAACCCGAGATGTTAGGTTGCCTTAGGCTAGGATATATAACGTTATAGACGTATATAATATTCCCACCGAGAAATAGGGGTCGACATGCCAGGAATGTTGTAAAATTTTACATCCCAGATGTTAGGTTGCGTTAGGTTAGGATATACAATGTTATAGACGTATATAATGTCCCCATCGAGAAGCAGGCGACGACACGCCAGGAATGTTGTAAAATATTACATCCGAGATGTTAGATAGCTTAAGTTAGGATATACAACGTTATAGACGTATATAATGTCCCCATCGAGAAGCAGGCGACGACACGCCAGGAATGTTGTAAAATATAACATCCGAGATATCATGTTGCCTTACGTTAGGATATGTAACGTTATAGACGTATATAATGTTCCCACCGAAAAGTAGGAGCCGAAGCGCCAGGAATGTTGTAAAATATTACATCCGAGATGTTATGTTGCCTTACGTTAGGATATGTAACGTTATAGACGTATATAATGTTCCCACCGAAAAGTAGGAGCCGAAGCGCCAGGAATGTTATAAAATATTACATCCGAGATGTTAGTTTCCCTTAAGTTTGGATATATATCGTTATAGACGTATATAACGTTCCCACCGAGGCGTAGGGACCGACATGCCAGGAATGTTGTAAAATATAACATCCCAGATGTTAGGTTGCGTTAGGTTAGGATATACAACGTTATAGACGTATATAATGTCCCCATCGAAAAGAAGGCGACGACACGCCAGGAATGTTGTAAAATATTATATCCGAGATGTTATGTTGCCTTGCGTTAGGATATATAACGTTATAGACGTGTATAATGTTCGCACCGAGAAATACGAGCCGACACGCCAGGAATGTTGTAAACTATTACGGTAGAGATTTTAGGTTGCCTTAGGTTATGATATATAACGTTATAGACGTATATAATGTTCCCACCGAGAAATAAGGGCCGACGCGTCAGGAATGTTGTAAAATATTAAACCCGAGATGTTAGGTTGCCTTAGGCTAGGATATATAACGTTATAGACGTATATAATATTCCCACCGAGAAATAGGGGTCGACATGCCAGGAATGTTGTAAAATATTACATCCCAGATGTTAGGTTGCGTTAGGTTAGGGTATACAATGTTATAGACGTATATAATGACCCCATCGAAAAGCAGGCGACCACACGCCAGGAATGTTGTAAAATAAAACATCCGAGATGTTATGTTGCCTTACGTTAGGATATGTAACGTTATAGACGTATATAATGTTCCCACCGAAAAGTAGGAGCCGAAGCGCCAGGAATGTTGTAAAACATGACATCCGAGATGTTAGTTTCCCTTAAGTTTGTATATGTATCGTTATAGACGTATATAACGTTCCCACCGAGACGTAGGGACCGACATGCCAGGAATGATGTAAAATATTACATCCCAGATGTTAGGTTGCGTTAGGTTAGGATATACAACGTTATAGACGTATATAATGTCCCCATCGAGAAGCAGGCGACGACACGCCAGGAATGTTGTAAAACATAACATCCGAGATGTTATGTTGCCTTACGTTAGGATATGTAACGTTATAGACGTATATAATGTTCCCACCGAAAAGTAGGAGCCGAAGCGCCAGGAATGTTGTAAAATATTACATCCGAGATGTTAGTTTCCCTTAAGTTTGGATATATATCGTTATAGACGTATATAACGTTCCCACCGAGACGTAGGGACCGACATGCCAGGAATGTTGTAAAATATTATGGTAGAGATTTTAGGTTGCTTTAGGTTATGATATATAACGTTATAGACATATATAATGTTCCCACCGAGAAATAGGGGCCGACGCGTCAGGAATGTTGTAAAATATTAAACCCGAGATGTTAGGTTGCCTTAGGCTAGGATATATAACGTTATAGACGTATATAATATTCCCACCGAGAAATAGGGGCCGACATGCCAGGAATGTTGTAAAATATTACATCCCAGATGTTAGGTTGCGTTAGGTTAGGATATACAACGTTATAGACGTATATAATGTCCCCATCGAGAAGCAGGCGACGACACGCCAGGAATGTTGTAAAATATAACATCCGAGATGTTAGTTTGCTTAGGCTAGGATATACAACGTTATAGACGTATATAATGTCCCCATCGAGAAGCAGGCGACGACACCCCAGGAATGTTGTAAAATATAACATCCGAGATGTTATGTTGCCTTACGTTAGGATATGTAACGTTATAGACGTATATAATGTTCCCACCGAAAAGTAGGAGCCGAAGCGCCAGGAATGTTGTAAAATATTACATCCGAGATGTTAGTTTCCCTTAAGTTTGGATATATATCGTTATAAATGTATATAATGTCCAGATCGAGACGTGGGGACTGACAAGCCAGAATGTTGTAAAATATTACATCCGAGATGTTAGGTTGCCTTAGGTTAGGGTATACAATGTTATAGACGTATATAATGACCCCATCGAGAAGCAGGCGACCACACGCCAGGAATGTTGTAAAATATAACATCCGAGATGTTATGTTGCCTTACGTTAGGATATGTAACGTTATAGACGTATATAATGTTCCCACCGAAAAGTAGGAGCCGAAGCGCCAGGAATGTTGTAAAATATTACATCCGAGATGTTATGTTGCCTTACGTTAGGATATGTAACGTTATAGACGTATACAATGTTCCCACCGAAAAGTAGGAGCCGAAGCGCCAGGAATGTTATAAAATATTACATCCGAGATGTTAGTTTCCCTTAAGTTTGGATATATATCGTTATAGACGTATATAACGTTCCCACCGAGACGTAGGGACCGACATGCCAGGAATGTTGTAAAATATTACATCCCAGATGTTAGGTTGCGTTAGGTTAGGATATACAACGTTATAGACGTATATAATGTCCCCATCGAAAAGAAGGCGACGACACGCCAGGAATGTTGTAAAATATTATATCCGAGATGTTATGTTGCCTTGCGTTAGGATATATAACGTTATAGACGTGTATAATGTTCGCACCGAGAAATACGAGCCGACACGCCAGGAATGTTGTAAACTATTACGGTAGAGATTTTAGGTTGCCTTAGGTTATGATATATAACGTTATAGACGTATGTAATGTTCCCACCGAGAAATAGGGGCCGACATGCCAGGAATGTTGTAAAATATTAAACCCGAGATGTTAGGTTGCCTTAGGCTAGGATATATAACGTTATAGACGTATATAATATTCCCACCGAGAAATAGGGGTCGACATGCCAGGAATGTTGTAAAATATTACATCCGAGATGTTAGTTTGCTTAGGCTAGGATATACAACGTTATAGACGTATATAATGTCCCCATCGAGAAGCAGGCGACGACACGCCAGGAATGTTGTAAAATATAACATCCTAGATGATATGTTGCCTTACGTTAGGATATGTAACGTTATAGACGTATATAATGTTCCCACCGAAAAGTAGGAGCCGAAGCGCCAGGAATGTTGTAAAATATGACATCCGAGATGTTAGTTTCCCTTAAGTTTGGATATTTATCGTTATAGACGTATATAACGTTCCCACCGAGACGTAGGGACCGACATGCCAGGAATGTTGTAAAATATTACATCCCAGATGTTAGGTTGCGTTAGGTTAGGATATACAACGTTATAGACGTATATAATGTCCCCATCGAAAAGCAGGCGACGACACGCCAGGAATGTTGTAAAATATTATATCCGAGATGTTATGTTGCCTTACGTTAGGATATATAACGTTATAGACGTATATAATGTTCGCACCGAGAAATACGAGCCGACACGCCAGGAATGTTGTAAACTATTACGGTAGAGATTTTAGGTTGCCTTAGGTTATGATATATAACGTTATAGACGTATGTAATGTTCCCACCGAGAAATAGGGGCCGACGCGTCAGGAATGTTGTAAAATATTAAACCCGAGATGTTAGGTTGCCTTAGGCTAGGATATATAACGTTATAGACGTATATAATATTCCCACCGAGAAATAGGGGTCGACATGCCAGGAATGTTGTAAAATATTACATCCCAGATGTTAGGTTGCGTTAGGTTAGGATATACAATGTTATAGACGTATATAATGACCCCATCGAAAAGCAGGCGACCACACGCCAGGAATGTTGTAAAATATAACATCCGAGATGTTATGTTGCCTTACGTTAGGATATGTAACGTTATAGACGTATATAATGTTCCCACCGAAAAGTAGGAGCCGAAGCGCCAGGAATGTTGTAAAACATGACATCCGAGATGTTAGTTTCCCTTAAGTTTGTATATATATCGTTATAGACGTATATAACGTTCCCACCGAGACGTAGGGACCGACATGCCAGGAATGGTGTAAAATATTACATCCCAGATGTTAGGTTGCGTTAGGTTAGGATATACAACGTTATAGACGTATATAATGTCCCCATCGAGAAGCAGGCGACGACACGCCAGGAATGTTGTAAAACATAACATCCGAGATGTTATGTTGCCTTACGTTAGGATATGTAACGTTATAGACGTATATAATGTTCCCACCGAAAAGTAGGAGCCGAAGCGCCAGGAATGTTGTAAAATATTACATCCGAGATGTTAGTTTCCCTTAAGTTTGGATATATATCGTTATAGACGTATGTAACGTTCCCACCGAGACGTAGGGACCGACATGCCAGGAATGTTGTAAAATATTATGGTAGAGATTTTAGGTTGCTTTAGGTTATGATATATAACGTTATAGACGTATATAATGTTCCCACCGAGAAATAGGGGCCGACGCGTCAGGAATGTTGTAAAATATTAAACCCGAGATGTTAGGTTGCCTTAGGCTAGGATATATAACGTTATAGACGTATATAATATTCTCACCGAGAAATAGGGGCCGACATGCCAGGAATGTTGTAAAATATTACATCCCAGATGTTAGGTTGCGTTAGGTTAGGATATACAACGTTATAGACGTAAATAATGTCCCCATCGAGAAGCAGGCGACGACACGCCAGGAATGTTGTAAAATATAACATCCGAGATGTTATGTTGCCTTACGTTAGGATATATAACGTTATAGGCGTATATAATGTTCGCACCGAGAAATACGAGCCGACACGCCAGGAATGTTGTAAACTATTACGGTAGAGATTTTAGGTTGCCTTAGGTTATGATATATAACGTTATAGACGTATGTAATGTCCCCACCCAGAAATAGGGGCCGACGCGTCGGGAATGTTGTAAAATATTAAACCCGAGATGTTAGGTTGCCTTAGGCTAGGATATATAACGTTATAGACGTATATAATATTACCACCGAGAAATAGGGGTCGACATGCCAGGAATGTTGTAAAATATTACATCCCAGATGTTAGGTTGCGTTAGGTTAGGATATACAATGTTATAGACGTATATAATGACCCCATCGAAAAGCAGGCGACCACACGCCAGGAATGTTGTAAAATATAACATTCGAGATGTTATGTTGCCTTACGTTAGGATATGTAACGTTATAGACGTATATAATGTTCCCACCGAAAAGTAGGAGCCGAAGCGCCAGGAATGTTGTAAAATATTACATCCCAGATGTTAGGTTGCGTTAGGTTGGGATATACAACGTTATAGACGTATATAATGTCCCCATCGAGAAGCAGGCGACGACACGCCAGGAATGTTGTAAAATATAACATCCGAGATGGTATGTTGCCTTACGTTAGGATATGTAACGTTATAGACGTATATAATGTTCGCACCGAGAAATACGAGCCGACACGCCAGGAATGTTGTAAACTATTACGGTAGAGATTTTAGGTTGCCTTAGGTTATGATATATAACGTTATAGACGTATGTAATATCCCCACCCAGAAATAGGGGCCGACGCGTCGGGAATGTTGTAAAATATTAAACCCGAGATGTTAGGTTGCCTTAGGCTAGGATATATAACGTTATAGACGTATATAATATTCCCACCGAGAAATAGGGGCCGACGCGTCGGGAATGTTGTAAAATATTACATCCCAGATGTTAGGTTGCGTTAGGTTAGGATATACAATGTTATAGACGTATATAATGACCCCATCGAAAAGCAGGCGACGACACGCCAGGAATGTTGTAAAATATAACATCCGAGATGTTAGTTTCGCTTAAGTTTGGATATATGTCGTTATAGACGTATATAATGTCCCCATCGAGAAGCAGGCGACGACACGCCAGGAATATTGTAAAATATAACATCCGAGATGTTAGTTTGCTTAGGCTAGGATATACAACGTTATAGACGTATATAATGTCCCCATCGAGAAGCAGGCGACGACACCCCAGGAATGTTGTAAAATATAACATCCGAGATGTTATGTTGCCTTACGTTAGGATATGTAACGTTATAGACGTATATAATGTTCCCACCGAAAAGTAGGAGCCGAAGCGCCAGGAATGTTGTAAAATATTACATCCGAGATGTTAGTTTCCCTTAACTTCGGATATATATCGTTATAGACGTATATAATGTCCAGATCGAGACGTGGGGACCGACATGCCAGAATGTTGTAAAATATTACATCCGAGATGTTAGGTTGCCTTAGGTTAGGATATACAACGTTATAGACGTATATAACGACCCCATCGAGAAGCAGGCGACGACACGCCAGGAATGTTGTAAAATATAACATCCGAGATGTTATGTTGCCTTACGTTAGGATATGTAACGTTATAGACGTATATAATGTTCCCACCGAGAAATACGAGCCGACACGCCAGGAATGTTGTAAACTATTACGGTAGAGATTTTAGGTTGCCTTAGGTTATGATATATAACGTTATAGACGTATATAATGTTCCCACCTAGAAATAGGGGCCGACGCGTCAGGAATGTTGTAAAATATTAAAACCGAGATGTTAGGTTGCCTTAGGCTAGGATATATAACGTTATAGACGTATATAATATTCCCACCGAGAAATAGGGGTCGACATGCCAGGAATGTTGTAAAATATTACATCCCAGATGTTAGGTTGCGTTAGGTTAGGATATACAACGTTATAGACGTATATAATGTCCCCATCGAGAAGCAGGCGACGACACGCCAGGAATGTTGTAAAATATTACATCCGAGATGTTATGTTGCCTTACGTTAGGATATGTAACGTTATAGACGTATATAATGTTCCCACCGAAAAGTAGGAGCCGAAGCGCCAGGAATGTTATAAAATGTTACATCCGAGATGTTAGTTTCCCTTAAGTTTGCATATATATCGTTATAGACGTATATAACGTTCCCACCGAGACGCAGGGACCGACATGCCAGGAATGTTGTAAAATATTACATCCCAGATGTTAGGTTGCGTTAGGTTAAGATATACAACGTTATAGACGTATATAATGTCCCCATCGAAAAGAAGGCGACGACACGCCAGGAATGTTGTAAAATATTATATCCGAGATGTTATGTTGCCTTGCGTTAGGATATATAACGTTATAGACGTGTATAATGTTCGCACCGAGAAATACGAGCCGACACGCCAGGAATGTTGTAAACTATTACGGTAGAGATTTTAGGTTGCCTTAGGTTATGATATATAACGTTATAGACGTATGTAATGTTCCCACCGAGAAATAGGGGCCGACATGCCAGGAATGTTGTAAAATATTAAACCCGAGATGTTAGGTTGCCTTAGGATAGGATATATAACGTTATAGACGTATATAATATTCCCACCGACAAATAGGGGTCGACATGCCAGGAATGTTGTAAAATATTACATCCGAGATGTTAGTTTCCCTTAAGTTTGGATATATATCGTTATAGACGTATTTAACGTTCCCACCGAGACGTAGGGACCGACATGCCAGGAATGGTGTAAAATATTACATCCCAGATGTTAGGTTGCGTTAGGTTAGGATATACAACGTTATAGACGTATATAATGTCCCCATCGAGAAGCAGGCGACGACACGCCAGGAATGTTGTAAAATATTACGTCCGAGATGTTAGTTTGCTTAGGCTAGGATATACAACGTTATAGACGTATATAATGTCCCCATCGAGAAGCAGGCGACGACACGCCAGGAATGTTGTAAAATATAACATCCTAGATGATATGTTGCCTTACGTTAGGATATGTAACGTTATAGACGTATATAATGTTCCCACCGAAAAGTAGGAGCCGAAGCGCCAGGAATGTTGTAAAATATGACATCCGAGATGTTAGTTTCCCTTAAGTTTGGATATATATCGTTATAGACGTATATAACGTTCCCACCGAGACGTAGGGACCGACATGCCAGGAATGTTGTAAAATATTACATCCCAGATGTTAGGTTGCGTTAGGTTAGGATATACAACGTTATAGACGTATATAATGTCCCCATCGAAAAGCAGGCGACGACACGCCAGGAATGTTGTAAAATATTATATCCGAGATGTTATGTTGCCTTACGTTAGGATATATAACGTTATAGACGTATATAATGTTCGCACCGAGAAATACGAGCCGACACGCCAGGAATGTTGTAAACTATTACGGTAGAGATTTTAGGTTGCCTTAGGTTATGATATATAACGTTATAGACGTATGTAATGTTCCCACCGAGAAATAGGGGCCGACGCGTCAGGAATGTTGTAAAATATTAAACCCGAGATGTTAGGTTGCATTAGGCTAGGATATATAACGTTATAGACGTATATAATATTCCCACCGAGAAATAGGGGTCGACATGCCAGGAATGGTGTAAAATATTACATCCGAGATGTTAGTTTCCCTTAAGTTTGGATATATATCGTTATAGACGTATTTAACGTTCCCACCGAGACGTAGGGACCGACATGCCAGGAATGGTGTAAAATATTACATCCCAGATGTTAGGTTGCGTTAGGTTAGGATATACAACGTTATAGACGTATATAATGTCCCCATCGAGAAGCAGGCGACGACACGCCAGGAATGGTGTAAAATATTACATCCCAGATGTTAGGTTGCGTTAGGTTAGGATATACAACGTTATAGACGTATATAATGTCCCCACCGAGAAGCAGGCGACGACACGCCAGGAATGTTGTAAAACATAACATCCGAGATGTTATGTTGCCTTACGTTAGGATATGTAACGTTATAGACGTATATAATGTTCCCACCGAAAAGTAGGAGCCGAAGCGCCAGGAATGTTGTAAAATATTACATCCGAGATGTTAGTTTCCCTTAAGTTTGGATATATATCGTTATAGACGTATATAACGTTCCCACCGAGACGTAGGGACCGACATGCCAGGAATGTTGTAAAATATTACATCCCAGATGTTAGGTTGCGTTAGGTTAGGATATACAACGTTATAGACGTATATAATGTCCCCATCGAAAAGCAGGCGACGACACGCCAGGAATGTTGTAAAATATTATATCCGAGATGTTATGTTGCCTTACGTTAGGATATATAACGTTATAGACGTATATAATGTTCGCACCGAGAAATACGAGCCGACACGCCAGGAATGTTGTAAACTATTACGGTAGAGATTTTAGGTTGCCTTAGGTTATGATATATAACGTTATAGACGTATGTAATGTTCCCACCGAGAAATAGGGGCCGACGCGTCAGGAATGTTGTAAAATATTAAACCCGAGATGTTAGGTTGCATTAGGCTAGGATATATAACGTTATAGACGTATATAATATTCCCACCGAGAAATAGGGGTCGACATGCCAGGAATGGTGTAAAATATTACATCCGAGATGTTAGTTTCCCTTAAGTTTGGATATATATCTTTATAGACGTATTTAACGTTCCCACCGAGACGTAGGGACCGACATGCCAGGAATGGTGTAAAATATTACATCCCAGATGTTAGGTTGCGTTAGGTTAGGATATACAACGTTATAGACGTATATAATGTCCCCATCGAGAAGCAGGCGACGACACGCCAGGAATGGTGTAAAATATTACATCCCAGATGTTAGGTTGCGTTAGGTTAGGATATACAACGTTATAGACGTATATAATGTCCCCACCGAGAAGCAGGCGACGACACGCCAGGAATGTTGTAAAACATAACATCCGAGATGTTATGTTGCCTTACGTTAGGATATGTAACGTTATAGACGTATATAATGTTCCCACCGAAAAGTAGGAGCCGAAGCGCCAGGAATGTTGTAAAATATTACATCCGAGATGTTAGTTTCCCTTAAGTTTGGATATATATCGTTATAGACGTATATAACGTTCCCTCCGAGACGTAGGGACCGACATGCCAGGAATGTTGGAAAATATTACATCCCAGATGTTAGATTGCGTTAGGTTAGGATATACAACGTTATAGACGTATATAATGTCCCCATCGAGAAGCAGGCGACGACACGCCAGGAATGTTGTAAAATATAACATCCGAGATGTTATGTTGCCTTACGTTAGGATATGTAGCGTTATAGACGTATATAATGTTCCCACCGAAAAGAAGGAGCCGAAGCGCCAGGAATGTTGTAAAATATTACATCCGAGATGTTAGTTTCGCTTAAGTTTGGATATATGTCGTTATAGACGTATATAATGTCCCCATCGAGAAGCAGGCGACGACACGCCAGGAATATTGTAAAATATAACATCCGAGATGTTAGTTTGCTTAGGCTAGGATATACAACGTTATAGACGTATATAATGTCCCCATCGAGAAGCAGGCGACGACACCCCAGGAATGTTGTAAAATATAACATCCGAGATGTTATGTTGCCTTACGTTAGGATATGTAACGTTATAGACGTATATAATGTTCCCACCGAAAAGTAGGAGCCGAAGCGCCAGGAATGTTGTAAAATATTACATCCGAGATGTTAGTTTCCCTTAACTTTGGATATATATCGTTATAGACGTATATAATGTCCAGATCGAGACGTGGGGACCGACATGCCAGAATGTTGTAAAATATTACATCCGAGATGTTAGGTTGCCTTAGGTTAGGATATACAACGTTATAGACGTATATAACGACCCCATCGAGAAGCAGGCGACGACACGCCAGGAATGTTGTAAAATATAACATCCGAGATGTTATGTTGCCTTACGTTAGGATATGTAACGTTATAGACGTATATAATGTTCCCACCGAGAAATACGAGCCGACACGCCAGGAATGTTGTAAACTATTACGGTAGAGATTTTAGGTTGCCTTAGGTTATGATATATAACGTTATAGACGTATATAATGTTCCCACCTAGAAATAGGGGCCGACGCGTCAGGAATGTTGTAAAATATTAAAACCGAGATGTTAGGTTGCCTTAGGCTAGGATATATAACGTTATAGACGTATATAATATTCCCACCGAGAAATAGGGGTCGACATGCCAGGAATGTTGTAAAATATTACATCCCAGATGTTAGGTTGCGTTAGGTTAGGATATACAACGTTATAGACGTATATAATGTCCCCATCGAGAAGCAGGCGACGACACGCCAGGAATGTTGTAAAATATTACATCCGAGATGTTATGTTGCCTTACGTTAGGATATGTAACGTTATAGACGTATATAATGTTCCCACCGAAAAGTAGGAGCCGAAGCGCCAGGAATGTTATAAAATGTTACATCCGAGATGTTAGTTTCCCTTAAGTTTGGATATATATCGTTATAGACGTATATAACGTTCCCACCGAGACGCAGGGACCGACATGCCAGGAATGTTGTAAAATATTACATCCCAGATGTTAGGTTGCGTTAGGTTAGGATATACAACGTTATAGACGTATATAATGTCCCCATCGAAAAGAAGGCGACGACACGCCAGGAATGTTGTAAAATATTATATCCGAGATGTTATGTTGCCTTGCGTTAGGATATATAACGTTATAGACGTGTATAATGTTCGCACCGAGAAATACGAGCCGACACGCCAGGAATGTTGTAAACTATTACGGTAGAGATTTTAGGTTGCCTTAGGTTATGATATATAACGTTATAGACGTATGTAATGTTCCCACCGAGAAATAGGGGCCGACATGCCAGGAATGTTGTAAAATATTAAACCCGAGATGTTAGGTTGCCTTAGGATAGGATATATAACGTTATAGACGTATATAATATTCCCACCGACAAATAGGGGTCGACATGCCAGGAATGTTGTAAAATATTACATCCGAGATGTTAGTTTCCCTTAAGTTTGGATATATATCGTTATAGACGTATTTAACGTTCCCACCGAGACGTAGGGACCGACATGCCAGGAATGGTGTAAAATATTACATCCCAGATGTTAGGTTGCGTTAGGTTAGGATATACAACGTTATAGACGTATATAATGTCCCCATCGAGAAGCAGGCGACGACACGCCAGGAATGTTGTAAAATATTACGTCCGAGATGTTAGTTTGCTTAGGCTAGGATATACAACGTTATAGACGTATATAATGTCCCCATCGAGAAGCAGGCGACGACACGCCAGGAATGTTGTAAAATATAACATCCTAGATGATATGTTGCCTTACGTTAGGATATGTAACGTTATAGACGTATATAATGTTCCCACCGAAAAGTAGGAGCCGAAGCGCCAGGAATGTTGTAAAATATGACATCCGAGATGTTAGTTTCCCTTAAGTTTGGATATATACCGTTATAGACGTATATAACGTTCCCACCGAGACGTAGGGACCGACATGCCAGGAATGTTGTAAAATATTACATCCCAGATGTTAGGTTGCGTTAGGTTAGGATATACAACGCTATAGACGTATATAATGTCCCCATCGAAAAGCAGGCGACGACACGCCAGGAATGTTGTAAAATATTATATCCGAGATGTTATGTTGCCTTACGTTAGGATATATAACGTTATAGACGTATATAATGTTCGCACCGAGAAATACGAGCCGACACGCCAGGAATGTTGTAAACTATTACGGTAGAGATTTTAGGTTGCCTTAGGTTATGATATATAACGTTATAGACGTATGTAATGTTCCCACCGAGAAATAGGGGCCGACGCGTCAGGAATGTTGTAAAATATTAAACCCGAGATGTTAGGTTGCATTAGGCTAGGATATATAACGTTATAGACGTATATAATATTCCCACCGAGAAATAGGGGTCGACATGCCAGGAATGGTGTAAAATATTACATCCGAGATGTTAGTTTCCCTTAAGTTTGGATATATATCGTTATAGACGTATTTAACGTTCCCACCGAGACGTAGGGACCGACATGCCAGGAATGGTGTAAAATATTACATCCCAGATGTTAGGTTGCGTTAGGTTAGGATATACAACGTTATAGACGTATATAATGTCCCCATCGAGAAGCAGGCGACGACACGCCAGGAATGGTGTAAAATATTACATCCCAGATGTTAGGTTGCGTTAGGTTAGGATATACAACGTTATAGACGTATATAATGTCCCCACCGAGAAGCAGGCGACGACACGCCAGGAATGTTGTAAAACATAACATCCGAGATGTTATGTTGCCTTACGTTAGGATATGTAACGTTATAGACGTATATAATGTTCCCACCGAAAAGTAGGAGCCGAAGCGCCAGGAATGTTGTAAAATATTACATCCGAGATGTTAGTTTCCCTTAAGTTTGGATATATATCGTTATAGACGTATATAACGTTCCCTCCGAGACGTAGGGACCGACATGCCAGGAATGTTGGAAAATATTACATCCCAGATGTTAGATTGCGTTAGGTTAGGATATACAACGTTATAGACGTATATAATGTCCCCATCGAGAAGCAGGCGACGACACGCCAGGAATGTTGTAAAATATAACATCCGAGATGTTATGTTGCCTTACGTTAGGATATGTAGCGTTATAGACGTATATAATGTTCCCACCGAAAAGTAGGAGCCGAAGCGCCAGGAATGTTGTAAAATATTACATCCGAGATGTTAGTTTCGCTTAAGTTTGGATATATGTCGTTATAGACGTATATAATGTCCCCATCGAGAAGCAGGCGACGACACGCCAGGAATATTGTAAAATATAACATCCGAGATGTTAGTTTGCTTAGGCTAGGATATACAACGTTATAGACGTATATAATGTCCCCATCGAGAAGCAGGCGACGACACCCCAGGAATGTTGTAAAATATAACATCCGAGATGTTATGTTGCCTTACGTTAGGATATGTAACGTTATAGACGTATATAATGTTCCCACCGAAAAGTAGGAGCCGAAGCGCCAGGAATGTTGTAAAATATTACATCCGAGATGTTAGTTTCCCTTAACTTTGGATATATATCGTTATAGACGTATATAATGTCCAGATCGAGACGTGGGGACCGACATGCCAGAATGTTGTAAAATATTACATCCGAGATGTTAGGTTGCCTTAGGTTAGGATATACAACGTTATAGACGTATATAACGACCCCATCGAGAAGCAGGCGACGACACGCCAGGAATGTTGTAAAATATAACATCCGAGATGTTATGTTGCCTTACGTTAGGATATGTAACGTTATAGACGTATATAATGTTCCCACCGAGAAATACGAGCCGACACGCCAGGAATGTTGTAAACTATTACGGTAGAGATTTTAGGTTGCCTTAGGTTATGATATATAACGTTATAGACGTATATAATGTTCCCACCTAGAAATAGGGGCCGACGCGTCAGGAATGTTGTAAAATATTAAAACCGAGATGTTAGGTTGCCTTAGGCTAGGATATATAACGTTATAGACGTATATAATATTCCCACCGAGAAATAGGGGTCGACATGCCAGGAATGTTGTAAAATATTACATCCCAGATGTTAGGTTGCGTTAGGTTAGGATATACAACGTTATAGACGTATATAATGTCCCCATCGAGAAGCAGGCGACGACACGCCAGGAATGTTGTAAAATATTACATCCGAGATGTTATGTTGCCTTACGTTAGGATATGTAACGTTATAGACGTATATAATGTTCCCACCGAAAAGTAGGAGCCGAAGCGCCAGGAATGTTATAAAATGTTACATCCGAGATGTTAGTTTCCCTTAAGTTTGGATATATATCGTTATAGACGTATATAACGTTCCCACCGAGACGCAGGGACCGACATGCCAGGAATGTTGTAAAATATTACATCCCAGATGTTAGGTTGCGTTAGGTTAGGATATACAACGTTATAGACGTATATAATGTCCCCATCGAAAAGAAGGCGACGACACGCCAGGAATGTTGTAAAATATTATATCCGAGATGTTATGTTGCCTTGCGTTAGGATATATAACGTTATAGACGTGTATAATGTTCGCACCGAGAAATACGAGCCGACACGCCAGGAATGTTGTAAACTATTACGGTAGAGATTTTAGGTTGCCTTAGGTTATGATATATAACGTTATAGACGTATGTAATGTTCCCACCGAGAAATAGGGGCCGACATGCCAGGAATGTTGTAAAATATTAAACCCGAGATGTTAGGTTGCCTTAGGATAGGATATATAACGTTATAGACGTATATAATATTCCCACCGACAAATAGGGGTCGACATGCCAGGAATGTTGTAAAATATTACATCCGAGATGTTAGTTTCCCTTAAGTTTGGATATATATCGTTATAGACGTATTTAACGTTCCCACCGAGACGTAGGGACCGACATGCCAGGAATGGTGTAAAATATTACATCCCAGATGTTAGGTTGCGTTAGGTTAGGATATACAACGTTATAGACGTATATAATGTCCCCATCGAGAAGCAGGCGACGACACGCCAGGAATGTTGTAAAATATTACGTCCGAGATGTTAGTTTGCTTAGGCTAGGATATACAACGTTATAGACGTATATAATGTCCCCATCGAGAAGCAGGCGACGACACGCCAGGAATGTTGTAAAATATAACATCCTAGATGATATGTTGCCTTACGTTAGGATATGTAACGTTATAGACGTATATAATGTTCCCACCGAAAAGTAGGAGCCGAAGCGCCAGGAATGTTGTAAAATATGACATCCGAGATGTTAGTTTCCCTTAAGTTTGGATATATATCGTTATAGACGTATATAACGTTCCCACCGAGACGTAGGGACCGACATGCCAGGAATGTTGTAAAATATTACATCCCAGATGTTAGGTTGCGTTAGGTTAGGATATACAACGTTATAGACGTATATAATGTCCCCATCGAAAAGCAGGCGACGACACGCCAGGAATGTTGTAAAATATTATATCCGAGATGTTATGTTGCCTTACGTTAGGATATATAACGTTATAGACGTATATAATGTTCGCACCGAGAAATACGAGCCGACACGCCAGGAATGTTGTAAACTATTACGGTAGAGATTTTAGGTTGCCTTAGGTTATGATATATAACGTTATAGACGTATGTAATGTTCCCACCGAGAAATAGGGGCCGACGCGTCAGGAATGTTGTAAAATATTAAACCCGAGATGTTAGGTTGCATTAGGCTAGGATATATAACGTTATAGACGTATATAATATTCCCACCGAGAAATAGGGGTCGACATGCCAGGAATGGTGTAAAATATTACATCCGAGATGTTAGTTTCCCTTAAGTTTGGATATATATCGTTATAGACGTATTTAACGTTCCCACCGAGACGTAGGGACCGACATGCCAGGAATGGTGTAAAATATTACATCCCAGATGTTAGGTTGCGTTAGGTTAGGATATACAACGTTATAGACGTATATAATGTCCCCATCGAGAAGCAGGCGACGACACGCCAGGAATGGTGTAAAATATTACATCCCAGATGTTAGGTTGCGTTAGGTTAGGATATACAACGTTATAGACGTATATAATGTCCCCACCGAGAAGCAGGCGACGACACGCCAGGAATGTTGTAAAACATAACATCCGAGATGTTATGTTGCCTTACGTTAGGATATGTAACGTTATAGACGTATATAATGTTCCCACCGAAAAGTAGGAGCCGAAGCGCCAGGAATGTTGTAAAATATTACATCCGAGATGTTAGTTTCCCTTAAGTTTGGATATATATCGTTATAGACGTATATAACGTTCCCTCCGAGACGTAGGGACCGACATGCCAGGAATGTTGGAAAATATTACATCCCAGATGTTAGATTGCGTTAGGTTAGGATATACAACGTTATAGACGTATATAATGTCCCCATCGAGAAGCAGGCGACGACACGCCAGGAATGTTGTAAAATATAACATCCGAGATGTTATGTTGCCTTACGTTAGGATATGTAGCGTTATAGACGTATATAATGTTCCCACCGAAAAGTAGGAGCCGAAGCGCCAGGAATGTTGTAAAATATTACATCCGAGATGTTAGTTTCCCTTAAGTTTGGATATATATCGTTATAAATGTATATAATGTCCAGATCGAGACGTGGGGACTGACAAGCCAGAATGTTGTAAAATATTACATCCGAGATGTTAGGTTGCCTTAGGTTAGGGTATACAATGTTATAGACGTATATAATGACCCCACCGAGAAGCAAGCGACCACACGCCAGGAATGTTGTAAAATATAACATCCGAGATGTTATGTTGCCTTACGTTAGGATATTTAACGTTATAGACGTATATAATGTTCCCACCGAAAAGTAGGAGCCGACACGCCAGGAATGTTGTAAACTATTACGGTAGAGATTTCAGGTTGCCTTAGGTTATGATATATAACGTTATAGACGTATATAATGTTCCCACCGAGAAATCGGGGCCGACGCGTCAGGAATGTTGTAAAATATTAAACCCGAGATGTTAGGTTGCCTTAGGCTAGGATATATAACGTTATAGACGTATATAGTATTCCCACCGAGAAATAGGGGCCGACATGCCAGGAATGTTGTAAAATATTACATCCCAGATGTTAAATTGCGTTAGGTTAGGATATACAACCTTATAGACGTATATAATGTCCCCATCGAGAAGTAGGCGACGACACGCCAGGAATGTTGTAAAATATTACATCCGAGATGTTATGTTGCCTTACGTTAGGATATGTAACGTTATAGACGTATATAATGTTCCCACCGAAAAGTAGGAGCCGAAGCGCCAGGAATGTTGTAAAATATTACATCCGAGATGTTAGTTTCCCTTAAGTTTGGATATATGTCGTTATAGACGTATATAACGTTCCCACCGAGACGTAGGGACCGACATGCCAGGAATGTTGTAAAATATTACATCCCAGATGTTAGGTTGCGTTAGGTTAGGATATACAACGCTATAGACGTATATAATTTCCCCATCGAGAAGCAGGCGACGACACGCCAGGAATGTTGTAAAATATTATATCCGAGATGTTATGTTGCCTTACGTTAGGATATATAACGTTATAGACGTATATAATGTTCGCACCGACAAGTACGAGCCGACACGCCAGGAATGTTGTAAACTATTACGGTAGAGATTTTAGGTTGCCTTAGGTTATGATATATAACGTTATAGACGTATATAATGTTCCCACCGAGAAATAAGGGCCGACGCGTCAGAAATGTTGTAAAATATTAAACCCGAGATGTTAGGTTGCCTTAGGCTAGGATATATAACGTTATAGACGTATATAATATTCCCACCGAGAAATAGGGGTCGACATGCCAGGAATGTTGTAAAATATTACATCCCAGATGTTAGGTTGCGTTAGGTTAGGATATACAACGTTATAGACGTATATAATGTCCCCATCGAGAAGCAGGCGACGACACGCCAGGAATGTTGTAAAACATAACATCCGAGATGTTATGTTGCCTTACGTTAGGATATGTAACGTTATAGACGTATATAATGTTCCCACCGAAAAGTAGGAGCCGAAGCGCCAGGAATGTTGTAAAATATTACATCCGAGATGTTAGTTTCCCTTAAGTTTGGATATATATCGTTATAGACGTATATAATATTCCCACCGAGAAATAGGGGTCGACATGCCAGGAATGTTGTAAAATTTTACATCCCAGATGTTAGGTTGCGTTAGGTTAGGATATACAATGTTATAGACGTATATAATGTCCCCATCGAGAAGCAGGCGACGACACGCCAGGAATGTTGTAAAATATTACATCCGAGATGTTAGATAGCTTAAGTTAGGATATACAACGTTATAGACGTATATAATGTCCCCATCGAGAAGCAGGCGACGACACGCCAGGAATGTTGTAAAATATAACATCCGAGATGTCATGTTGCCTTACGTTAGGATATGTAACGTTATAGACGTATATAATGTTCCCACCGAAAAGTAGGAGCCGAAGCGCCAGGAATGTTGTAAAATATTACATCCGAGATGTTATGTTGCCTTACGTTAGGATATGTAACGTTATAGACGTATATAATGTTCCCACCGAAAAGTAGGAGCCGAAGCGCCAGGAATGTTATAAAATATTACATCCGAGATGTTAGTTTCCCTTAAGTTTGGATATATATCGTTATAGACGTATATAACGTTCCCACCGAGGCGTAGGGACCGACATGCCAGGAATGTTGTAAAATATTACATCCCAGATGTTAGGTTGCGTTAGGTTAGGATATACAACGTTATAGACGTATATAATGTCCCCATCGAAAAGAAGGCGACGACACGCCAGGAATGTTGTAAAATATTATATCCGAGATGTTATGTTGCCTTGCGTTAGGATATATAACGTTATAGACGTGTATAATGTTCGCACCGAGAAATACGAGCCGACACGCCAGGAATGTTGTAAACTATTACGGTAGAGATTTTAGGTTGCCTTAGGTTATGATATATAACGTTATAGACGTATATAATGTTCCCACCGAGAAATAAGGGCCGACGCGTCAGGAATGTTGTAAAATATTAAACCCGAGATGTTAGGTTGCCTTAGGCTAGGATATATAACGTTATAGACGTATATAATATTCCCACCGAGAAATAGGGGTCGACATGCCAGGAATGTTGTAAAATATTACATCCCAGATGTTAGGTTGCGTTAGGTTAGGATATACAATGTTATAGACGTATATAATGACCCCATCGAAAAGCAGGCGACCACACGCCAGGAATGTTGTAAAATAAAACATCCGAGATGTTATGTTGCCTTACGTTAGGATATGTAACGTTATAGACGTATATAATGTTCCCACCGAAAAGTAGGAGCCGAAGCGCCAGGAATGTTGTAAAACATGACATCCGAGATGTTAGTTTCCCTTAAGTTTGTATATATATCGTTATAGACGTATATAACGTTCCCACCGAGACGTAGGGACCGACATGCCAGGAATGGTGTAAAATATTACATCCCAGATGTTAGGTTGCGTTAGGTTGGGATATACAACGTTATAGACGTATATAATGTCCCCATCGAGAAGCAGGCGACGACACGCCAGGAATGTTGTAAAACATAACATCCGAGATGTTATGTTGCCTTACGTTAGGATATGTAACGTTATAGACGTATATAATGTTCCCACCGAAAAGTAGGAGCCGAAGCGCCAGGAATGTTGTAAAATATTACATCCGAGATGTTAGTTTCCCTTAAGTTTGGATATATATCGTTATAGACGTATATAACGTTCCCACCGAGACGTAGGGACCGACATGCCAGGAATGTTGTAAAATATTATGGTAGAGATTTTAGGTTGCTTTAGGTTATGATATATAACGTTATAGACGTATATAATGTTCCCACCGAGAAATAGGGGCCGACGCGTCAGGAATGTTGTAAAATATTAAACCCGAGATGTTAGGTTGCCTTAGGCTAGGATATATAACGTTATAGACGTATATAATATTCCCACCGAGAAATAGGGGCCGACATGCCAGGAATGTTGTAAAATATTACATCCCAGATGTTAGGTTGCGTTAGGTTAGGATATACAACGTTATAGACGTATATAATGTCCCCATCGAGAAGCAGGCGACGACACGCCAGGAATGTTGTAAAATATAACATCCGAGATGTTAGTTTGCTTAGGCTAGGATATACAACGTTATAGACGTATATAATGTCCCCATCGAGAAGCAGGCGACGACACCCCAGGAATGTTGTAAAATATAACATCCGAGATGTTATGTTGCCTTACGTTAGGATATGTAACGTTATAGACGTATATAATGTTCCCACCGAAAAGTAGGAGCCGAAGCGCCAGGAATGTTGTAAAATATTACATCCGAGATGTTAGTTTCCCTTAAGTTTGGATATATATCGTTATAAATGTATATAATGTCCAGATCGAGACGTGGGGACTGACAAGCCAGAATGTTGTAAAATATTACATCCGAGATGTTAGGTTGCCTTAGGTTAGGGTATACAATGTTATAGACGTATATAATGACCCCATCGAGAAGCAGGCGACCACACGCCAGGAATGTTGTAAAATATAACATCCGAGATGTTATGTTGCCTTACGTTAGGATATGTAACGTTATAGACGTATATAATGTTCCCACCGAAAAGTAGGAGCCGAAGCGCCAGGAATGTTGTAAAATATTACATCCGAGATGTTATGTTGCCTTACGTTAGGATATGTAACGTTATAGACGTATATAATGTTCCCACCGAAAAGTAGGAGCCGAAGCGCCAGGAATGTTATAAAATATTACATCCGAGATGTTAGTTTCCCTTAAGTTTGGATATATATCGTTATAGACGTATATAACGTTCCCACCGAGACGTAGGGACCGACATGCCAGGAATGTTGTAAAATATTACATCCCAGATGTTAGGTTGCGTTAGGTTAGGATATACAACGTTATAGACGTATATAATGTCCCCATCGAAAAGAAGGCGACGACACGCCAGGAATGTTGTAAAATATTATATCCGAGATGTTATGTTGCCTTGCGTTAGGATATATAACGTTATAGACGTGTATAATGTTCGCACCGAGAAATACGAGCCGACACGCCAGGAATGTTGTAAACTATTACGGTAGAGATTTTAGGTTGCCTTAGGTTATGATATATAACGTTATAGACGTATGTAATGTTCCCACCGAGAAATAGGGGCCGACATGCCAGGAATGTTGTAAAATATTAAACCCGAGATGTTAGGTTGCCTTAGGCTAGGATATATAACGTTATAGACGTATATAATATTCCCACCGAGAAATAGGGGTCGACATGCCAGGAATGTTGTAAAATATTACATCCGAGATGTTAGTTTGCTTAGGCTAGGATATACAACGTTATAGACGTATATAATGTCCCCATCGAGAAGCAGGCGACGACACGCCAGGAATGTTGTAAAATATAACATCCTAGATGATATGTTGCCTTACGTTAGGATATGTAACGTTATAGACGTATATAATGTTCCCACCGAAAAGTAGGAGCCGAAGCGCCAGGAATGTTGTAAAATATGACATCCGAGATGTTAGTTTCCCTTAAGTTTGGATATATATCGTTATAGACGTATATAACGTTCCCACCGAGACGTAGGGACCGACATGCCAGGAATGTTGTAAAATATTACATCCCAGATGTTAGGTTGCGTTAGGTTAGGATATACAACGTTATAGACGTATATAATGTCCCCATCGAAAAGCAGGCGACGACACGCCAGGAATGTTGTAAAATATTATATCCGAGATGTTATGTTGCCTTACGTTAGGATATATAACGTTATAGACGTATATAATGTTCGCACCGAGAAATACGAGCCGACACGCCAGGAATGTTGTAAACTATTACGGTAGAGATTTTAGGTTGCCTTAGGTTATGATATATAACGTTATAGACGTATGTAATGTTCCCACCGAGAAATAGGGGCCGACGCGTCAGGAATGTTGTAAAATATTAAACCCGAGATGTTAGGTTGCCTTAGGCTAGGATATATAACGTTATAGACGTATATAATATTCCCACCGAGAAATAGGGGTCGACATGCCAGGAATGTTGTAAAATATTACATCCCAGATGTTAGGTTGCGTTAGGTTAGGATATACAATGTTATAGACGTATATAATGACCCCATCGAAAAGCAGGCGACCACACGCCAGGAATGTTGTAAAATATAACATCCGAGATGTTATGTTGCCTTACGTTAGGATATGTAACGTTATAGACGTATATAATATTCCCACCGAAAAGTAGGAGCCGAAGCGCCAGGAATGTTGTAAAACATGACATCCGAGATGTTAGTTTCCCTTAAGTTTGTATATATATCGTTATAGACGTATATAACGTTCCCACCGAGACGTAGGGACCGACATGCCAGGAATGGTGTAAAATATTACATCCCAGATGTTAGGTTGCGTTAGGTTAGGATATACAACGTTATAGACGTATATAATGTCCCCATCGAGAAGCAGGCGACGACACGCCAGGAATGTTGTAAAACATAACATCCGAGATGTTATGTTGCCTTACGTTAGGATATGTAACGTTATAGACGTATATAATGTTCCCACCGAAAAGTAGGAGCCGAAGCGCCAGGAATGTTGTAAAATATTACATCCGAGATGTTAGTTTCCCTTAAGTTTGGATATATATCGTTATAGACGTATGTAACGTTCCCACCGAGACGTAGGGACCGACATGCCAGGAATGTTGTAAAATATTATGGTAGAGATTTTAGGTTGCTTTAGGTTATGATATATAACGTTATAGACGTATATAATGTTCCCACCGAGAAATAGGGGCCGACGCGTCAGGAATGTTGTAAAATATTAAACCCGAGATGTTAGGTTGCCTTAGGCTAGGATATATAACGTTATAGACGTATATAATATTCCCACCGAGAAATAGGGGCCGACATGCCAGGAATGTTGTAAAATATTACATCCCAGATGTTAGGTTGCGTTAGGTTAGGATATACAACGTTATAGACGTATATAATGTCCCCATCGAGAAGCAGGCGACGACACGCCAGGAATGTTGTAAAACATGACATCCGAGATGTTAGTTTCCCTTAAGTTTGTATATATATCGTTATAGACGTATATAACGTTCCCACCGAGACGTAGGGACCGACATGCCAGGAATGGTGTAAAATATTACATCCCAGATGTTAGGTTGCGTTAGGTTAGGATATACAACGTTATAGACGTATATAATGTCCCCATCGAGAAGCAGGCGACGACACGCCAGGAATGTTGTAAAACATAACATCCGAGATGTTATGTTGCCTTACGTTAGGATATGTAACGTTATAGACGTATATAATGTTCCCACCGAAAAGTAGGAGCCGAAGCGCCAGGAATGTTGTAAAATATTACATCCGAGATGTTAGTTTCCCTTAAGTTTGGATATATATCGTTATAGACGTATGTAACGTTCCCACCGAGACGTAGGGACCGACATGCCAGGAATGTTGTAAAATATTATGGTAGAGATTTTAGGTTGCTTTAGGTTATGATATATAACGTTATAGACGTATATAATGTTCCCACCGAGAAATAGGGGCCGACGCGTCAGGAATGTTGTAAAATATTAAACCCGAGATGTTAGGTTGCCTTAGGCTAGGATATATAACGTTATAGACGTATATAATATTCCCACCGAGAAATAGGGGCCGACATGCCAGGAATGTTGTAAAATATTACATCCCAGATGTTAGGTTGCGTTAGGTTAGGATATACAACGTTATAGACGTATATAATGTCCCCATCGAGAAGCAGGCGACGACACGCCAGGAATGTTGTAAAATATAACATCCGAGATGTTAGTTTGCTTAGGCTAGGATATACAACGTTATAGACGTATATAATGTCCCCATCGAGAAGCAGGCGACGACACCCCAGGAATGTTGTAAAATATAACATCCGAGATGTTATGTTGCCTTACGTTAGGATATGTAACGTTATAGACGTATATAATGTTCCCACCGAAAAGTAGGAGCCGAAGCGCCAGGAATGTTATAAAATATTACATCCGAGATGTTAGTTTCCCTTAAGTTTGGATATATATCGTTATAGACGTATATAACGTTCCCACCGAGACGTAGGGACCGACATGCCAGGAATGTTGTAAAATATTACATCCCAGATGTTAGGTTGCGTTAGGTTAGGATATACAACGTTATAGACGTATATAATGTCCCCATCGAAAAGAAGGCGACGACACGCCAGGAGTGTTGTAAAATATTATATCCGAGATGTTATGTTGCCTTGCGTTAGGATATATAACGTTATAGACGTATATAATGTTCCCACCGAAAAGTAGGAGCCGAAGCGTCAGGAATGTTGTAAAATATTACATCCGTGATGTTAGTTTCCCTTAAGTTTGGATATATGTCGTTATAGACGTATATAACGTTCCCACCGAGACCTAGGGACCGACATGCCAGGAATGTTGTAAAATATTACATCCCAGATATTAGGTTGCGTTAGGTTAGGATATACAACGTTATAGACGTATATAATGTCCCCATCGAGAAGCAGGCGACGACACGCCAGGAATGTTGTAAAATATTAGATCCGAGATGTTATGTTGCCTTACGTTAGGATATATAACGTTATAGACGTATAGAATATTCGCACCGAGAAGTACGAGCCGACACGCCAGGAATGTTGTAAACTATTACGGTAGAGATTTTAGGTTGCCTTAGGTTATGATATATAACGTTATAGACGTATATAATGTTACCACCGAGAAATAGAGGCCGAAGCGCCAGGAATGTTGTAAAATATGATATCCGAGATGTTAGTTTCCCTTAAGTTTGGATATATATCGTTATAGACGTATATAACGTTCCCACCGAGACGTAGGGACCGACATTCCAGGAATGTTGTAAAATATTTCATCCCAGATGTTAGGTTGCGTTAGGTTAGGATATACAACGTTATAGACGTATATAATGTCCCCACCGAGAAGCAGGCGACGACACGCCAGGAATGTTGTAAAATATTACATCCGTGATGTTAGTTTCCCTTAAGTTTGGATATATGCCGTTATAGACGTATATAACGTTCCCACCGAGACGTAGGGACCGACATGCCAGGAATGTTGTAAAATATTACATCCCAGATATTAGGTTGCGTTAGGTTAGGATATACAACGTTATAGATGTATATAATGTCCCCATCGATAAGCAGGCGACCACACGCCAGGAATGTTGTAAAATATTAGATCCGAGATGTTATGTTGCCTTACGTTAGGATATATAACGTTATAGACGTATATAATATTCGCACCGAGAAGTACGAGCCGAAACGCCAGGAATGTTGTAAACTATTACGGTAGAGATTTTAGGTTGCCTTAGGTTATGATATATAACGTTATAGACGTATATAATGTTCCCACCGAGAAATAGGGGCCGACGCGTCAGGAATGTTGTAAAATATTACATACCAGATATTAGGTTACGTTAGGTTAGGATATACAACGTTGTAGACGTATATAATGTCCCCATCGAGAAGCAGGCGACGACACGCCAGGAATGTTGTAAAATATAACATCCGAGATGTTATGTTGCCTTACGTTAGGATATGTAACGTTATAGACGTATATAATGTTCCCACCGAAAAGTAGGAGCCGAAGGGCCAGGAATGTTGTAAAATATTACATTCGAGATGTTAGTTTCCCTTAAGTTTGGATATATGTCGTTATAGATGTATATAACGTTCCCACCGACACGTAGGGACCGACATGCCAGGAATGTTGTAAAATATTACATCCCAGATGTTAGGTTGTGTTAGGTTAGGATATACAACGTTATAGACGTATATAATGTCCCCATCGAGAAGCAGGCGACGACACGCCAGGAATGTTGTAAAATATTATATCCGAGATGTTATGTTGCCTTACGTTAGGATATATAACGTTATAGACGTATATAATGTTCGCACCGAGAAGTACGAGCCGACACGCCAGGAATGTTGTAAACTATTACGGTAGAGATTTTAGGTTGCCTTAGGTTATGATATATAACGTTATAGACGTATATAATGTTCCCACCGAGAAATAGGTGCCGACGCGTCAGGAATGTTGTAAAATATTAAACCCGAGATGTTAGGTTGCCTTAGCCTAGGATATATAACGTTATAGACGTATATAATGTTCCCACCGAGAAATAGGGGCCGACGCGTCAGGAATGTTGTAAAATATTAAACCCGAGATGTTAGGTTGCGTTAGGTTAGGATATACAACGTTATAGACGTATATAATGTCCCCATCGAGAAGCAGGCGACGACACGCCAGGAATATTGTAAAACATTACATCCGAGATGTTAGATTGCTTAGGCTAGGATATACAACGTTGTAGACGTATATAATGTCCCCATCGAGAAGCAGGCGACGACACGTCAGGAATGTTGTAAAATATTATATCCGAGATGTTATGTTGCCTTACGTTAGGATATATAACGTTATAGACGTATATAATGTTCGCACCGAGAAGTACGAGCCGACACGCCAGGAATGTTGTAAACTATTACGGTAGAGATTTTAGGTTGCCCTAGGTTATGATATATAACGTTATAGACGTATATAATGTTCCCACCGAGAAATAGGGGCCGACGCGTCAGGAATATTGTAAAATATTAAACCCGAGATGTTAGGTTGCCTTAGGCTAGGATATATAACGTTATAGACGTATATAATGTTCCCACCGAGAAATAGGGGCCGACGCGTCAGGAATGTTGTAAAATATTAAACCCGAGATGTTAGGTTGCGTTAGGTTAGGATATACAACGTTATAGACGTATATAATGTCCCCATCGAGTAGCAGGCGACGACACGCCAGGAATGTTGTAAAATATTACACCCGAGATGTTATGTTGCCTTACGTTAGGATATATAACGTTATAGACGTATATAATGTTCGCACCGAGAAGTACGAGCCGACACGCAAGGAATGTTGTAAACTATTACGGTAGAGATTTTAGGTTGCCTTAGGTTATGATATATAACGTTATAGACGTATATAATGTTCCCACCGAGAAATAGGGGCCGACGCGTCAGGAATGTTGTAAAATATTAAACCCGAGATGTTAGGTTGCCTTAGGATAGGATATTAAACGTTATAGACGTATATAATATTCCCACCGAGAAATAGGAGCCGACATGCCAGGAATGTTGTAAAATATTACATCCCAGATGTTAGGTTGCGTTAGGTTAGGATATACAACGTTATAGACGTATATAATGTCCCCATCGAGAAGCAGGCGACGACACGCCAGGAATGTTGTAAAATATTACATCCGAGATGTTAGATTGCTTAGGCTAGGATATACAACGTTGTAGACGTATATAATGTCCCCATCGAGAAGCAGGCGACGACACGCCAGGAATGTTGTAAAATATAACATCCGAGATGTTATGTTGCCTTACGTTAGGATATGTATCGTTATAGACGTGTATAACGTTCCCACCGAGACGTAGGGACCGACATGCCAGGAATGTTGTAAAATATTACATCCCAGAAGTTAGGTTGTGTTAGGTTAGGATATACAACGTTATAGACGTATATAATGTCCCCATCAAGAAGCAGGCGACGACACGCCAGGAATGTTGTAAAATATTACATCCGAAATGCAAGGTTGCCTTAGGCTAGAATGTATATCGTTATAGACGTATACAATGTTTCCACCTAGAAGTAGGGACCGACATGCCAGGAATGTAGTAAAATATTACATACGAGATGTTAGGTTGCCTTAGGTTAGGATATACAAGGTTATAGATGTATATAATGTTCCCATCGAGAAGTAGGCGACGAGACGCCAGGAATGTTGTAAAATATTACATTCGACATGTTAGGTTGCCTTAGGCCAGGATATCTAACGTTATAGATGTATATAATGTTCCCACCGAAAAATAGGGTCCGACGCGTCAGAAATGTTGTAAAATATTACATCCGAGATATTAGGTTGCTTTCGGTTAGGATATATATCGCTGTAGACGTATATCATGTTCCCACCGAGAAGTACGGGCTAACACGACAGGAATGTTGTCAAATATTACATCCGAGGTGTTAGGTTGCCTTAGGCTAGGATATATAACGTTATAGACGTATATAATATTCCCACCGAGAAATAGGGGCCGACGCGTCAGGTATGTTGTAAAATATTACACCCGAGATGTTAGGTTCCCTTAGGTTAGGATATACAACGTTATAGACATATAGATTGTTCCCACCGAGATGTAGGGACCGACATGCTAGGAATGTTGTAAAATATTACATCCCAGATGTTAGGTTGCCTTAGGTTAGGATATATAACGCTATAGACGTATACAATGTTCCCACCGAGTAGTAGGGGCCGACGCGCCAGGAATGTTGTAAAATTCTACATTCGACATGTTAGGTTACCTTAGGCTAGGATATATAGCGTCAAAGACGTATATAATGTTCCGACGGAGAAGTAGGTGCCGACGCGCCAGGAATGTTGTAAAATATTACATTCGACATGTTAAGTTGCCTTAGGCTAGAATATATAGCGTTATAGGCGTATATAAAGTCCCCACCGAGATGTAGGTTCCTACAGGCCAGGAATGTTGTTAAACATTACATCCGAGCCGTTATTTTCCCTCAGGTTAGGATATATAACGTTATATACGTATATAATGTTCCCACCGAGATGTAGGGGCCGACGCGCCCGGAATGTTGTAAAATAATACGGTAGAGATGTTAGGTTGCCTTGGGTTAGGATATATAACGTTATAAACGTATATACTGTTCCCACCGAGAAGTAGGGGCCGGCGCGCCAGGAATGTAGTAAAATATTACACCCGAGATGCTAGGTTGCCTTAGGTTAGGATATATGACTTTGTAGACGTATATAATGTTCCCACCGAGAAGTAGGGACTTGCATGCCAGGAATGTTGTAAAATAATACGGTATAGATATTAGGTTGACTTAGTTTAGGATATATAACGTTATAGACGTAAATACTGTTCCCACCGAGAAGTAGGGGCCGATGACCCAGGAATGTTGTAAAATATTACTCCCGACATGTTAGGTTGACTTAGGTTAGTATATATAACGGTATAGACGTATATAATGTTCCCACCGAGAACTACGGGCCGACACGCCAGGAATGTTGTAAAATATTACACCCGAGATGTTAGGTTCCTTTAGGTTAGGATATACAACGTTATAGACGTATATAATGTTACCACCGAGATGTGGGGGCCGACAAGACCGGGATTCTGTGTAACATTATCACCGAGGGTGTAGATGGGTTAGGTTAGGTTATATTGCGGTAATGACGTATATAATGTTCCCACCGAGAAGTAGGGGCCGACCCGCCTGGAATGTTGTAAAACACTACATTCGAGATGTTAGGTTGCCTTAGGTTAGGATACATAACGTTATGAGAGATTCGCATGGCGGACGAGTAAGCTGACGGACGTGCGTACGATATCTCTCTGAAAGCCGTTCTAATTTTCGAGGAAGATGGCGAGTTTCGTGTCAAAACTTGTTTTTGGCACGTTACGGGTACGCGAAACTACGCGCTGAGACGAAAATCTCACGTGAAAGTCGCGAGTAGGAGGCAAATCGAGCATAATACGTGCGCGTCTTTGTTCGATTTGCACGTGGTGACGCGTTCGCTGCCGTACGGTACGCGCTTCGGGGCACGTTTCGCGAATTTCAGGGTTTGAGCGGAGCTGAGGGTGTTCCAGGAGGTGAAGAGGATCCGCTAGGTAACTGTAGTGAAGTGAAGTTCAGTGAAAAGGTGGAAAAACGGTGAAAAAGTGTAACACTTTGTTTTGCTGCGTGAAAACACGTGTTGTTATATACGGCAATAAACTTTGAAAATTGACCGTTTATGCGTGTGAATTTACGACGAGAAAGTGTAAAGTGACCGCAGACACTAGAAATAAACTTACTCGTGGTGAAAAAACGCTTAAAAAGGTGAAAATAAGCGATTTTAAGTGAAATAGGAGTGACGTGTGACGTCACTCCTTTGTGTGGGAAAACGTGCACGTGGCGAAAAATCAAGAATTTTAAATAGGCCTTTTTCGGTGCGGAAATTGCCATAATCGGGTGTGAAGTGACAATAGACACTGATTTTGTGCAATTACGAGGCGGAAAAACTGTTAAAAACAGTAAAAAACAGTAAATTTTGGCGAAGTGGAACCGAGTAGTGCTGCCACCACGGAACATAGTTGACGGAGGTGAAAATTTTGCAGCAACTCTACCAAGGTTGCACCGTGTGCCAGTGAGTGGACGTAGAAATTGTTTATTGGACACGTAGAAACAGTGCATGCAGTAATAAACAAGTCAAAAATCAATTCTTGCAAGAGTTTGACAGCTCACGGTCGGTAAAGTTTACCGACCGTCGTAGGTAACATTCCGGTCGCACGAATTGGAATTTCTCGCCGTTTTTTCCTGCTGGCCGTGCGAAATTGATCGTTGACGAAGGTGTATTGCGTTTTCAACAAATAATAACTGAAATAAACGCAGCGGGAACTGAAAAATTTCGAATTACCGACAGCAGCGGTACCACCTGCGGTCGATAACCGTGCGGTTGGTAATTTTGCAAAAACACCGATTGCCACGATATTGGTTGTTAGTTTAGGGTATTGTTGGTTAAAACAAACCAAGCAACAACCCGGAAGTCGGGTTTTGAGACGGAGGAATTACCGACGGTCGGGCGAACCCAGCATCGGTAACCGGGCAGTCGGTAACTTAACAATTGCCGGCCGCGAATTAAACTGCAGCGTTTTGCGTACTCATCGACGGCCAATAAACAGTAACTGACAGTTCCTCGGTCGAAACGAGTGAGTGCAGTACGTGGTAACTTACCGACAGCTCTGCTGTCGGTAACTGAACGGTCGTTAACCGGACAATTTCCGACCGAGGGTGATTTTTTTGTGTCCGTGGTGTCTATCGGTGGCCGATAAACTATAATTGACACCTCCTCGGTCTCTGCGAACAGACACCAGGTGGTGACTTATCGACGGTCGAAAACTACATCCACCCTCGATAACCTTCGATAGGTAACCGCAAAATTCGCGGACCGAGTGTTGGTAAAGAGTGCGCGCGTACATTTAGCGACTGTCGGACCGTGCACAGGGCAAACCAGGCCACTCGGCGGAGGAGTGTGCCGGTAACTTACCGACGGTTCAATAATACCTACGCGACAAACAAATGTGTTTTTCGTGAAACGAACATGTCTGGCAGGGGTAATCCCAAAATGGACTACGCCGACTATTTCATACAGCCACAGGCTCCAGCCTGTGGAAAAGGGGCAGGCCCCAGCTGTCTATTCTCGGCAAGATCGGAGGACCACTCGACATCCGAGATGGAAGAGCGATCCCTCAAGAGGCGAAACAGCCGCCTCGCGGCTAAGAAGAGGCGCGCAGGAGATCCGTCCAGCGTTGGAGGCGACTCCGATGAGTCGCTCGCCTCCATCATATCCATGACGACGAGGCCATGCCCTAAGTCCAGCAAAGGACAGAAGGAGGCAAGGCAGACCACGGAGGCGTATGACACGGACGCCTCTGTGACATCGATGGTGTCGACCTTGTCCGAGAGAGCCACGAAGGGCGCAAGGCGCTGGCAAAGGAAAGCTGCCACCGCTGACGTAGACAGCGCCCTGGAGGACGAAGAGATCGACTGGGCAACAGTCGTCCCCCCTCGACCGGCAAGGTCGACAAAGCCTGTGCCGACAGACGAGGAGCTGCAGGCGGAGGCTAGAAGGGCCCCCCTGCCAGATCTTGGACTGACCGCCTTGAAAGAGGCGAACAAGATCGAATGGGTTGCAGCAAAATCGCGCAACCTACAAGGCCCAATGTAGAGGGCAGTACGCGTAGGCGCAAGAACGCTGCGCGCCACTCTCTTGGAGCTCGCAGAGCGAGCGAAGGGCAACCCCGCTGCGGTGAGCTCTGAAGCCCAAGAGTGGAGGCTGCAGGCAGAAAGCCTGCGCCTCGAGAACGAGAAGCTAAAGAGGAAGCTGGCAGCCGTGGAGGAGCGGGTTTCCCCCCAACCAGCGGCGAGGAGGAGCCCGGTGCCAGAAAGGCGAGAAGAACCGCCTACAACGGAGGCAAGAGAGGATATCCTACAGGTTGGACTCAAGAATATCCTTTCAAGCCTCGAGGAAATATTCGATCGACGGATCGAGAAGATCTGGGGGAGAATTAAGGAGAGACTCCCTCCGAAGAAGAAGGATCAGACAACTGCAATGATCGTAAAAGAGCGCCCCACCGCGGCGAAACGTGCCTTCCTCGTAAAGGTAAGAAAAACGGGGGAGACGACGACGGACGTCGAAAAGGGGAAGGCCCCCTTAAAGTCCGCTAAGGGCAAACGGACAGCCCTCCCACCCGCAACAGGAACAACGGCACCTGCGAAAACCGAGTCCTCCTTGGAGGCGCGTATGAAGAGGATACGCGAGGAATCCGTGAGGAAGGAAAACGAGTGGCAGGCAGCACTCCGCCCTGCGGAGAAGAAAACCACGCAGGTGGAGCTCCCCTGGACAAAGGTCCTGGGCAGAAGGGGAAAGAAAACGGCGGCTGGCAAGCCATCAAAGGCCGCCGCTGAGAAGGAAAGGAGGCAGGTGCGCGTCAGCGCAGCGAAACGCAACGCAAGGACGACACTGGGAAAGGTTCCCAGAACAGCAGCCGTCGTCCTCACCATCCCTCAGGATAGCAAAGCCACGTACGCTGAGGTGATGACAGCTGCCCGGCAGCGAGTAAAGCTCGCAGAGGTGGGCATAGAAGAGGTCCGCCCGAAAAAGGCCAGAACGGGCGGACTGATCCTAGAAATTACCGGCAAGGAGAAGGAGGCCAAAGCGGCTGCCCTTGCCGGCAAACTCAGGGAGGCGTTGGGCGACAGAGAGGTATATGTCGCGACGCTTCACAAGAGGGCAGACCCGAGGGTCTACGGGCTCGAGGGGTCCATAATGCCACAAGAAGTGGCGGAAGCCATCGCATCCGCAGGAGGATGCAAGGCTGAGGAAATACGGACAGGGATACGACGGGACTCGTCAAACGGGCTCGGCACCATGTGGGTGCAGTGTCCCCTCGCCGCTGCCACGAAAGTGGCATATGCCGGCAGAATAAGAATCGGTTGGTCCTTGATCCGGGTGGCGGCTTT
Source organism: Xylocopa violacea (assembly GCA_963969225.1). Lineage (NCBI taxonomy): Eukaryota > Metazoa > Arthropoda > Insecta > Hymenoptera > Apidae > Xylocopa > Xylocopa violacea. The sequence goes on from CAXAJV010000653.1 coordinate 18,836,529, forward strand.
AAAGCCGAGACCGGATCGATGCTTCAAATGCTGGGAAACTGTCCACGTACAGCAAAGCTGTATCAGCAAAGTGGATCGGCGCAACCTGTGTTACAGGTGCGGTGAGTCCGGCCACAGAGCAAGTGAGTGCAGGCAAACCGCGCCCACATGCATCGTCTGCAAGGCTGCAGGCAGACGAGCACACCACAAGGCTGGTGGGGAGGTGTGCAAGGCGCCTAAAGCTACGAAAAAGAGCAGCAAGCCGGCTGTAGAAGCCATAACGACAGCGGCATGTAGGAAGGAACCAGCGACCGCTCTGGAAGAAGGAAAGACCGTGGAGCCGGCAACAACGACTCCAGCAGGTAAGGGCCAGGAGGAAGCCATGGATACGGCATAAAATTCACGCCATGCCGTATCCTGCAGACTAACTCGAATCATGCTGCCCGTGCCCAAGACCTGGTAGTAGCAAGACTACAGGGCGGCGATTTCGAGTTGGCAGTGATAGCGGAGCCGTACTCCATCCGCGACAATCGAGCGTGGATAGGAGATAGAAACGGCTCGGTGGTGATCGTGCAGTCTGCACGGACACGTGTACGACCAATCAAGACGGTCGCACGCGAGGAAGGATTCGTCGCGATAACCTGGGCGGGATTCACCGTTATCGGACTATACGCCGCTCCCAGGTGGTCCATCAGCAAGTACGAAGACCTGTTGGACAGGACGAGACGGACAGTTGCGAGATATGCAGAGTCGCCCGTCCTAGTGCTAGGAGACTATAATGCGCACGTGACGGCGTGGGGATCATCTAGGACGGACGCAAGAGGCCACGCCACGCTAGACTGGGCGTCTGGCCTGGGCCTGACGCTACTAAACGAAGGCTCAGCCAGCACATGCGTGCTGTACCAGGGAGAAAGCATCGTGGACCTCTCCTTTGGTAACCGCAAGGCAGCACGGCAAATTAGAGAATGGAGGGTGGAAGAGAAGGAGACACTGTCCGATCATCTGTACATCTCCATGGATGTCTCCGTCCCACACACGGCCCGGCAGGCTAATCACCACCGCCAAAAGTGGTCGCTGAGGAGAATCGAGGAAGACCACCTGATGGCAGCAATCCTCGCGGTAGGCTGGCAGGAGACGCCGGTCAGCCCGATAGAAGATGTCAACACCGAGGCGGACTGGTTTGTCAACGCGATGACAGCGGTATGCGACACGGGCATGCCAAGAGCCCGCGGCAGTGCGCCGAAGCGTCCAGTATACTGGTGGAACGCAGAGATCGCGCAGCTCCGTGTAACTTGCACCGTTGGGCGCCGCCAGTACACCAGAGAGAGAAGAAAAAGGAACTCGGACGCGACGAGGACTTTGCAGCTGTACAACAGCTACAGGGACAAGAAGAAGGAGCTGCAGGCTGCCATCAGGAAGTCCAAGGCACGCGCATTGGATGGACTCCTCCAAACTCTCGAAGAGGATCCATGGGGGCGTCCCTACAAGATAGTGATGGACAAACTGCGACCATGGGCGCCCCCGTTGACGGAAACATTAGAGGTCCCGCTGCTGGAGAGGGTATTGGACGACCTCTTTCCCGAGGGTGGGAACGAAGAGCCCCCAGCAGCGGCCCGATACGGGTGGACACCGGAGTTGGAGGTTTCCGAAGAGAAACTGGCCGGGGCCGTCAAGAGGATGGCGAAGAAGAACACAGCCCCCGGCCCGGATGGAATACCCGGCCGTGTCTGGACGATGGCGCTGAGCGTCCTTGGTTCGAGACTGAGAAGACTGTTCTCAGCCTGCATCAAGGCGGGGACGCTCCCTCGAAGATGGAAGTCCGGCAGGTTGGTGCTCCTCCGAAAGGAAAGCAAACCGGAGGATTCACCATCAGCGTTCCGGCCCATAGTGTTGCAGGACGAGGTAGGAAAGCTGTTCGAAAGAATAATACACGAACGAATCGTCCAGCACCTGTCGCGCGTCGGACCTGCACTGGCGGACTGCCAGTACGGATTCAGGGCGGGCAGGTCGACGCACGATCGACGCGGTGAGTGAAGTCAAGAGACTCACCGAGATGGTTGTGTCGAGGGTGGGAGTTACATACGCTGTCTTGTTAGACATCAAGAACGCGTTCAACTCCCTGCAGTGGCCAGCTATTTACACAGCCCTGGACAGGCATGGAATCCCACCACACATCAGGAACGTGGTGGTAGACTATCTCAGCGACAGGGCAATAGTCTACGATAGCCAGGATGGGCCACAAAGCAGACCTGTCAACCGTGGCGAACGCCAGGGATCGGTGCTAGGACCGCTCCTGTGGAACATCGGGTACAATGCCGCGTTGACAGCAGCAATGCCGGCGGGCGTGCGCCTGATATGCTACGCAGACGACACGTTTGTGTTCGCCGCCGGTAAGACAGATACGCGAGCTGCCTGCCGGGCAGAATTGGGAAAGGCAGTCGTGGCTAACCGCATCCGGAAGATGGGCCTCGAGCTGGCTCCGCAGAAGACGGAGATCGTGTGCTTCAGCAGACGGAGCCGGAGGAGACCCACAAGAGGAACACCTCGCGTGGCGGTAAGTGTGGGACCGGCAAGGATCGAGCCGGGCCGAGACATCAACTACCTCGGCCTTCGGCTCGACGAGGACTGGAGATTCTCTAGCCACATAGAGAAACTTGCCGGCAGGTTGGAGACAGCGGCACTCAAGCTAAGCTGCATAATGCCCAACCTGAAGGGCCCTAACGAGAGGGCGCGAAGACTATACGCCGGGGTAATCCCTGGCATAGCATTGTACGGAACCCCGGTGTGGTACAGCTCCATCGCGGAGCGGAGACACACCAACAAGAGGATCTCGTCCCTGCGCAGCGCGTGGAGGAGGATGGCCATTCGTGCGATACGAGGATACAGGACGGTATCACACGATGTGTTCACCGCGCTTGCTGGGCTGGTGCCTATCGAATACATGGTCAGCGAGGATGCGTTCGTCTACCATTCGCTTCGAAACGCGGACCAGGAAGATGACGATGACGCACCAGCCCTGAGTAGAAAAGAACTCAGGGACGCGGTAAGATCGGCTTCGTTAGAGGAGTGGAAGAGACACCTCTCCACTCGCTCCGAACACAGGACGATCGGAGCGGTCCTAACCATCCTAGATAAGTGGGTGGACCGCCGAAGAGGGCTACTTAGATTTAGAACCACGCAGATACTGACCGGATATGGATGCTTCGGTCAGTACCTGCAGAGGATTGGCAAGGAAGCCACGGCTGCATGCCACACTGTGGCGAAGAGGACGACACGGCGCAGCACACACTGGAGAGGTGTCCAGCGTGGGAACGGCTAGATCGACCACTGATAGTCGAGGTAGAGTCGAATCTCTCACTGAAGAACATCATGTCAAAGATGCTCGAAGGTGAGAGATACTGGCGGGCCGTGGCGGCGCTTTGCGACAAAGTCAGGGCCGCGAAGGAGGCCGCCGAGCGCGAAAGGGAGCGCGGTGTCCCTGCTCAACGCTGCCTACGGGGTTGGCGTCCTTGACGTTTGCCCCGTTCCCTTTCAAGATAGAGGACTCCCGTTATCGGACGGGGGTCACTTCCAAGATCCCATCGGGGAACGGAACTTCGCCGCCAACCACCTCATCTCAAAGGCTATCTTCATCCGGAAGATGGGCGAAGAAGAGCCCGAAGAGATAAAGAGGTCAAGACGACCGAAGTGGATGCCAAGACGGCGAAGAGGTCAAGAAGACCGGGATTGGACAGGACGACCAGCTGCGAAAGACTTGCAGCCGTACCGTCACAAGAGGCCAAGACGGCCAGGACCGGAAGGATGCACAGCTGCGAAAGATTCGCAGCTGCAACGGCAGCAAACAGGAGTTTGCCAGCTGTGCGTCAAGGTAAGCACAGATGGTCACATGTTTGGGCTTGCGATCGTGATTGCACGTGTACCTTTGACGTAGCGCCGCTCGTGAGTGGCTCACGAGCGGCGCTTGGCGCACACAGATATCTTTGCGCGTCACCATGGTAGAAGATCAGGCTACAGGCAAGAGTAGCCGAGCAGAGGGTCAACTGGAGACCCCAGCGCAGGGGGATGCCGGTCGTCGATCGTTAAGAGTTCCCGGCTCCCGTCCGACACGCGCAGATGATGGCCACCGTGGGGCTTTAGTCGGTAAGAGTCTGACATAACCTCGGATAGTCCCCAAAGTCCGAGGTACCCATGAGGGTTTCCCCACGATAAAAAAAAAAGGATATATAACGTTATAGACGTATATAATGTCCCCAGCGAGACGTACGGGACGACACGAACGGGATTCTGTAAAATATTACCGGCGATGGGCTTGATGGGTTAGGTTAGGTTATATTACGATATACACGTATATAATGTTCCCACCGAGAAGTAGGGCCCGACCCGCCAGGAATGTTGTAAAATACTACATCCGAGATGTTACGCTGCCTCAGGTTAGGATATATAACTCTATAGACATATATAATATCCCAACCGAGACGTACGGGACGACACGACCGCGATTCTGTAAAACATTACCAGCGAGGGGCTATATGGCTTAGGTTAGGTTATATCACGTTATAGACGTATATAATGTTCGCACCGAAAAGTAGGTGCCGAACCGCCAGGATTGTTCTAAAATACTACACCCGAGATGTTAGGTTGCCTTAGGTTAGGATATATATCGTTATAGATGTATATAATGTCCCAACCGAGACGTACGGGCCGACACGTCCGGGATTCTGTAAAACATTATTACCAAGGGGCAAGATGGGTTATGTTAGTTTATATTACGATATAGACGTATATAATGTTCCCACCGAGAAGTAGAGGCCAACTTGCCCAGGAATGTTGTAAAATACTACATTCTAGATGTTCGGCTGCCTTAGGTTAGGATATATAACGCTATAGACGTATATAAGGTCCCAACCGAGGCGTACGGGACGACACGACCGCGATTCTGTAAAACATTACCAGCGAGGGGCTATATTGCTTAGGTTAGGTTATATCACGTTATAGACGTATATAATGTTCGCACCGAAAAGTAGGGGCCGAACCGCCAGGAATGTTGTAAAATATTACTGCCGAGATGTTAGGTTGCCTTAGGTTAGGATATATAACATTGTAGACGTAAATAATGTTCCCGCCGAGAAGTAGGGCCGACACGTCAGGAATTTTATAAAATATTAACGTCGAGAGGTTAGGTTTTGTTGGGTTAGGTTATATTTGTTTGTATTTATATATAATGGTCGAGCGGATAAAATGTATCATGTTTGGAATACCTTGGGTTGAATATGCGGGCTACGAAATCCTAGGGGGTTACGAATGACCCAGATCCAATAAGTAATTAAATGAGACCAACACTACAGGCCCTTGGAAAGCATCTCGGACCCTGGGTGTCGAATTAGTTGCCAGGGAATCTCTTGGCGCTGTTGGTAATAGCACAGCTTCAATAGGGGGTTGTATGAATCCAATTCTAAAGGCCCCTGTTACAGTATGTTCGGTCCCATGTTTCGAAGTAGTCGGCTATAGAACTCCTGGAGCGATTACTACTGGCCAAGAGCCAATAAGTACTTAAATGAATCCAATATTAGGGGCCCCAGGCACGGCATATCCGGCCCTAGGTGTCAAATAAGTGGAGGTTGACGAACTTCTGGAGGGGTCGTTAATGGCCAACATACAATATATACTTAAATCAAACCAATACTAGGGTCCACAGACATGATATGTCCGACCCTATGTTTCGTATAAAGAGGTAGAACTCATGGATTGGTTATTAATGGCGCAGAGCGAATCAGTACATAAGTGAAGTCAATTCTAGGGGTACCAGATACGGCATGTCTGGCTCTGGGAGTCGAAATATGCGGAGAGCGAACTCCTGGAGCGATCACTAGTGGCCCATAGACAATATGTACTTGAATGAAAAAAATTCTAGAGGCCCGAGATTCGGTATGTCATCTCCTAGGTGTAGAATTTGTAGGAGCGGCAGCTGATGCGTTACGATGCACGCGTGTCTCCGCCATTTATTGCGAAAATCGCGGAATCATTCGGTGTCAAGGAGTATCGAAATCTCGAGATCCGTGTAGCAGATACAAACGCGAAATGCCACTGGTCGCAATTTTTGTTCGCAGGCACATCTGCAAGCATTATGACTCTACGCTAGCCACCCCTTTGGAACGTCGCATCTTAGGACCTCGCGCTTTTTCTTGGACTTTCTGCTTTGCCAATCAATGCGGAAAATGGAAAAATGAATTCCTCGTATCCTATATCGCGTTGTGTGTGCTTACGCGAACGTGCTACCCTTCCTCAATTACACGGCGTTATAGGCGGTTATAAAACTGTATCAACGAACTTCTAGTTCAAATAGTTCATGGTATCATTTCCTATACGCGACGATAAGAAAATCCAAGGTACAACGAAAGCTACTTACAGCCAGTCTACGAAATTTCTAATAAAAATCTCGCGATCCCTCCCATCGGCGGAGGGGGGAAAAACTCAGCTTAAATCTTCATGGAGTTTTAATAAAAACTTTAAGAGAAATTATAAGAGCATTAAAGTTTCGTAAGAAATAAAACCTTGCTGTGTTTATAGAAGCTTTTCCCTGGGAAAAAATCGTTCGCTGGCTCCCGATAAAAATTCCTCTTATCACATTCCAGTCATCGTTCGCCACAGATTATCAACAGTGGTACATCGTAACGGACAAACAAAAAAAGAAGGGAGCAGTTAAGCTCGCCAACAGATCACGGACCAATCTAGCTGCGAATTTAAATGATAGCGCCGATTTAAAAGGTCGGTTGGAAAGCATCCAATATTAACAATACATTGCTTGCTTTTCAAAAGAGGTAGCACTGATCGTTCGGAGAAGATTAAAGGTCCATTCTCACCGTCTATGCGGGAGATTAAAGCGGAGACCCTTGCGCCGGCCGCGAAGTCGCTCGTGAAACAACAAGAGCACGGCCGCTGAACCAATGTAAACCCATCAAATGGAAAAATCGCTCCATTAGCGAGTGTTCTCGAAAGTAAACGAGGGATACCTATCGAGAACAAAAACAACTTCCCTCTTCTAAAGTGCAGTTCCGTATAATCGAACAAAGATATATCGTCAGAAGAATAATCAATCCACTTTACACGTCACGGGAATGGAGACTTTTGTCTCCAATTATTTCCCAGTAGACGGTCTTTGCGTGCCATTAAGGATTCCCTGTGTTCCCACCTTGGTCCCCTTTTGACTTGCAGGGGATGCTGCGTCGCCGCGGAACTCCATTCTATGGGTTCTTTCTTCTCGCGGACGAAAGAACGTACGCGACCACGTTCGAAAATGTATCCGTGGAATTCGCTTGACGAAAAATATTTTGTAGCACTTGAATGCCAGGTGGAAACGCCGTCATGGAACTCGTCGAAATGATTAAAATCCTTAGAAAAATGCCACGCGGATTCCTCAATCGAACCAAGGAGTGATCACAACCATCTGTTTCGCGCACATGTACCTTATACAAGCCTGTATAATTGAACGGATCCCGAATACGATTGAGAAAGTTACGACAACATATGTTGTCATAGACAATGCAGATGTCAGCGGCTCGAACCAGACCAATTAGGGCGAGGAGCTGATACAAATGTACAATATACAGTCGTAATTACATGCACCAGTTAAACGATCCAACAATGGGGATTTGCTGATCACTTCGCGCTGAATTCCTTCTACTGGTCGCGACTAAGAGATCGATCATTAAAAGATGACAATTCAGATTCCGTTTGAATAAATTCACGACAGATTATCTCTGTCACACGCGTGTCAAATTTTAACACCACTGTAATTAACGATATTTACTAATCTAGTAAAACCATCGATCAAAGCTCCATTAGACGAAACGCTGCTGTTAAACGACACGGGATATTCAGATTGTTTGCAGGATTAGAGCATCAGATTACTTCGACGGACGGTTAATCAACATCTGCCGGGCTACTGTAATTAGAAAGGTATTTACGGTAACCCCTTCAGTTGCGGATTCTACAGGATGTCTAAAGTCTTTTAGAAAGTGTAATTTCTCTTTCAGGGGTTGAGAAGGAACGGAACACAATATTGGCTACTAATTTTCGCTATTGAGGATAATGGTAGACTGTCGTGATAAAATTTCACGAAAACATGCATTCTTGTATGTAATATTTGTTATCAGTTTAACTTTATACCTCGAAATACGGGGGTAGATGAAAAAAATGTTCAAACACGAACAATGGAAGAATCCCTGAATTTTTCCCTCGGCATACTGTTCTTCTTATTCTCTTCCTCTTCAATATTGGCTTCTTATTTTCTCTTGATGAAGGCATCGCTCCCAAAATCCACATCCAGATAGTAATATGTACTACCCAGTATTCACCATATCCAGTTTTGTTGCTCTCTTTTCAAACAAATTTTCAAGTTTCTTACTAATGCTGGTTCGTTTCCGTAAACCGTCAAATTCTCTAGTGAATTCGTCAAGCGATAAAACAGAAATGAACTACTTACAACATGAATTACTGATTTCATCAACTGAAAGGTAAAAAATGAATCCTTCGGATATTCCATTCAAATTATCACCCACGGATAAGAGAAGATTAGGAAATCAAAGTTACCGTTGAAATTACCCGTGAAGATAATTGAATTAAAGACATCTGAGACCTCCAAAATGTCAATTTAAGCTGGAAAGTGTCATGAGAATCGAAGACCAAGTTTAATACGCTCTGCAAGGAAGTATGTTTACCTCACCTAAATCGTCCAATAACCGTTTAACGGGGCTCGATCGATTCCTACCAACCTATCGCTGTTCCCGCGAAATCACCGTTTCCATCGATACATCTGACAATAAACCTGGCATGTGCCTACTCCGAGAGACGGGGCGAAACGGGGTCCATTTCGTACGATTCAATCCTATCGAGCGCGGCTGCCCTTCGATAAAGTAACGGCCTTATTAAAGCCCTGTAACTCCATTGTTCCGACAGATATTTAGCCCACGAACGCGTCAAACCTGGACACGAGCACGGAAAGGAGATCAAGTAATATAACCTTCGTTTCCGAGGCTTTCCTTCAGGATTCGCAGCCGCGCGAAATTTATTGGACAAAGAGGAAAGACCGTGCCTCGAAACGGACTAATTAACGCGCAAGCAGTGTTAAAATAATGGATGCTCGCGTTGAATCGCGACGATCCACGGTTAGATAGGATACAACGGTTATAGCGCGAGGGGTTAATTTTCTGGAAGAGCGATTAGGGGATCGCTGCGCGGGCTGGCAACAATAAGATGTCGCTTAAAGAGATTATATTGGCTTTCGAGATAGCGTTAACCGAGTGGTAATTAATTCTGCATCAATTGTATAGATTATATCGACATCGCGATAGCTTCGTTCCTAAGCTATCATATTCTCGGATTATTAAAATTTCATTCGATTAACTGCGCGAGGGTGATCCATCAACGATACTGCTGATCGTATCGGTCTATAGAAAGGCGATCGATAAATCTGATTTATAGAAACTAGGAAAATCACTCTCGATCAAATCGCAGTTTGGCTCCGTGCCAACCAAATGAAAACGCTTGTACTAAGAGTAATCGGATCAACGTATTATGGCTACAAAAAGCATTCGCACGAGCGAGATTTCCACCGACGCTGTTCAAATAAATGGATTTCCAGGGTATTAATCTTTTACAGTCACTTGAAGGTACTATCAGAAGTGATGGAGAATTTAATATGAATGCATTGAACACAATTAATCAATACACCGATGCTAAAATATGTACTACGGTGCACCAGGACTCTGTATGCGCCTGTTGCGGCCACTGGCTCCTTCGATTTGGATACGAGAAATTTAGTGGTAATATTCCACGCTTAACTGATAGCCAATGTTTGATCGAGGTTAGTTCCTGCTTTGACTATGCACGTGTAATGCTCGGAGTTCCAACTATGCGGTATTCTTCTGTAATTTCGAAAATGTGCAACACTCGCAGAGATATTTACTGGTTCGTTATTGCATCATGATTAATAACTTAGCTCAAAATAAACTCCACGATATTAATGCACTTCACGTATCTGTAATACAAAGCTTCAACCCTTAACCTCTAAGTTGATTGCATACACAATATACGTATGAATAATTAATCTTCAAACATTTCCATTCCTCTGCAAATAGATTAAACCGCTCTCAAACAGAGCGAATCAAATTTAACCCTTTTGTACCATTCAAATAGTTTCAACCAAATTGCCTCGAACCGTCTCGGTGCAACAAACACGTACATCTCGTAGAGAACGATATTCGATACGTTTCTCCTCCATTAGCATAAGATTATTAGATCGATAGGTCTTATTATGCGATGTGGTGGATTCACAGAGACGCTGCGTACTTTTGCAGGACCAGGACATGTTTGTCACGGGAGGCAGGTGGTGCGGCGGAACAACTGTTGGCTGGCCGTACTGGCCGTGTCAGTGGTGCTATCGATTCTGCGAAACAGTTTGGCGGGCGAACGGTATCCGCTCGATTATGGTAACAACCAGCTGTCGGTTAACCGCGCCGAAGTCGCTTACTGGGCTCGCGGCGCTAATGAAACATCCCTGAAATTCCAAAACCATTCAAATACTCCGTCATCCCGGCACCCTTAAAAGTTATCATTGCCATCAACTACCGCTCGGCAAACGTTCCGTCCACTCGTCAAGAATGACATCACGGAGGAGTCGTCGAGAGCAATTTCCTGGCGAACCGCCCAGGCGGTGGACGCGAATCAAACCGACGAAGATGACGATCGATCGATCCGGTCGAGCGATCGTCGACTCGCGGATCCCGACCCGTCGAACGACTGCCACAAGGAACGACGCGATAAACGCCGAGCCGGGCCAACTGCCAGGGGATCGACCGGATTCACCGGGAGTTCAGTGAATATTCCGGAAGAGCCCCGCTTATCCTCCCGGGTTTCCCGTGTCGCGATGAAAGACGTCGCTAGAGAGGCGGCGATGCGACCGTTGATTACGGTCACGTTGTTGTGGATTCGTGCAATGACGACTCGCTAAAGGCTTTCAGACGAGAGAACAAGGACGTGAGAAGGCAAAGGGGATTCAGTGGCGAGCTTCGACGTCTTCGGATGAAAAGATCCTATAGGGTGGACGGTCAAAGGACTATGGACTATTTTCAGGGTGACGGTATCGTGGGTTCTCGGAGCTTGGGAGATGGCGAGGAAACCGCAATGGAAGCGACATTCGACTGAGATTCCTGAATCCGTTGTTTCTATCGGTAAAGCATTCGAAACAGGATTGAAATCGGAGAAATTCGCGGATCCAGGGGGATTGAGTGGTAGGAAGCCGTCGGAAGGCTCGGTTGAGCAATATTTAATCGATTCCGCCGAGTCTTCCACCTCTATTAATCAGCCATTAAGGATTGGACGGTTGAAATTGAAAACGCTGACGGGTCGAAAAAGATTAAAAGACGCGAAGAGACGAGCATCTACGAAAGGTAAGAAAAATACGCGAGATGTTGAGCCCAAAGGATACATCCAGAAACGATATTTCATTGAAACTCCTAAATCTTCCGCTTCTATTAATGAACTGTTCGACGGAGAATTGAAACCAAAAGGGAAATCGGGAAATAGAAGTCGACGGACATGATAATTCCATGTATCAGTTGATGAGCAGAAGGTCCATTAAAAATTCGGGAATAAAACTTGACGAAGAGCCGAGGTCGTTCGATTCTGGTGATGTAATAAATCTGGAGTGGTCGTACCTCTGCCAGAATTCGGGATCCTCGAATTGCGAGCCGCGAGGCAAAAGAGTCAAAGCAATCAAGACAGAAGGGAGGACTCCTCATTCTTCAGAGTTCGAAGGTTCCTGGTGAACCTCGACGTCTCGTAAATCAACGTTGATTCGGAGAGAGATGGAGTATACGCGCCAGTTGAATGGAATCTCCGTGAAACAGATATCAACAAATGGAAGCGATGATGAGGCAGACAGGAGAACCCGTGGAAATTTTTCGATCCGCGAGAAGAGAAATATTATTCCGTCTAGCGACGCGGTCGCGTTGGATTCGTCGCAATACGATGGAACTTCATTGAATGTTACTTTCAACGAAACGACAAATGATTTTTTGGATAACGATGCGAAAATTGTTGAGACAGAATTGGAGATCGACTTCATTTCAGAGAACGTTAAGTATAACTCACTGGACGATCGAGATGCTGCAGCACACGTACAGCAGTGGAATGATTCGACGTTAAATTTGAGTACTTTAACATTGAGCAATGAATTCAGTTCAACAAGTCACGACGGAAGCACAGGATGAGTTAACAGAGTAACACTCGAAGCACCAGATGTGGTGAGTGAGAACGATTCACTGCTATCGGATAGCTCGATGTTAAATGGCAAACCGAATTCGACGTTGAAATGACAATGCACAGTTACCGGAAAACGTTTCAAGTCTAACTAACGATGTGATCTCGATAAGACTCAATTTGAGCGCGGATTCGTCGCAAGATATGGAATTAGACGCTCCGCGGAGCGAGATTGATAAGGCTAAAGAAGAGGCGAATAAAGCGACAACGGAAGAGGCTTCTGCGCAAAGTAACGTGACAAAGGAGTCTGACGGCGTCCTCGTGAACTCCGAGCATAGCTCTGTTGCGGCGCCAAGGAGTGCCTCGTACCTAAGAAACGACATGAACTGTTTAACCGAAAGGGGCTATACGTCGGAGAACAGTGGCCTTCCTGAATTCGGCGAGGGAAATTCCGACGATACGTTCAGGAACTCATCTTCGACTGAGCAAGAGCGGAAGATTACGAAGGATATCAAAATAAACGCGAACCATAAGCAATCGCTCGTGAATAAAACGAAATATTCGAAATCGAAGTTTCCTTTAACCCCTTCTGAACGACCATCCGCGTCTAGAAAAGCCGTTATCCAAACAATTGGGACGATACAACGGTTCGATACAGCTACGGATGGTTTGACAGAAGATGATGAAGTAACGTTTAACGATCCTCTAATGGTTTCGAAGAAACGGCAACCCGTCGGTTCAAGGGCGACAGAGTCGTTGAATCGAAATATTCAAACATGACTGCGACATTAAGCCTGATGAACCGTCCGTCGGGTTTAGCTCGAAAAATGAGAGGGCTCAAACCCGCTCGTTGGATAATGGAACTGTGAATGAAGTTAATCCGTCCGACGGGTTTAACTCCTTGAGCACGATGCCCATCCTGGTGATCGATCATCCTACGAGAGAACGAAAGTCCAGGTCGTCCACGGTGCAAACTTCGACATCGACGAGCCTGAAACTTGATTCATCTATGAAGGTCGGAGGCCCGGTGTCGGGACGAACTTCTACGCCGACGTGGGTCAAGGACGAGGTCCAACGAAGAACCGCCTCGACCATGCAAATGGAATACGTCCAAGCGAATGCCAGCAACGATGCTCCCGGGGGGCTAAGAGTCTCGTTGACACGTCCACTAGAATTCGTCTCCAGAGTGCAGGATTGATCAAAGGTTTCGCTCCCGTTTGAAAAGTACGAATGGTTCTCTGGACAACTACCTTAACGAAAATCTCGCGCTTTCGTCTACAGAGAGGGAACAACTTCCAGTTACCGCCGAAACGTCGACCATCGGATTGATTAACGACGTGAACCAATTTTTGTTCACTTTTGACATGATCGCCACTTCTTCTGACCATGAACCGTTACCATGGACGAGGCGTCCTCGCAAACGACGAACAACTCGTCGCATGAGCTGGAACCGCCGAATCAGTGGCCAGTTAAGCACAGCGCGATGGTCGAGTATAATCTAGTGTTGAGTCGTCTAATGATGGTCCATGAGAGGAAGGATACCATCACCTGCGGGCCAGTGATGCCGCAACATGACGTTCAAGCGCTCGAGGTGATGCTTTACACTCTGGACAGGCTCAACGATCGTGGAATTGTACCCGGTGTTAAGATCGGCGCCTACATTCTCGACGATTACGACAAGGATACGTACGGCTTGGGAATGGCTGTGGACTTTATCAAAGGTACGTGTTGTTTTGTCAGTTGATTAGCTGAAGGCTGATAATTCAATGGTCGTCGGTGTCCGATGTTGTAGATTGATGTTATGATTGACGAGTGCGATGCATTCGCGCGTCGGAAATGTAAATTCGTACGAGTTTCAGCAATACCCGCGAGCAACTGTCAACGTGTTTAATACGTTATTGATTAGAGAAACAATTCGAGTTAAACGACTAAGAAAATTAAATTTCTCTTTAAAGGAAAAAGATGTTCCGTTTCACCACATTGTTACTAATTATTTGCGAAGATCAGAAAAATGGAAAGAACACCGCTTATTTGCCGACTTCATTCTTTTCGAGAGGTATAGAGAATGTTCGATTTGCTTAAGTTCGTTCATTTCCAAGATACGACAAGTGAAATTGACAATGTGAAACTTCGCGAATATCTCACGGAGGTCTACGGAACCATTGCGTACTCTGAATTTTTCAATCCAACAATACAATCACATGCATTCACATTATAGGGAGAAAAATGAAATTCCGCGAATGTAGGTCACGCTGTGGGCACGATTCCACTGAAACTGTGAAAATTTTAACTGCTTTGAAGGCTAGGAGAATCTCACAGCGATAGCTCAAAGAAGCGATAAGATGTTCAGCGTGCGCGATGCTTTATATGGAAAATTCCGCTCGTGTAACGAACTTAAGCGGCGCGGTGCTAGATGAAATCGCGGCAACTTTCTTCCAACTTTTTCGTTCTCTCCTCTCTGTCACGAGTCATGTTAATCTATTATTCTCCGCGAAATGCCAGGTCCATGTTTACCAAATGAATCAACCCGACAGGAAGTTTCATCAACCTTCAAATCAAAGAACGAACGTAGTATAATAAAAGAAGCCTCGTCACGCGTACTTGAACTTCGTCGAATTTTACATCGGTTACATCGCGTTCTTTGACGTAACGAATTCGTCTGTGGAAATACCGAACCGTTGTTTTTACTTCTTGTATTTCATTTTATCACCCTTTCTCATTTCGAAGCGAGTGTGAATACATTGTATACATTGTGTCGGAGATTCGTATTGTCGTTTTTTCTCTCTAATGATTCTTCAGTAAATTCTCGACCTAGATATTTGGCCAATGCCAGATGTTAATTTATCCTTTCTACACGATTATCGATGCGCGACCAGGTTTGATAGATTCTAGGACCGTTTCTTTCGACAGTGAACATGAGCCTCTATAGCGATGCAGTGGTGATGAAAAATTGTATCCCTTGAAGAAAGAAGAGTATACTCTGTTGGGATACCGAACGGAAAGTTACACAAAACTCCGCTCGGAACGGAGAAGAAAAATTTGTATTTCTACTTCAGGTTCTAAAAATATGCAATGCCTAACGAGCTGAACGCTACGAAAATGAAATTTCAATAGAAACATCTATGACCTAACGACCATTACATAATTATGAATTAATTTCAGCATACGGTTTACGTTTCCCCAGAGATTCAAATCCTGTATATTTAATCTAATTTGCTTCCTTTGAATGGAATCAACACACGGATTACGTTTTTGCTAGTGGGTAATTTCGCGGGGCATTGAAGCAAACCAGTTAACGAATTGTTAGCGCAGAGCTATTTTGATTGACGTGAATGATAGCTCCAGCGAAAACGCGCGCTGGACCTACAATCAAGTTTCTAATTAACACAATTCAGAGGGCGCAAACTGCTTCGCTGTAAAGCCTATCGTGTGTCGAGCGAAGTTTCTTTAATCGAACCATTTTCACAAAGTAATTTGGTATTTAAAATTGTTAACGTACGCAACTACTGAATTATTACTGTGTCACAAACACAATAAAGATCAACTGAATAGTTAACATCGCTAATCTAAATGTCGAAACTTCAAAATGATTCTAACATTAATACACGTTCTCCAAAGTTATCTAGTAGTTGTCATATTTGTCTTTCAATTAGAATAAAAATTAAGATATAATATAACAAGAAGCGGCACTAGACAATTCTGAAACGATAAGCTCTATAGAATTCAATTTCCTCGAGAAGGAAATCGTAAATGCAGAGCTATCACACTGCTAGTTTACCGTGAGATAGTTTGCATTCGTGATAGACGTGCGTTATATCACGATACTGCACTCTCCTACAGAAATAGGTAATTAGGATTTCCCTTGTTCCGAAACAATCAGAATCTACAGCAAAAACATGCGACACTGCTTTTAAATACCCATCGAGATGCAACAAAACAGAACAATACAGCCTCATCCTTTTACGTACAAAAAAGATGTAAGAACGCGTGTATAAAAGACCGCCTCATCCGAATGAAAGCATCTTTCCTACCCTTCGCCATTGTTAGATTTCCGTGTAACGAAGAATACTTGACGTTTCGTTTGCTTCCATTATACAGGCTAGGGGAACTCCATTCCCCAGAGTAGATCATCTCTTAACTAGAGAAGACATTCAGTCGCTGGCGGCTGGACCGTTACGAGGCATAAAAATTCCAATGAAAAGAACACAACTTCCCATGCACTCGGCGGTAAAGTAAAGTGCGGATATTAAAATTTGATGTCCGTAGCAATAGCCCGACACTCGGTGAAAGCGAATTCGCATTGGAAGTTGACATTATTCATGTGTTTCCGCGAGATCACGTCGCGATACTGACAATTTCACCGCTGCACGAATGCGAAAGC
Organism: Xylocopa violacea; assembly: GCA_963969225.1. Taxonomy (NCBI): domain Eukaryota; kingdom Metazoa; phylum Arthropoda; class Insecta; order Hymenoptera; family Apidae; genus Xylocopa; species Xylocopa violacea. Next base: position 18,853,147 of record CAXAJV010000653.1, read on the forward strand.
AGGCGAACGAAACGTCCAAACACTGCAAAGATGAGGCAGAGCGGACATAGCGTTTCTAAATGAAAAACTCTGGCAGAAGTATAGAATTACTGAATTCCTTTTATAAGTTGCTGTATGAGAATGCAATGCTAATACAAATTTCGAGATTGATGTCGCGAATGTTTCAAAAAATTCGCGAGATTTTCTGTCTTTGCTTGTTGCGCGGTTCTAACGATTTCTGATCGACTAATTGAATTCTTGTACGAATATAATACACTTGCAACATATACGCTATTTGATTGAATATCGGTAAGGAGATTTTCTGCTCCGTGCTGCGATTGTATCTACAACGAAATTTGCTTCTGAAGAAATCTAGAATCCCGCATAGATAACATGCAGGCATCGAGACGAGTCGATACGGAGGTGTCGTGAAGCTTTCCACGGTGCACTGCAAGCTCAAGTATCGCCTGTCGGTAAGCTCGTGATACTCTGCAAGCTCAAGTCGACAACTTCGTCTCGATTTATCCTAGTACCGACGAGCTACAAGATAGGCCACTGATCTAATGGAATTTTATGACCATTACTGTCCGAAATATTGATCGCGTACAAATTTTTACACCCTGTACAATATAGGATTCGAAATTGATAAAGTAGCAGTTCTTGCAAGATTCGTGGATATATTTTACGCAAAAGGGAGGACCGAATTAAAAATTTTCCAAAGCTCATAAAATGTGAATTATTGCAGACATAAAACCTCTTGCCAGATAAAGATTTGATTTAAATTAAAATCCAAAAAGACTAGAGAGAAAGTAGAATTCTTCGACGGTTCCAGGTTGATGCCACGAGAGTAAAATTTTACTTAACTTAATTTAAATTATGGCTTCAACTATTACCTGAAGTACAACGTAAATAGAATTTCCAAGTCCTGAAAAGGACTTAGATAATTTAAATTGTACTGCAAAATACTCGATGCTAAAAATACCAGTAATCCAGTTATTCTAATCTCGCGCAAAGTTAATGAAATAATGGAATGAATGAGTATCATAGAAAATTGTTGAAAGTAAATCTATGAAACCTTTGATCAAGTGAAAAATCTATCTATCTCTATCAAAAGCTACGACCACCATCTTTTAACTAGTTTGGTACATCTAGCATCAAGTTTACTACAATACTTATGTCTACAAGCCCAGTCCTTAGCATGATATCGTCTTTCAGAGACCAGGATCTCGAAAACATTACCAAGTACCCAGGTCCACCAACGAGGAGGTGACTACGCAGGAACACATCCATATTTCCCTAATCCCATCCACCCTCCATTACATGTTGACGATCTCGGTACAGAAGGTACCGAGATCCAACTCTACTTGAATTCAATACACGCCAAATCCATGGTACATTTTCTTAGAAATTGTAACGTGGACTTTACGAATCGCGAAAGGGAAGAAGGGACTGGAAGTATATATCATGTTCTTATCCAGAGAGTAATTTACAAAGTCTCTTTATCGACACTTTAGAAACATTAAAGCGTTTCTCAAAAGGGATTACGATGCGATAAACACTAAACTCTATTATACTCTATTCTGAAAAAAAGAAATTAAAAAGGTAATTAAAGTTGGACAAACTTGTGATAAGTAATAAATCAAAGAGAAAAGTGAACATAACATTCGCGACGTGACCAAAGGTACTCTACATACTCACGTGGTACTACGTAATCACGTAGATTTGCTAACTAAATGTTTCCGGCGCTGTCCACTTTCCAAACCACGGTCTTTTCGACCCATGGAGCTACTCATGGCAGCGACTTACGTGTAACATTAAGTTAGCGTGCTCACTACTTGCTTGCCACATGCGATGCATGCCAGCGAGTACGCAGAGTAATAAAACTGTTACTGATAAACATCAGTAGTGTGCAAATGGAGACTAAGAATAATTATATTCAATTTCGATAAAACGGGGATTTTGAGGAAAAATTCTATGGTTTCGCTCTTGATAAGACAATGTACATACTCCCTTACAATTTCATTACAATTATTATCACAATTACTATTATCTAATTATAATTACTATTATCTATGACTAATAATATACGCATCTAGCGGCGATCCAACGGCGAACGTAGAAATATCTGTTGAAATTATTTATTGACATCACAGGAATTTTATTATAGAAATCATAAAAATTGGATAACAGAATGGAAATGAAAAGAATTGGTTGAAATTCGACTCAAAACCATTGAATTTTTGACAAGAACGGAGAAAATACGTCAAATTTCACGATTCCCTAATAATCATTCTCAATTATAATTTCGTACAGCCTATTTGCGTGAAACAATTGGAAAGAACCTTGGAAAACGTGGAAATGGCAATTTCTTTACGTAAAACAATACCATGCGTCAAACGCTGCATTCGCCGAAAATATCATTTCCTCATTTCCAAATTTAAAGAGAATAATGAAGTCACTTTGCGACTACAGAATTAAATTTTCTGTTGTTGTAATTATTGAAATCAAGAGCCAACCTTTGATCAAGGGAAGATACCATGGAGACAGAAAGAGAGAGAAAGAGATATGGAGAGAGAGAGATGCCGGATTATTTAAACAATTCCCTGATTTTCCACCGTCGCATATATTTCTTTAATCACAGAATGATTACTTCTATTTCAACTACACCTGCTCTCAGTTTCAATACTTAAGATAACTCATCTACCGATCACTGAATAGATTACTAATACCGAATGAATTGATTAGCATGAGAATAGTCATGGGAAAGGAACAAAGATGGAACGTAATTAAATTATATTAATGGAGAATATGTAGTAAGTTATATCACGACATCCAGCCGCGTTCCAGCGGCGAAGGGAGGGGTTAAAATAAATCAGAATAAACCAAAAACTAAGCGGATTTCCGAACATCAATCACCTACCCATCGAACATTAAAGAATCAAACAACCCTCCTTCGATGAGGCACGATAAATTTAACAAGTTATATCAAGTCATCCAACGGCGGTCCAGCAGCGATCCAGCGGCGAACGCAAAAATTAACTTAAACTATATCTTATTCTCTAATTACACTAATTATATAATCTACGTGCGTAGTCCTTAGCATGATATCGTTTTCGGGAGGCCGGTCTCTCGAAAACGTTACCAAGGGCCCAGGTCCACCCCGTGGAGGTGACTACGCAGGGACCCATCCCTAAACCCTAATCCCATCCACCCTCCATTATATATTTACGATCTCGGTACAGAAGGTACCGAGATCTGACTCTACTTGAATTTAATACACGCGAAATTCATAATACATTTCCTAAAATCTATCAGATATTTAGAAACTGCAGTATGGACTTTACGAAAGGGGTGACGAGAAATACCACTGTCTTACCCGAAGAGAGATTTATTAAGTGACTCTTCCAACACTTTCGACAAACGAAAGTGTCTCGCAAAAGGTTCTACGGTACGATACTCTAAATTCTACTATTATATTAAAGAGCATTCCAATCCGATGCTTCCGCGTTAGCCATTTGGCAAACCGTACCCGACGCGAATCGCGAGCAAGTTTTATGCCACGTCTTACGTCGAAACAATCGCAACCGCGCTCTCCCCGACGGTGAGTGAGATGTCCATCTGAACCCCAGCGAGGCCCAACTCTAGGATTGCTCTGCGATAGAGACGAACCTCGTGGAACCGCCCGAATCCGTCTTACAGCAGGTCAGACCCCAGCGCCTCGGGTTGGGAAACACTCAGCCCGCTCCATCGTGAGCGCGTCCACGGCTGAACCCGTGAAGATCCAGGTGGCCACGACAAACACGCATCGGTTTGATTGAGTCGCAACTGTTTCCCTGCGTGACGATTAAAATCTAAATCTCGAGCGAAGGAGAAAAAAAGGAAAGGGAAAAAAGGAAGAAGAAAAAAAGAGGAAATCTACGTGAAGCGATCTTACGAAGCATAAAGTTAGAGTGCTCGAGCAAATAAACGCGAACTAATTTACGCGAGAAAAATTAAAAGTTCTGTCTTGATAAACGAGGGGTGCAAGAAAGGGGAGCAGTTATTTCTCTCTCCGGGTAAGAAAACGTATTTCTTTACAATACGATTACAATTAAATTACAGAGATATACAATATACAAGTACTTATGACTAAAAACGCACGCATCCGTCAGCGATCCAGCGGCGATCCAACGGCGTTCCAACGGCGAACAGAGATTTAAGTAAACCAGAATAAACCAGAAAGAAAGTGATTTTCTAACCATCAAATATCAAACCATCGATCATCAAACCATCGATCATCAAACCATCAAACATCAAACCATCAAACATCAAGCCATCAAACATCAAGCCATCAAACATCAAACCATCAAACCTTCAAACGTCAAACCATCAGTCGTCGAACGATCAAACAACCCTTCATCGAAGGGACACCATAGCGAGATAGAAGTCACCATATATAATTAATAATAAAAACGGGGGAAATCGGGATAAAAGGGGATGATTATCTTATTAAAATTACATTACATGAATGTACAAATTGGATGGCAATAATTAACTTAAACTAAACTATTCGCAGTCCAATTTAAAGTTTCAAAGTCCTGAGAAGGACTTGGAAATTTCAATTGTACTGAAAAAGACTCGACGCTAGAAGTACCAGTGATTAAATTATTCTAATCTCTAACGAAATTAATGAAATAATAAAAAATTGTTAAAAGTGAATCTATGAAATCTTTATACAAATGAAAAATCAAACTATCTCTATTAGAAGCTACGAACCACGATCTTTTGATCAGCTTGGTATTTCTAGCGTCAAGTTTACAATTATACTTATGTCTACGCGCGTAGTCCTTAGCTTAATATCGTTTTCGAGAAGGCAATCTCTCGAAAACGTTACCAAGGGCCCAGGTCCACCCCGTGGAGGTGACTACGCAAGGACCCACCCCTAAACCCAAATCCCATCCACTCTCCATTACATATTTACGATCTCGTTACAGAAGGTACCGAGATCTGACTCTGTTTCAGTTAAAAAACCGAGATCCATAATACATTTTCTAAAATCTACCAAAGAATTCTAGAAATTGCAGTATGGACTTTACGAATCGCAAAAGGAAACACTTTCTTATTCAGAGAGAAACATTATTATAGAATGATTATACGATGATTCTATTTTACAAAAGTTAAAGTATTGCACAAAAAGCAATACGAAAGGATACTTTAAATTCTATTATTCTACTTTAAAACGACTCAAAATTAAACGGAATAAATCAAAGTGTGTGTTTCCCTCTGAATAAGAAGAATGTGTTTCCGTACAATTTTATTACAATAATCAGTACAATACATATACAAAGTTTGGTACAGTAATCATAACAATTTCATTACAATAATCATAACAATTTCATTACAATAGTCATAACAATTTCATCATAGTAATCATATAAATTTGATAACAAAGGAAGTGGAAAGGATTAGGGGTATTATTCTCGACGAAGTTGGTGAAGTTGTTGAAATTCGCCCCAAAACCAATGAATTTTTGACAAGAACGGAGAAAATACGTCCAATTTCAAGATTCTCTTAATAGTGATTCTCCTAATAGAATTTCGTATAGCCTGTTTGCGTGAAGCAATTGGAAAGAATCTTAAAGATTGTGGAAATGGAGATTTTTTGACGTAAAACAATACCATAGTGATATATCCAACGTTGTATTCACCGAAAATACCATTTTCTTATTTCCAAATGTAAAAAGAATAATGAAACCACTTTGCGAACACAAAATAGATAAATATAAAATCATTCTCATCATCAACAATCAGACCAATCTCTTTCGAGAACAAACACCACAAAGAGATAGAAATTGCCATAGATTATGCAGGTTTCTCTTAAACGAGCCCCTGAGTTTTGACCGACGTGTTTTTATGAATAGAATATGAATAGAAAATGAATGATTTTATCGCTGACAACAAAGAAATGCGAGATACCGGTTTCGAAACAACTATTCTACCACATATCGAAGAATCTGTTAGTACCCAATGAACTGGGATACCATTTTTACGAACTAATTAAAGCGAGAATAACTACGCTCGGTTGTGATAAGTGAGAGAAGTCAGGATAAGAAGGAAAGGGTTACACAATTACAAATTTACATTACACAAGTGTACAAATATAATAGTAAAAATTAACTTAAATGAGTCAGGATAAGAGGGAAAGGCTCACACAATTATAAATTTACATTATATGAGTACAAATATGATCTTATAAATTAACTTAAACTAAACTATTTGCTGTCCAATTTAAAGTTTCAACGTCCTGAAAAGGACTTGGAAAATTTAAATTGTATTGCAAAATATTCGGTGCTAAAAGTACCAGTAATTAAATTATTCTAATCTCGCGTAAAGTTAATGAAATAATAGAATGAATGAGCATCATGGAAAATTGTTAAAGGTAAATCTATGTAATCTTTGTACAAGTGGAAAATCTATCTAGCTTTATCAGAAGTTACGAAGCATGGTCTTCTAACTAGTTTGGTACTTCTAGCACCGAGTTTACAACAATACTTATGTCTACGCGCCTAGTCCTTAGCTTGATATCGTTTTCGAGAGAGCAGTCTCTCGAAAACGTTACCAAGGGCCCAGGTCCACCACGTGGAGGTGACTGCGCAGGGACCCTTACTTACATGCAGCATGCGATGCATGCAAGCGAATGCGCAGCTAAATGATTTATTAATACCAAGCAAATATGAATTTATTTGCACTAGATCAATTAGTAATTCTGTTTTCTTAAACGAGAAGTATAAGGAAAATAGGGATAGGTTGTGTTTACTTTGGGTAAGATTATTTATTTTATTTAGCATATAAATCTAAATTAATTCTAACTAAAGATGTATTCTCATCCCTCGGCGATCCCACGAGTAACGCAGAAATTTGATTTATTTTCACAGAAATCTGAAGTACGAGATAAAGGAGCGAGATCAGATACCAACGAAGAATGACAGAGTAAGAATTCGAACGAAAAGAGATGCGAAATAAAACAGAATATGGAATAATGGAATAATATCGACACTTGACAAGAACATCGCAACGAACATTGATATCCTTACGCAAATAACTTAAATCTGACTCTTGAATCTGACTCTTAAATTTAACTCTTAAATATAAGTCTTAAATCTAATGTTACTCGATATCGTTTTAGAAAGACCGGTCTTTCAAAAACGTTATCAAGGAATTAGGTCCCTGCATACTTGCCTCCACGTTTAGAGATGAGTACGCAGGGACCTATCCCCAAACACAAATCCCATCGACCCTTCCATTATATGCAGCCTCGGCACTGAGGTACCAAGATTTCATTCAACTTTTCTCTTAAACTTGTGTAATGCCAAATGGATACGGTGCGCAGCACGGCTATTTGCTTACGCACGCAACTTATTAGGAATTCTTTTATCGTTACTCTAATACACTATTTTTATTTTGTTATATCGTTACTTTAATAAACTATTTTTATTATAAATCTAACATATAATAGGTGTGGACTTTCAATTCTCTGAAGTCCAAAAATATTTCAGTAATATGTCAAGAATTCGGAGACACGTCAAAAATTCGGTAATAATTGCAAAAAGCTAAATTCTTCAAATACAAAAGTTTGGTAGCAAAAAGAAAATTAAAATTGAAAAATAAGAAAAACAAATAATAAATCATAAAACTAATAAAAGTAATAAAACTAATCGTTCAATCCCAAGAGTGTTCGCGATATACACTAGTCATTCAATCGCGAAACTATTCTCAACACATAACAATCTCTCATTTTTTAAACCGATAAACTAATAAAAAGAACGATTACAATTATATAAAATAGGAGGGCTATATATGCTAGCATTCAGTCGAATGCGCTAGCTGATAGCCCTCCAGTTTGTTCAAGTATATATCAAAATTACTACTACTGCTACCTCATCTACCCCACCACCTCTAATTAAAAATTCGGTTTGTACAAACTCACCGTTCGCAGACAAGTGCCGTCATCAGCGGCTAGCATCCTCTCCGTGATCCTCTACCATCGACTCAGCTAGCTGACCATTGTCCACTACTAAGCAGGCAGCACCCTCTCCGTAATCCTCCAGCATCGACTCAGCTCGCTGACCACTTTCCATTACCAAGGGGTTATCGCGATGACCAGTGTCCACTATCATGGGGCTCAGCAGCCTCTCCGTGATCCACCACCATCGACTCAGCTCGCTTGACCACTGTCACCTACCAAGGGATCATCAGGCTGACCAGTGTCCGCCACCATGGAGGGCAGCACCCTCTTCGTCGTCCCCCACCACCATCATAACACGTTGATCATGGTCCATCTTCCTGAACTAGGCCCAAGTGGAGCTCCGATCGGTACCGCGTCTATCGAGCAACTGATTAAAACAGCGGAAGTGCCCTCCTTATATACCCATGGCTCCCCACCCTTGCGCTTAAATTTTAAATTGATTTTTCGTTAAAATTGGCCGTAATTTAGCGATTTTCGCAATTTTTTTACCAATTAATATTCTTAACGATTACTCACAACTATTGGTAATAATCATTTATAAATTTTATGTAAACTAAAGCTACATTTACGTTTTAAAGGAGAATTATTGTTATTTTTCGCGAGTTTACTTCTTAATCATTTATGTATTATTATCGCGGACAAGATGCATCTACTGGGATCACTATTGCTACTTCCGGTACCTATTTGGAGCCATATGCTGAATTGGTAACATTTCGAAAGACAGTAAAATTGTACGACTTTGGTGATCGTACTTTGATCATAGTCGTAAGGGAAGTAGTAGAGCTTTCACTGCTAACTCGTAGCTTTTACCGGTAACAACAGTCTCTCCAATATCAAAATCTGATAACTTTTAAAAATCTTCACGAAACTCGAATTGTTACAACTATTTGCGTAATTCAATTAGATTTAGAAATATTTGCCGATATATAAAACCATTTATTCTTTCTCTAATTTTCAGTGATATCAATCAATATACCAGACTGGCAATTAAGTGACCAACAATTTTCCTCAAACAAGAGCAAAATTAAAAGTAACAAAAATTGTACAATCGTACACATAATTTTCCAGAAACTTGACTATATTATAAGCTAAACACGAAGCACGCTAGCCATAAATGCAGAAATTTTACGAGCTCAATAAGAAGCACGCTTTATTACTCCGCGAATGTCTATCGTCGGTGCAATGCCGTCCCTCACTACTTGTTCAATTAAATATTCAAACCTCAACGTTTAATCTCGCTACAAAGTAATGGTAGGTGTAATGCGGGTTACAGTTTTTAACGTCCAAGCTCCTCCACCCAGTTACTCTTGCTGACGCAATCTCGTTGATATTCAAAGTAGTATTCGAGTTTTTATTAATATTTTTATGGGCAGTGCTTAAAACGCGTGCACTCGGATATTCTGCAGATCGGACGTGGAGGTGTTGCTATTCCACTCTCGCCTAGCCTTTTCCACTTTTTTCTTTTTCCGACGTCCTCTTTTTTCCTGTTTTTTTCTTTTTCTTTTAAAGCTTCTCAGCGAACGTGGAACACGTATACGTATTGGGAGATTCGTACGTAGGGAACATACGTAATTCCATAGCGTAAATATTTCAACAATTTTCATAACCCACTGGTTGGCCACGATATCGTGACGCGTTCGAGGAAAACCTCGTCTAAAATTGAATAAAACAGAGAGATGAAAAAGGAATCATGGTATGAAAATTATGTACTTTATTCGCGTAAAGGAACAAACTTTTGTGCCCAGCGCACTGGCTGTATAAAATTCTTCTGTATAAAGGAACACGTCAAATACGCTGCTTTGCAAATGAACTCTTTACTGAACGTGAATTTTATTAAATTACACAGGTTGAAGTTAATAACTACACGAAAGTCCGATGGTAATGAATGTAATATAACGGCAAACTAGTTGAGTTAGCATATGATTATTGTAATACCACGTTGACCTCCTTTTGCACGTGAAGGCTTCCAGCTTTTTCGTTTTCCTCGTCCTAGCTGTTCGTGGATAATTAACTTTCCCATTGAAATTAGTCGAATCGCATTTCAATTTTAATTACGATTTGCACAGAAAAGAAAAATGTCGGCACCGTCGAGCGATCCCTAGAGAACGATTTTTATAATTATCTAGTTAAATTGGAAACGTTTATATTCTCGTATAAACACAGTCAGGGAAATCGCGCATATAAATTAACGAGAATTTTCGTTATTTCGCAGAAATTTCCAATTGATATCGTCCAATGTAGACGCTCGATTACGCGGATACTTTTCGCGACGTTCCCACGCGAATATCGGCTCTATTATTCGCGTACAACCGGGGGATTGATATTAAATTTCCATTAATTTTCACCGCGAGGAAACATCAATTTCTGGCCAGAAGGTGCACGTAAATACGCGTAGATAACGCTACTGTGAACAGTGGACGCGATAATTTGTCACGACTTACTTCTGGACAAACAGTTTAGAACCTCCATTTTTCATGAAGCGACCAACTCAAGTTGGGGGGGGGGGGGTTATAATGACAAAATCGAAGCAATGCCACGATCTAGTAAAAACTTGTTGATATGATAAAAACAATGTTTATCCGGTTGAAAATTTCAGTACGTTTGCGTGTCCATATCAGATGACGTAAATGTAATTTCGAAAAGACTGAAATCGATTAAAATGGCAAACGAGAAAAAAATTACGGATTCTCTGATACGTACATATTTTGGTAAACTGACTTTGAAATAGTTCCATATTTCTGTTAGATGCATTTATCTATTTTTTCGCCCCTGCTCGTATTCTCTCTCTCTCTCTCCCTCTCTGTTTCCCTACGTTACTTAAAAAGCACGCTGGCAATATTTCGCAAAGGATAAATTAAGTTGGCTGCTAGGTTTTTAAAATATTCCCTCTCGCGTAGCGTTTTAGGAATTTACTTTGTAACTCGTGGGGCGTCGTGTAAAACAATTGGGATCGAGCTATCGATTTCATTATGAAACGGAGCTTTGAAAGAATTCGTGTTTCGGGTCAACGGAAATTCCAGAACGAAGAAATTGCAATTTCCTGATGGAAAAGCTTCCTCGATTTGTTGCGACTGTAGTCGTTGCAGATCAAACCCAGTGTCGTAATTTCTACTACTTTGGTGTTTGGAAATGTTTTTAGTCGCGCTTCCGAGAAGAATTTCCAATTTCATTGCATTAACATGCAATATATTAACGTGTCTTCTTTTTTATTCATTAGACAAAAATATTTACAAATAATAGCACGGATCAGGTGTCACCGTCCACGATTTTCCTGTTCAAACGGAAAGATATTTCACGTAGTATATCAAAGAAGACGAGACGCTACGATAGTGTCAATTAATCATTAATTAAGACGGAGTGAAAAAAAAAAGTATGAAGAAGAGCGACACAGAAATTTCTCGTTGACACTCATTAACTCGAGAACGATGCTTCAGATATTCCATAAACGCGGAAGCATCTCTTCTGGTGGAAGACTCGTCCTCTGTTGGACGATTTTTCGTGTAACCGTCGACGCTTGACACGGCCAGGTAGCCAGTCATGTAAATAAAAATAAGAACCATGGTGTATTCTGTATTTATGAAGCGGATGAGGTGGAAAAATAGCGAATTTATTCGATTTTCAAGGAACTGAAGAATAAAAGAAGGAGCAGTTTGTATTCATAACCGCTGGGAGCAGAACGACGAGATCTCGAGAGAACTTTAAGGTGACGCTGAAAACGAACAGCGAAGCTCGAGTGAATGTTAATAAACACCCGTTAAACAACACAAGAGAGAAAAAATTCGCTCACAAGCCGGAAGTGCGAGAGTTAGAGGTGTGCAGCTTCAACGGAGGGAAACGAGTGACGCCTCGTTACAGAACAATAAAATTTAATTAAAAGGAGGCAAAAATAAGAAGCAACATTTCATTATGGAAAAATTAAAGCATCCTGGTTCAGCAACGTTCCTGTTAACTGAAAAATGTAACGTTTCGAATTAAAATGATACACCTCTTCACCTCGCAGCCAATTCGAAATGACTGCATTAAATTTTCATGCTGCAAACTATGAAGAAAATATGAAAACTCGTACCATAAAGGATAGTGTAATATAGTGTATCTAGTGTAATAGAGGAAGCCCAGTATAATAGACTTCATATGCATTTCCTATACGACTCGAGAATTGTATAACGATCGACGATGTTTCGATGCTGGTATATTTAAAGGTAGTTGTAACCAATTTATAGCGAACCACCAAACACAATCATACACCCTTTGTGCCGACGAAATCGAACAGACTCGTCGGTTTCGCCGCATACGTTTTGTTCGAGAGAAAGTGAGAAAAAAAAAATGAAAGTTGTATCATTTCTGCCTCTGCGTTTATCGATTTTCAATATTTATAAGATACAAACTTGTTCATTAGCAACGTCATTTCATAACCTGTTAAAATGCAGATTTTAATTTATCCATCGTTATCTTCTTTTATCACGCGGCGATTAAAAAGTTAATTCGCCTAGCGATAACAACAGCAGTCTGAAAAAATATTCTCTACGCCCGCTCACGCGCAGCGACTCTCCACTTTCTGACCTCTGCTCTACGACTTGAAAGTGTTTCTTCAAAAAGATGAAACTTCGATCGTAGCTGCAGATATTTGCTTTTTGAAATTAGACTACGCGTTTCCTCGATTCCTCGATGAATAATGCAACAATGCCTGTAACATTTTGAACCTGGAATTTTCAACGGTCTAGAAAGCCCTCCCATTATTCGCATCGAATCAATTATCCTGAAATATCGAATCGCCCGTATCGGATTTCGTTTTAATTGTGATAATCCGACTAGATAAGATACAAGCAACCTTGTTCACTGAAGGAAACGGTCGATTAAACGTTCAATTAACCACCAATCCACGAATTATTTAGGGTAACGTTCAATGGGATACAATGATCGCGCGAAATTTCTTCTTTTTCCAGAGAGATGTCTCAGGTGTAGATACTTATTTTCTGGTTTTTTACCACTAGACGATAAATATCAAAAAATGGGGCGGGAAAGTTAGGGGAAAAGAAGGAACGAAACCACTGAAAGGAAAGGACTGAAATTACGCAGAAGTTTGTGGCTTGTTCGTGAAGAAAATTGCCTCATAAACTTTCCTTATCGTGTAAATATAACGCCTCTCTGCTTGTTGCGAGGGATAATATTCAGTTAGGATATCGTAGGCAAAAAGCGAACGCTTTCGTTAATAAGATACTCCGCAACGAGTTCTGGGCACTCAGTTCTCGGAACTTAGTGAAGGAACGTTTAACGCTTGCACGTGTCATCCTATTTTTCACCATCGACTGGAAGGGATATGGAGATTCATCGAGTCTAGAGGAACCAATGAAATTCACGTCGCCGATGATGTTTTTCGGCATCGCATACTTCATCCGCACAGATGCTTACTACACATCATTCACTTTTATTCCAGTGTATCCATCTCGTTCCAAGTTCCATTCCAAACATCGCCGTTTTACTCGAGCCAAAAGGAAAACGAAATTAAAGTCTCGACGGAGAGGTCAAAGAAGGAGGAGCTTGAACTCGCTTTTGAAGTAATTTCCGTCCTTTTGCAACATGGGAATTTTTTTTATGTCGCTGCACACCAATACCATCGACGCGACGTAATGCCCGAGCAATACCGTTATGGCATTTCCTGCGATGTTGGTCTCGAATCCTTTCAAACCTACCGCACCCATTACAAGTTTCCAATAGAAGGAGCGATCCGGCATGATGCAATGAAAGGAATAATAATACAAGGGGAACGAGCGAAAAAAGAGAAACGTTAAAGTAAAACAAAGCCAAAAGCGGTCCGAATCGATGCGCTGGCTCCATGAAAAAGCATCCGACGTGTCGTATAGCTGTCACGCACCCGTCAAAAGGGAAATTCTTTTTCGAAAAATAAATCTGTCCGCCATTTGACAAACCCGATAATCGCGCGTCTTGTCCGACATAGCTACACGATCCGCCGCTATAATTGGATGGCTCGCATCAGTTTTCCCTCACTGTTCGTTCCTGTTGCGGGAACTTGTTCCGGGAATCGCTACGAACCCGATTAACTTCGACGCCTGAATTTAATGAGAACGCGATGCGCGAAACTTTCGGACAACGAAACAGAACCGCGCTGGTTGCAAACACAAAGCAACGCCGAAACGCGTAGTAAGTAATGCTCAATGTGGATTCGATATGAAACTCCCAACTCGCGACGTGACGGCTTGGAAATTTATAATTACTCTTTAAATTTTTTCTTCTATCTCGGTGACAGAACCGAAGTTATGAACCGAAGAAGGGAAAATTCTGCAGCTTCATTCTGCGAGAAGTAACCTGCTCCGCTTAACCGAATCGTAATATTCTACAATTTGTCTTTTATTACCTCCAACCTCCCCGTGAACCAACTTTCGCAGCAATCTAAAGAACATTACCAAAGAAAACAGCAGATAAGCAGAAGAAGTCGCATCGAAGTACCGTCCCAGCGTCATGACTGGCGCGTCGGGCCTCCCTCCGGGAACTCTTCGAGAAATAAATAAAAGACACAACCCCAGTCCCGTTATTTTCCTCGCCTTTCGCTCCCAGACCATCTACATGGGACACGCGCACACGCGCATACCGGCCAGCACGGGATTAGCTCCTTACGTACGACGACAATAATTTATCAAAGTACTTCTTACAAGTCTAAAAGTGCCAATGCTGACAACCGGTGGAATAAAGAAAACTTCCACTTCTTCCGTTCCTCTCTTCTTTACATTTCGTTCTGGCTTTCTTTAATTCCTACCCGCGAGAGAATTATGATCGACAATTTAAACAGTTGCACGCGGCAAAATGAAAGGAACAGGATTCGCGAGGCGTGACGTGGGACAGGGTAAGACGGTTTGGAGGATCGAGGAAGAGAATGAACGGGAGGGAGAAGGAAGGCAGGGTAGTAGGGAACGAGGCAGGGCTTCAAGGGTGGCGGAGGGTTGATGCGTTCCACAGGAGGGTAGTGTTGATACAGTCGCAGAGCCAGTCAGTAGCTGCTACGACACGGGGCCGCGCGCGCGTGCTCAAACTACTCCAACGGCTCTCTGTCCTACGATGCCGTTGAATTATTGTGGCCGAAGAAATGTGTACGAAGAGTCAAACAAGTGGACGAAAAACCGACCGGCTCGTTTCCCACGAATCCTGCCGCGGTTTTTCGGCGTTTTATTGAACGATTCCATGAAATTGCTATTGTCACAGTGGTGTTCCGTCACCGATGTGAAAATCGTAAGCATCGTTAAAATATCTCTCTGATAACAGAGTACATTGAAGACACGGGTGTAATCGATCGATCCATTGGATAAAACGGGGGGCAAAATTATTCGAGCGAGGAGCAAAAAGAAATTAACTACGGAAATTCATTCGCGGGTAAAGAATGAACACATTGTTTAACAAAAATCGTTTAAAACAAAAATGAAACAATGGCGAAAGGGAGAAACTAATCCCCATGCGATTACGCTTAGCGCATGATATAACACGAGAAACAGTTTGGAAGATTACTTCTGAAATTCTCTGGCAATACAGCTTGACGAGACGGAGGTGATTGAAAAATACCACGTTCGTTAAGTGGCAGCTGCCGCGGTTTTATAGCAATTTACGCGATCCTGTGCTTGTCGCGCACGCAAGAACGTTATCGCCGGAGTAATTGCGCCGTAAACTAGTGAATAATTGTCTCAATGAAAATGAAGGAAAAAGAAAAGAGACTGTTTGAAAACTTTTTTCGTAGGTTCGAGTAACATTTTCGAGATAGCGTTACCAGAAGCACGCGTCGGTACAATTTTCTGGTAATGAATGAAGGAAAGTAAATGTTATCCGTCGTTGACCGTAATCGGTCAGATTAGAGACTTCGAGCGTAAGATCTGTTAATTAGAAATTTAATTACCGAGTAAGCGGTGAAACCAGTCGTAGCTTCCATATCATCGCCGATGCCTTTTGTAATTAACATTTTCAGGAAGCCGTTTAAAAAAAGTAAATTTCAAAGTCGGAACACCGCGAACCGGGCCCACACTACACAAAGCGTGCAAATCAGATTAAAAAATAATCCCCAAACTTAGAGAAATGAACAGATGTGTCTCGTGGACCAGTTATTCCTGTGGTTTACATTTTTCAACGCATTCATAAATCACTCGTTCCAGAATGCTCAAAGATAATTACTGGAAGTAACGATGAAAAATGTTTATGTCGGTTCAGGAAATAAATCCATTCTGTATCCAATAATCCACCACACATTAGCTTGATAAATTAATTTTTATAAAAAGAAAAAGATATATAATATACTCCATCATGCGAATAACAAATGTTTACATTTTAAAAGATATTTTCTGGCGATAAAAATGTATTATTTGACAATTCTATCGGAATAGGAAATCCAGTAAAAATTATACGAATGTTTCCCCACAACCAATTAATGCTGTTAACTGACAGAAGACTTCACTTATTTGTAATTTAATTGAGATTAATTTCGAGGGAAAAACAAACTGATACGTGCACACTGCAACGTTCTATTCTCTTTCACGTCCGTTTAACCGAATCATTTAGAAAGTCATATAAATTTTCATGTCAAAAGTTTCGTAATGCTCCACAGTATATGCGAATTTTTTTCAACGTGATGAAGTTTTGTACGAAAAAGGAAAAACTAGGCAGACAGACAAAATGGAATGAAAGAAAAAAGCCTATGGCTATCTGGAAAGGCTCCTTTGTTTTTCAATGAGATTCCGAAATTGTAATATAATATTATATTCTATTCATCGCGGTTGAAACAGAAACTAACAGTGCTTCAGCAAACTTTCTCTCGGGAACTTTTTACATTAATTATACACCATCTCCATTTAGCCACAGAATAATAGCGAATACCAAACAGATACAATAAAATATCCGTCCGTTTATTCCAATTTGATCGATTCCAATCGTGGTTTCGCGATGAATTATGAGTTAAAATTTGGGAATTAAAAACTTTCTTAATCATAATTATGCAAATTAAAAACTGTAGAGATTGGAAATTCTGATCATTGACTTCCCTGAACTAAATCAGTAATGATCAATAGAATAGATCCAAAAAAATATGTAAATACCACTGTACACCATACAGTTTCATCAGCAATAGACAGTGCCATTTGTGCCATTCGAATACAGCATGAACTCATCGCATTATTAACCACCATCCTTGGCTTGATTCTCAATTACTACAGAACGTGGGATTTAATTACTCAATGCGTCATTTATATTTATTATACACAGGTTTCGCCAACACCTACAGCTTTTGTCAAAATTGTACACGGTTCGAACCTGAAAAGTGTTTCGCGATGGATTATGAGTTAAAATTTGAGAATTAAAAACTTTATTAATCATAATTATGCAAATTAAAAACTGTAGAGATTGGAAATTCTGATCGTTGACTTCCCTGAACTAAATCAGTAATGACCAATAGAATAGATCTCGTAGAAAAGATCCTCGAACGCCGACAAAACGAACGTCCGTTCTCCGTCAGGCGTTCGACAGAGTAGCCATCCAGACGTCCGCCAGCGCCACTTGGAACCATCGAGTGGCATCGGTGCAAGGCGTCGCGTTCTCAATATCGATCGTTGTCGAGTTAGTTCCTAGACAATCCGTGATCCAATTCCAGATAGAGTCGGACAAAACTACGCTAGACCAGGTAACGGTTCCTCGTCGAGGGACGCAACGGGTACCACATCCCTCGTTACAAAGGGGTTCCTTACAGTTCGTCGCGTTTGAAAAAACACGGGGAGCGGTCGAAAAATCACAGCGACGAGAAAGGGAGGGAGGCATAATGAAATGGAAATAGATTTTCGTGGCCACCACCGCGGAGCAACAGGTACGCCTCGTAACGAATTATCGCGGGCGCGATAAACGGTAATTCGAACGGAGAAAGGAAGCTCCACCAGCCACCGAAGACACGAGAACCAAGAAGGGCGCGACGTGTCAAAGTTTTTAATTAGTTCGCGAAGCGATCGGGTCGCTATCGGAACGCGAGTGGCTCGTTGCAAATCAAAAGCAATTTACACTTTTGCTGTCTTGGCACCGACTGGTCCATGCCCTGTAGATTCTCCGACGAAATTATCCAATCAGAGAATCCCGATAGTTCCGAGGCTGCTGGCGCGGCGTTTTCAAATAGGCTTTCGATCTCGTCGACATGTAAACGTAAGAAAATTGCTCTGCCTCAAGTTCGACTCGGAATTTTATCGAGAAGCAGTCGCGACATATAGACGATTTCGCGAATATTTGCGAAAGAAGAATAAGGATCCCAAGCCTAGGAGAAACATTTGTAATCGTGACAAAAGTTTTAGAAGCAAACAGGAACCGTACCACTGACGACAAAGGGGTAACTGCTAACGAACAGTGGCCAAAAGCAAATGTTGCTTACTTTCCTTCCCGATGAGCTCTCTTGGGAGGAGCAAAGCTAGGTAGAAATTTCCCATGACATTCAAGTAAATCCGGAATATCGCGAGACTACCAAACGAATCAACAGTTCCACGTGGAACGAACGATTACACCGGTTACCCCGCAAACAAGTCACCATCCACGATCACCCATTCATCACTCTAAACTTCCGCAGCGCCGTGTCAACCTCCACTCTTCGTTTCTTTACCCGATCGCAGAACTTCAGCAATTAGTATCAGACCAGCGGAACTCTCAGCGAAAGTGAAACGGATCGAACTTTCTTGCTCCAAAACAGCCGGGTCCAGTGGCCCCATAAAGGCCGTGGCACCATCGACTACCATCGCGATGTACCATCCAACGCCGCAACGCAACGTAACTAGAAACCATGGACTTGAAGAACCCACCACCCGACGCAAACACAGGACAACGTGTGAAACCGTTCGCAAGCTCAACCATTCACAATTATGAAGTCATGAAGCTTCTGTTACCTGCCGTGCTGATATACATGTGCTCGGCCAGCAGCGAGCCGGGCGATAGATGGTTATTGAGCTCCGAGCAGGTTCGACTCGACGACGACGGCGACGATTACTCCAATAGCGAGTCGATCGATCGTGAAAAAATTAATCAGGAACTTCGCCGAGACTTTCCACCCCGAGCTGGTCCATCGACGCGGAAAGGGATCGCGCTCGTTTGAGGGCGCGACACGAGCGTGGCTTCCGGTTCGAGAACCCGGAAACTCATCATCTGATTCGATACGGCCGCAGATAGTTCCGATCTATGGACCCGAGCGCGCAGGTTCTCGTCGCCTGACCAGTGAAGAAGAAGGCGGTCGTCGAGGGCGACCTCTTCCTCGGAGGGTTTATGCTGTTGCACGAGAGGGAGGACCCGATCACGTGCGGCCCTGTTATGCCGTAGGGCGGAGTACAAGCATTGGAGGCGAGGCTTTACACCCTGGATAACCTCAATGAGGGCGAGGGCATTCTGCCGGGTGTGAAAATCGGGGCGCACATCCTTGACGATTGTGATAAGGACACGTACGGTCTGGAGATGGCGGTGGATTTCATAAGAGGTGAGTAATTGAGAATAGCGAGGTCGCTAAGCTTACGTTTTCTCCGTTTTTTCGTATGCTAACGATCTGCGCGTTGCGCAGAAGGTAAAACGGTTCACCCTCAGAAACTCGAGTATATTTCCGTCGACTTGGAGAATTAATTCGTCGTGATTTTTAAAAACCTTGAGAGACCGTCGAATTTTGAACGCGGAAATAGATTGATAATGGATGTTTGTTGTTTCGCACATTTTTTTGCAGAAAATCAAATAGAAAGGAAAAACTTTTATCTCGAGTTATATGAAGCTACGTTCAATCGTGAGATTCGTAAACATTGTAAAACAGCATTGAAATTTATGGACTGTATCCTATGCATTCCGAATATTTGTTCAGCCGATATACAAGCGACTAAAGCTGATTTAGAATAAAAGAATCAAAGCGACTTTCGAACAATCCTGCAGTTTGCCGCTGAGCAATTAAACAAATATATTATAACATCATATATTAATAAATCAGAGTGTTACTTCGCGCGCTAATGGAGAGGGACGCGCGGCAAAGTCGCAATATTAAAACAACCTAACAATTTTCCTGAATTGTTAGCCCAGATGCTTCTTGCAGTTGCGACGATAAACCGTGAAAGCGGGACGGGAAGATAATCATGCTGGCAGCGCATCGCTCGCTTCGAAATTATCACGACCAAACGCCGTTTACGACCTTCCTGTTTGCGAAGTACGAAATTTCACTGATACATAGAATCACGGGAAAGAGAAACGACAAGGGTTTGTTGGAATTTCTATTTTCTGTGTTTTTCTGGTTCCTCACAATCGGCGCTCACGAAATATTCAGAGAACAAAATCAGAAATTAACGGGAGAACGAACGGAAAGAAGGAGAACGTACGAAAGAAAAAATAATGCATGGGTATGCATGGGTATGCATGGGTATAATAAAAGGCAGAAAAGAACGAACAATGAGATTGTTTCAGTGTTACAGCTTAAATGCGAAACTGTACGTACGAAGCATGAGGAAATGGACTTCTAAAGTCCATTAATTCAATATCGCGCATTTGTCGCGGGGATAAGTTGTAGTAGACACTGAAGTTATCCTGGTATTAAAATGAATATCCAGCCCGAGAAACGGCCAAGTTTCGCGAAACCACGGTGTAGTAAACCACGCCACTAGAGAACAGATGCGTAAAGGATGTCGTCAACTTTTAAGCTTTTACGACGCAACAGAGGTAGCTAGAGGATTGCTATAATTAGCACAATTTTCCATTAGATTTAGTTCAGAAGTGACAGCTGGAGAACCATCGAGAACTTTCGCGACAAAACTCTTTTCCCCAATTAGCATATCCCTTCACTTATAGCTAATAATTAGTGTACCACCATCGAATCGAGTCGAGACTGAATTACGAAATTAGACAAATTTCAGACAACGCTCAATTACGTTTAAAAATAATAGTAAAAAGCACGCGTAAGGTATTCGTTTGCAAAAAACATTCGATTAATCTTCATAGCGTCTGCGATCAATAGCGCACCGAATAATTAACCAACCCTCCTCAATAGTTCGCCAACTTTCGAAAAAGAGATTACGTTCATTCATTATCGCAAGTCGTTATCAAAAGTCGTTCGAATTAGAGAGGATTTGACACCACAGATTCAGGACTGCATCCCTTCTGCATCCCATTATGGGATGACCAGGAGCAATTAAAAGTCGCACTGAATAGACACCAGAGATTCGATTAAACCGCACAAAGGACTGATGTAAATAGAAACGGAAGAATTGCTTATAGTAACGTACTCACGCTTGCACGTAGATGTGACGCAACATAAATTATTTACAGACTTTTCCAGGTCTCTGACCACATCATCCTCGTTCACAGCTATTATGACGCCAACTGACGGGGATAATAATGATGTCAAACTGAGCAGCGTAAAACAATGAACAATTATTTATCCATCGATTCGTCAGGGAATGATATACATATGTATATACTTGTTCCTGACCCACAAATTCTACAAATTTTACTTCTTTTATTATTTCTTGTTGCAAACCAGGATGAGATCATATTTCGACGAACAAAATTGAGTGTAACAACGATCGTGCTATTACTGAATGTAGAATTACTCTCTATTCTTTGTTACTTCATTTAAATAGGCTAGTATTTGGTCATTTTTTTACGAGATCCTTGAAACGTACGAACATACAGTAATTTTACGACGTAAGCGGTTAAGTAACCAATGTAACGTTACAATTAACTAATTATGGGATACGCCGATGTTTAATGATCAACTACGATTTCAAACTACCTAGTAACTCGACTCCAATTGCAACGGAACCCACACCCCACTGAAAGCATGCTACGCCTTTCTACCTTGCGCCTTCACGAGCATTTAGGTCTCTATCAACCAATTATTCAATTCATTTAATGAAACTGTTGTCACGTGTTAAAATTATCCAAAATTTCCCAATTTCTGTCACTCGATATCACACTCCACATTTATTTTCGATTAAAAATATATTTCTAATTTATGCGGAATCTTCATTCGTAAACTTACTTCATTCGCTCAAATAATAGCCGCTATTTTGAAGCAGCCAGTGTCTCCCTTTGGATTTAATACACTGCGCCCACAGGCCTTTAAACTTCGTTCGTAGTCGAAGCACGCTCCGGCGTAATTTGATCAGTGCCAGTCGTATTTTCTGAGTGTAGTAGGAAACCTAAATGAGACTGGCGCAACTGAATTTTACCCGGCCAGCAACGTTTTCGGTATGCGTCTCGTAAAAACGAACACGGTTCCTCACCTAAATATCTCGCATCGCTCAGTGTTTGTTTTGGCTGAGCTGTTGAATTATTTCTTCGCTGCTGTGGATATTTAAACAGGCTTGCGCGCGGTAGCTGCCTCCGCGGTTACATTAAAATTCCTTAAGTCCTTGAATTTTCGCGAAAATCCGTCGCGATACGCGCCCGGCTTGCCGCCAGCACTCTTTTCCATTACGAATCAGACTTTCAAGTCGCTAATGGTGCTTAACGATTTAAACAGGTCCATCGAGGGAGCATTAACTCATTTGTCAGGGAGAGCGTCCATTATACGTCCCATAATTCATAATGAATGGCGTCTCGCTCCTAAGGAATATTATTACTTTACTTTTAATTCTTCTATCGCTTTACATGTCGATATTTCTCGGACATTTTACAAGCCTCATCGAGAGAGAGAGAGAGAGAGAGGGAGGGAGAGAGAGAGGACAGAATGTGTAATTGCTAATAAAAGAAAATTGGTAAAGGAATTAATTTGAAGAGAAAATGTTAAGAAAGCCCTCTATTCGCTGAAATGCGATTAAAATATTTCGCATCGGTGAAAAGGATTGAGAATTCCGCTTCCATTAGCCAGAATGACCCGATACGATAAAGTTTTGTCTAAACGATCAGGAATTTCGTTCGAAATTATACATAAAACGAATCCTCTTATACTTTCTGTATTGAAAACTGATAAAAGTCAAGTAACAAGCATCAACTATATCTCCATGCTTCACGAATGATAAAAACATTATTGATTTTTTTGTTGCTCGTCAAAATACATCGAATATAAAGGAAGCAAATTATCTTTCTATACCTTTCCACGCTGCAATAAATTATACAAATCTAACAATAGATATTTGAAGTAAAAGTTGTATTTCTCCTCTGCCGACGAAAAATTTGTCATAAAAGGAAGAAGGAACAAGGAATTTAAAAAAGGAGAACACTATCTCGAAAGGAAAAATATATGAACATTAATTGGCGAAAAAGGAAGGAATAATTATTTGGAAAGACGCCAAGCGTCGCATCCATTGAAATCTCACGACGGCAGCAATGGACAACGATTAATTACCGCTTTATCATTCCACCGGACCATTAAAATTCGAAACGCGGTAACGCGACGCATTCTGCCGTTTTCCTTGCATATCCCTCCTACTTTATTGCCTCTGACCGGTTAAAAAAAAATTCATTCCGATTGCTACATCTAGAACGATTTTGTTACGTCGAGCGTTATTCCGCGAATAGCGCTGATCAAAATTCATGGTACGAACGAGGATGTAACACCAACCCTGATCCTATGAAATTATCAACTGGTTACCCCAGTAAAAATGTTAAATAAATAAATCGTTTATCTCTGATATTTGATTAAAATTCGTACTATAGGA
Organism: Xylocopa violacea; assembly: GCA_963969225.1. Taxonomy (NCBI): domain Eukaryota; kingdom Metazoa; phylum Arthropoda; class Insecta; order Hymenoptera; family Apidae; genus Xylocopa; species Xylocopa violacea. The sequence goes on from CAXAJV010000653.1 coordinate 18,876,765, forward strand.
GGAGAATTTAAAAAATGTAATACTTTTCGAATTCGTGAAAAATAATTGAACTGGAAGTTTAATAAAAAGTCTATGAGAGATTTTTTTGAAATTTTAGCTCGTTTCAAACGTGAATGGTGATTTCATTTTACTGGATTTGACAAATTTTATTGCCAATTACGCTTGGCGCAGTTAATATCAACACAGTGTCAATAAGTGATTAAATGAATCCAATTTTATGGACTCCAGATACGGTATATCCGCCCTTAGGTGTTGAATTTGGGGGAAGAGTATAGACGCATTTCACATCGCTCCGTGCATTTTCGAGTTTTCGAATGGAAATCTTGAAATTTCGAATACAAGCTACGGCTTAATCGAATTTTGGTAAGTATCGCGTGAAATCCAGACGTATAAATCTGGGATTCTTTCGGTATTAGGGTCGAATAATAGCGAATTTCGTGCTCGGATTCGCTATCCTTCACGGTTACGACACGTGCGCGGTCGTTCGCCATTTCCAAATCTAATTTCGAGTCGTGGAGGCTGCTGACGACGTCGTGGGAGAACTGAAGAGGAAGAGGATATCGGAAGATGCACCGGTCAACACCTCAAGAAGGTGTTGACACATTCACAAAACGGGATATTAATCGCCAAAAACAACGATAAAAAGAGTTGAAATAGTAGACCGAGCGCCAACGTGCGTTCACTATCAGCAAACTTTACCTTTCGCGAGGGACAAAGGTGCAGAGGTGTAAGCGAGTAGACAATAGATCGCAAGTATCAATCTGTCACGGTGATAAAGGACCCGTAGTGCGAGAGAGACAGCATCTCAATAATGATTATAATTCGTGATACGTCACGAATTTAAAAGTAAATAAAAACTCTAATAAATTCGTAACGTACCGAAGAAAGACAACAAATAAGCGCAGTGAGTGCGAGCACACACTGTAAACAGAATGACACAGAATTGTAAATAACAATCGTACATCAAGTGCAATAAAAGTAGTTTTGATTATAAATAAATTAAAACTACCGGATGGGTGAAAATAAACATGAGAAGTTAAAAGAAAAAAGACTTGTGCCCACGCTGACAGAAGGGGGTCGGGCAGATAAGTGTTTCACGGCAGGGGAGCTCTTGACCCACCGCGGAAAGTGTTCTCAAAAGTCGACTGTCACTGACCTACCTCTCAAGTGCCAACCTGTTTACCTACAAAAAAGGGGGACAGGAAGGCAATAAATAGACAGTGTAGAGGGGGTAAACACTCGTCGGCGTCGCACGCATGTCGACAAGTCAAAACAGGTTAAAAAGCTCGTTAAATACGGAAGCTTTACATCCTGTGCAGTTTGCAGTGAAGTAAATAAACACTTTCTACATGCAAATGTATGATAAGTGAAACAAACATAGTGAAGATACGACAGAATCAATTCCAAACAAAGAAAGACAGAATAAATATATTACATGCATTACAAAAAGTTAAAGTGAATGGTATAAAAGATATTGTTCAACAAACTGCAGTAAGTGTGTAATATTAAGAAGACCAAGACGTGGGTAGAGTGTTTGTAATCCTCTCCATATCTGTAACACAAACAATTATAAGAACCATTCATTAAAATGCACATATAGATATATATTGTGAAGTGAGAAATTATAACTGAAGAGAAAGAACTAAGTGTCTAGCAGACATAACAAAGATAGGTTAAAGGCTGTTTAATACATACTGAAAACGAAATCTGATTCACGCGTACTATAGAAAAACGAATAATAAGGAGCTCCTGGTGTGAATAAAGCTCATTGCACACCTAAAAGAAAGAATTTCAAGAGTTAGAAGAAGAAGAAAATACAATCTGTTTACATGTCAAAAAACGAACATATCATACCTCTGTAAATAGAGAGTCTAGAATACAGTTCCTACGTGCGGGTTGGGGATAAATCACTCCACGCGTGCCTAAAACAGGCAATAAGTACTAAGATAATTAACGGTGCATAAAGCTGAGAGAAGAGAAGAGAAGATTTGTAACAAGTGCGTAGTGGGAAGGATGCAAACAATACCATACGTACCTAAGCAGATAAAAATGCAAACAATCAATGCGAGAGTTTCAAATTAGAGCAAAGCTGGCAGTTTTTACACCGGTAAAACCGCCAATAAGACGGAAAGCGGCAAAAAAATAGAGCACTCCATCGTTGGAATGGCGGTGGAAAACAGGTTTGCCGCCCTAGATATCGAAGGAGATTCAAATGAAAATGAATTTAGCCTGGAGGAGGCGATGGACAAAGCTTAAAATTCACCCTGCTGTGTCAAATACTATAAGTGAATGTGCACCATGCTGCCAAAGCACAGGACTTAGTAATAAGCGAAATGAAGCGCAGCATGGTGGAACTTATAGTCATCGCAGAACCGTATCGGATACCATTGAGTCAATATTGGATCGAGGGTACAAGCCTATAACCAAAATAGCAAATGGAAACAGCTACATCGCGGTGAACTGGGCGGAATACGTGGTGGTGGGTGTGTACACACCGCTGAATTAGCCGTTGAGCGATTAAGAGCGCTTACTGGACGAAATATGGAGCGCAATTAAAAACATTTGGAACCGCCCAGAATTTGTACTTGGAGATTTCAATGCGCATGCAGTCATGTGACATTCGAAAAGCACAATAGATCGCGGTCACTTGATGCTGAAGTGGGCGATTTCAAGGAGATAGCATAGTAGATATCTCCGTGGGAAATACTCTCACAGCGAAAAGAGTGCAAAATTGAGAAGTCGACAACATGGACAATCTGTCGGACCATAAGTGTATTTGGATACAGATATCCACAGCCCAAGCAAAACGCCTCAGAAATTCTTGATAGCAGCACCACGTAAAAAAATGAGCCGTTAAGAAGCTGAACGACGATTATATGCGGGTTGCTGCTTTATCCGCAACATGGACTCGAAAAAAAGAAGGTCCAGTGAATGTGGACGAGGAAATAGCAGAATTAATGGATACCGTGACAGCGGTGTACAACGCTTGCATGCTACGTACAAAACCCAATGTGCAAAGACGACCTGTGTATTGGTGGAACGAAACAATATCGCGAATTTGTGCAGAATGTACGCTAACGCGCCACCAGTACAAAAGGGAGAAGGGTCGCCGGTCCATGAGAAACATAGAAAACATCCTGCGGTGCAACGAAAGCTATAAAAATAAGAAAAAGAAGCTGCAGTCCGCAATATCTGACTCCAAGACACGGGCACGGGAGCGACTAATGTCCACCTTGCAAGAGGATCCGTGGGGGCGTCCATACAAAATGGTAATGGACAAACTAAGACCATGGGCGCCTCCTATATCAGAAACGATGCAACCAAACTTCCTGGAGCGGGTTGTTGAGAATCTATTTCCACGAGAGGAAAATGGCGCAACCAGAGATCGCCCGCGCAGTGCAAAAACTTAAGAGAAAGAGCACTGCGCCAGGCCCGAATGAAGTTCCTGGCTGAACTTGGCTAGGAATTCTAGGTTTCTTTGCCCGACGGCTGCAGAGGATCTTCACGGAATGCTTGCAGACCGGAAAATTTCTAAGAAAGTGGAAATCTGGCAGAATGTTCTTGCTGAAAAAGCCCGGAAGGCCGGAAGAAGATCCGTCTGCTTATCGTCCTATCGTTCTGCTGGACGAGATAGGAAAAATCTTCGAAAGAGTAATTCACCGGAGACTCGTTCAGCATTTTACGACGAGAGGACGAGATTTAGTGGATTGCCAGTACGGTTTCAGGGAAGGTCGATCCGTAATCGATGCGATAAGAAATGTAAAGTCGATTGCAGAAACAGCCACAAAAAACGGGGGGATTGCTTTTGCGGTATCTTTTGACATGAAGAATGCCTTCAATTCCCTCTCGTGGGCGGCCATACGTGGAGCAATGATTTTCCGGAATACCTACGTATGGTAATAAATAACTACCTGAGCGATAGAACCATTACTTACAATGGAAAAGACAGATACTTTGAGAGGGTGGTCAATCGCGGTGTTCCGCAGGGATCGGTTCTTGAACCGTTACTGTGGAACATCGGATATAACATAGCTATCTTTCAGCCACTTCCGATAGGAGTACATATTACATGTTATGCCGATGACACGCTAGTACTTGCCACCAGAAGCAACGAAAGCAGGACCATCTGTCGTGCAGAAGGGGGAGTGGTATCGGTAACGATGAAGTTCCGTGAACTTGGCTTTCAGATTGCCGCGGAAAAAACGGAAGTTTTACTCTTGATTGACCCGCGTGACAATAAAAGAAGAGCTGAATGCCGAGAGATGAAAAAAATTGCGAATACAACTGTTGAGGTAAAAAAAGATATTAAATATCTTGGACTTCACCTCGACAGCAAGTGGAATTTCGAGTCGCATTTTGCAAGATTGGCGCCCAGATTGGATAGTGCGACACTACATTTTAGCCACATTATGCCAAATCTCAGTGGTCCGAACGCAAATGTCAAACGGTTGTACGGCAGCATCGTATACAGCGAAGTATCGCTCTATAGGGTGCGCCCGTATAGAGCGAAGTTCTTGTCGCGAGTAAAAAGAACTTGAAAACGGTGCGTAGACCGTGGAGGGAGGATGCGATAAGAGTATACAGGACGATCTCGTACGAAAGCAAGCCATGAGCCGTCACACGAACCATTAGACGATAAGTTTGCTTCGTCAAAATATCATGAGATGGACGGAAAGAAAAAGCGGCGTGCTCACGTACAGAATGACGCAGATATTCACCGGGATACTTTGCGTCATTTCTGAAGCGGATAGGCAAAGAAAACACGTCATTGAGCCCCCATTGCGAAGAGGAGTACGACAGCGGGTGTCACACGCTACAGCGCTGTCCAGCACGGGAGCTGCCACGGCGCGCTCTGGTAAGCGAGGTAGGGCCAGATTTAACTCTGAGCAATATCTTTGATAAAATGATGCTAAAACAGAGTTCCTGGCAGGCAATGGCTTTGTTTTGTGATAAAGTCACGGCTTTGAAGGAAGTGGAAGGAAGGAGGAGGAAGGAGGAGGAAGGAGGAGGAAGGAGGAGGAAGAGCGCGAATTCCCTGCCCGGCGTGTCCTGCGTGGTCGGCGTCGTAGACGTCTGCCGCGTCCAACCGTGCGAGCGGGGGCTGTTGTTTCCTGAAACGGTACGACAGTTCAGCTTCAAAGATCCTTTCGGTAGGCTGGTCTTCTCCTGCATTGCTACCATGACGCTAGTGGCAAGCTCAATGGAGACGCGATCTTCGCGGATCATGCGAAGACGAAGAAGAAGCTTCGCTGAAGACAAAAACAATGATATATACACAGAAGAGTTGTATCGTTGGAAACCACAGACCGAAGAAAGAAGAAAAACCCCAAGAGGAAAGTGGTGAACAATGCGTATAGTGCGGGCGCGAACAATCTCGTGTGCGTGAGTGCGCGAGAATTTCGTGTGTGTGAATGCGCGAGGTTTTCGTGTACGGGAGTCATCATGACAAACATTTGCAAAATGACAACCGAAAGCGAGGCAAGGTACTGGCAATGGATAAATAAATGAAGAAAGAAGACATTGCGTGGCAAACAGTTGCTGAATACATAATGGTCGGTAACTGGTCGACGACAAATGAAGAAGAGGAAAAATAAACGTAGACGGAGAGTTACCGACATCTGAATGTTTAATAACCAAGGTCGGTAACTCAAGAAGATCCATGTAACCAAACGACAGAGGAAACACAGAAGTTACCGACGACGGAAGACACTGTAACCACGGTGGGTAACTCAAAGAAAAAAAAAAAGAAATGAACTTAGATTATCATGCTCGTACAAAACACATAAACTCAAAAGATTCGGGATCAACCTTTGAGTCATTGCCCGCGTATTGCGAGATGCGGAGATAAACGGGTGATCACGTCTATCTCCCACATGCCTTGGCACATCAAGAGCACAATGCAGTGCGTGCACTGCCCAGAAGAGAGTCTCCTGAAAACATTCAGAGACTCTCAGCGCGGGGGGGGGGCTGATGTAAACGATGTTAAGTGCCGGGCCTCCTCCATATATTTGTGCGCTATGATAAGCACTGTTAGGTTTTAGTCAGTAAGAGTCTGGCATAACCACCTAGCAAATTAATCCAAGTCGAGTGGAATCTATAAACATTTCCCAACGAAAAAAAAGGTGTCGAATTTGGAGGCTGGAGAACTCCTGCAGCGGTTACTAATGCCCCAGAGCCAATATGCAGTTATATGAACCCAATTCTGAAGGGCCTAGGTATGGCATCTCCGGCCATCTGATTCGAATTAGGAGCCCGGATAACCGTTGGAACAGTTAATAATAACACAGCGTCAACAGGTGATTAAATGATACCAACTCTTATGGCCCCAGTTACGGTATGTCTACTCCTATGTGTCGAAGTAGGGGGCCCTGGAACTCCTGGAGCGATTACTAATGCCGCAGAGCCAATAATAAGTTATATAAACCCGACTCTGCAGATCGTAGGTACGGCATCTCCGGCCATGGAATTCGAATTACGCGCACGGAAAACTGTTGGAGCCGTTAATGACAACACGGAGTCAATAGGTGATTAAATGAAACCAATTCTTGAGGATACAGTTAGGGCATGTCCGCTAATATGAGCCGAATTAGGCGGCTGTAGAAATCCTGGAACGATTACTGATTCCCCAGAGCCAATAAGAAGTTATTTGAACCCAACTCTGCACGGAATAGGTATGGCATCTCATGATATGGGATTATGTTCCCACCGATATGAAGGAACCGACAAGCCTGTAATCTTGTAAAACACTACCACCGAGAGGCTACATGGGTTAGGTTAGGTTATATTACGTTATAGACGTATATAATGATCCCTCCGAGACGTAGGGGCCGACCCGCCGGGAATGTAGTGAAATACTACATTCGAGATGTTAGGTTGCCTTAGGGTAGGATATATATCGTTATAGACGTATATGATATCCCCACCGAGAAGTACGGGACGACACGACCGGGATACTGTAAAACATTCTCACCGAGGGGCAAGATAGGTTAGGTTAGGTTATAGTACGATATAAACGTATAAAATGTCCCCACCGAAATGTAGGGGCCGACCGGCCTGGAATTTTGTAAAATATAACATTCGAGATGTTGGATTGCCCATGGTTAGGATATATAAGTTATAGACGTATATAATGTACGCTCCGAGACGTACGGGACGACACGAACGGGATTCTGTAGAACATTACCAGCGAGGGTCTAGATGGGTTAGGTTAGGTTATATTACGTTACAGACGTATATAATGTTCCCACTGAGAAGTAGGGGCCGATCCGCCAGGAATGCTGTAAGCTATTACAACTGAGATGTCAGGTTGCCTTATGTTAGGATATATAACGTTATAAACGTATATACTGGTCCCACCGTGAAGTATGGGCCGACACGAAAGGGATTCTGTAAAACATTACCAGCGAGGGGCAAGACTGGTTAGTTTATGTTATATCACAATATAGGCGTATATAATGTTCCCACCGAGAAGTTGGGGCCGTCCCGCCTGGAATATTGTAAAATACTACATTCTAGATGTTAGGTTGCCTTAGGTTAGGATATATAACGTTATAGACGTATATAATGCACGCACCGAGACGTACGGGACGAAACGAAAGGGATTCTGTAAAACATTACCAGCGAGGGTCTAGATGGGTTAGGTTAGGTTATATTACGATATAGACGAATATTATGTTCTCACCGAGAAGTAGGTGCCGAAGTGACGGGAATGTTGTAAAATATTACATTCGACATGTTATTTTGCCTTAGGCTAGGATATATAGCGATATAGGCTTATATACTGTTCCCTCCGAGAAGTAGGGGCCGACGAGCCAGGAATGTTGTAAAATATTACGCTCGACATTTTAGGTTGCCTTAGGTTAGGATATATGGCGTTATAGTCGTATATAATATTCCCACCGAGAAGTAGGGGCCGGGGCGCCAGGAGTGTAGTAAAATATTACATCCGATATGTTAGGTTGTCTTAGGCTAGGATATATAACCTTATAGACGAATATAATGTTCCCACCGAGAAGTAGGTGCCGACGCGATAGGAATGTTGTAAAATATTACTTCCGAGATGTTAGAATTGCCTTAGGCTAGTATATATAACGTTATAGACGTATATACTGTTCCCACCGAGATGTAGGGGCCGGCGCGCCAGGAATGTAGTAAAATATTACATCCGAGATGTTAGGTTGCCTTAGGCTAGGATATATAGCTTTAATGACGTATATAATGATCCCACCGAGAAATAGGGGCCGACACGCCAGGAATGTTGTAAAATATTACATTCGACGTGTTAGGATTGCCTTAGGCTAGGATATATAACGTTATAGACGGATATACTGTTCCCACCGAGAAGTAGTTGCCGACGCGCCAGGAATATTGTAAAATATTACATTCGACATGTAAGGTTGCCTTAGGCTAGGATATATAGCCTTACAGACGTATATAATGTTCTCACCGAAAAGTAGGGGAAGGCGCGCCACGAATATAGTAAAATATTACATCCGAGATGTTAGGTTGCCTTAGGTTAGGATATATAACGTTACAGACTTATATACTGTTCCCATCGAGAAGTAGCGGTCGTCGCGCCACGAATGTAGTAAAATATTACATCCGACATGTTAGGTTGCCTTAGGCTAGGATATATAACGTTATAGGCTTATATACTGTTCCCTCCGAGAAGTAGGGGCCGACGAGCCAGGAATGTTGTAAAATATTACGCTCGACATTTTAGGTTGCCTTAGGTTAGTAGATATGGCGTTATAGACGTTTATAATATTCCCACCGAGAAGTAGGGGCCGACGCGATAGGAATGTTGTAAAATATTACATCCGATATGTTAGGTTGTCTTAGGCTAGGATATATAACCTTATAGACGTATATAATGTTCTCACCGAAAAGTAGGGGAAGGCGCGCCACGAATATAGTAAAATATTACATCCGAGATGTTAGGTTGCCTTAGGTTAGGATATATAACGTTACAGACTTATATACTGTTCCCATCGAGAAGTAGCGGTCGGCGCGACACGAATGTAGTAAAATATTGCATCCGACGTGTTAGGATTGCCTTAGGCTAGGATATATAACGTTATAGACGTATACGATATTCCCACCGAGGAGTACGGGCCGACAGGACAAGAATGTTGTCAAATATTACATCCGAGATGTTATGTTCCCTTAGGTTAGGATATATAACGTTATAGACGTATATAATGTTCCCACCGAGAGGTAGGGGCCGACGAGCCAGGAATGTTGTAAAATATTACGCTCGACAGGTTAGGTTGCCTTAGGCTAGGATATATAGCGTTACAGACGTATATAAGCTTCCCACCGAGAAGTAGGGGCCGGTGCGCCAGGAATGTAGTAAAATATTACATCCGAGATGTTAGGTTGCCTTAGGCTAGGATATATAGCGTTACAGACGTATATAATCTTCCCACCGAGAAGTAGGGGCCGGCGCGCCAGGAATGAAGTAAAATATTACATTCGACATGTTAGGATTGCCTTAGGCTAGGATATATAGCGTTATAGACGTATATGATATTCCCACCGAGAAGTACGTGCCTACACGCCAGGAATGTTGTCAAATATTACATTCGACATGTTAGTTTGCCTTAGGCTAGGATATATAACGTTATAGGCTTATATACTGTTCCCTCCGAGAAGTAGGGGCCGACGAGCCAGGAATGTTGTAAAATATTACGCTCGACATTTTAGGTTGCCTTAGGTTAGGATATATGGCGTTATAGTCGTATATAATATTCCCACCGAGAAGTAGGGGCCGGGGCGCCAGGAGTGTAGTAAAATATTACATCCGATATGTTAGGTTGTCTTAGGCTAGGATATATAACCTTATAGACGAATATAATGTTCCCACCGAGAAGTAGGTGCCGACGCGATAGGAATGTTGTAAAATATTACTTCCGAGATGTTAGAATTGCCTTAGGCTAGTATATATAACGTTATAGACGTATATACTGTTCCCACCGAGATGTAGGGGCCGGCGCGCCAGGAATGTAGTAAAATATTACATCCGAGATGTTAGGTTGCCTTAGGCTAGGATATATAGCTTTAATGACGTATATAATGATCCCACCGAGAAATAGGGGCCGACACGCCAGGAATGTTGTAAAATATTACATTCGACGTGTTAGGATTGCCTTAGGCTAGGATATATAACGTTATAGACGGATATACTGTTCCCACCGAGAAGTAGTTGCCGACGCGCCAGGAATATTGTAAAATATTACATTCGACATGTAAGGTTGCCTTAGGCTAGGATATATAGCCTTACAGACGTATATAATGTTCTCACCGAAAAGTAGGGGAAGGCGCGCCACGAATATAGTAAAATATTACATCCGAGATGTTAGGTTGCCTTAGGTTAGGATATATAACGTTACAGACTTATATACTGTTCCCATCGAGAAGTAGCGGTCGTCGCGCCACGAATGTAGTAAAATATTACATCCGACATGTTAGGTTGCCTTAGGCTAGGATATATAACGTTATAGGCTTATATACTGTTCCCTCCGAGAAGTAGGGGCCGACGAGCCAGGAATGTTGTAAAATATTACGCTCGACATTTTAGGTTGCCTTAGGTTAGTAGATATGGCGTTATAGACGTTTATAATATTCCCACCGAGAAGTAGGGGCCGACGCGATAGGAATGTTGTAAAATATTACATCCGATATGTTAGGTTGTCTTAGGCTAGGATATATAACCTTATAGACGTATATAATGTTCTCACCGAAAAGTAGGGGAAGGCGCGCCACGAATATAGTAAAATATTACATCCGAGATGTTAGGTTGCCTTAGGTTAGGATATATAACGTTACAGACTTATATACTGTTCCCATCGAGAAGTAGCGGTCGGCGCGACACGAATGTAGTAAAATATTGCATCCGACGTGTTAGGATTGCCTTAGGCTAGGATATATAACGTTATAGACGTATACGATATTCCCACCGAGGAGTACGGGCCGACAGGACAAGAATGTTGTCAAATATTACATCCGAGATGTTATGTTCCCTTAGGTTAGGATATATAACGTTATAGACGTATATAATGTTCCCACCGAGAGGTAGGGGCCGACGAGCCAGGAATGTTGTAAAATATTACGCTCGACAGGTTAGGTTGCCTTAGGCTAGGATATATAGCGTTACAGACGTATATAAGCTTCCCACCGAGAAGTAGGGGCCGGTGCGCCAGGAATGTAGTAAAATATTACATCCGAGATGTTAGGTTGCCTTAGGCTAGGATATATAGCGTTACAGACGTATATAATCTTCCCACCGAGAAGTAGGGGCCGGCGCGCCAGGAATGAAGTAAAATATTACATTCGACATGTTAGGATTGCCTTAGGCTAGGATATATAGCGTTATAGACGTATATGATATTCCCACCGAGAAGTACGTGCCTACACGCCAGGAATGTTGTCAAATATTACATTCGACATGTTAGTTTGCCTTAGGCTAGGATATATAACGTTATAGGCTTATATACTGTTCCCTCCGAGAAGTAGGGGCCGACGAGCCAGGAATGTTGTAAAATATTACGCTCGACATTTTAGGTTGCCTTAGGTTAGGATATATGGCGTTATAGTCGTATATAATATTCCCACCGAGAAGTAGGGGCCGGGGCGCCAGGAGTGTAGTAAAATATTACATCCGATATGTTAGGTTGTCTTAGGCTAGGATATATAACCTTATAGATGAATATAATGTTCCCACCGAGAAGTAGGTGCCGACGCGATAGGAATGTTGTAAAATATTACTTCCGAGATGTTAGAATTGCCTTAGGCTAGTATATATAACGTTATAGACGTATATACTGTTCCCACCGAGATGTAGGGGCCGGCGCGCCAGGAATGTAGTAAAATATTACATCCGAGATGTTAGGTTGCCTTAGGCTAGGATATATAGCTTTAATGACGTATATAATGATCCCACCGAGAAATAGGGGCCGACACGCCAGGAATGTTGTAAAATATTACATTCGACGTGTTAGGATTGCCTTAGGCTAGGATATATAACGTTATAGACGGATATACTGTTCCCACCGAGAAGTAGTTGCCGACGCGCCATGAATATTGTAAAATATTACATTCGACATGTATGGTTGCCTTAGGCTAGGATATATAGCCTTACAGACGTATATAATGTTCTCACCGAAAAGTAGGGGAAGGCGCGCCACGAATATAGTAAAATATTACATCCGAGATGTTAGGTTGCCTTAGGTTAGGATATATAACGTTACAGACTTATATACTGTTCCCACCGAGAAGTAGCGGTCGTCGCGCCACGAATGTAGTAAAATATTACATCCGACATGTTAGGTTGCCTTAGGCTAGGATATATAACGTTATAGGCTTATATACTGTTCCCTCCGAGAAGTAGGGGCCGACGAGCCAGGAATGTTGTAAAATATTACGCTCGACATTTTAGGTTGCCTTAGGTTAGTATATATGGCGTTATAGACGTTTATAATATTCCCACCGAGAAGTAGGGGCCGACGCGATAGGAATGTTGTAAAATATTACTTCCGAGATGTTAGAATTGCCTTAGGCTAGGATATATAACGTTATAGACGTATATACTGTTCCCACCGAGATATAGGGGCCAGCGCGACAGGAATGTAGTAAAATATTACATCCGAGATGTTAGGTTGCCTTAGACTAGGATATATAGCTTTAATGACGTATATAATGATCCCACCGAGAAATAGGGGCCGACACGCCAGGATGGTTGTAAAATATTACATTCGACGTGTTAGGATTGCCTTAGGCTAGGATATATAACGTTATAGACTTATACGATATTCCCACCGAGGAGTACGGGCCGACAGGACAAGAATGTTGTCAAATATTACATCCGAGATGTTAGGTTCCCTTAGGTTAGGATATATAACGTTATAGACGTATATAGTGTTCCCACCGAGAGGTAGAGGCCGACGAGCCAGGAATGTTGTAAACTTTTACGCTCGATAAGTTAGGTTGCCTTAGGCTAGGATATATAACGTTATAGGCTTATATACTGTTCCCATCGAGAAGTAGCGGTCGTCGCGCCACGAATGTAGTAAAATATTACATCCGACATGTTAGGTTGCCTTAGGCTAGGATATATAACGTTATAGGCTTATATACTGTTCCCTCCGAGAAGTAGGGGCCGACGAGCCAGGAATGTTGTAAAATATTACGCTCGACATTTTAGGTTGCCTTAGGTTAGTATATATGGCGTTATAGACGTTTATAATATTCCCACCGAGAAGTAGGGGCCGACGCGATAGGAATGTTGTAAAATATTACTTCCGAGATGTTAGAATTGCCTTAGGCTAGGATATATAACGTTATAGACGTATATACTGTTCCCACCGAGATATAGGGGCCAGCGCGACAGGAATATGGTAAAATATTACGCTCGGCAAGTTGGGTTGCCTTAGGCTAGGATATATAGCGTTACAGACGTATATAATCTTCCCACCGAGAAGTAGGGGCCGGCGCGCCAGGAATGTAGTAAAATATTACATACGAGATGTTAGGTTGCCTTAGGCTAGGATATGTAACTTTATAGACGTATATAATGTTCCCACCGAGGTGTAGGGGCCAACGAGCCAGGAATGTGGTAAAATATTACATTCGACATGTTAAGGTGCCTTAGGTTAGGATATATAACGATATAGACGGATATACTGTTCCCACCGAGAAGTAGTTGCCCACGCGCCAGGAATATTTTAAAATATTACATTCGACATGTAAGGTTGCCTTAGGCTAGGATATATAACGTTATAGACGTATATAATGTTCCCACCGAGAAGTAGGGGCCGACGCGCCACGAATGTTGTAAAATGTTACATCCGAGATGTTAGGGTTGCCTTAGGCTAGGATATATAACGTTATAGACGTATATACTGTTCCCACCGAGAAGTAGGTGCCGACGCGCCAGGAAGTTTGTAAAATATTACATTCGACATGTTAGGTTGCCTTAAGCTAGGATATATAGCGTTTTAGATGTATATAATGTTCCCAGCGAGAAGTAGGGGAAGGCGTGCCAGGAATATAGTAAAATATTACATCCGAGATGTTAGGTTGCCTTACGCTAGGATATGTAACGTTATAGACGTATATTATGTTCGCACCGAGAAGTAGGTGCCGAAGTGACGGGAATGTTGTAAAATATTACATTCGACATGTTAGTTTGCCCTAGGCCAGGATATATAGCGTTATAGACGTATATAATGTCCCCACTGAGAAGTAGGGGCGGACGTGCCAGGAATGTAGTAAAATATTACATCCGAGATGTTAGGTTCCCTTAGGTTAGGATAAATAACGTTATAGACGTATATAATGTTCCCACCGAGAAGTAGGGGCCGACGAGCCAGGAATGTTGTAAAATTTTACGCTCGATAAGTTAGGTTGCCTTAGGCTAGGATATATAGCGTTAAAGACGTATATAATATTCCCACCGAGAAGTAGGGGAAGCCGCGCCAGGAATATAGTAAAATATTACATCCGAGATGTTAGGTTGCCTTAGGCTAGGATATATAACGTTATAGCCGTATATAATGTTCGCACCGAGAAGTAGGGGCCGACGAGCCAGGAATGTTGTAAAATATTACGCTCGACGTGTTAGGTTGCCTTAAGCTAGGATATATAGCGTTTTAGACGTATATAATGTTCCCAGCGAGAAGCAGGGGAAGGCGCGCCAGGAATATGGTAAAATATTACGCTCGGCAAGTTGGGTTGCCTTAGGCTAGGATATATAGCGTTACAGACGTATATAATCTTCCCACCGAGAAGTAGGGGCCGGCGCGCCAGGAATGTAGTAAAATATTACATACGAGATGTTAGGTTGCCTTAGGCTAGGATATGTAACTTTATAGACGTATATAATGTTCCCACCGAGGTGTAGGGGCCAACGAGCCAGGAATGTGGTAAAATATTACATTCGACATGTTAAGGTGCCTTAGGTTAGGATATATAACGATATAGACGGATATACTGTTCCCACCGAGAAGTAGTTGCCCACGCGCCAGGAATATTTTAAAATATTACATTCGACATGTAAGGTTGCCTTAGGCTAGGATATATAACGTTATAGACGTATATAATGTTCCCACCGAGAAGTAGGGGCCGACGAGTCAGGAATGTTGTAAAATATTACATTCGACATGATAGGTTGCCTTAAGCTAGGATATATGGCGTTATAAACGTATATAATATTCCCACCGAGAAGTAGGGGAAGGCGCGCCAGGAATATAGTAAAATATTACATCCGAGATGTTAGGTTGCCTTAGGCTAGGATATATAACGTTATACACGTACATAATGTTCGCACCGAGAAGTAGGTGCCGAAGTGACGGGAATGTTATAAAATATTACATTCGACATGTTAGGATTGCCTTAGGCTAGGATATATAGCTATGTAGACGTATATAATGTTCCCAGCGAGAAGTAGGGGAAGGCGCGCCAGGAATATAGTAAAATATTACATCCGAGATGTTAGGTTGCCTTAGGCTAGGATATATAACGTTATAGACGTATATTATGTTCGCACCGAGAAGTAGGTGCCGAAGTGACGGGAATGTTGTAAAATATTACATTCGACATGTTAGGATTGCCTTAGGCTTGGATATACAACGTTATAGACGTATATACTGTTCCCACCGAGAAGTCGGTGCCGAAGCGCCAGAAATGTTGTAAAATATTACATTCGACATGTAAGGTTGCCTTAGGCTAGGATATATAACGTTATAGACTTATATACTGTTCCCTCCGAGAAGTAGGTGCCGACGCGCCAGGAATGTTGTAAAATGTTACATCCGAGATGTTAGGATTGCCTTAGGCTAGGATATATAACGTTATAGACGTATATACTGTTCCCACCGAGAAGTAGGTGCTGACGCGCCAGGAAGTTTGTTAAATATTACATTCGACATGTTAGGTTGCCTTAAGCTAGGATATATAGCGTTTTAGACGTATATAATGTTCCCAGCGAGAAGTAGGGGAAGGCGCGCCAGGAATATAGTAAAATATTACATCCGAGATGTTAGGTTGCCTTAGGCTAGGATATATATCGTTATAGACGTATATTATGTTCGCACCGAGAAGTAGGTGCCGAAGTGACGGGAATGTTGTAAAATATTACATTCGACATGTTAGGATTGCCTTAGGCTAGGATATATAGCGATGTAGACGTATATAATGTTCCCACCGAGAAGTAGGGGCCGGCGCGGCACGAATGTAGTAAAATGTTACATCCGAGATGTTAGGTTGCCTTAGGCTAGGATATATAACGTTATAGACTTATTTACTGTTCCCTCCGAGAAGTAGGTCCCGACGCGGCAGGAATGTTGTAAAATATTACATCCGAGATGTTAGGATTGCCTTAGGCTTGGATATACAACGTTATAGACGTATATACTGTTCTCACCGAGAAGTCGGTGCCGAAGCGCCAGAAATGTTGTAAAATATTACATTCGGCATGTTAGGTTGCCTTAGGCCAGGATATATAGCGTTATAGACGTATATAATGTCCCCACTGAGAAGTAGGTGCCGACGCGCCACGAATGTAGTAAAATATTACATCCGAGATGTTAGGTTGCCTTAGGCTAGGATATATAACGTTATAGGCTTATATACTGTTCCCTCCGAGAAGTAGGGGCCGACGAGCCAGGAATGTTCTAAAATATTACGCTCGACATTTTAGGTTGCCTTAGGTTAGGATATATGGCGTTATAGACGTATATAATATTCCCACCGAGAATTAGGGGCCGGGGCGCCAGGAATGTAGTAAAATATTACATCCGGTATGTTAGGTTGTCTTAGGCTAGGATATATAACGTTATAGACGTATATAATGATCCCACCGAGAAGTAGGTGCCGACGCGATAGGAATGTTGTAAAATATTACTTCCGAGATGTTAGGTTCCCTTAGGTTAGGATATATAACGTTATCGACGTATATAATGTTCCCACCGAGAGGTAGGGCCAGACGAGCCAGGAATGTGGTAAAATATTACATTCGACATGTTAAGGTGCCTTAGGTTAGGATATATAACGATATAGACGGATATACTGTTCCCACCGAGAAGTAGTTGCCCACGCGCCAGGAATATTTTAAAATATTACATTCGACATGTAAGGTTGCCTTAGGCTAGGATATATAACCATATAGACGTATATAATGTTCCCACCGAGAAGTAGGGGCCGACGAGTCAGGAATGTTGTAAAATATTACATTCGACATGATAGGTTGCCTTAAGCTAGGATATATGTCGTTATAAACGTATATAATATTCCCACCGAGAAGTAGGGGAAGGCGCGCCAGGAATATAGTAAAATATTACATCCGAGATGTTAGGTTGCCTTAGGCTAGGATATATAACGTTATACACGTACATAATGTTCGCACCGAGAAGTAGGTGCCGAAGTGACGGGAATGTTATAAAATATTACATTCGACATGTTAGGATTGCCTTAGGCTAGGATATATAGCGTTATAGACGTATATGATGTTCCCACCGAGCAGTAGGGGCGGACGTGCCAGGAATGTAGTAAAATATTACATCCGAGATGTTAGGTTGCCTTAGGTTAGGATATATGGCGTTATAGACGTGTATAATCTTCCCAACGAGAAGTAGGGGCCGGCGCGCCAGGAATGTAGTAATATATTACATTCGACATGTTAGGATTGCCTTAGGCTAGGATATATAGCGTTATAGACGTATATGATGTTCCCACCGAGAAGTAGGGGCGGACGTGCCAGGAATGTAGTAAAATATTACATCCGATGTGTTAGTTTGCCTTAGGCTAGGATATATAACGTTATAGGCTTATATACTGTTCCCTCCGAGAAGTAGGGGCCGACGAACCAGGAATGTTGTCAAATATTACGCTCGACATTTTAGGTCGCCTTAGGTTAAGATATATGGCGTTATAGACGTATATAATGTTCCCACCGAGGTGTAGGGGCCAACGAGCCAGGAATGTGGTAAAATATTACATTCGACATGCTAAGGTGCCTTAGGTTAGGATATATAACGTTATAGACGGATATACTGTTCCCACCGAGAAGTAGTTGCCCACGCGCCAGGAATATTTTAAAATATTACATTCGACATGTAAGGTTGCCTTAGGCTAGGATATATAACCATATAGACGTATATAATGTTCCCACCGAGAAGTAGGGGCCGGCGCGCCACGAATGTAGTAAAATATTACATCCGACATGTTAGGTTGCCTTAAGCTAGGACATATAGCGTTTTAGACGTAAATAATGTTCCCAGCGAGAAGTAGGGGAAGGCGCGCCACGAATATAGTAAAATATTACATCTGAGATGTTAGGTTGCCTAGGGTAAGATATATAACGTTATAGACTTATATACTGTTCCCTCCGAGAAGTAGGTGCCGACGCGGCAGGAATGTTGTAAAATATTACATCGGAGATGTTAGGTTGCCTTAGGCTAGGATATATAACGTTATAGACGTATATACTGTTCCCACCGAGAAGTAGGTGCCGACGCGCCAGGAATGTTGTAAAATATTACATTCGAGATGTTGGTATTGCCTTAGGCTAGGATAGATAACGATATAGACGTATATAATGTTCCCACCGAGAAGTAGGGGCCGGCGCGCCAGGAATGTTATAAAATATTACAATCGACATGTTAGTTTGCCTTAGGCTAGGATATATAGCGTTATAGACGTATATAATGTTCCCACGGAGAAATAGGGGCGGATGTGCCAGGAATATAGTAAAATATTACATCCGAGATGTTAGGTTGCCTTAGGCTAGGATATATAGCGTTACAGACGTATATAATCTTCCCACCGAGAAGTAGGGGCCGGCGCTCCAGGAATGTAGTAAAATATTACATTCGACATGTTAGGATTGCCTTAGGCTAGGATATATAGCGTTATAGACGTATATGATATTCCCACCGAGAAGTACGTGCCTACACGCCAGGAATGTTGTCAAATATTACATCCGACATGTTAGGTTCCCTTAGGTTAGGATATATAACGTTATAGACGTATATAATGTTCCCAACGAGAAGTAGGGGCCGACGAGCCAGGAATGTTGTAAAATATTACGCTCGACATGTTAGGTTGCCTTAGGCTAGGATATATAGCGATATAGACGTATATAATGTTCTCACCGAGAAGTAGGAGCCGAAGTGACGGGAATGTTGTAAAATATTACATTCGACATGTTAGTTTGCCTTAGGCTAGGATATATAGCGTTACAGACGTATATAATGTTCCCACCGAGAAGTAGGTGCAGAAGTGACGGGAATTTTGTAAAATATTACATTCGACATGTTAGGATTGCATTAGGCTAGGATATATAACGATATAGACGTATATAATGTTCCCACCGAGAAGTAGGGGCCGTCGCGCCACGAATGTAGTAAAATATTACATCCGACATGTTAGGTTGCCTTAAGCTAGGATATATAGCGTTTTAGACGTAAATAATGATCCCAGCGAGAAGTAGGGGAAGGCCCGCCACGAATGCAGTAAAATATTACATCCGAGATGTTAGGTTGCCTTAGGCTAGGATATATAACGTTATAGGCTTTTATACTGGTCCCTCCGAGAAGTAGGTGCCGACGCGCCAGGAATGTTGTAAAATATTACATCCGAGATGTTGGGATTGCCTTAGGCTAGGATATATAACGTTATAAACGTATATACTGTTCCCACCGAGAAGTAGGTGCCGACGCGCCAGGAATGTTGTAAAATATTACATTCGACATGTTAGGTTGCCTTAAGCTAGGATATATAGCGTTTTAGACGTATATAATGTTCCCAGCGAGAAGTAGGGGCCGGCGCGCCAGGAATGTAGTAAAATATTACATCCGAGAAGTTAGCTTGCCTTAGGCTAGGATATATAACGTTATAGACTTATATACTGTTCCCTCCGAGAAGTAGGTGCCGACGCGCCAGGAATGTTGTAAAATATTACATTCGACATGTTAAGTTGCCTTAGGTTAGGATATATAACGTTATAGACGGATATACTGTTCCCACCGAGAAGTAGGTGCCGACGCGCCAGGAATGTTGTAAAATATTACATTCGACATGTTAGGTTGCCTTAAGCTAGGATATATAGCGTTTTAGACGCATATAATGTTCCCACCGAGAAGTAGGGGCCGGAGCGCCAGGAATGTAGTAAAATATTACATCCGAGATGTTAGGCTGCTTTAGGCTAGGATATGTAACTTTATAGACGTATATAATGTTCCCACCGCGGAGTAGGGGCCAACGAGCCAGGAATGTGGTAAAATATTACATTCGACATGTTAAGTTGCCTTAGGTTAGGATATATAACGTTATAGACGGATATACTGTTCCCACCGAGAAGTAGTTGCCGACGCGCCAGGAATATTGTAAAATATTACATTCGACATGTAAGGTTGCCTTAGGCTAGGATATATAACGTTAAAGACGTATATACTGTTCCCACCGAGAAGTAGGTGCCGACGCGCCAGGAATGTTGTAAAATATTACATTCGACATGTTAGGTTGTCTTAGGCTAGGATATGTAACTTTATAGACGTATATAATGTTCCCACCGAGGTGTAGGGGCCAACGAGCCAGGAATGTGGTAAAATATTACATTCGACATGTTAAGTTGCCTTAGGTTAGGATATATAACGTTATAGACGGATATAATGTTCCCACCGAGAAGTAGGGGCCGACGAGCCAGGAATGTTCTAAAATATTACGCTCGACAAGTTAGATTGCCTTAGGCTAGGATATATAGCGTTACAGACGTATATAATCTTCCCACCGAGAAGTAGGGGCCGGCGCGCCAGGAATGTAGTAAAATATTACATCCGAGATGTTAGGTTGTCTTAGGCTAGGATATGTAACTTTATAGACGTATATAATGTTCCCGCCGAGGTGTAGGGGCCAACGAGCCAGGAATGTGGTAAAATATTACATTCGACATGTTAAGTTGCCTTAGGTTAGGATATATAACGTTATAGACGGATATACTGTTCCCACCGAGAAGTAGTTGTCGACGCGCCAGGAATATTGTAAAATATTACATCCGAGATGTTAGGTTGCCTTAGGCTAGGATATATAGCGTTACAGACGTATATAATCTTCCCACCGAGAAGTAGGGGCCGGCGCGCCAGGAATGTTGTAAAATATTACGCTCGACATTTTAGGTTGCCTTAGGTTAGGATATGTGGCGTTATAGACGTATATAATGTTCCCACCGAGAAGTAGGTGCCGACGCGCCAGGAATGTTGTAAAATATTACGCTCGACATTTTAGGTTGCCTTAGGTTAGTATATATGGCGTTATAGACGTTTATAATATTCCCACCGAGAAGTAGGGGCCGACGCGATAGGAATGTTGTAAAATATTACATTCGACATGTTAGGTTACCTTAAGCCAGGATATATAGCGTTTTAGACGTATATAATGTTCCCAGCGAGAAGGAGGGGAAGGCGCGCCGGGAATATAGTAAAATATTACATCCGAGATGCTAGGTTGCCTTAGGTTAGGATATATAACGTTACAGACTTATATACTGTTCCCATCGAGAAGTAGCGGTCGGCGCGCCACGAATGTAGTAAAATATTACATCCGACGTGTTAGGATTGCCTTAGGCTAGGATATATAACGTTATAGACGTATACGATATTCCCACCGAGGAGTACGGTCCGACAGGACAAGAATGTTGTCAAATATTACATCCGAGATGTTAGGTTCCCTTAGGTTAGGATATATAACGTTATAGACGTATATAGTGTTCCCACCGAGAGGTAGAGGCCGACGAGCCAGGAATGTTGTAAACTTTTACGCTCGATAAGTTAGGTTGCCTTAGGCTAGGATATATAGCGTTAAAGACGTATATAATGTTCCCACCGAAAAGTGGGCGCCGGCGCGCCAGGAATGTAGCAAAATATTACATCCGAGATGTTAGGTTCCCTTAGGTTAGGATATATAACGTTATAGACGTATATAATGTTCCCACCGAGAGGTAGGGGCCGACGAACCAGGAATGTGGTAAAATATTACATTCGACATGCTAAGTTGCCTTAGGTTATGATATATAACGTTATAGACGGATATACTGTTCCCACCGAGAAGTAGGGGCCGGCGCGCCAGGAATGTAGTAAAATATTACATCCGAGATGTTAGGTTGTCTTAGGCTAGGATATGTAACTTTATAGACGTATATAATGTTCGCACCGAGAAGTAGGTGCCGAAGTGACGGGAATGTTGTAAAATATTACATTCGACATGTTAGTTTGCCTTAGGCTAGGATATATAGCGTTATAGACGTATATAATGTTCCCACCGAGAAGTAGGGGCCGACGAGTCAGGAATGTTGTAAAATATTACATTCGACATGTTAGGATAGCCTTAGGCTAGGATATATAGCGTTATGGACGTATATGATGTTCCCACCGAGAATAAGGGGCGGTCGTGCCAGGAATGTAGTAAAATATTACATCCGAGATGTCAGGTTGCCTTAGGTTAGGATATATGGCGTTATAGACGTATATAATATTCCCACCGAGAAGTAGGGGCCGACGAGCCAGGAATGTTGTAAAATATTACGCTCGACATGTTAGGTTGCCTTAGGCTAGGATATATAGCGATATAGACGTATATAATGTTCCCATCGCGAAGTAGGGGCCAGCGCGCCAGGAATGTAGTAAAATATTACATCCGATGTGTTAGTTTGCCTTAGGCTAGGATATATAACGTTATAGGCTTATATACTGTTCCCTCCGAGAAGTAGGGGCCGACGAGCCAGGAATGTTGTCAAATATTACGCTCGACATTTTAGGTTGCCTTAGGTTAGGATATATGGCGTTATAGACGTATATAATATTCCCACCGAGAAGTAGGGTCCGGGGCGCCAGGAATGTAGTAAAATATTACATCCGATATGTTAGGTTGCCTTAGGCTAGGATATATAGCGTTACAGACGTATATAATGTTCCCACCAAGAAGTAGGGGCCGGCGCGCCACGAATGTAGTAAAATATTACATCCGACATGTTAGGTTGCCTTAAGCTAGGACATATAGCGTTTTAGACCTAAATAATGTTCCCAGCGAGAAGTAGGGGAAGGCGCGCCACGTATATGTTAAAATATTACATCTGAGATGTTAGGTTGCCTAGGGTAAGATATATAACGTTATAGACTTATATACTGTTCCCTCCGAGAAGTAGGTGCCGACGCGGCAGGAATGTTGTAAAATATTACATCCGAGATGTTAGGTTGCCTTAGGCTAGGATATATAACGTTATAGACGTGTATACTGTTCCCACCGAGAAGTAGGTGCCGACGCGCCAGGAATGTTGTAAAATATTACATTCGACATGTAAGGTTGCCTTAGGCTAGGATATATAGCGTTACAGACGTATATAATCTTCCCACCGAGAAGTAGGGGCCGGCGCGCCAGGAATGTAGTAAAATATTACATCCGAGATGTTAGGTTGCCTTAGGCTAGGATATGTAACTTTATAGACGTATATAACGTTCCCACCGAGGAGTAGGGGCCAACGAGCCAGGAATGCGGTAAAATATTACATTCGACATGTTAAGGTGCCTTAGGTTAGGATATATAACGTTATAGACGGATATACTGTTCCCACCGGGAAGTAGTTGCCGACGCGCCAGGAATATTGTAAAATATTACATTCGACATGTAAGGTTGCCTTAGGCTAGGATATATAACGTTATAGACTTATATACTGTTCCCTCCGAGCAGTAGGTGCCGACGCGCCAGGAATGTTGTAAAATATTATATCCGACATGTTAGGTTCCCTTAGGTTAGGATATATGACGTTATAGACGTATATAATGTTCCCACCGAGAAGTAGGGGCCGACGAGCCAGGAATGTTGTAAAATATTACGCTCGACATATTAGGTTGCCATAGGCTAGGATGTGTAACGATATAGACGTATATAATGTTCCCACCGAGAAGTAGGAGCCGAAGTGACGGGAATGTTGTAAAATATTACATTCGACATGTTAGTTTGCCTTAGGCTAGGATATATAGCGTTACAGACGTATATAATGTTCCCACCGAGAAGTAGGTGCAGAAGTGACGGGAATTTTGTAAAATATTACATTCGACATGTTAGGATTGCCTTAGGCTAGGATATATAACGATATAGACGTATATAATGTTCCCACCGAGAAGTAGGGGCCGGCGCGCCACGAATGTAGTAAAATATTACATCCGACATGTTAGGTTGCCTTAAGCTAGGACATATAGCGTTTTAGACGTAAATAATGTTCCCAGCGAAAAGTAGGGGAAGGCGCGCCACGAATATAGTAAAATATTACATCTGAGATGTTAGGTTGCCTAGGGTAAGATATATAACGTTATAGACTTATATACCGTTCCCACCGAGAAGTAGTTGCCCACGCGCCAGGAATATTTTAAAATATTACATTCGACATGTAAGGTTGCCTTAGGCTAGGATATATAACGTTATAGACGTATATAATGTTCCCACCGAGAAGTAGGGGCCGACGAGTCAGGAATGTTGTAAAATATTACATTCGACATGTTAGGATAGCCTTAGGCTAGGATATATAGCGTTATAGACGTATATGATGTTCCCACCGAGAAGTAGGGGCGGACGTGCCAGGAATGTAGTAAAATATTACATACGAGATGTCAGGTTGCCTTAGGTTAGGATATATGGCGTTATAGACGTATATAATATTCCCACCGAGAAGTAGGGGCCGACGAGCCAGGAATGTTGTAAAATATTACGCTCGACATGTTAGGTTGCCTTAGGCTAGGATATATAGCGATATAGACATATAATGTTCCCATCGCGAAGTAGGGGCCAGCGCGCCAGGAATGTAGTAAAATATTACATCCGATGTGTTAGTTTGCCTTAGGCTAGGATATATAACGTTATAGGCTTATATACTGTTCCCTCCGAGAAGTAGGTGCCGACGCGCCAGGAATGTTGTAAAATATTACATTCGACATGTTAGGTTGCCTTAAGCTAGGATATATAGCGTTTTAGACGCATATAATGTTCCCACCGAGAAGTAGGGGCCGGAGCGCCAGGAATGTAGTAAAATATTACATCCGAGATGTTAGGCTGCTTTAGGCTAGGATATGTAACTTTATAGACGTATATAATGTTCCCACCGCGGAGTAGGGGCCAACGAGCCAGGAATGTGGTAAAATATTACATTCGACATGTTAAGTTGCCTTAGGTTAGGATATATAACGTTATAGACGGATATACTGTTCCCACCGAGAAGTAGTTGCCGACGCGCCAGGAATATTGTAAAATATTACATTCGACATGTAAGGTTGCCTTAGGCTAGGATATATAACGTTAAAGACGTATATACTGTTCCCACCGAGAAGTAGGTGCCGACGCGCCAGGAATGTTGTAAAATATTACATTCGACATGTTAGGTTGTCTTAGGCTAGGATATGTAACTTTATAGACGTATATAATGTTCCCACCGAGGTGTAGGGGCCAACGAGCCAGGAATGTGGTAAAATATTACATTCGACATGTTAAGTTGCCTTAGGTTAGGATATATAACGTTATAGACGGATATAATGTTCCCACCGAGAAGTAGGGGCCGACGAGCCAGGAATGTTCTAAAATATTACGCTCGACAAGTTAGATTGCCTTAGGCTAGGATATATAGCGTTACAGACGTATATAATCTTCCCACCGAGAAGTAGGGGCCGGCGCGCCAGGAATGTAGTAAAATATTACATCCGAGATTTTAGGTTGTCTTAGGCTAGGATATGTAACTTTATAGACGTATATAATGTTCCCGCCGAGGTGTAGGGGCCAACGAGCCAGGAATGTGGTAAAATATTACATTCGACATGTTAAGTTGCCTTAGGTTAGGATATATAACGTTATAGACGGATATATTGTTCCCACCGAGAAGTAGTTGTCGACGCGCCGGGAATATTGTAAAATATTACATCCGAGATGTTAGGTTGCCTTAGGCTAGGATATATAGCGTTACAGACGTATATAATCTTCCCACCGAGAAGTAGGGGCCGGCGCGCCAGGAATGTTGTAAAATATTACGCTCGACATTTTAGGTTGCCTTAGGTTAGGATATGTGGCGTTATAGACGTATATAATGTTCCCACCGAGAAGTAGGTGCCGACGCGCCAGGAATGTTGTAAAATATTACGCTCGACATTTTAGGTTGCCTTAGGTTAGTATATATGGCGTTATAGACGTTTATAATATTCCCACCGAGAAGTAGGGGCCGACGCGATAGGAATGTTGTAAAATATTACATTCGACATGTTAGGTTACCTTAAGCCAGGATATATAGCGTTTTAGACGTATATAATGTTCCCAGCGAGAAGGAGGGGAAGGCGCGCCGGGAATATAGTAAAATATTACATCCGAGATGCTAGGTTGCCTTAGGTTAGGATATATAACGTTACAGACTTATATACTGTTCCCATCGAGAAGTAGCGGTCGGCGCGCCACGAATGTAGTAAAATATTACATCCGACGTGTTAGGATTGCCTTAGGCTAGGATATATAACGTTATAGACGTATACGATATTCCCACCGAGGAGTACGGTCCGACAGGACAAGAATGTTGTCAAATATTACATCCGAGATGTTAGGTTCCCTTAGGTTAGGATATATAACGTTATAGACGTATATAGTGTTCCCACCGAGAGGTAGAGGCCGACGAGCCAGGAATGTTGTAAACTTTTACGCTCGATAAGTTAGGTTGCCTTAGGCTAGGATATATAGCGTTAAAGACGTATATAATGTTCCCACCGAAAAGTGGGCGCCGGCGCGCCAGGAATGTAGCAAAATATTACATCCGAGATGTTAGGTTCCCTTAGGTTAGGATATATAACGTTATAGACGTATATAATGTTCCCACCGAGAGGTAGGGGCCGACGAACCAGGAATGTGGTAAAATATTACATTCGACATGCTAAGTTGCCTTAGGTTATGATATATAACGTTATAGACGGATATACTGTTCCCACCGAGAAGTAGGGGCCGGCGCGCCAGGAATGTAGTAAAATATTACATCCGAGATGTTAGGTTGTCTTAGGCTAGGATATGTAACTTTATAGACGTATATAATGTTCGCACCGAGAAGTAGGTGCCGAAGTGACGGGAATGTTGTAAAATATTACATTCGACATGTTAGTTTGCCTTAGGCTAGGATATATAGCGTTATAGACGTATATAATGTTCCCACCGAGAAGTAGGGGCCGACGAGTCAGGAATGTTGTAAAATATTACATTCGACATGTTAGGATAGCCTTAGGCTAGGATATATAGCGTTATGGACGTATATGATGTTCCCACCGAGAATAAGGGGCGGACGTGCCAGGAATGTAGTAAAATATTACATCCGAGATGTCAGGTTGCCTTAGGTTAGGATATATGGCGTTATAGACGTATATAATATTCCCACCGAGAAGTAGGGGCCGACGAGCCAGGAATGTTGTAAAATATTACGCTCGACATGTTAGGTTGCCTTAGGCTAGGATATATAGCGATATAGACGTATATAATGTTCCCATCGCGAAGTAGGGGCCAGCGCGCCAGGAATGTAGTAAAATATTACATCCGATGTGTTAGTTTGCCTTAGGCTAGGATATATAACGTTATAGGCTTATATACTGTTCCCTCCGAGAAGTAGGGGCCGACGAGCCAGGAATGTTGTCAAATATTACGCTCGACATTTTAGGTTGCCTTAGGTTAGGATATATGGCGTTATAGACGTATATAATATTCCCACCGAGAAGTAGGGTCCGGGGCGCCAGGAATGTAGTAAAATATTACATCCGATATGTTAGGTTGCCTTAGGCTAGGATATATAGCGTTACAGACGTATATAATGTTCCCACCAAGAAGTAGGGGCCGGCGCGCCACGAATGTAGTAAAATATTACATCCGACATGTTAGGTTGCCTTAAGCTAGGACATATAGCGTTTTAGACCTAAATAATGTTCCCAGCGAGAAGTAGGGGAAGGCGCGCCACGAATATGTTAAAATATTACATCTGAGATGTTAGGTTGCCTAGGGTAAGATATATAACGTTATAGACTTATATACTGTTCCCTCCGAGAAGTAGGTGCCGACGCGGCAGGAATGTTGTAAAATATTACATCCGAGATGTTAGGTTGCCTTAGGCTAGGATATATAACGTTATAGACGTGTATACTGTTCCCACCGAGAAGTAGGTGCCGACGCGCCAGGAATGTTGTAAAATATTACATTCGACATGTAAGGTTGCCTTAGGCTAGGATATATAGCGTTACAGACGTATATAATCTTCCCACCGAGAAGTAGGGGCCGGCGCGCCAGGAATGTAGTAAAATATTACATCCGAGATGTTAGGTTGCCTTAGGCTAGGATATGTAACTTTATAGACGTATATAACGTTCCCACCGAGGAGTAGGGGCCAACGAGCCAGGAATGCGGTAAAATATTACATTCGACATGTTAAGGTGCCTTAGGTTAGGATATATAACGTTATAGACGGATATACTGTTCCCACCGGGAAGTAGTTGCCGACGCGCCAGGAATATTGTAAAATATTACATTCGACATGTAAGGTTGCCTTAGGCTAGGATATATAACGTTATAGACTTATATACTGTTCCCTCCGAGCAGTAGGTGCCGACGCGCCAGGAATGTTGTAAAATATTATATCCGACATGTTAGGTTCCCTTAGGTTAGGATATATGACGTTATAGACGTATATAATGTTCCCACCGAGAAGTAGGGGCCGACGAGCCAGGAATGTTGTAAAATATTACGCTCGACATATTAGGTTGCCATAGGCTAGGATGTGTAACGATATAGACGTATATAATGTTCCCACCGAGAAGTAGGAGCCGAAGTGACGGGAATGTTGTAAAATATTACATTCGACATGTTAGTTTGCCTTAGGCTAGGATATATAGCGTTACAGACGTATATAATGTTCCCACCGAGAAGTAGGTGCAGAAGTGACGGGAATTTTGTAAAATATTACATTCGACATGTTAGGATTGCCTTAGGCTAGGATATATAACGATATAGACGTATATAATGTTCCCACCGAGAAGTAGGGGCCGGCGCGCCACGAATGTAGTAAAATATTACATCCGACATGTTAGGTTGCCTTAAGCTAGGACATATAGCGTTTTAGACGTAAATAATGTTCCCAGCGAAAAGTAGGGGAAGGCGCGCCACGAATATAGTAAAATATTACATCTGAGATGTTAGGTTGCCTAGGGTAAGATATATAACGTTATAGACTTATATACCGTTCCCACCGAGAAGTAGTTGCCCACGCGCCAGGAATATTTTAAAATATTACATTCGACATGTAAGGTTGCCTTAGGCTAGGATATATAACGTTATAGACGTATATAATGTTCCCACCGAGAAGTAGGGGCCGACGAGTCAGGAATGTTGTAAAATATTACATTCGACATGTTAGGATAGCCTTAGGCTAGGATATATAGCGTTATAGACGTATATGATGTTCCCACCGAGAAGTAGGGGCGGACGTGCCAGGAATGTAGTAAAATATTACATACGAGATGTCAGGTTGCCTTAGGTTAGGATATATGGCGTTATAGACGTATATAATATTCCCACCGAGAAGTAGGGGCCGACGAGCCAGGAATGTTGTAAAATATTACGCTCGACATGTTAGGTTGCCTTAGGCTAGGATATATAGCGATATAGACATATAATGTTCCCATCGCGAAGTAGGGGCCAGCGCGCCAGGAATGTAGTAAAATATTACATCCGATGTGTTAGTTTGCCTTAGGCTAGGATATATAACGTTATAGGCTTATATACTGTTCCCTCCGAGAAGTAGGGGCCGACGAGCCAGGAATGTTGTCAAATATTACGCTCGACATTTTAGGTTGCCTTAGGTTAGGATATATGGCGTTATAGACGTATATAATATTCCCACCGAGAAGTAGGGTCCGGGGCGCCAGGAATGTAGTAAAATATTACATCCGATATGTTAGGTTGCCTTAGGCTAGGATATATAGCGTTACAGACGTATATAATGTTCCCACCGAGAAGTAGGTGCAGAAGTGACGGGAATTTTGTAAAATATTACATTCGACATGTTAGGATTGCCTTAGGCTAGGATATATAACGATATAGACGTATATAATGTTCCCACCAAGAAGTAGGGGCCGGCGCGCCACGAATGTAGTAAAATATTACATCCGACATGTTAGGTTGCCTTAAGCTAGGACATATAGCGTTTTAGACGTAAATAATGTTCCCAGCGAGAAGTAGGGGAAGGCGCGCCACGAATATAGTAAAATATTACATCTGAGATGTTAGGTTGCCTAGGGTAAGATATATAACGTTATAGACTTATATACTGTTCCCTCCGAGAAGTAGGTGCCGACGCGGCAGGAATGTTGTAAAATATTACATCCGAGATGTTAGGTTGCCTTAGGCTAGGATATATAACGTTATAGACGTGTATACTGTTCCCACCGAGAAGTAGGTGCCGACGCGCCAGGAATGTTGTAAAATATTACATTCGACATGTAAGGTTGCCTTAGGCTAGGATATATAGCGTTACAGACGTATATAATCTTCCCACCGAGAAGTAGGGGCCGGCGCGCCAGGAATGTAGTAAAATATTACATCCGAGATGTTAGGTTGCCTTAGGCTAGGATATGTAACTTTATAGACGTATATAACGTTCCCACCGAGGAGTAGGGGCCAACGAGCCAGGAATGCGGTAAAATATTACATTCGACATGTTAAGGTGCCTTAGGTTAGGATATATAACGTTATAGACGGATATACTGTTCCCACCGGGAAGTAGTTGCCGACGCGCCAGGAATATTGTAAAATATTACATTCGACATGTAAGGTTGCCTTAGGCTAGGATATATAACGTTATAGACTTATATACTGTTCCCTCCGAGCAGTAGGTGCCGACGCGCCAGGAATGTTGTAAAATATTATATCCGACATGTTAGGTTCCCTTAGGTTAGGATATATGACGTTATAGACGTATATAATGTTCCCACCGAGAAGTAGGGGCCGACGAGCCAGGAATGTTGTAAAATATTAAGCTCGACATATTAGGTTGCCATAGGCTAGGATGTGTAACGATATAGACGTATATAATGTTCCCACCGAGAAGTAGGAGCCGAAGTGACGGGAATGTTGTAAAATATTACATTCGACATGTTAGTTTGCCTTAGGCTAGGATATATAGCGTTACAGACGTATATAATGTTCCCACCGAGAAGTAGGTGCAGAAGTGACGGGAATTTTGTAAAATATTACATTCGACATGTTAGGATTGCCTTAGGCTAGGATATATAACGATATAGACGTATATAATGTTCCCACCGAGAAGTAGGGGCCGGCGCGCCACGAATGTAGTAAAATATTACATCCGACATGTTAGGTTGCCTTAAGCTAGGACATATAGCGTTTTAGACGTAAATAATGTTCCCAGCGAAAAGTAGGGGAAGGCGCGCCACGAATATAGTAAAATATTACATCTGAGATGTTAGGTTGCCTAGGGTAAGATATATAACGTTATAGACTTATATACCGTTCCCTCCGAGAAGTAGGTGCCGACGCGGCAGGAATGTTGTAAAATATTACGCTCGACATATTAGGTTGCCATAGGCTAGGATGTGTAACGATATAGACGTATATAATGTTCCCACCGAGAAGTAGGAGCCGAAGTGACGGGAATGTTGTAAAATATTACATTCGACATGTTAGTTTGCCTTAGGCTAGGATATATAGCGTTACAGACGTATATAATGTTCCCACCGAGAAGTAGGTGCAGAAGTGACGGGAATTTTGTAAAATATTACATTCGACATGTTAGGATTGCCTTAGGCTAGGATATATAACGATATAGACGTATATAATGTTCCCACCGAGAAGTAGGGGCCGGCGCGCCACGAATGTAGTAAAATATTACATCCGACATGTTAGGTTGCCTTAAGCTAGGACATATAGCGTTTTAGACGTAAATAATGTTCCCAGCGAAAAGTAGAGGAAGGCGCGCCACGAATATAGTAAAATATTACATCTGAGATGTTAGGTTGCCTAGGGTAAGATATATAACGTTATAGACTTATATACCGTTCCCTCCGAGAAGTAGGTGCCGACGCGGCAGGAATGTTGTAAAATATTACATCCGAGATGTTAGGATTGCCTTAGGCTAGGATATATAGCGTTACAGACGTATATAATGTTCCCACTGAGAAGTAGGGGCCGACGAGCCAGGAATGTTGTAAAATATTACGCTCGACAAGTTAGGTTGCCTTAGGCTAGGATATATAGCGTTACAGACGTATATAATGTTCCCACCGAAAAGTAGGGGCCGGCGCGCCAGGAATGTAGTAAAATATTACATCCGAGAAGTTAGGTTGCCTTAGGCTAGGATATATAACGTTATAGACTTATATACTGTTCCCTCCGAGAAGTAGGTGCCGACGCGCCACGAATGTTGTAAAATATTACATCCGAGATGTTGGGATTGCCTTAGGCTAGGATAGATAACGATATAGACGTATATAATGTTCCCACCGAGAAGTAGGGGCCGGCGCGCCAGGAATGTTATAAAATATTACAATCGACATGTTAGTTTGCCTTAGGCTAGGATATATAGCGTTATAGACGTATATAATGTTCCCACGGAGAAATAGGGGCGGATGTGCCAATAATATAGTAAAATATTACATCCGAGATGTTAGGTTGCCTTAGGCTAGGATATATAGCGTTACAGACGTATATAATCTTCCCACCGAGAAGTAGGGGCCGGCGCTCCAGGAATGTAGTAAAATATTACATTCGACATGTTAGGATTGCCTTAGGCTAGGATATATAGCGTTATAGACGTATATGATATTCCCACCGAGAAGTACGTGCCTACACGCCAGGAATGTTGTCAAATATTACATCCGACATGTTAGGTTCCCTTAGGTTAGGATATATAACGTTATAGACGTATATAATGTTCCCAACGAGAAGTAGGGGCCGACGAGCCAGGAATGTTGTAAAATATTACGCTCGACATGTTAGGTTGCCTTAGGCTAGGATATATAGCGATATAGACGTATATAATGTTCTCACCGAGAAGTAGGAGCCGAAGTGACGGGAATGTTGTAAAATATTACATTCGACATGTTAGTTTGCCTTAGGCTAGGATATATAGCGTTACAGACGTATATAATGTTCCCACCGAGAAGTAGGTGCAGAAGTGACGGGAATTTTGTAAAATATTACATTCGACATGTTAGGATTGCATTAGGCTAGGATATATAACGATATAGACGTATATAATGTTCCCACCGAGAAGTAGGAGCCGAAGTGACGGGAATGTTGTAAAATATTACATTCGACATGTTAGTTTGCCTTAGGCTAGGATATATAGCGTTACAGACGTATATAATGTTCCCACCGAGAAGTAGGTGCAGAAGTGACGGGAATTTTGTAAAATATTACATTCGACATGTTAGGATTGCCTTAGGCTAGGATATATAACGATATAGACGTATATAATGTTCCCACCGAGAAGTAGGGGCCGGCGCGCCACGAATGTAGTAAAATATTACATCCGACATGTTAGGTTGCCTTAAGCTAGGACATATAGCGTTTTAGACGTAAATAATGTTCCCAGCGAAAAGTAGAGGAAGGCGCGCCACGAATATAGTAAAATATTACATCTGAGATGTTAGGTTGCCTAGGGTAAGATATATAACGTTATAGACTTATATACCGTTCCCTCCGAGAAGTAGGTGCCGACGCGGCAGGAATGTTGTAAAATATTACATCCGAGATGTTAGGATTGCCTTAGGCTAGGATATATAGCGTTACAGACGTATATAATGTTCCCACTGAGAAGTAGGGGCCGACGAGCCAGGAATGTTGTAAAATATTACGCTCGACAAGTTAGGTTGCCTTAGGCTAGGATATATAGCGTTACAGACGTATATAATGTTCCCACCGAAAAGTAGGGGCCGGCGCGCCAGGAATGTAGTAAAATATTACATCCGAGAAGTTAGGTTGCCTTAGGCTAGGATATATAACGTTATAGACTTATATACTGTTCCCTCCGAGAAGTAGGTGCCGACGCGCCACTTATGTTGTAAAATATTACATCCGAGATGTTGGGATTGCCTTAGGCTAGGATAGATAACGATATAGACGTATATAATGTTCCCACCGAGAAGTAGGGGCCGGCGCGCCAGGAATGTTATAAAATATTACAATCGACATGTTAGTTTGCCTTAGGCTAGGATATATAGCGTTATAGACGTATATAATGTTCCCACGGAGAAATAGGGGCGGATGTGCCAATAATATAGTAAAATATTACATCCGAGATGTTAGGTTGCCTTAGGCTAGGATATATAGCGTTACAGACGTATATAATCTTCCCACCGAGAAGTAGGGGCCGGCGCTCCAGGAATGTAGTAAAATATTACATTCGACATGTTAGGATTGCCTTAGGCTAGGATATATAGCGTTATAGACGTATATGATATTCCCACCGAGAAGTACGTGCCTACACGCCAGGAATGTTGTCAAATATTACATCCGACATGTTAGGTTCCCTTAGGTTAGGATATATAACGTTATAGACGTATATAATGTTCCCAACGAGAAGTAGGGGCCGACGAGCCAGGAATGTTGTAAAATATTACGCTCGACATGTTAGGTTGCCTTAGGCTAGGATATATAGCGATATAGACGTATATAATGTTCTCACCGAGAAGTAGGAGCCGAAGTGACGGGAATGTTGTAAAATATTACATTCGACATGTTAGTTTGCCTTAGGCTAGGATATATAGCGTTACAGACGTATATAATGTTCCCACCGAGAAGTAGGTGCAGAAGTGACGGGAATTTTGTAAAATATTACATTCGACATGTTAGGATTGCATTAGGCTAGGATATATAACGATATAGACGTATATAATGTTCCCACCGAGAAGTAGGGGCCGTCGCGCCACGAATGTAGTAAAATATTACATCCGACATGTTAGGTTGCCTTAAGCTAGGATATATAGCGTTTTAGACGTAAATAATGATCCCAGCGAGAAGTAGGGGAAGGCCCGCCACGAATGCAGTAAAATATTACATCCGAGAAGTTAGGTTGCCTTAGGCTAGGATATATAACGTTATAGACTTATATACTGTTCCCTCCGAGAAGTAGGTGCCGACGCGCCAGGAATGTTGTAAAATATTACATCCGAGATGTTGGGATTGCCTTAGCCTAGGATATATAGCGTTACAGACGTATATAATCTTCCCACCGAGAAGTAGGGGCCGGCGCGCCAGGAATGTAGTAAAATATTACATTCGACATGTTAGGATTGCCTTAGGCTAGGATATATAGCGTTATAGACGTATATGATATTCCCACCGAGAAGTACGTGCCTACACGCCAGGAATGTTTTCAAATATTACATCCGACATGTTAGGTTCCCTTAAGTTAGGACACATAACGTTATAGACGTATATAATGTTCCCACCGAGAAGTAGGGGCCGACGAGCCAGGAATGTTGTGAAATATTACGCTCGACATGTTAGGTTGCCTTAGGCTAGGATATATAGCGATATAGACGTAAATAATGTTCCCAGCGAAAAGTAGGGGAAGGCGCGCCACGAATATAGTAAAATATTACATCTGAGATGTTAGGTTGCCTAGGGTAAGATATATAACGTTATAGACTTATATACCGTTCCCTCCGAGAAGTAGGTGCCGACGCGGCAGGAATGTTGTAAAATATTACGCTCGACATATTAGGTTGCCATAGGCTAGGATGTGTAACGATATAGACGTATATAATGTTCCCACCGAGAAGTAGGAGCCGAAGTGACGGGAATGTTGTAAAATATTACATTCGACATGTTAGTTTGCCTTAGGCTAGGATATATAGCGTTACAGACGTATATAATGTTCCCACCGAGAAGTAGGTGCAGAAGTGACGGGAATTTTGTAAAATATTACATTCGACATGTTAGGATTGCCTTAGGCTAGGATATATAACGATATAGACGTATATAATGTTCCCACCGAGAAGTAGGGGCCGGCGCGCCACGAATGTAGTAAAATATTACATCCGACATGTTAGGTTGCCTTAAGCTAGGACATATAGCGTTTTAGACGTAAATAATGTTCCCAGCGAAAAGTAGAGGAAGGCGCGCCACGAATATAGTAAAATATTACATCTGAGATGTTAGGTTGCCTAGGGTAAGATATATAACGTTATAGACTTATATACCGTTCCCTCCGAGAAGTAGGTGCCGACGCGGCAGGAATGTTGTAAAATATTACATCCGAGATGTTAGGATTGCCTTAGGCTAGGATATATAGCGTTACAGACGTATATAATGTTCCCACTGAGAAGTAGGGGCCGACGAGCCAGGAATGTTGTAAAATATTACGCTCGACAAGTTAGGTTGCCTTAGGCTAGGATATATAGCGTTACAGACGTATATAATGTTCCCACCGAAAAGTAGGGGCCGGCGCGCCAGGAATGTAGTAAAATATTACATCCGAGAAGTTAGGTTGCCTTAGGCTAGGATATATAACGTTATAGACTTATATACTGTTCCCTCCGAGAAGTAGGTGCCGACGCGCCACGAATGTTGTAAAATATTACATCCGAGATGTTGGGATTGCCTTAGGCTAGGATAGATAACGATATAGACGTATATAATGTTCCCACCGAGAAGTAGGGGCCGGCGCGCCAGGAATGTTATAAAATATTACAATCGACATGTTAGTTTGCCTTAGGCTAGGATATATAGCGTTATAGACGTATATAATGTTCCCACGGAGAAATAGGGGCGGATGTGCCAATAATATAGTAAAATATTACATCCGAGATGTTAGGTTGCCTTAGGCTAGGATATATAGCGTTACAGACGTATATAATCTTCCCACCGAGAAGTAGGGGCCGGCGCTCCAGGAATGTAGTAAAATATTACATTCGACATGTTAGGATTGCCTTAGGCTAGGATATATAGCGTTATAGACGTATATGATATTCCCACCGAGAAGTACGTGCCTACACGCCAGGAATGTTGTCAAATATTACATCCGACATGTTAGGTTCCCTTAGGTTAGGATATATAACGTTATAGACGTATATAATGTTCCCAACGAGAAGTAGGGGCCGACGAGCCAGGAATGTTGTAAAATATTACGCTCGACATATTAGGTTGCCATAGGCTAGGATGTGTAACGATATAGACGTATATAATGTTCCCACCGAGAAGTAGGAGCCGAAGTGACGGGAATGTTGTAAAATATTACATTCGACATGTTAGTTTGCCTTAGGCTAGGATATATAGCGTTACAGACGTATATAATGTTCCCACCGAGAAGTAGGTGCAGAAGTGACGGGAATTTTGTAAAATATTACATTCGACATGTTAGGATTGCCTTAGGCTAGGATATATAACGATATAGACGTATATAATGTTCCCACCGAGAAGTAGGGGCCGGAGCGCCACGAATGTAGTAAAATATTACATCCGACATGTTAGGTTGCCTTAAGCAAGGACATATAGCGTTTTAGACGTAAATAATGTTCCCAGCGAAAAGTAGGGGAAGGCGCGCCACGAATATAGTAAAATATTACATCTGAGATGTTAGGTTGCCTAGGGTAAGATATATAACGTTATAGACTTATATACCGTTCCCTCCGAGAAGTAGGTGCCGACGCGGCAGGAATGTTGTAAAATATTACATCCGAGATGTTAGGATTGCCTTAGGCTAGGATATATAGCGTTACAGACGTATATAATGTTCCCACTGAGAAGTAGGGGCCGACGAGCCAGGAATGTTGTAAAATATTACGCTCGACAAGTTAGGTTGCCTTAGGCTAGGATATATAGCGTTACAGACGTATATAATGTTCCCACCGAAAAGTAGGGGCCGGCGCGCCAGGAATGTAGTAAAATATTACATCCGAGAAGTTAGGTTGCCTTAGGCTAGGATATGTAACGTTATAGACTTATATACTGTTCCCTCCGAGAAGTAGGTGCCGACGCGCCACGAATGTTGTAAAATATTACATCCGAGATGTTGGGATTGCCTTAGGCTAGGATAGATAACGATATAGACGTATATAATCTTCCCACCGAGAAGTAGGGGCCGGCGCTCCAGGAATGTAGTAAAATATTACATTCGACATGTTAGGATTGCCTTAGGCTAGGATATATAGCGTTATAGACGTATATGATATTCCCACCGAGAAGTACGTGCCTACACGCCAGGAATGTTGTCAAATATTACATCCGACATGTTAGGTTCCCTTAGGTTAGGATATATAACGTTATAGACGTATATAATGTTCCCAACGAGAAGTAGGGGCCGACGAGCCAGGAATGTTGTAAAATATTACGCTCGACATGTTAGGTTGCCTTAGGCTAGGATATATAGCGATATAGACGTATATAATGTTCTCACCGAGAAGTAGGAGCCGAAGTGACGGGAATGTTGTAAAATATTACATTCGACATGTTAGTTTGCCTTAGGCTAGGATATATAGCGTTACAGACGTATATAATGTTCCCACCGAGAAGTAGGTGCAGAAGTGACGGGAATTTTGTAAAATATTACATTCGACATGTTAGGATTGCATTAGGCTAGGATATATAACGATATAGACGTATATAATGTTCCCACCGAGAAGTAGGGGCCGTCGCGCCACGAATGTAGTAAAATATTACATCCGACATGTTAGGTTGCCTTAAGCTAGGATATATAGCGTTTTAGACGTAAATAATGATCCCAGCGAGAAGTAGGGGAAGGCCCGCCACGAATGCAGTAAAATATTACATCCGAGATGTTAGGTTGCCTTAGGCTAGGATATATAACGTTATAGGCTTTTATACTGGTCCCTCCGAGAAGTAGGTGCCGACGCGGCAGGAATGTTGTAAAATATTACATCCGAGATGTTGGGATTGCCTTAGGCTAGGATATATAACGTTATAAACGTATATACTGTTCCCACCGAGAAGTAGGTGCCGACGCGCCAGGAATGTTGGAAAATATTACATTCGACATGATAGGTTGCCTTAAGCTAGGATATATAGCGTTTTAGACGTATATAATGTTCCCAGCGAGAAGTAGGGGCCGGCGCGCCAGGAATGTAGTAAAATATTACATCCGAGAAGTTAGGTTGCCTTAGGCTAGGATATATAACGTTATAGACTTATATACTGTTCCCTCCGAGAAGTAGGTGCCGACGCGCCAGGAATGTTGTAAAATATTACATCCGAGATGTTGGGATTGCCTTAGCCTAGGATATATAGCGTTACAGACGTATATAATCTTCCCACCGAGAAGTAGGGGCCGGCGCGCCAGGAATGTAGTAAAATATTACATTCGACATGTTAGGATTGCCTTAGGCTAGGATATATAGCGTTATAGACGTATATGATATTCCCACCGAGAAGTACGTGCCTACACGCCAGGAATGTTTTCAAATATTACATCCGACATGTTAGGTTCCCTTAAGTTAGGACACATAACGTTATAGACGTATATAATGTTCCCACCGAGAAGTAGGGGCCGACGAGCCAGGAATGTTGTGAAATATTACGCTCGACATGTTAGGTTGCCTTAGGCTAGGATATATAGCGATATAGACGTATATAATGTTCCCACCGAGAAGTAGGAGCCGAAGTGACGGGAATGTTGTAAAATATTACATTCGAAATGTTAGTTTGCCTTAGGCTAGGATATATAGCGTTATAGACGTATATAATGTTCCCACCGAGAAGTAGGTGCAGAAGTGACGGGAATTTTGTACAATATTACATTCGATATGTTAGGATTGCCTTAGGCTAGGATAGATAACGATATAGACGTATATAATGTTCCCACCGAGAAGTAGGGGCCGGCGCGCCAGGAATGTAGTAAAATATTACATCCGAGAAGTTAGGTAGCCTTAGGCTAGGATATATAACGTTATAGACTTATATACTGTTCCCTCCGAGAAGTAGGTGCCGACGCGCCAGGAATGTTGTAAAATATTACATCCGAGATGTTAGGATTGCCTTAGGCTAGGATATATAACGTTATAGACGTATATAATGTTCCCACGGAGAAATAGGGGCGGATGTGCCAATAATATAGTAAAATATTACATCCGAGATGTTAGGTTGCCTTAGGCTAGGATATATAGCGTTACAGACGTATATAATCTTCCCAGCGAGAAGTAGGGGAAGGCGCGCCAGGAATATAGTAAAATATTACCTCCGAGATGTTAGGTTGCCTTAGGCTAGGACATATAACGTTATAGACGTATATAATGTTCGCACCGAGAAGTAGGTGCCGAAGTGACGGGAATGTTATAAAATATTACATTCGACATGTTAGTTTGCCTTAGGCTAGGATATATAGCGTTATATACGTATATAATGTTCCCACCGAGAAGTAGCGGCGGATGTGCCAGGACTGTAGTAAAATATTACATCCGAGATGTTAGGTAGCCTTAGGCTAGGATATATAACGTTATAGACTTATATACTGTTCCCTCCGAGAAGTAGGTGCCGACGCGCCACGAATGTTGTAAAATATTACATCCGAGATGTTGGGATTGCCTTAGGCTAGGATAGATAACGATATAGACGTATATAATGTTCCCACCGAGAAGTAGGGGCCGGCGCGCCAGGAATGTTATAAAATATTACAATCGACATGTTAGTTTGCCTTAGGCTAGGATATATAGCGTTATAGACGTATATAATGTTCCCACGGAGAAATAGGGGCGGATGTTCCAGGAATATAGTAAAATATTACATCTGAGATGTTAGGTTGCCTTAGGCTAGGATATATAGCGTTACAGACGTATATAATCTTCCCACCGAGAAGTAGGGGCCGGCGCTCCAGGAATGTAGTAAAATATTACATTCGACATGTTAGGATTGCCTTAGGCTAGGATATATAGCGTTATAGACGTATATGATATTCCCACCGAGAAGTACGTGCCTACACGCCAGGAATGTTGTCAAATATTACATCCGACATGTTAGTTTCCCTTAGGTTAGAATATATAACGTTATAGACGTATATAATGTTCCCAACGAGAAGTAGGGGCCGACGAGCCAGGAATGTTGTAAAATATTACGCTCGACATGTTAGGTTGCCTTAGGCTAGGATATATAGCGATATAGACGTATATAATGTTCTCACCGAGAAGTAGGAGCCGAAGTGACGGGAATGTTGTAAAATATTACATTCGACATGTTAGTTTGCCTTAGGCTAGGATATATAGCGTTACAGACGTATATAATGTTCCCACCGAGAAGTAGGGGCCGGCGCGCCAGGAATGTAGTAAAATATTACATCCGAGATGTTAGGTTGCCTTAGGCTAGGATATGTAACTTTATAGACGTATATAACGTTCCCACCGAGGTGTAGGGGCCAACGAGCCAGGAATGCGGTAAAATATTACATTCGACATGTTAAGGTGCCTTAGGTTAGGATATATAACGTTATAGACGGATATACTGTTCCCACCGGGAAGTAGTTGCCGACGCGCCAGGAATATTGTAAAATATTACATTCGACATGTAAGGTTGCCTTAGGCTAGGATATATAACGTTATAGACTTATATACTGTCCCTCCGAGCAGTAGGTGCCGACGCGCCAGGAATGTTGTAAAATATTATATCCGAGATGTTAGGATTGCCTTAGGCTAGGATATATAACGTTATAGACGTATATACTGTTCCCACCGAGAAGTAGGTGCCGACGCGCCAGGAATGTTGTAAAATATTACATTCGACATGTAAGGTTGCCTTAGGCTAGGATATATAGCGTTACAGACGTATATAATCTTCCCACCGAGAAGTAGGGGCCGGCGCTCCAGGAATGTAGTAAAATATTACATTCGGCATGTTAGGATTGCCTTAGGCTAGGATATATAGCGTTATAGACGTATATGATATTTCCACCGAGAAGTACGTGCCTACACACCAGGAATGTTGTCAAATTTTACATCCGACATGTTAGGTTCCCTTAGGTTAGGATATATGACGTTATAGACGTATATAATGTTCCCACCGAGAAGTAGGGGCCGACGAGCCAGGAATGTTGTAAAATATTACGCTCGACATATTAGGTTGCCATAGGCTAGGATGTGTAACGATATAGACGTATATAATGTTCCCACCGAGAAGTAGGAGCCGAAGTGACGGGAATGTTGTAAAATATTACATTCGACATGTTAGTTTGCCTTAGGCTAGGATATATAGCGTTACAGACGTATATAATGTTCCCACCGAGAAGTAGGTGCAGAAGTGACGGGAATTTTGTAAAATATTACATTCGACATGTTAGGATTGCCTTAGGCTAGGATATATAACGATATAGACGTATATAATGTTCCCACCGAGAAGTAGGGGCCGGCGCGCCACGAATGTAGTAAAATATTACATCCGACATGTTAGGTTGCCTTAAGCTAGGACATATAGCGTTTTAGACGTAAATAATGTTCCCAGCGAAAAGTAGGGGAAGGCGCGCCACGAATATAGTAAAATATTACATCTGAGATGTTAGGTTGCCTAGGGTAAGATATATAACGTTATAGACTTATATACTGTTCCCTCCGAGAAGTAGGTGCCGACGCGGCAGGAATGTTGTAAAATATTACATCCGAGATGTTAGGATTGCCTTAGGCTAGGATATATAACGTTATAGCCGTATATAATGTTCCCACCGAGAAGTAGGGGCCGACGAGCCAGGAATGTTGTAAAATATTACGCTCGATAAGTTAGGTTGCCTTAGGCTAGGATATATAGCGTTACAGACGTATATAATGTTCCCACTGAGAAGTAGGGGCCGACGAGCCAGGAATGTTGTAAAATATTACGCTCGACAAGTTAGGTTGCCATAGGCTAGGATATATAGCGTTACAGACGTATATAATCTTCCCACCGAGAAGTAGGGGCCGGCGCTCCAGGAATGTAGTAAAATATTACATTCGGCATGTTAGGATTGCCTTAGGCTAGGATATATAGCGTTATAGACGTATATGATATTTCCACCGAGAAGTACGTGCCTACACACCAGGAATGTTGTCAAATTTTACATCCGACATGTTAGGTTCCCTTAGGTTAGGATATATGACGTTATAGACGTATATAATGTTCCCACCGAGAAGTAGGGGCCGACGAGCCAGGAATGTTGTAAAATATTACGCTCGACATATTAGGTTGCCATAGGCTAGGATGTGTAACGATATAGACGTATATAATGTTCCCACCGAGAAGTAGGAGCCGAAGTGACGGGAATGTTGTAAAATATTACATTCGACATGTTAGTTTGCCTTAGGCTAGGATATATAGCGTTACAGACGTATATAATGTTCCCACCGAGAAGTAGGTGCAGAAGTGACGGGAATTTTGTAAAATATTACATTCGACATGTTAGGATTGCCTTAGGCTAGGATATATAACGATATAGACGTATATAATGTTCCCACCGAGAAGTAGGGGCCGGCGCGCCACGAATGTAGTAAAATATTACATCCGACATGTTAGGTTGCCTTAAGCTAGGACATATAGCGTTTTAGACGTAAATAATGTTCCCAGCGAAAAGTAGGGGAAGGCGCGCCACGAATATAGTAAAATATTACATCTGAGATGTTAGGTTGCCTAGGGTAAGATATATAACGTTATAGACTTATATACTGTTCCCTCCGAGAAGTAGGTGCCGACGCGGCAGGAATGTTGTAAAATATTACATCCGAGATGTTAGGATTGCCTTAGGCTAGGATATATAACGTTATAGCCGTATATAATGTTCCCACCGAGAAGTAGGGGCCGACGAGCCAGGAATGTTGTAAAATATTACGCTCGATAAGTTAGGTTGCCTTAGGCTAGGATATATAGCGTTACAGACGTATATAATGTTCCCACTGAGAAGTAGGGGCCGACGAGCCAGGAATGTTGTAAAATATTACGCTCGACAAGTTAGGTTGCCTTAGGCTAGGATATATAGCGTTACAGACGTATATAATGTTCCCACCGAAAAGTAGGTGCCGGCGCGCCAGGAATGTAGTAAAATATTACATCCGAGAAGTTAGGTTGCCTTAGGCTAGGATATATAACGTTATAGACTTATATACTGTTCCCTCCGAGAAGTAGGTGCCGACGCGCCACGAATGTTGTAAAATATTACATCCGAGATGTTGGGATTGCCTTAGGCTAGGATAGATAACGATATAGACGTATATAATGTTCCCACCGAGAAGTAGGGGCCGGCGCGCCAGGAATGTTATAAAATATTACAATCGACATGTTAGTTTGCCTTAGGTTAGGATATATAGCGTTATAGACGTATATAATGTTCCCACGGAGAAATAGGGGCGGATATGCCAGGAATATAGTAAAATATTACATCCGAGATGTTAGGTTGCCTTAGGCTAGGATATATAGCGT
This sequence comes from Xylocopa violacea, assembly GCA_963969225.1. NCBI lineage: Eukaryota > Metazoa > Arthropoda > Insecta > Hymenoptera > Apidae > Xylocopa > Xylocopa violacea. The sequence goes on from CAXAJV010000653.1 coordinate 18,921,207, forward strand.
TACAGACGTATATAATCTTCCCACCGAGAAGTAGGGGCCGGCGCTCCAGGAATGTAGTAAAATATTACATTCGACATGTTAGGATTGCCTTAGGCTAGGATATATAGCGTTATAGACGTATATGATATTCCCACCGAGAAGTACGTGCCTACACGCCAGGAATGTTGTCAAATATTACATCCGACATGTTAGGTTCCCTTAGGTTAGGATATATAACGTTATAGACGTATATAATGTTCCCAACGAGAAGTAGGGGCCGACGAGCCAGGAATGTTGTAAAATATTACATCCGACATGTTAGGTTGCCTTAAGCTAGGATATATAGCGTTTTAGAAGTAAATAATGATCCCAGCGAGAAGTAGGGGAAGGCCCGCCACGAATGCAGTAAAATATTACATCCGAGATGTTAGGTTGCCTTAGGCTAGGATATATAACGTTATAGGCTTTTATACTGGTCCCTCCGAGAAGTAGGTGCCGACGCGCCAGGAATGTTGTAAAATATTAAGTCCTAGATGTTAGGATTGCCTTAGGCTACGATATATAACGTTATAGACGTATATACTGTTCCCACCGAGAAGTAGGGGCCGACGAGACAGGAATGTTGTAAAATATTACGCTCGACAGGTTAGGTTGCCTTAGGCTAGGATATATAGCGTTATGGACGTATATAATCTTCCCACCGAGAACTAGGGGCCGGTGCGCCAGGAATGTAGTAAAATATTACATCCGAGATGTTAGGTTGCCTTAGGCTAGGATATGTAACTTTATAGACGTATATAATGTTCCCACCGAGGAGTAGGGTCCAACGAGCCAGGAATGTGGTAAAATATTACATTCGACATGTTAAGTTGCCTTAGGTTAGGATATATAACGTTATAGACGGATATACTGTTCCCACCGAGAAGTAGTTGCCGACGCGCCAGGAATATTGTAAAATATTACATTCGACATGTAAGGATGCCTTAGGCTAGGATATATAACGTTATAGACGTATATACTGTTCCCACCGAGAAGTAGGTGCCGACGCGCCAGGAATGTTGTAAAATATTACATTCGACATGTTAGGTTGTCTTAGGCTAGGATATGTAACTTTATAGACGTATATAATGTTCCCACCGAGGTGTAGGCGCCAACGAGCCAGGAATGTGGTAAAATATTACATTCGACATGTTAAGTTGCCTTAGGTTAGGATATATAACGTTATAGACGGATATAATGTTCCCACCGAGAAGTAGGGGCCGACGAGCCAGGAATGTTCTAAAATATTACGCTCGACAAGTTAGGTTGCCTTAGGCTAGGATATATAGCGTTACAGACGTATATGATCTTCCCACCGAGAAGTAGGGGCCGGCGCGCCAGGAATGTAGTAAAATATTACATCCGAGATGTTAGGTTGCCTTAGGCTAGGATATGTAACTTTATAGACGTATATAATGTTCCCACCGAGGAGTAGGGGCCAACGAGCCAGGAATGTGGTAAAATATTACATTCGACATGTTAAGTTGCCTTAGGTTAGGATATATAACGTTATAGACGGATATACTGTTCCCACCGAGAAGTAGGTGCCGACGCGCCAGGAATGTTGTAAAATATTACATTCGACATGTTAGGTTGCCTTAAGCTAGGATATATAGCGTTTTAGACGCATATAATGTTCCCACTGAGAAGTAGGGGCCGGTGCGCCAGGAATGTAGTAAAATATTACATCCGAGATGTTAGGCTGCTTTAGGCTAGGATATGTAACTTTATAGACGTATATAATGTTCCCACCGCGGAGTAGGGGCCAACGAGCCAGGAATGTGGTAAAATATTACATTCGACATGTTAAGTTGCCTTAGGTTAGGATATATAACGTTATAGACGGATATACTGTTCCCACCGAGAAGTAGTTGCCGACGCGCCAGGAATATTGTAAAATATTACATTCGACATGTAAGGTTGCCTTAGGCTAGGATATATAACGTTAAAGACGTATATACTGTTCCCACCGAGAAGTAGGTGCCGACGCGCCAGGAATGTTGTAAAATATTACATTCGACATGTTAGGTTGTCTTAGGCTAGGATATGTAACTTTATAGACGTATATAATGTTCCCACCGAGGTGTAGGGGCCAACGAGCCAGGAATGTGGTAAAATATAACATTCGACATGTTAAGTTGCCTTAGGTTAGGATATATAACGTTATAGACGGATATAATGTTCCCACCGAGAAGTAGGGGCCGACGAGCCAGGAATGTTCTAAAATATTACGCTCGACAAGTTAGATTGCCTTAGGCTAGGATATATAGCGTTACAGACGTATATAATCTTCCCACCGAGAAGTAGGGGCCGGCGCGCCAGGAATGTAGTAAAATATTACATCCGAGATGTTAGGTTGTCTTAGGCTAGGATATGTAACTTTATAGACGTATATAATGTTCGCACCGAGAAGTAGGTGCCGAAGTGACGGGAATGTTGTAAAATATTACATCCGAGATGTTAGGTTGCCTTAGGCTAGGATATATAGCGTTACAGACGTATATAATCTTCCCACCGAGAAGTAGGGGCCGGCGCGCCAGGAATGTTGTAAAATATTACGCTCGACACTTTAGGTTGCGTTAGGTTAGGATATATGGCGTTATAGACGTATATAATATTCCCACCGAGAAGTAGGGGCCGGGGCGCAAGGAGTGTAGTAAAATATTACATCCGATATGTTAGGTTGTCTTAGGCTAGGATATATAACGTTATAGACGTATATAATGTTCCCACCGAGAAGTAGTTGCCGACGCGATAGGAATGTTGTAAAATATTACTTCCGAGATGTTAGGATTGCCTTAGGCTAGGATATATAACGTTATAGACGTATATACTGTTCCCACCGAGAAGTAGGTGCCGACGCGCCAGGAATGTTGTAAAATATTACGCTCGACCTTTTAGGTTGCCTTAGGTTAGTATATATGGCGTTATAGACGTTGATAATATTCCCACCGAGAAGTAGGGGCCGACGAGCCAGGAATGTTGTAAAATATTACGCTCGACATTTTAGGTTGCCTTAGGTTAGTATATATGGCGTTATAGACGTTTATAATATTCCCACCGAGAAGTAGGGGCCGACGCGATAGGAATGTTGTAAAATATTACATCCGATATGTTAGGTTGCCTTAGGTTAGGATATATAACGTTATAGACGTATATACTGTTCCCACAGAGAAGTAGGTGCCGACGCGCCAGGAATGTTGTAAAATATTACATTCGACATGTTAGGTTGCCTTAAGCCAGGATATATAGCGTTTTAGACGTATATAATGTTCCCAGCGAGAAGGAGGGGAAGGCGCGCCAGGAATATAGTAAAATATTACATCCGAGATGCTAGGTTGCCTTAGGTTAGGATATATAACGTTACAGACTTATATACTGTTCCCATCGAGAAGTAGCGGTCGGCACGCCACGAATGTAGTAAAATATTACATCCGACATGTTAGGTTGCCTTAGGCTAGGATATATAACGTTATAGGCTTATATACTGTTCCCTCCGAGAAGTAGGGGCCGACGAGCCAGGAATGTTGTAAAATATTACGCTCGACCTTTTAGGTTGCCTTAGGTTAGTATATATGGCGTTATAGACGTTTATAATATTCCCACCGAGAAGTAGGGGCCGACGAGCCAGGAATGTTGTAAAATATTACGCTCGACATTTTAGGTTGCCTTAGGTTAGTATATATGGCGTTATAGACGTTTATAATATTCCCACCGAGAAGTAGGGGCCGACGCGATAGGAATGTTGTAAAATATTACATCCGATATGTTAGGTTGTCTTAGGCTAGGATATATAACCTTATAGACGTATATAATGTTCTCACCGAAAAGTAGGGGAAGGCGCGCCACGAATATAGTAAAATATTACATCCGAGATGTTAGGTTGCCTTAGGTTAGGATATATAACGTTACAGACTTATATACTGTTCCCATCGAGAAGTAGCGGTCGGCGCGACACGAATGTAGTAAAATATTGCATCCGACGTGTTAGGATTGCCTTAGGCTAGGATATATAACGTTATAGACGTATACGATATTCCCACCGAGGAGTACGGGCCGACAGGACAAGAATGTTGTCAAATATTACATCCGAGATGTTATGTTCCCTTAGGTTAGGATATATAACGTTATAGACGTATATAATGTTCCCACCGAGAGGTAGGGGCCGACGAGCCAGGAATGTTGTAAAATATTACGCTCGACAGGTTAGGTTGCCTTAGGCTAGGATATATAGCGTTACAGACGTATATAAGCTTCCCACCGAGAAGTAGGGGCCGGTGCGCCAGGAATGTAGTAAAATATTACATCCGAGATGTTAGGTTGCCTTAGGCTAGGATATATAGCGTTACAGACGTATATAATCTTCCCACCGAGAAGTAGGGGCCGGCGCGCCAGGAATGAAGTAAAATATTACATTCGACATGTTAGGATTGCCTTAGGCTAGGATATATAGCGTTATAGACGTATATGATATTCCCACCGAGAAGTACGTGCCTACACGCCAGGAATGTTGTCAAATATTACATTCGACATGTTAGTTTGCCTTAGGCTAGGATATATAACGTTATAGGCTTATATACTGTTCCCTCCGAGAAGTAGGGGCCGACGAGCCAGGAATGTTGTAAAATATTACGCTCGACATTTTAGGTTGCCTTAGGTTAGGATATATGGCGTTATAGTCGTATATAATATTCCCACCGAGAAGTAGGGGCCGGGGCGCCAGGAGTGTAGTAAAATATTACATCCGATATGTTAGGTTGTCTTAGGCTAGGATATATAACCTTATAGACGAATATAATGTTCCCACCGAGAAGTAGGTGCCGACGCGATAGGAATGTTGTAAAATATTACTTCCGAGATGTTAGAATTGCCTTAGGCTAGTATATATAACGTTATAGACGTATATACTGTTCCCACCGAGATGTAGGGGCCGGCGCGCCAGGAATGTAGTAAAATATTACATCCGAGATGTTAGGTTGCCTTAGGCTAGGATATATAGCTTTAATGACGTATATAATGATCCCACCGAGAAATAGGGGCCGACACGCCAGGAATGTTGTAAAATATTACATTCGACGTGTTAGGATTGCCTTAGGGTAGGATATATAACGTTATAGACTTATACGATATTCCCACCGAGGAGTACGGGCCGACAGGACAAGAATGTTGTCAAATATTACATCCGAGATGTTAGGTTCCCTTAGGTTAGGATATATAACGTTATAGACGTATATAGTGTTCCCACCGAGAGGTAGAGGCCGACGAGCCAGGAATGTTGTAAACTTTTACGCTCGATTAGTTAGGTTGCCTTAGGCTAGGATATATAACGTTATAGGCTTATATACTGTTCCCATCGAGAAGTAGCGGTCGTCGCGCCACGAATGTAGTAAAATATTACATCCGACATGTTAGGTTGCCTTAGGCTAGGATATATAACGTTATAGGCTTATATACTGTTCCCTCCGAGAAGTAGGGGCCGACGAGCCAGGAATGTTGTAAAATATTACGCTCGACATTTTAGGTTGCCTTAGGTTAGTATATATGGCGTTATAGCTGTTTATAATATTCCCACCGAGAAGTAGGGGCCGACGCGATAGGAATGTTGTAAAATATTACTTCCGAGATGTTAGAATTGCCTTAGGCTAGGATATATAACGTTATGGACGTATATACTGTTCCCACCGAGATATAGGGGCCGGCGCGACAGGAATGTAGTAAAATATTACATCCGAGATGTTAGGTTGCCTTAGACTAGGATATATAGCTTTAATGACGTATATAATGATCCCACCGAGAAATAGGAGCCGACACGCCAGGAATGTTGTAAAATATTACATTCGACGTGTTAGGATTGCCTTAGGCTAGGATATATAACGTTATAGACTTATACGATATTCCCACCGAGGAGTACGGGCCGACAGGACAAGAATGTTGTCAAACATTACATCCGAGATGTTAGGTTGCCTTAGGCTAGGATATTAACGCTATAGACGTATATAATGTTCCCACCGAGAAGTAGTGGCCGGCGCGCCACGAATGTAGTAAAATATTACATCCGAGATGTTAGGTTCCCTTAGGTTAGGATATATAACGTTATAGACGTATATAATGTTCCCACCGAGAGGTAGGGGCCGACGAGCCAGGAATGTTGTAAAATATTACGCTCGACAGGTTAGGTTGCCTTAGGCTAGGATATATAGCGTTACAGACGTATATAAGCTTCCCACCGAGAAGTAGGGGCCGGTGCGCCAGGAATGTAGTAAAATATTACATCCGAGATGTTAGGTTGCCTTAGGCTAGGATATATAGCGTTACAGACGTATATAATCTTCCCACCGAGAAGTAGGGGCCGGCGCGCCAGGAATGAAGTAAAATATTACATTCGACATGTTAGGATTGCCTTAGGCTAGGATATATAGCGTTATAGACGTATATGATATTCCCACCGAGAAGTACGTGCCTACACGCCAGGAATGTTGTCAAATATTACATTCGACATGTTAGTTTGCCTTAGGCTAGGATATATAACGTTATAGGCTTATATACTGTTCCCTCCGAGAAGTAGGGGCCGACGAGCCAGGAATGTTGTAAAATATTACGCTCGACATTTTAGGTTGCCTTAGGTTAGGATATATGGCGTTATAGTCGTATATAATATTCCCACCGAGAAGTAGGGGCCGGGGCGCCAGGAGTGTAGTAAAATATTACATCCGATATGTTAGGTTGTCTTAGGCTAGGATATATAACCTTATAGACGAATATAATGTTCCCACCGAGAAGTAGGTGCCGACGCGATAGGAATGTTGTAAAATATTACTTCCGAGATGTTAGAATTGCCTTAGGCTAGTATATATAACGTTATAGACGTATATACTGTTCCCACCGAGATGTAGGGTCCGGCGCGCCAGGAATGTAGTAAAATATTACATCCGAGATGTTAGGTTGCCTTAGGCTAGGATATATAGCTTTAATGACGTATATAATGATCCCACCGAGGAATACGTGCCGACACGCCAGGAATGTTGTAAAATATTACATTCGACGTGTTAGGATTGCCTTAGGCTAGGATATATAACGTTATAGACGGATATACTGTTCCCACCGAGAAGTAGTTGCCGACGCGCCATGAATATTGTAAAATATTACATTCGACATGTAAGGTTGCCTTAGGCTAGGATATATAGCCTTACAGACGTATATAATGTTCTCACCGAAAAGTAGGGGAAGGCGCGCCACGAATATAGTAAAATATTACATCCGAGATGTTAGGTTGCCTTAGGTTAGGACATATAACGTTACAGACTTATATACTGTTCCCATCGAGAAGTAGCGGTCGTCGCGCCACGAATGTTGTAAAATATTACGCTCGACATTTTAGGTTGCCTTAGGTTAGTATATATGGCGTTATAGACGTTTATAATATTCCCACCGAGAAGTAGGGGCCGACGCGATAGGAATGTTGTAAAATATTACTTCCGAGATGTTAGAATTGCCTTAGGCTAGGATATATAACGTTATAGACGTATATACTGTTCCCACCGAGATATAGGGGCCGGCGCGCCAGGAATGAAGTAAAATATTACATTCGACATGTTAGGATTGCCTTAGGCTAGGATATATAGCGTTATAGACGTATATGATATTCCCACCGAGAAGTACGTGCCTACACGCCAGGAATGTTGTCAAATATTACATTCGACATGTTAGTTTGCCTTAGGCTAGGATATATAACGTTATAGGCTTATATACTGTTCCCTCCGAGAAGTAGGGGCCGACGAGCCAGGAATGTTGTAAAATATTACGCTCGACATTTTAGGTTGCCTTAGGTTAGGATATATGGCGTTATAGTCGTATATAATATTCCCACCGAGAAGTAGGGGCCGGGGCGCCAGGAGTGTAGTAAAATATTACATCCGATATGTTAGTTGTCTTAGGCTAGGATATATAACCTTATAGACGAATATAATGTTCCCACCGAGAAGTAGGTGCCGACGCGATAGGAATGTTGTAAAATATTACTTCCGAGATGTTAGAATTGCCTTAGGCTAGTATATATAACGTTATAGACGTATATACTGTTCCCACCGAGATGTAGGGGCCGGCGCGCCAGGAATGTAGTAAAATATTACATCCGAGATGTTAGGTTGCCTTAGGCTAGGATATATAGCTTTAATGACGTATATAATGATCCCACCGAGAAATAGGGGCCGACACGCCAGGAATGTTGTAAAATATTACATTCGACGTGTTAGGATTGCCTTAGGCTAGGATATATAACGTTATAGACTTATACGATATTCCCACCGAGGAGTACGGGCCGACAGGACAAGAATGTTGTCAAATATTACATTCGAGATGTTAGGTTCCCTTAGGTTAGGATATATAACGTTATAGACGTATATAGTGTTCCCACCGAGAGGTAGAGGCCGACGAGCCAGGAATGTTGTAAACTTTTACGCTCGATAAGTTAGGTTGCCTTAGGCTAGGATATATAGCGTTAAAGACGTATATAATGTTCCCACCGAAAAGTAGGCGCCGGCGCGCCAGGAATGTAGCAAAATATTACTTCCGAGATGTTAGAATTGCCTTAGGCTAGTATATATAACGTTATAGACGTATATACTGTTCCCACCGAGATGTAGGGTCCGGCGCGCCAGGAATGTAGTAAAATATTACATCCGAGATGTTAGGTTGCCTTAGGCTAGAATATATAGCTTTAATGACGTATATAATGATCCCACCGAGAAATAGGTGCCGACACGCCAGGAATGTTGTAAAATATTACATTCGACGTGTTAGGATTGCCTTAGGCTAGGATATATAACGTTATAGACGGATATACTGTTCCCACCGAGAAGTAGTTGCCGACGCGCCATGAATATTGTAAAATATTACATTCGACATGTAAGGTTGCCTTAGGCTAGGATATATAGCCTTACAGACGTATATAATGTTCTCACCGAAAAGTAGGGGAAGGCGCGCCACGAATATAGTAAAATATTACATCCGAGATGTTAGGTTGCCTTAGGTTAGGATATATAACGTTACAGACTTATATACTGTTCCCATCGAGAAGTAGCGGTCGTCGCGCCACGAATGTTGTAAAATATTACGCTCGACATTTTAGGTTGCCTTAGGTTAGTATATATGGCGTTATAGACGTTTATAATATTCCCACCGAGAAGTAGGGGCCGACGCGATAGGAATGTTGTAAAATATTACTTCCGAGATGTTAGAATTGCCTTAGGCTAGGATATATAACGTTATAGACGTATATACTGTTCCCACCGAGATATAGGGGCCGGCGCGACAGGAATGTAGTAAAATATTACATCCGAGATGTTAGGTTGCCTTAGACTAGGATATATAGCTTTAATGACGTATATAATGATCCCACCGAGAAATAGGAGCCGACACGCCAGGAATGTTGTAAAATATTACATTCGACGTGTTAGGATTGCCTTAGGCTAGGATATATAACGTTATAGACTTATACGATATTCCCACCGAGGAGTACGGGCCGACAGGACAAGAATGTTGTCAAATATTACATCCGAGATGTTACTTTCCCTTAGGTTAGGATATATAACGTTATAGACGTATATAGTGTTCCCACCGAGAGGTAGAGGCCGACGAGCCAGGAATGTTGTAAACTTTTACGCTCGATAAGTTAGGTTGCCTTAGGCTAGGATATATAACGTTATAGGCTTATATACTGTTCCCTCCGAGAAGTAGGGGCCGACGAGCCAGGAATGTTGTAAAATATTACGCTCGACATTTTAGGTTGCCTTAGGTTAGTATATATGGCGTTATAGACGTTTATAATATTCCCACCGAGAAGTAGGGGCCGACGCGATAGGAATGTTGTAAAATATTACATCCGATATGTTAGGTTGTCTTAGGCTAGGATATATAACCTTATAGACGTATATAATGTTCTCACCGAAAAGTAGGGGAAGGCGCGCCACGAATATAGTAAAATATTACATCCGAGATGTTAGGTTGCCTTAGGTTAGGATATATAACGTTACAGACTTATATACTGTTCCCATCGAGAAGTAGCGGTCGGCGCGACACGAATGTAGTAAAATATTGCATCCGACGTGTTAGGATTGCCTTAGGCTAGGATATATAACGTTATAGACGTATACGATATTCCCACCGAGGAGTACGGGCCGACAGGACAAGAATGTTGTCAAATATTACATCCGAGATGTTATGTTCCCTTAGGTTAGGATATATAACGTTATAGACGTATATAATGTTCCCACCGAGAGGTAGGGGCCGACGAGCCAGGAATGTTGTAAAATATTACGCTCGACAGGTTAGGTTGCCTTAGGCTAGGATATATAACGTTATAGACGTATATACTGTTCCCACCGAGATATAGGGGCCGGCGCGACAGGAATGTAGTAAAATATTACATCCGAGATGTTAGGTTGCCTTAGACTAGGATATATAGCTTTAATGACGTATATAATGATCCCACCGAGAAATAGGAGCCGACACGCCAGGAATGTTGTAAAATATTACATTCGACGTGTTAGGATTGCCTTAGGCTAGGATATATAACGTTATAGACTTATACGATATTCCCACCGAGGAGTACGGGCCGACAGGACAAGAATGTTGTCAAATATTACATCCGAGATGTTACTTTCCCTTAGGTTAGGATATATAACGTTATAGACGTATATAGTGTTCCCACCGAGAGGTAGAGGCCGACGAGCCAGGAATGTTGTAAACTTTTACGCTCGATAAGTTAGGTTGCCTTAGGCTAGGATATATAACGTTATAGGCTTATATACTGTTCCCTCCGAGAAGTAGGGGCCGACGAGCCAGGAATGTTGTAAAATATTACGCTCGACATTTTAGGTTGCCTTAGGTTAGTATATATGGCGTTATAGACGTTTATAATATTCCCACCGAGAAGTAGGGGCCGACGCGATAGGAATGTTGTAAAATATTACATCCGATATGTTAGGTTGTCTTAGGCTAGGATATATAACCTTATAGACGTATATAATGTTCTCACCGAAAAGTAGGGGAAGGCGCGCCACGAATATAGTAAAATATTACATCCGAGATGTTAGGTTGCCTTAGGTTAGGATATATAACGTTACAGACTTATATACTGTTCCCATCGAGAAGTAGCGGTCGGCGCGACACGAATGTAGTAAAATATTGCATCCGACGTGTTAGGATTGCCTTAGGCTAGGATATATAACGTTATAGACGTATACGATATTCCCACCGAGGAGTACGGGCCGACAGGACAAGAATGTTGTCAAATATTACATCCGAGATGTTATGTTCCCTTAGGTTAGGATATATAACGTTATAGACGTATATAATGTTCCCACCGAGAGGTAGGGGCCGACGAGCCAGGAATGTTGTAAAATATTACGCTCGACAGGTTAGGTTGCCTTAGGCTAGGATATATAGCGTTACAGACGTATATAAGCTTCCCACCGAGAAGTAGGGGCCGGTGCGCCAGGAATGTAGTAAAATATTACATCCGAGATGTTAGGTTGCCTTAGGCTAGGATATATAGCGTTACAGACGTATATAATCTTCCCACCGAGAAGTAGGGGCCGGCGCGCCAGGAATGAAGTAAAATATTACATTCGACATGTTAGGATTGCCTTAGGCTAGGATATATAGCGTTATAGACGTATATGATATTCCCACCGAGAAGTACGTGCCTACACGCCAGGAATGTTGTCAAATATTACATTCGACATGTTAGTTTGCCTTAGGCTAGGATATATAACGTTATAGGCTTATATACTGTTCCCTCCGAGAAGTAGGGGCCGGCGAGCCAGGAATGTTGTAAAATATTACGCTCGACATTTTAGGTTGCCTTAGGTTAGGATATATGGCGTTATAGTCGTATATAATATTCCCACCGAGAAGTAGGGGCCGGGGCGCCAGGAGTGTAGTAAAATATTACATCCGATATGTTAGGTTGTCTTAGGCTAGGATATATAACCTTATAGACGAATATAATGTTCCCACCGAGAAGTAGGTGCCGACGCGATAGGAATGTTGTAAAATATTACTTCCGAGATGTTAGAATTGCCTTAGGCTAGTATATATAACGTTATAGACGTATATACTGTTCCCACCGAGATGTAGGGGCCGGCGCGCCAGGAATGTAGTAAAATATTACATCCGAGATGTTAGGTTGCCTTAGGCTAGGATATATAGCTTTAATGACGTATATAATGATCCCACCGAGAAATAGGGGCCGACACGCCAGGAATGTTGTAAAATATTACATTCGACGTGTTAGGATTGCCTTAGGCTAGGATATATAACGTTATAGACTTATACGATATTCCCACCGAGGAGTACGGGCCGACAGGACAAGAATGTTGTCAAATATTACATCCGAGATGTTAGGTTCCCTTAGGTTAGGATATATAACGTTATAGACGTATATAGTGTTCCCACCGAGAGGTAGAGGCCGACGAGCCAGGAATGTTGTAAACTTTTACGCTCGATAAGTTAGGTTGCCTTAGGCTAGGATATATAGCGTTAAAGACGTATATAATGTTCCCACCGAAAAGTAGGCGCCGGCGCGCCAGGAATGTAGCAAAATATTACATCCGAGATGTTAGGTTCCCTTAGGTTAGGATATATAACGTTATAGACGTATATAATGGTCCCACCGAGAGGTAGGGGCCGTCGAGCCAGGAATGTTGTAAAATATTACGCTCGACAGGTTAGGTTACCTTAGGCTAGGATATATAGCGTTACAGACGTATATAACCTTCCCACCGAGAAGTAGGGGCCGGTGCGCCAGGAATGTAGTAAAATATTACATCCGAGATGTTAGGTTGCCTTAGGCTAGCATATGTAACTTTATAGACGTATATAATGTTCCCACCGAGGAGTAGGGGCCAACGAGCCAGGAATGTGGTAAAATATTACATTCGACATGTTATGTTGCCTTAGGTTAGGATATATAACGTTATAGACGGATATACTGTTCCCACCGAGAAGTAGTTGTCGACGCGCCAGGAATATTGTAAAATATTACATTCGACATGTAAGGTTGCCTTAGGCTAGGATATATAACGTTATAGACGTATATAATGTTCGCACCGAGAAGTAGGTGCCGAAGTGACGGGAATGTTGTAAAATATTACATTCGACATGTTAGTTTGCCTTAGGCCAGCATATATAGCGTTACAGACGTATATAATGTTCCCACCGAGAAGTAGTTGCCGACGCGCCAGGAATATTGTAAAATATTACATTCGACATGTAAGGTTGCCTTAGGCTACGATATATAACGTTATAGACGTATATAATGTTCCCACCGAGAAGTAGGGGCCGACGAGCCAGGAATGTTGTAAAATATTACGCTCGACAAGTTAGGTTGCCTTAGGCTAGGATATATAGCGTTACAGACGTATATAATGTTCCCTCCGAAAAGTAGGGGCCAGCACGCCAGGAATGTAGTAAAATATTACATCCGAGATGTTAGGTTCCCTTAGGCTAGGATATATAACGTTATAGACTTATATACTGTTCCCTCCGAGAAGTAGGTGCCGACGAGAAAGGAATGTTGTAAAATATTACGCTCGACAAGTTAGGTTGCCTTAGGCTAGGATATATAGCGTTACAGACGTATATAATCTTCCCACCGAAAGGTAGGGGCCGGCGCGCCAGGAATGTAGTAAAATATTACATTCGAGAAGTTAGGTTACCTTAGGCTAGGATATATAACGTTATAGACGTATATACTGTTCCCACCGAGAAGTAGGTGCAGACGCTCCAGGAATGTTGTAAAATATTACATTCGACATGTTAGGTTGCCTTAAGCTAGGATATATAGCGTTTTAGACGTATATAATGTTCCCAGCGAGAAGTAGGGGAAGGCGCGCCAGGAATATAGTAAAATATTACATCCGAGATGTTAGGTTGCCTTAGGCTAGGATATATAACGTTATAGACGTATATAATGTTCGCACCGAGAAGTAGGTGCCGAAGTGACGGGAATTTTGTAAAATATTACATTCGACATGTTAGGATTGCCTTAGGCTAGGATATATAGCGATGTAGACGTATATAATGTTCTCACCGAGAAGTAGGGGCCGGCGCGGCACGAATGTAGTAAAATGTTACATCCGAGATGTTAGGTTGCCTTAGGCTAGGATATATAACGTTATAGACTTATTTACTGTTCCCTCCGAGAAGTAGGTCCCGACGCGCCAGGAATGTTGTAAAATATTACATCCGAGATGTTAGGATTGCCTTAGGCTTGGATATACAACGTTATAGACGTATATACTGTTCCCACCGAGAAGTCGGTGCCGAAGCGCCAGAAATGTTGTAAAATATTACATTCGGCATGTTAGGTTGCCTTAGGCTAGGATATGTAACGTTATAGACTTATATACTGTTCCCTCCGAGAAGTAGGTGCCGACGCGCCAGGAATGTTGTAAAATGTTACATCCGAGATGTTAGGGTTGCCTTAGGCTAGGATATATAACGTTATAGACGTATATACTGTTCCCACCGAGAAGTAGGTGCCGACGCGCCAGGACGTTTGTAAAATATTACATTCGACATGTTAGGTTGCCTTAAGCTAGGATATATAGCGTTTTAGACGTATATAATGTTCCCAGCGAGAAGTAGGGGAAGGCGTGCCAGGAATATAGTAAAATATTACATCCGAGATGTTAGGTTGCCTTACGCTAGGATATATAACGTTATAGACGTATATTATGTTCGCACCGAGAAGTAGGTGCCGAAGTGACGGGAATGTTGTAAAATATTACATTCGACATGTTAGTTTGCCTTAGGCCAGGATATATAGCGTTATAGACGTATATAATGTCCCCACTGAGAAGTAGGGGCGGACGTGCCAGGAATGTAGTAAAATATTACATCCGAGATGTTAGGTTCCCTTAGGTTAGGATGAATAACGTTATAGACGTATATAATGTTCCCACCGAGAAGTAGGGGCCGACGAGCCAGGAATGTTGTAAAATTTTACGCTCGATAAGTTAGGTTGCCTTAGGCTAGGATATATAGCGTTAAAGACGTATATAATATTCCCACCGAGAAGTAGGGGAAGCCGCGCCAGGAATATAGTAAAATATTACATCCGAGATGTTAGGTTGCCTTAGGCTAGGATATATAACGTTATAGCCGTATATAATGTTCGCACCGAGAAGTAGGGGCCGACGAGCCAGGAATGTTGTAAAATATTACGCTCGACGTGTTAGGTTGCCTTAAGCTAGGATATATAGCGTTTTAGACGTATATAATGTTCCCAGCGAGAAGCAGGGGAAGGCGCGCCAGGAATATGGTAAAATATTACGCTCGGCAAGTTAGGTTGCCTTAGGCTAGGATATATAGCGTTACAGACGTATATAATCTTCCCACCGAGAAGTAGGGGCCGGCGCGCCAGGAATGTAGTAAAATATTACATACGAGATGTTAGGTTGCCTTAGGCTAGGATATGTAACTTTATAGACGTATATAATGTTCCCACCGAGGTGTAGGGGCCAACGAGCCAGGAATGTGGTAAAATATTACATTCGACATGTTAAGGTGCCTTAGGTTAGGATATATAACGATATAGACGGATATACTGTTCCCACCGAGAAGTAGTTGCCCACGCGCCAGGAATATTTTAAAATATTACATTCGACATGTAAGGTTGCCTTAGGCTAGGATATATAACGTTATAGACGTATATAATGTTCCCACCGAGAAGTAGGGGCCGACGAGTCAGGAATGTTGTAAAATATTACATTCGACATGATAGGTTGCCTTAAGCTAGGATATATGGCGTTATAAACGTATATAATATTCCCACCGAGAAGTAGGGGAAGGCGCGCCAGGAATATAGTAAAATATTACATCCGAGATGTTAGGTTGCCTTAGGCTAGGATATATAACGTTATACACGTACATAATGTTCGCACCGAGAAGTAGGAGCCGAAGTGACGGGAATGTTATAAAATATTACATTCGATATGTTAGGATTGCCTTAGGCTAGGATATATAGCGTTATAGACGTATATGATGTTCCCACCGAGCAGTAGGGGCGGACGTGCCAGGAATGTAGTAAAATATTACATCCGAGATGTTAGGTTGCCTTAGGTTAGGATATATGGCGTTATAGACGTGTATAATATTCCCACCGAGAAGTAGGGGCCGACGAGCCAGGAATGTTGTAAAATATTACGCTCGACATGTTAGGTTGCCTTAGGCTAGGATATATAGCGATATAGACGTATATAATGTTCCCATCGTGAAGTAGGGGCCAGCGCGCCAGGAATGTAGTAAAATATTACATCCGATGTGTTAGTTTGCCTTAGGCTAGGATATATAACGTTATAGGCTTATATACTGTTCCCTCCGAGAAGTAGGGGCCGACGAGCCAGGAATGTTGTCAAATATTACGCTCGACATTTTAGGTTGCCTTAGGTTAGGATATATGGCGTTATAGACGTATATAATATTCCCACCGAGAAGTAGGGGCCGGGGCGCCAGGAATGTAGTAAAATATTACATCCGATATGCTAGGTTGTCTTAGGCTAGGATATATAACGTTATAGACGTATATAATGTTCCCACCGAGAAGTAGGTGCCGACGCGATAGGAATGTAGTAAAATATTACATCCGAGATGTTAGGTTGCCTTAGGCTAGGATATGTAACCTTATAGACGTATATAATGTTCCCACCGACGAGTAGGGGCCAACGAGCCAGGAATGTGGTAAAATATTACATTCGACATGTTAAGTTGCCTTAGGTTAGGATATATAACGTTATAGACGAATATACTGTTCCCACCGAGAAGTACTTGCCGACGCGCCACGAATATTGTAAAATATTACATTCGACATGTAAGGTTGCCTTAGGCTAGGATATATAACGTTATAGACTTATATACTGTTCTCTCCGAGAAGTAGGTGTCGACGCGCCAGGAATGTTGTAAAATGTTACATCCGAGATGTTAGGATTGCCTTAGGCTAGGATATATAACGTTATAAACGTATATACTGTTCCCACCGAGAAGTAGGTGCCGACGCGCCAGGAATGTTGTAAAATATTACATTCGACATGTTAGGTTGCCTTAGGCTTGGATATATAGCGTTACAGACGTATATAATCTTCCCACCGAGAAGTAGGGGCCGGCGCGCCAGGAATGTAGTAAAATATTACATCCGAGATGTTAGGTTGCCTTAGGCTAGGATATATAACGTTATACACGTAAATAATGTTCGCACCGAGAAGTAGGTGCCGAAGTGACGGGAATGTTATAAAATATTACATTCGACATGTTAGTTTGCCTTAGGCTAGGATATATAGCGTTATAGACGTATATAATGTTCCCACCGAGATGTAGGGGCGGATGTGCCAGGAATGTAGTAAAATATTACATCCGTGATGTTAGGTTGCCTTAGGCTAGGATATATAGCGTTACAGACGTATATAATCTTCCCAACGAGAAGTAGGGGCCGGCCCGCCAGGAATGTAGTAATATATTACATTCGACATGTTAGGATTGCCTTAGGCTAGGATATATAGCGTTATAGACGTATATGATGTTCCCACCGAGAAGTAGGGGCGGACGTGCCAGGAATGTAGTAAAATATTACATCCGATGTGTTAGTTTGCCTTAGGCTAGGATATATAACGTTATAGGCTTATATACTGTTCCCTCCGAGAAGTAGGGGCCGACGAACCAGGAATGTTGTCAAATATTACGCTCGACATTTTAGGTTGCCTTAGGTTAGGATATATGGCGTTATAGACGTATATAATGTTCCCACCGAGGTGTAGGGGCCAACGAGCCAGGAATGTGGTAAAATATTACATTCGACATGTTAAGGTGCCTTAGGTTAGGATATATAACGTTATAGACGGATATACTGTTCCCACCGAGAAGTAGTTGCCCACGCGCCAGGAATATTTTAAAATATTACATTCGACATGTAAGGTTGCCTTAGGCTAGGATATATAACGTTATAGACGTATATAATGTTCCCACCGAGAAGTAGGGGCCGACGAGTCAGGAATGTTGTAAAATATTACATTCGACATGTTAGGATAGCCTTAGGCTAGGATATATAGCGTTATGGACGTATATGATGTTCCCACCGAGAATAAGGGGCGGACGTGCCAGGAATGTAGTAAAATATTACATCCGAGATGTCAGGTTGCCTTAGGTTAGGATATATGGCGTTATAGACGTATATAATATTCCCACCGAGAAGTAGGGGCCGACGAGCCAGGAATGTTGTAAAATATTACGCTCGACATGTTAGGTTGCCTTAGGCTAGGATATATAGCGATATAGACGTATATAATGTTCCCATCGCGAAGTAGGGGCCAGCGCGCCAGGAATGTAGTAAAATATTACATCCGATGTGTTAGTTTGCCTTAGGCTAGGATATATAACGTTATAGGCTTATATACTGTTCCCTCCGAGAAGTAGGGGCCGACGAGCCAGGAATGTTGTCAAATATTACGCTCGACATTTTAGGTTGCCTTAGGTTAGGATATATGGCGTTATAGACGTATATAATATTCCCACCGAGAAGTAGGGTCCGGGGCGCCAGGAATGTAGTAAAATATTACATCCGATATGTTAGGTTGCCTTAGGCTAGGATATATAGCGTTACAGACGTATATAATGTTCCCACCAAGAAGTAGGGGCCGGCGCGCCACGAATGTAGTAAAATATTACATCCGACATGTTAGGTTGCCTTAAGCTAGGACATATAGCGTTTTAGACGTAAATAATGTTCCCAGCGAGAAGTAGGGGAAGGCGCGCCACGAATATAGTAAAATATTACATCTGAGATGTTAGGTTGCCTAGGGTAAGATATATAACGTTATAGACTTATATACTGTTCCCTCCGAGAAGTAGGTGCCGACGCGGCAGGAATGTTGTAAAATATTACATCCGAGATGTTAGGTTGCCTTAGGCTAGGATATATAACGTTATAGACGTGTATACTGTTCCCACCGAGAAGTAGGTGCCGACGCGCCAGGAATGTTGTAAAATATTACATTCGACATGTAAGGTTGCCTTAGGCTAGGATATATAGCGTTACAGACGTATATAATCTTCCCACCGAGAAGTAGGGGCCGGCGCGCCAGGAATGTAGTAAAATATTACATTCGACATGTTAGGATTGCCTTAGGCTAGGATATATAGTGTTACAGACGTATATAATCTTCCCACCGAGAAGTAGGGGCCGGCGCGCCAGGAATGTAGTAAAATATTACATCCGAGATGTTAGGTTGCCTTAGGCTAGGATATGTAACTTTATAGACGTATATAACGTTCCCACCGGGGAGTAGGGGCCAACGAGCCAGGAATGCGGTAAAATATTACATTCGACATGTTAAGGTGCCTTAGGTTAGGATATATAACGTTATAGACGGATATACTGTTCCCTCCGGGAAGTAGTTGCCGACGCGGCAGGAATGTTGTAAAATATTACATTCGACATGTTAGTTTGCCTTAGGCCAGGATATATAGCGTTATAGACGTATATAATGTCCCCACTGAGAAGTAGGGGCGGACGTGCCAGGAATGTAGTAAAATATTACATCCGAGATGTTAGGTTCCCTTAGGTTAGGATAAATAACGTTATAGACGTATATAATGTTCCCACCGAGAAGTAGGGGCCGACGAGCCAGGAATGTTGTAAAATTTTACGCTCGATAAGTTAGGTTGCCTTAGGCTAGGATATATAGCGTTAAAGACGTATATAATATTCCCACCGAGAAGTAGGGGAAGCCGCGCCAGGAATATAGTAAAATATTACATCCGAGGTGTTAGGTTGCCTTAGGCTAGGATATATAAAGTTATAGCCGTATATAATGTTCGCACCGAGAAGTAGGGGCCGACGAGCCAGGAATGTTGTAAAATATTACGCTCGACGTGTTAGGTTGCCTTAAGCTAGGATATATAGCGTTCTAGACGTATATAATGTTCCCAGCGAGAAGCAGGGGAAGGCGCGCCAGGAATATGGTAAAATATTACGCTCGGCAAGTTAGGTTGCCTTAGGCTAGGATATATAGCGTTACAGACGTATATAATCTTCCCACCGAGAAGTAGGGGCCGGCGCGCCAGGAATGTAGTAAAA
The DNA here is from genome assembly GCA_963969225.1 of Xylocopa violacea. Lineage (NCBI taxonomy): Eukaryota > Metazoa > Arthropoda > Insecta > Hymenoptera > Apidae > Xylocopa > Xylocopa violacea. The sequence continues at coordinate 18,941,356 of CAXAJV010000653.1, forward strand.
TATTACATACGAGATGTTAGGTTGCCTTAGGCTAGGATATGTAACTTTATAGACGTATATAATGTTCCCACCGAGGTGTAGGGGCCAACGAGCCAGGAATGTGGTAAAATATTACATTCGACATGTTAAGGTGCCTTAGGTTAGGATATATAACGATATAGACGGATATACTGTTCCCACCGAGAAGTAGTTGCCCACGCGCCAGGAATATTTTAAAATATTACATTCGACATGTAAGGTTGCCTTAGGCTAGGATATATAACGTTATAGACGTATATAATGTTCCCACCGAGAAGTAGGGGCCGACGAGTCAGGAATGTTGTAAAATATTACATTCGACATGATAGGTTGCCTTAAGCTAGGATATATGGCGTTATAAACGTATATAATATTCCCACCGAGAAGTAGGGGAAGGCGCGCCAGGAATATAGTAAAATATTACATCCGAGATGTTAGGTTGCCTTAGGCTAGGATATATAACGTTATACACGTACATAATGTTCGCACCGAGAAGTAGGTGCCGAAGTGACGGGAATGTTATAAAATATTACATTCGATATGTTAGGATTGCCTTAGGCTAGGATATATAGCGTTATAGACGTATATGATGTTCCCACCGAGCAGTAGGGGCGGACGTGCCAGGAATGTAGTAAAATATTACATCCGAGATGTTAGGTTGCCTTAGGTTAGGATATATGGCGTTATAGACGTGTATAATATTCCCACCGAGAAGTAGGGGCCGACGAGCCAGGAATGTTGTAAAATATTACGCTCGACATGTTAGGTTGCCTTAGGCTAGGATATATAGCGATATAGACGTATATAATGTTCCCATCGTGAAGTAGGGGCCAGCGCGCCAGGAATGTAGTAAAATATTACATCCGATGTGTTAGTTTGCCTTAGGCTAGGATATATAACGTTATAGGCTTATATACTGTTCCCTCCGAGAAGTAGGAGCCGACGAGCCAGGAATGTTGTCAAATATTACGCTCGACATTTTAGGTTGCCTTAGGTTAGGATATATGGCGTTATAGACGTATATAATATTCCCACCGAGAAGTAGGGGCCGGGGCGCCAGGAATGTAGTAAAATATTACATCCGATATGTTAGGTTGTCTTAGGCTAGGATATATAACGTTATAGACGTATATAATGTTCCCACCGAGAAGTAGGTGCCGACGCGATAGGAATGTTGTAAAATATTACTTCCGAGATGTTAGGATTGCCTTAGGCTAGGATATATAACGTTATAGACGTATATAATGTTCCCACCGAGAAGTAGGGGCCGGCGGGCCAGGAATGTTGTAAAATATTACATTCGACATGTTAGGTTGCCTTAGGCTAGTATATATAGCGACATAGACGTATATAATGTTCCCACCGAGAGGTAGGGGCCGACGAGCCAGGAATGTTGTAAAATATTACGCTCGACAAGTTAGGTTGCCTTAGGCTAGGATATATAGCGTTACAGACGTATATAATCTTCCCACCGAGAAGTATGGGCCGGTGAGCCAGGAATGTAGTAAAATATTACATCCGAGATGTTAGGTTGCCTTAGGCTAGGATATGTAACCTTATAGACGTATATAATGTTCCCACCGACGAGTAGGGGCCAACGAGCCAGGAATGTGGTAAAATATTACATTCGACATGTTAAGTTGCCTTAGGTTAGGATATATAACGTTATAGACGAATATACTGTTCCCACCGAGAAGTACTTGCCGACGCGCCACGAATATTGTAAAATATTACATTCGACATGTAAGGTTGCCTTAGGCTAGGATATATAACGTTATAGACTTATATACTGTTCTCTCCGAGAAGTAGGTGTCGACGCGCCAGGAATGTTGTAAAATGTTACATCCGAGATGTTAGGATTGCCTTAGGCTAGGATATATAACGTTATAAACGTATATACTGTTCCCACCGAGAAGTAGGTGCCGACGCGCCAGGAATGTTGTAAAATATTACATTCGACATGTTAGGTTGCCTTAGGCTTGGATATATAGCGTTACAGACGTATATAATCTTCCCAACGAGAAGTAGGGGCCGGCCCGCCAGGAATGTAGTAATATATTACATTCGACATGTTAGGATTGCCTTAGGCTAGGATATATAGCGTTATAGACGTATATGATGTTCCCACCGAGAAGTAGGGGCGGACGTGCCAGGAATGTAGTAAAATATTACATCCGATGTGTTAGTTTGCCTTAGGCTAGGATATATAACGTTATAGGCTTATATACTGTTCCCTCCGAGAAGTAGGGGCCGACGAACCAGGAATGTTGTCAAATATTACGCTCGACATTTTAGGTTGCCTTAGGTTAGGATATATGGCGTTATAGACGTATATAATGTTCCCACCGAGGTGTAGGGGCCAACGAGCCAGGAATGTGGTAAAATATTACATTCGACATGTTAAGGTGCCTTAGGTTAGGATATATAACGTTATAGACGGATATACTGTTCCCACCGAGAAGTAGTTGCCCACGCGCCAGGAATATTTTAAAATATTACATTCGACATGTAAGGTTGCCTTAGGCTAGGATATATAACGTTATAGACGTATATAATGTTCCCACCGAGAAGTAGGGGCCGACGAGTCAGGAATGTTGTAAAATATTACATTCGACATGTTAGGATAGCCTTAGGCTAGGATATATAGCGTTATGGACGTATATGATGTTCCCACCGAGAATAAGGGGCGGACGTGCCAGGAATGTAGTAAAATATTACATCCGAGATGTCAGGTTGCCTTAGGTTAGGATATATGGCGTTATAGACGTATATAATATTCCCACCGAGAAGTAGGGGCCGACGAGCCAGGAATGTTGTAAAATATTACGCTCGACATGTTAGGTTGCCTTAGGCTAGGATATATAGCGATATAGACGTATATAATGTTCCCATCGCGAAGTAGGGGCCAGCGCGCCAGGAATGTAGTAAAATATTACATCCGATGTGTTAGTTTGCCTTAGGCTAGGATATATAACGTTATAGGCTTATATACTGTTCCCTCCGAGAAGTAGGGGCCGACGAGCCAGGAATGTTGTCAAATATTACGCTCGACATTTTAGGTTGCCTTAGGTTAGGATATATGGCGTTATAGACGTATATAATATTCCCACCGAGAAGTAGGGTCCGGGGCGCCAGGAATGTAGTAAAATATTACATCCGATATGTTAGGTTGCCTTAGGCTAGGATATATAGCGTTACAGACGTATATAATGTTCCCACCAAGAAGTAGGGGCCGGCGCGCCACGAATGTAGTAAAATATTACATCCGACATGTTAGGTTGCCTTAAGCTAGGACATATAGCGTTTTAGACGTAAATAATGTTCCCAGCGAGAAGTAGGGGAAGGCGCGCCACGAATATAGTAAAATATTACATCTGAGATGTTAGGTTGCCTAGGGTAAGATATATAACGTTATAGACTTATATACTGTTCCCTCCGAGAAGTAGGTGCCGACGCGGCAGGAATGTTGTAAAATATTACATCCGAGATGTTAGGTTGCCTTAGGCTAGGATATATAGCGTTACAGACGTATATAATCTTCCCACCGAGAAGTAGGGGCCGGCGCGCCAGGAATGTAGTAAAATATTACATTCGACATGTTAGGATTGCCTTAGGCTAGGATATATAGTGTTACAGACGTATATAATCTTCCCACCGAGAAGTAGGGGCCGGCGCGCCAGGAATGTAGTAAAATATTACATCCGAGATGTTAGGTTGCCTTAGGCTAGGATATGTAACTTTATAGACGTATATAACGTTCCCACCGGGGAGTAGGGGCCAACGAGCCAGGAATGCGGTAAAATATTACATTCGACATGTTAAGGTGCCTTAGGTTAGGATATATAACGTTATAGACGGATATACTGTTCCCTCCGGGAAGTAGTTGCCGACGCGGCAGGAATGTTGTAAAATATTACATTCGACATGTTAGTTTGCCTTAGGCCAGGATATATAGCGTTATAGACGTATATAATGTCCCCACTGAGAAGTAGGGGCGGACGTGCCAGGAATGTAGTAAAATATTACATCCGAGATGTTAGGTTCCCTTAGGTTAGGATAAATAACGTTATAGACGTATATAATGTTCCCACCGAGAAGTAGGGGCCGACGAGCCAGGAATGTTGTAAAATTTTACGCTCGATAAGTTAGGTTGCCTTAGGCTAGGATATATAGCGTTAAAGACGTATATAATATTCCCACCGAGAAGTAGGGGAAGCCGCGCCAGGAATATAGTAAAATATTACATCCGAGATGTTAGGTTGCCTTAGGCTAGGATATATAAAGTTATAGCCGTATATAATGTTCGCACCGAGAAGTAGGGGCCGACGAGCCAGGAATGTTGTAAAATATTACGCTCGACGTGTTAGGTTGCCTTAAGCTAGGATATATAGCGTTTTAGACGTATATAATGTTCCCAGCGAGAAGCAGGGGAAGGCGCGCCAGGAATATGGTAAAATATTACGCTCGGCAAGTTAGGTTGCCTTAGGCTAGGATATATAGCGTTACAGACGTATATAATCTTCCCACCGAGAAGTAGGGGCCGGCGCGCCAGGAATGTAGTAAAATATTACATACGAGATGTTAGGTTGCCTTAGGCTAGGATATGTAACTTTATAGACGTATATAATGTTCCCACCGAGGTGTAGGGGCCAACGAGCCAGGAATGTGGTAAAATATTACATTCGACATGTTAAGGTGCCTTAGGTTAGGATATATAACGATATAGACGGATATACTGTTCCCACCGAGAAGTAGTTGCCCACGCGCCAGGAATATTTCAAAATATTACATTCGACATGTAAGGTTGCCTTAGGCTAGGATATATAACGTTATAGACGTATATAATGTTCCCACCGAGAAGTAGGGGCCGACGAGTCAGGAATGTTGTAAAATATTACATTCGACATGATAGGTTGCCTTAAGCTAGGATATATGGCGTTATAAACGTATATAATATTCCCACCGAGAAGTAGGGGAAGGCGCGCCAGGAATATAGTAAAATATTACATCCGAGATGTTAGGTTGCCTTAGGCTAGGATATATAACGTTATACACGTACATAATGTTCGCACCGAGAAGTAGGTGCCGAAGTGACGGGAATGTTATAAAATATTACATTCGACATGTTAGGATTGCCTTAGGCTAGGATATATAGCGTTATAGACGTATATGATGTTCCCACCGAGCAGTAGGGGCGGACGTGCCAGGAATGTAGTAAAATATTACATCCGAGATGTTAGGTTGCCTTAGGTTAGGATATATGGCGTTATAGACGTGTATAATATTCCCACCGAGAAGTAGGGGCCGACGAGCCAGGAATGTTGTAAAATATTACGCTCGACATGTTAGGTTGCCTTAGGCTAGGATATATAGCGATATAGACGTATATAATGTTCCCATCGTGAAGTAGGGGCCAGCGCGCCAGGAATGTAGTAAAATATTACATCCGATGTGTTAGTTTGCCTTAGGCTAGGATATATAACGTTATAGGCTTATATACTGTTCCCTCCGAGAAGTAGGGGCCGACGAGCCAGGAATGTTGTCAAATATTACGCTCGACATTTTAGGTTGCCTTAGGTTAGGATATATGGCGTTATAGACGTATATAATATTCCCACCGAGAAGTAGGGGCCGGGGCGCCAGGAATGTAGTAAAATATTACATCCGATATGTTAGGTTGTCTTAGGCTAGGATATATAACGTTATAGACGTATATAATGTTCCCACCGAGAAGTAGGTGCCGACGCGATAGGAATGTTGTAAAATATTAATTCCGAGATGTTAGGATTGCCTTAGGCTAGGATATATAACGTTATAGACGTATATAATGTTCCCACCGAGAAGTAGGGGCCGGCGGGCCAGGAATGTTGTAAAATATTACATTCGACATGTTAGGTTGCCTTAGGCTAGTATATATAGCGACATAGACGTATATAATGTTCCCACCGAGATGTAGGGGCGGATGTGCCAGGAATGTAGTAAAATATTACATCCGTGATGTTAGGTTGCCTTAGGCTAGGATATATAGCGTTACAGACGTATATAATCTTCCCAACGAGAAGTAGGGGCCGGCCCGCCAGGAATGTAGTAATATATTACATTCGACATGTTAGGATTGCCTTAGGCTAGGATATATAGCGTTATAGACGTATATGATGTTCCCACCGAGAAGTAGGGGCGGACGTGCCAGGAATGTAGTAAAATATTACATCCGATGTGTTAGTTTGCCTTAGGCTAGGATATATAACGTTATAGGCTTATATACTGTTCCCTCCGAGAAGTAGGGGCCGACGAACCAGGAATGTTGTCAAATATTACGCTCGACATTTTAGGTTGCCTTAGGTTAGGATATATGGCGTTATAGACGTATATAATGTTCCCACCGAGGTGTAGGGGCCAACGAGCCAGGAATGTGGTAAAATATTACATTCGACATGTTAAGGTGCCTTAGGTTAGGATATATAACGTTATAGACGGATATACTGTTCCCACCGAGAAGTAGTTGCCCACGCGCCAGGAATATTTTAAAATATTACATTCGACATGTAAGGTTGCCTTAGGCTAGGATATATAACGTTATAGACGTATATAATGTTCCCACCGAGAAGTAGGGGCCGACGAGTCAGGAATGTTGTAAAATATTACATTCGACATGTTAGGATAGCCTTAGGCTAGGATATATAGCGTTATGGACATATATGATGTTCCCACCGAGAATAAGGGGCGGACGTGCCAGGAATGTAGTAAAATATTACATCCGAGATGTCAGGTTGCCTTAGGTTAGGATATATGGCGTTATAGACGTATATAATATTCCCACCGAGAAGTAGGGGCCGACGAGCCAGGAATGTTGTAAAATATTACGCTCGACATGTTAGGTTGCCTTAGGCTAGGATATATAGCGATATAGACGTATATAATGTTCCCATCGCGAAGTAGGGGCCAGCGCGCCAGGAATGTAGTAAAATATTACATCCGATGTGTTAGTTTGCCTTAGGCTAGGATATATAACGTTATAGGCTTATATACTGTTCCCTCCGAGAAGTAGGGGCCGACGAGCCAGGAATGTTGTCAAATATTACGCTCGACATTTTAGGTTGCCTTAGGTTAGGATATATGGCGTTATAGACGTATATAATATTCCCACCGAGAAGTAGGGTCCGGGGCGCCAGGAATGTAGTAAAATATTACATCCGATATGTTAGGTTGCCTTAGGCTAGGATATATAGCGTTACAGACGTATATAATGTTCCCACCAAGAAGTAGGGGCCGGCGCGCCACGAATGTAGTAAAATATTACATCCGACATGTTAGGTTGCCTTAAGCTAGGACATATAGCGTTTTAGACGTAAATAATGTTCCCAGCGAGAAGTAGGGGAAGGCGCGCCACGAATATAGTAAAATATTACATCTGAGATGTTAGGTTGCCTAGGGTAAGATATATAACGTTATAGACTTATATACTGTTCCCTCCGAGAAGTAGGTGCCGACGCGGCAGGAATGTTGTAAAATATTACATCCGAGATGTTAGGTTGCCTTAGGCTAGGATATATAACGTTATAGACGTGTATACTGTTCCCACCGAGAAGTAGGTGCCGACGCGCCAGGAATGTTGTAAAATATTACATTCGACATGTAAGGTTGCCTTAGGCTAGGATATATAGCGTTACAGACGTATATAATCTTCCCACCGAGAAGTAGGGGCCGGCGCGCCAGGAATGTAGTAAAATATTACATTCGACATGTTAGGATTGCCTTAGGCTAGGATATATAGTGTTACAGACGTATATAATCTTCCCACCGAGAAGTAGGGGCCGGCGCGGCAGGAATGTAGTAAAATATTACATCCGAGATGTTAGGTTGCCTTAGGCTAGGATATGTAACTTTATAGACGTATATAACGTTCCCACCGGGGAGTAGGGGCCAACGAGCCAGGAATGCGGTAAAATATTACATTCGACATGTTAAGGTGCCTTAGGTTAGGATATATAACGTTATAGACGGATATACTGTTCCCTCCGGGAAGTAGTTGCCGACGCGGCAGGAATGTTGTAAAATATTACATTCGACATGTTAGTTTGCCTTAGGCCAGGATATATAGCGTTATAGACGTATATAATGTCCCCACTGAGAAGTAGGGGCGGACGTGCCAGGAATGTAGTAAAATATTACATCCGAGATGTTAGGTTCCCTTAGGTTAGGATAAATAACGTTATAGACGTATATAATGTTCCCACCGAGAAGTAGGGGCCGACGAGCCAGGAATGTTGTAAAATTTTACGCTCGATAAGTTAGGTTGCCTTAGGCTAGGATATATAGCGTTAAAGACGTATATAATATTCCCACCGAGAAGTAGGGGAAGCCGCGCCAGGAATATAGTAAAATATTACATCCGAGATGTTAGGTTGCCTTAGGCTAGGATATATAAAGTTATACACGTACATAATGTTCGCACCGAGAAGTAGGGGCCGACGAGTCAGGAATGTTGTAAAATATTACATTCGACATGATAGGTTGCCTTAAGCTAGGATATATGGCGTTATAAACGTATATAATGTTCCCACCGAGAAGTAGGGGAAGGCGCGCCAGGAATATAGTAAAATATTACATCCGAGATGTTAGGTTGCCTTAGGCTAGGATATATAACGTTATACACGTACATAATGTTCGCACCGAGAAGTAGGTGCCGAAGTGACGGGAATGTTATAAAATATTACATTCGACATGTTAGGATTGCCTTAGGCTAGGATATATAGCGTTATAGACGTATATGATGTTCCCACCGAGCAGTAGGGGCGGACGTGCCAGGAATGTAGTAAAATATTACATCCGAGATGTTAGGTTGCCTTAGGTTAGGATATATGGCGTTATAGACGTGTATAATATTCCCACCGAGAAGTAGGGGCCGACGAGCCAGGAATGTTGTAAAATATTACGCTCGACATGTTAGGTTGCCTTAGGCTAGGATATATAGCGATATAGACGTATATAATGTTCCCATCGTGAAGTAGGGGCCAGCGCGCCAGGAATGTAGTAAAATATTACATCCGATGTGTTAGTTTGCCTTAGGCTAGGATATATAACGTTATAGGCTTATATACTGTTCCCTCCGAGAAGTAGGGGCCGACGAGCCAGGAATGTTGTCAAATATTACGCTCGACATTTTAGGTTGCCTTAGGTTAGGATATATGGCGTTATAGACGTATATAATATTCCCACCGAGAAGTAGGGGCCGGGGCGCCAGGAATGTAGTAAAATATTACATCCGATATGTTAGGTTGTCTTAGGCTAGGATATATAACGTTATAGACGTATATAATGTTCCCACCGAGAAGTAGGTGCCGACGCGATAGGAATGTTGTAAAATATTAATTCCGAGATGTTAGGATTGCCTTAGGCTAGGATATATAACGTTATAGACGTATATAATGTTCCCACCGAGAAGTAGGGGCCGGCGGGCCAGGAATGTTGTAAAATATTACGCTCGACAAGTTAGGTTGCCTTAGGCTAGGATATATAGCGTTACAGACGTATATAATCTTCCCACCGAGAAGTGTGGGCCGGTGAGCCAGGAATGTAGTAAAATATTACATCCGAGATGTTAGGTTGCCTTAGGCTAGGATATGTAACCTTATAGACGTATATAATGTTCCCACCGACGAGTAGGGGCCAACGAGCCAGGAATGTGGTAAAATATTACATTCGACATGTTAAGTTGCCTTAGGTTAGGATATATAACGTTATAGACGAATATACTGTTCCCACCGAGAAGTACTTGCCGACGCGCCACGAATATTGTAAAATATTACATTCGACATGTAAGGTTGCCTTAGGCTAGGATATATAACGTTATAGACTTATATACTGTTCTCTCCGAGAAGTAGGTGTCGACGCGCCAGGAATGTTGTAAAATGTTACATCCGAGATGTTAGGATTGCCTTAGGCTAGGATATATAACGTTATAAACGTATATACTGTTCCCACCGAGAAGTAGGTGCCGACGCGCCAGGAATGTTGTAAAATATTACATTCGACATGTTAGGTTGCCTTAGGCTTGGATATATAGCGTTACAGACGTATATAATCTTCCCACCGAGAAGTAGGGGCCGGCGCGCCAGGAATGTAGTAAAATATTACATCCGAGATGTTAGGTTGCCTTAGGCTAGGATATGTAACTTTATAGACGTATATAACGTTCCCACCGGGGAGTAGGGGCCAACGAGCCAGGAATGCGGTAAAATATTACATTCGACATGTTAAGGTGCCTTAGGTTAGGATATATAACGTTATAGACGGATATACTGTTCCCACCGAGAAGTAGTTGCCCACGCGCCAGGAATATTTTAAAATATTACATTCGACATGTAAGGTTGCCTTAGGCTAGGATATATAACGTTATAGACGTATATAATGTTCCCACCGAGAAGTAGGGGCCGACGAGTCAGGAATGTTGTAAAATATTACGCTCGACATATTAGGTTGCCATAGGCTAGGATGTGTAACGATATAGACGTATATAATGTTCCCACCGAGAAGTAGGAGCCGAAGTGACGGGAATGTTGTAAAATATTACATTCGACATGTTAGTTTGCCTTAGGCTAGGATATATAGCGTTACAGACGTATATAATGTTCCCACCGAGAAGTAGGTGCAGAAGTGACGGGAATTTTGTAAAATATTACATTCGACATGTTAGGATTGCCTTAGGCTAGGATATATAACGATATAGACGTATATAATGTTCCCACCGAGAAGTAGGGGCCGGCGCGCCACGAATGTAGTAAAATATTACATCCGACATGTTAGGTTGCCTTAAGCTAGGACATATAGCGTTTTAGACGTAAATAATGTTCCCAGCGAAAAGTAGGGGAAGGCGCGCCACGAATATAGTAAAATATTACATCTGAGATGTTAGGTTGCCTAGGGTAAGATATATAACGTTATAGACTTATATACTGTTCCCTCCGAGAAGTAGGTGCCGACGCGGCAGGAATGTTGTAAAATATTACATCCGAGATGTTAGGATTGCCTTAGGCTAGGATATATAACGTTATAGCCGTATATATTGTTCCCACCGAGAAGTAGGGGCCGACGAGCCAGGAATGTTGTAAAATATTACGCTCGATAAGTTAGGTTGCCTTAGGCTAGGATATATAGCGTTACAGACGTATATAATGTTCCCACTGAGAAGTAGGGGCCGACGAGCCAGGAATGTTGTAAAATATTACGCTCGACAAGTTAGGTTGCCTTAGGCTAGGATATATAGCGTTACAGACGTATATAATGTTCCCACCGAAAAGTAGGGGCCGGCGCGCCAGGAATGTAGTAAAATATTACATCCGAGAAGTTAGGTTGCCTTAGGCTAGGATATATAACGTTATAGACTTATATACTGTTCCCTCCGAGAAGTAGGTGCCGACGCGCCACGAATGTTGTAAAATATTACATCCGAGATGTTGGGATTGCCTTAGGCTAGGATAGATAACGATATAGACGTATATAATGTTCCCACCGAGAAGTAGGGGCCGGCGCGCCAGGAATGTTATAAAATATTACAATCGACATGTTAGTTTGCCTTAGGCTAGGATATATAGCGTTATAGACGTATATAATGTTCCCACGGAGAAATAGGGGCGGATGTGCCAGGAATATAGTAAAATATTACATCCGAGATGTTAGGTTGCCTTAGGCTAGGATATATAGCGTTACAGACGTATATAATCTTCCCACCGAGAAGTAGGGGCCGGCGCTCCAGGAATGTAGTAAAATATTACATTCGACATGTTAGGTTGCCTTAAGCTAGGATACATAGCGTTTTAGACGTATATAATGTTCCCAGCGAGAAGTAGGGTAAGGCGCGGCAGGAATATAGTAAAATATTACATCCGAGATATTAGGTTGCCTTAGGCTAGGATATATAACGTTATAGGCTTTTATACTGGTCCCTCCGAGAAGTAGGTGCCGACGCGCCAGGAATGTTGTAAAATATTAAGTCCTAGATGTTAGGATTGCCTTAGGCTACGATATATAACGTTATAGACGTATATACTGTTCCCACCGAGAAGTAGGTGCCGGCGCGCCAGGAATGTTGTAAAATATTACATTCGACATGTTAGGTTGCCTTAAGCTAGGATACATAGCGTTTTAGACGTATATAATGTTCCCAGCGAGAAGTAGGGTAAGGCGCGGCAGGAATATAGTAAAATATTACATCCGAGATATTAGGTTGCCTTAGGCTAGGATATATAACGTTATAGACTTATATACTGTTCCCTCCGAGAAGTAGGTGCCGACGCGCCAGGAATGTTGTAAAATATTACATCCGAGATGTTGGGATTGTCTTAGGCTAGGATATATAACGTTATAAACGTATATACTGTTCCCACCGAGAAGTAGGTGCCGACGCGCCAGGAATGTTGGAAAATATTACATTCGACATGATAGGTTGCCTTAAGCTAGGATATATAGCGTTTTAGACGTATATAATGTTCCCAGCGAGAAGTAGGGGAAGGCGCGCCAGGAATATAGTAAAATATTACATCCGAGATGTTAGGTTGCCTTAGGCTAGGATATATAACGTTATAGACGTATATAATGTTCGCACCGAGAAGTAGGTGCCGAAGTGACGGGAATGTTATAAAATATTACATTCGACATGTTAGTTTGCCTTAGGCTAGGATATATAGCGTTATAGACGTATATAATGTTCCCACCGAGAAGTAGGGTCGGATGTGCCAGGAATGTAGTAAAATATTACATCCGAGATGTTAGGTTGCCTTGGGCTAGGATATATAGCGTTATAGACGTATATGATATTCCCACCGAGAAGTACGTGCCTACACGCCAGGAATGTTTTCAAATATTACATCCGACATGTTAGGTTCCCTTAAGTTAGGATACATAACGTTATAGACGTATATAATGTTCCCACCGAGAAGTAGGGGCCGACGAGCCAGGAATGTTGTGAAATATTACGCTCGACATGTTAGGTTGCCTTAGGCTAGGATATATAGCGATATAGACGTATATAATGTTCCCACCGAGAAGTAGGAGCCGAAGTGACGGGAATGTTGTAAAATATTACATTCGAAATGTTAGTTTGCCTTAGGCTAGGATATATAGCGTTATAGACGTATATAATGTTCCCACCGAGAAGTAGGTGCAGAAGTGACGGGAATTTTGTACAATATTACATTCGATATGTTAGGATTGCCTTAGGCTAGGATAGATAACGATATAGACGTATATAATGTTCCCACCGAGAAGTAGGGGCCGGCGCGCCACGAATGTAGTAAAATATTACATCCGACATGTTAGGTTGCCTTAAGCTAGGATATATAGCGTTTTAGACGTAAATAATGTTCCCAGCGAGAAGTAGGGGAAGGAGCGCCACGAATGTAGTAAAATATTACATCCGAGATGTTAGGATTGCCTTAGGCTAGGATATATAACGTTATAGACGTATATACTGTTCCCACCGAGAAGTAGGTGCCGACGCGCCAGGAATGTTGTAAAATATTACATTCGACATGCTAGGTTGCCTTAAGCTAGGATATATAGCGTTTTAGACGTATATAATGTTCCCAGCGAGAAGTAGGGGCCGGCGCGCCAGGAATGTAGTAAAATATTACATCCGAGAAGTTAGGTTGCCTTAGGCTAGGATAAATAACGTTATAGACTTATATACTGTTCCCTCCGAGAAGTAGGTGCCGACGCGCCAGGAATGTTGTAAAATATTACATCCGAGATGTTGGGATTGCCTTAGCCTAGGATATATAGCGTTACAGACGTATATAATCTTCCCACCGAGAAGTAGGGGCCGGCGCGCCAGGAATGTAGTAAAATATTACATTCGACATGTTAGGATTGCCTTAGGCTAGGATATATAGCGTTATAGACGTATATGATATTCCCACCGAGAAGTACGTGCCTACACGCCAGGAATGTTTTCAAATATTACATCCGACATGTTAGGTTCCCTTAAGTTAGGACACATAACGTTATAGACGTATATAATGTTCCCACCGAGAAGTAGGGGCCGACGAGCCAGGAATGTTGTGAAATATTACGCTCGACATGTTAGGTTGCCTTAGGCTAGGATATATAGCGATATAGACGTATATAATGTTCCCACCGAGAAGTAGGTGCAGAAGTGACGGGAATTTTGTACAATATTACATTCGATATGTTAGGATTGCCTTAGGCTAGGATAGATAACGATATAGACGTATATAATGTTCCCACCGAGAAGTAGGGGCCGGCGCGCCAGGAATGTAGTAAAATATTACATCCGAGAAGTTAGGTAGCCTTAGGCTAGGATATATAACGTTATAGACTTATATACTGTTCCCTCCGAGAAGTAGGTGCTGACGCGCCAGGAATGTTGTAAAATATTACATCCGACATGTTAGGATTGCCTTAGGCTAGGATATATAACGTTATAGACGTATATACTGTTCCCACCGAGAAGTAGGTGCCGACGCGCCAGGAATGTTGTATAATATTACATTCTACATGATAGGTTGCCTTAAGCTAGGATATATAGCGTTTTAGACGAATATAATGTTCCCAGCGAGAAGTAGGGGAAGGCGCGCCAGGAATATAGTAAAATATTACCTCCGAGATGTTAGGTTGCCTTAGGCTAGGACATATAACGTTATAGACGTATATAATGTTCGCACCGAGAAGTAGGTGCCGAAGTGACGGGAATGTTATAAAATATTACATTCGACATGTTAGTTTGCCTTAGGCTAGGATATATAGCGTTATATACGTATATAATGTTCCCACCGAGAAGTAGCGGCGGATGTGCCAGGAATGTAGTAAAATATTACATCCGAGATGTTAGGTAGCCTTAGGCTAGGTTATATAACGTTATAGACTTATATACTGTTCCCTCCGAGAAGTAGGTGCCGACGCGCCAGGAATGTTGTAAAATATTACATCCGACATGTTAGGATTGCCTTAGGCTAGGATATATAACGTTATAGACGTATATACTGTTCCCACCGAGAAGTAGGTGCCGACGCGCCAGGAATGTTGTATAATATTACATTCTACATGATAGGTTGCCTTAAGCTAGGATATATAGCGTTTTAGACGTATATAATGTTCCCAGCGAGAAGTAGGGGAAGGCGCGCCAGGAATATAGTAAAATATTACCTCCGAGATGTTAGGTTGCCTTAGGCTAGGACATATAACGTTATAGACGTATATAGTGTTCCCACCGAGAAGTAGGTGCCGAAGTGACGGGAATGTTATAAAATATTACATTCGACATGTTAGTTTGCCTTAGGCTAGGATATATAGCGTTATAGACGTATATAATGTTCCCACCGAGAAGTAGGGGCGGATGTGCCAGGAATGTAGTAAAATATTACATCCGAGATGTTAGGTTGCCTTAGGCTAGGATATATAGCGTTACAGACGTATATAATCTTCCCACCGAGAAGTAGGGGCCGGCGCGCCAGGAATGTAGTAAAATATTACATCCGAGATGTTAGGTTGCCTTAGGCTAGGATATATAGCTTTAATGACGTATATAATGATCCCACCGAGAAATAGGGGCCGACGCGCCAGGAATGTTGTAAAATATTACTTTCGACGTGTTAGGATTGCCTTAGGCCAGGATATATAACGTTATAGACGTATACGATATTCCCACCGAGGAGTACGGGCCGACAGGACAAGAATGTTGTCAAATATTACATCCGAGATGTTAGGTTCCCTTAGGTTAGGATATATAACGTTATAGACGTATATAATATTCCAACCGAGCGGTAGAGGCCGACGAGCCAGGAATGTAGTAAAATTTTACGCTCGACAAGTTAGGTTGCCTTAGCCTAGGATATATAGCGTTACAGACGTATATAATGTTCCCACCGAAAAGTAGGGGCCGGCACGCCAGGAATGTAGTAAAATATTACATCCGAGATGTTAGGTTGCCTTAGGCTAGAATATGTAACGTTATAGACGTATATAATGTTCCCACCGAGAAGTAGGGGCCGGCGCGCCAGGAATGTGGTAAAATATTACATTCGACATGTTAAGTTGCCTTAGGCTAGGATATATAGCGTTATAGACGTATATAATGTTCCCACCGAGAAGTAGGCGCGGACGTGCCAGGAATGTAGTAAAATATTACATCCGAGATGTTAGGTTGCCTTAGGCTAGGCTATATAGCGTTACAGACGTATATAATCTTCCCACCGAGAAGTAGGGGCCTGCGCGCCAGGAATGTAGTAAAATATTACATTCGACATGTTAGGATTGCCTTAGGCTAGGATATATAGCGTTATAGACGTATATGATATTCCCACCGAGAAGTACGTGCCTACACGCCAGGAATGTTGTCAAATATTACATCCGACATGTTAGGTTGCCTTAGGCTAGGATATGTAACTTTACAGACGTATATAATGTTCCCACCGAGGAGTTGGGGCCACCGAGCCAGGAATGCGGTACAATATTACATTCGACATGTAAGGTTGCCTTAGGCTAGGATATATAACGTTATAGACGTATATAATGTTCCCACCGAGAAGTAGGTGCCGAAGTGACGGGAATGTTGTAAAATATTACATTCGACATGTTAGTTGCCTTAGGGTAGGACATATAGCGTTATAGACGTATATAATGTTCCCATCGAGAAGTAGCGGTCGGCGCGCCACGAATGTAGTAAAATAATACATCCGAGATGTTAGGTTGCCTTAGGCTAGGATATATAACGTTATAGGCTTATATACTGTTCCCTCCGAGAAGTAGGGGCCGACGAGCCAGGAATGTTGTAAAATATTACGCTCGACATTTTAGGTTGCCTTAGGTTAGGATATATGGCGTTGTAGACGTACATAATGTTCCCACCGTGAAGTAGGGGCCGGGGCGCCAGGAATGTAGTAAAATATTACATCCGATATGTTAGGTTGTCTTAGGCTAGGATATATAACGTTATAGACGTATATAATGTTCCCACCGAGAAGTAGGTACCGACGCGATAGGAATGATGTAAAATTTTACTTCCGAGACGTTAGGATTGCCTTAGGCTAGGATATATAACGTTATAGGCGTATATACTGTTCCCATCGAGAAGTAGGTTCCGACGCGCCAGGAATGTTTTAAAATATTACATTCGACATGTTAGGTTGCCTTAAGCTAGGATATATAACGTATAGGTTTATATACTGTTCCCTCCGAGAAGTAGGGGCCGACGAGCCAGGAATGTTATAAAATATTACGCTCGACATTTTAGGTTGCCTTAGGTTAGGATATATGGCGTTATAGACGTATGTAATGTTCCCACCGAGAAGTAGGGGCCGAGGCGCCAGGAATGTAGTAAAATATTACATCCGATATGTTAGGTTGTCCTAGGCTAGGATATATAACGTTATAGACGTATATACTGTTCCCATCGAGAAGTAGGTTCCGACGCGCCAGGAATGTTTTAAAATATTACATTCGACATGTTAGGTTGCCTTAAGCTAGGATATATAACGTATAGGTTTATATACTGTTCCCTCCGAGACGTAGGGGCCGACGAGCCAGGAATGTTGTAAAATATTACGCTCGACATTTTAGGTTGCCTTAGGTTAGGATATATGGCGTTATAGACGTATATAATGTTCCCACCGAGAAGTAGGGGCCGGGGCGCCAGGAATGTAGTAAAATATTACATCCGACATGTTAGGTTGTCTTAGGCTAGGATATATAACGTTATAGACGTATATAATGTTCCCACCGAGAAGTAGGGGCCTACGAGCCAGGAATGTTGTAAAATATTACGCTCGACAAGTTAGGTTGCCTTAGGCTAGGATATATAGCTTTACAGACTTATATAATGTTCCCACCGAAAAGTAGGGGCCGGCGCGCCAGGAATGTTGTAAAATATTACGCTCGACATTTTAGGTTGCCTTAGGTTAGGATATCTGGCGTTACAGACGTATATAATGTTCCCACCGAGAAGTAGGGGCCGGGGCGCCAGGAATGTAGTAAAATATTACATCCGATATGTTAGGTTGTCTTAGGCTAGGATATATAACGTTATAGACGTATATAATGTTCCCACCGAGAAGTAGGTGCCGACGGGATAGGAATGATGTAAAATGTTACTTCCAAGACGTTAGGATTGCCTTAGGCTAGGATATATAACGTTAATGACGTATATACTGTTCCTACCGAGATGTAGGGGCCGGCGCGGCAGGAATGTAGTAAAATATTACATCCGAGAAGTTAGGTTGCCTTAGGCTAGGATATACAACGTTATAGACTTATATAGTGTTCCCACCGAGAAGTAGTTGCCGACGCGCCAGGAATATTGTAAAATATTACATTTGACGTGTAAGGTTGCCTTAGGCTAGGATATATAACGTTATAGACTTATATACTGTTCCCATCGGGAAGTAGGTTCCGACGCGTCAGGAATGTGGTAGAATATTATATTCGACATGTTATGTTGCCTTAGGCTAGGATATATAACGTTATAGACGGATATACTGTTCCCACCGAGAAGTAGTTGCCGACGCTCCAGGAATATTGTAAAATATTACATTCGACATGTTAGGTTGCCTTAGGCTAGGATATATATCGTTATAGACGTATATAATGTTCCCACCGAGAAGTAGGGGTCGAACTGACGGGAATGTTGTAAAATATTACATCCGAGATGTTAGGTTGCCTTAGGTTGGGATATATAACGTTATTGACTTATATAATTTTCCCACCGAGAAATAGGGGCCGACGCCCCAGGACTGATGTAAAATTTTACATTCGACATGTTAGGATTGCCTTAGGCTAGGATATATAACGTTATAGACTTATATACTGTTCCGACCGAGAAGTAGGTGCCGACGCGCCAGGAATGTTGTAAAATATTACGCTCGGCAAGTTAGGTTGCCATAGGCTAGGATATATAGCGTTAATGACGTATATAATGTTCCCACCGAGAATTACGGGCCGACACGCCAGGAATGTTGTAAAATATTACATCCGAGGTGTTAGGTTCCCTTAGGTTAGGATATATAACGTTATAGACGTATATAATGTTGCAACCGAGAAGGAGGTGCCGACGCGCCAGGAATGTTGTAAAATATGACATCCGACATGTTAAGTTGCCTTAGGTCAGGATATATAACGTTATAGACGTATATACTGTTCCCACCGAGAAGTAGTTGCCGACGCGCCAGGAATATTGTAAAATATTACGTTCTACATGTTAGGTTGTCTCAGGCTAGGACATATAGCGTTAAAGGCGTATATAATATTCCCACCGAGAAATAAGGGCCGACACGCCAGGAATGTAGTAAAATATTACGCTCGACATTTTTGGTTGCCTTAAGTTAGGATATATGGCGTTATAGACGTATATAATGTTCCCACCGGGAAGTAGGGGCCAGCGCTCCAGGAATGTGGTAAAATATTACATCCGGTATGTTAGGTTGCCTTAGGTTAGGATATATAACGTTATAGACGTATATAATGTTCCCACCGAGAAGTAGGGGCCAACGAGCCAGGAATGTGGTAAAATATTACATTCGACATGTTAAGTTGTCTTAGGTTAGGATATATAACGTTATAGACGTATATACAGTTCCCACCGAGAAGTAGTTGCCGACGCGCCGGGAATATTGTAAAATATTATATTCGACATGTTAGGTTGTCTCTGGCTAGAACATATAGCGTTATAGACATATATAATGTTCCCACCATAAAGTAGGGGCCGGCGCGCCAGGAATGTAGTAAAATATTACATCCGAGAAGTTAGGTTGCCTTAGGCTAGGATATATAACGTTATAGGCTTATATACTGTTCCCTCCGAGTAGTAGGGGCCGACGAGCCAGGAATGTTGTAAAATATTACGCTCGACATTTTAGGTTGCCTTAGGTTAGGATATACGACGTTATAGACGTATGTAATGTTCCCACCGAGAAGTAGGGGCCGAGGCGCCAGGAATGTAGTAAAATATTACATCCGATATGTTAGGTTGTCCTAGGCTAGGATATATAACGTTATAGACGTATATACTGTTCCCATCGAGAAGTAGGTTCCGACGCGCCAGGAATGTTTTAAAATATTACATTCGACATGTTAGGTTGCCTTAAGCTAGGATATATAACGTATAGGTTTATATACTGTTCCCTCCGAGACGTAGGGGCCGACGAGCCAGGAATGTTGTAAAATATTACGCTCGACATTTTAGGTTGCCTTAGGTTAGGATATATGGCGTTATAGACGTATATAATGTTCCCACCGAGAAGTAGGGGCCGGGGCGCCAGGAATGTAGTAAAATATTACATCCGACATGTTAGGTTGTCTTAGGCTAGGATATATAACGTTATAGACGTATATAATGTTCCCACCGAGAAGTAGGGGCCTACGAGCCAGGAATGTTGTAAAATATTACGCTCGACAAGTTAGGTTGCCTTAGGCTAGGATATACAGCTTTACAGACTTATATAATGTTCCCACCGAAAAGTAGGGGCCGGCGCGCCAGGAATGTTGTAAAATATTACGCTCGACATTTTAGGTTGCCTTAGGTTAGGATATCTGGCGTTACAGACGTATATAATGTTCCCACCGAGAAGTAGGGGCCGGGGCGCCAGGAATGTAGTAAAATATTACATCCGATATGTTAGGTTGTCTTAGGCTAGGATATATAACGTTATAGACGTATATAATGTTCCCACCGAGAAGTAGGTGCCGACGGGATAGGAATGATGTAAAATGTTACTTCCAAGACGTTAGGATTGCCTTAGGCTAGGATATATAACGTTAACGACGTATATACTGTTCCTACCGAGATGTAGGGGCCGGCGCGGCAGGAATGTAGTAAAATATTACATCCGAGAAGTTAGGTTGCCTTAGGCTAGGATATACAACGTTATAGACTTATATAGTGTTCCCACCGAGAAGTAGTTGCCGACGCGCCAGGAATATTGTAAAATATTACATTTGACGTGTAAGGTTGCCTTAGGCTAGGATATATAACGTTATAGACTTATATACTGTTCCCATCGGGAAGTAGGTTCCGACGCGTCAGGAATGTGGTAGAATATTATATTCGACATGTTATGTTGCCTTAGGCTAGGATATATAACGTTATAGACGGATATACTGTTCCCACCGAGAAGTAGTTGCCGACGCTCCAGGAATTTTGTAAAATATTACATTCGACATGTTAGGTTGCCTTAGGCTAGGATATATATCGTTATAGACGTATATAATGTTCCCACCGAGAAGTAGGGGCCGAACTGACGGGAATGTTGTAAAATATTACATCCGAGATGTTAGGTTGCCTTAGGTTGGGATATATAACGTTATTGACTTATATAATTTTCCCACCGAGAAATAGGGGCCGACGCCCCAGGACTGATGTAAAATTTTACATTCGACATGTTAGGATTGCCTTAGGCTAGGATATATAACGTTATAGACGTATATACTGTTCCGACCGAGAAGTAGGTGCCGACGCGCCAGGAATGTTGTAAAATATTACGCTCGGCAAGTTAGGTTGCCATAGGCTAGGATATATAGCGTTAATGACGTATATAATGTTCCCACCGAGAAATACGGGCCGACACGCCAGGAATGTTGTAAAATATTACATCCGAGGTGTTAGGTTCCCTTAGGTTAGGATATATAACGTTATAGACGTATATAATGTTGCAACCGAGAAGGAGGTGCCGACGCGCCAGGAATGTTGTAAAATATGACATCCGACATGTTAAGTTGCCTTAGGTCAGGATATATAACGTTATAGACGTATATACTGTTCCCACCGAGAAGTAGTTGCCGACGCGCCAGGAATATTGTAAAATATTACGTTCTACATGTTAGGTTGTCTCAGGCTAGGACATATAGCGTTAAAGGCGTATATAATATTCCCACCGAGAAATAAGGGCCGACACGCCAGGAATGTAGTAAAATATTACGCTCGACATTTTTGGTTGCCTTAAGTTAGGATATATGGCGTTATAGACGTATATAATGTTCCCAGCGGGAAGAAGGGGCCAGCGCTCCAGGAATGTGGTAAAATATTACATCCGGTATGTTAGGTTGCCTTAGGTTAGGATATATAACGTTATAGACGTATATAATGTTCCCACCGAGAAGTAGGGGCCAACGAGCCAGGAATGTGGTAAAATATTACATTCGACATGTTAAGTTGTCTTAGGTTAGGATATATAACGTTATAGACGTATATACAGTTCCCACCGAGAAGTAGTTGCCGACGCGCCGGGAATATTGTAAAATATTATATTCGACATGTTAGGTTGTCTCTGGCTAGAACATATAGCGTTATAGACATATATAATGTTCCCACCATAAAGTAGGGGCCGGCGCGCCAGGAATGTAGTAAAATATTACATCCGAGAAGTTAGGTTGCCTTAGGCTAGGATATATAACGTTATAGGCTTATATACTGTTCCCTCCGAGTAGTAGGGGCCGACGAGCCAGGAATGTTGTAAAATATTACGCTCGACATTTTAGGTTGCCTTAGGTTAGGATATATGACGTTATAGGCGTATATAATGTTCCCACCGAGAAGTAGGGGCCGGGGCGCCAGGAATGTAGTAAAATATTACATCCGATATGTTAGGTTGTCTTAGGCTAGGATATATAACGTTATAGACGTATATAATGTTCCCACCGAGAAGTAGGTGCCGACGCGATAGGAATGATGTAAAATATTACTTCCAAGACGTTAGGATTGCCTTAGGCTAGGATATATAACGTTAAAGACGTATATACTGTTCCCACCGAGATGCAGGGGCCGGCGCGGCAGGAATGTCGTAAAATATTACATCCGAGATGTTAGGTTGCCTTAGGCTAGGATATATAGCTTTAATGACGTATATAATGTTGCCACCGAGAAGTAGGGGCGGACGTGCCAGGAATGTAGTAAAATATAACATCCGAAATGTTAGGTTGCCTTAGGTTAGGATATATAACGCTATAGACGTATATAATGTTCCCACAGAGAAGTAGGGGCCGACGAGCCAGGAATGTTGTAAAATATTACGCTCGACATGTTAGGTTGCCTTAGGCTAGGATATGTAGCGATATAGACGTATATACTCTTCCCTCCGAGAAGTAGGGGCCAGCGCGCCAGGAATGTAGTAAAATATTACATCCGATATGTTAGTTTGCCTTAGGCTAAGATATATAACGTTATAGACGTATATAATGTTCCCACCGAGAAGTAGGTGCAGAAGTGACGGGAATTTTGCAAAATATTACATTCGACATGTTGGGATTGCCCTAGGCTAGGATATATACCGACATGGACGTATATAATGTTCCCACCGAGAAGTAGGGGCCGGCGCGCCACGAATGTAGTAAAATATTACATCCGAGATGTTAGGTTGCCTTAGGCTAGGATATACAACGTTATAGACTTATATACTGTTCCCTCCGAGAAGTAGGTGCCGACGCGCCAGGAATGTTGTAAAATATTACATCCGAGATGTTAGGATTGCCTTAGGCTAGGATATCCAACGTTCTAGACGTATATACTGTTCCCACCGAGAAGTCGGTGCCGACGCTCCAGGAATTTTGTAAAATATTACATTCGACATGTTAGGTTGCCTTAAGCTAGGATATATAGCGTTTTAGACGTAAATAATGTTCCCAGCGAGAAGTAGGGGAAGGCGCTCTACGAATACAGTAAAATATTACATCCGAGATGTTAGGTTGCCTTAGGCTAGGGTATATAACGTTATAGACGTATATAATATTCCCACCGAGAGGTATGGGCCGACGAGCCAGGAATGTTGTAAAACCTTACGCTCGACAAGTTAGGTTGCCTTAGGCTAGGATATATTGCGTTACAGACGTATATAATGTTCCCACCGAAAAGTAGGGGCCGGCACGCCAGGAATGTAGTAAAATATTACATCCGCGTTGTTAGGTTGCCTTAGGCTAGGATATATAGCGTTACAGACGTATATAATGTTCCCACCGAAAAGTAGGGGCCGGCGCGCCAGGAATGTAGTAAAATATTACATCCGAGAAGTTAGGTTGCCTTAGGCTAGGATATATAACGTTATAGGCTTATATACTGTTCCCTCCGAGAAGTAGGGGCCGACGAGCCAGGAATGTTGTAAAATATTACGCTCGACATTTTAGGTTGCCTTAGGTTAGGATATATGGCGTTATAGACGTATACAATGTCCCCTTCGAGAAGCAGGCGACGACACGCCAGAATGCTGTAAAATATTACATTCGACATGCTAGGATGCCTTAGGCTAGGATATATAACTTTATAGACGTATATAATATTCCCACCGAGAAATAGGGGCCGACGAGTCAGGAATGTTGTAAAATATTACATCCGAGATGTTAGGATAGCCTTAGTCTAGGATACATAACGTTATAGACGTATATAATGTTCCCACCGAGAAGTAGGGGCCGACGAGCCAGGAATGTTGTAAAATATTACGCTCGACAAGTTAGGTTGCCTTAGGCTAGGATATATAGCGTTACAGACGTATATAATGTTCCCACCGAAAAGTAGGGGCCGGCGCGCCAGGAATGTAGTAAAACATTACATCCGAGATGTTAGGTTGCCTTAGGCTAGGATATGTAACGTTATAGACGTATATAATGTTCCCACAGAGAAGTAGGGGCCGACGAGCCAGGAATGTTGTAAAATATTACGCTCGACGTGTTAGGTTGCCTTATGCTAGGATATATAGCGATATAGACGTATATAATGTTCCCGTCGAGAAGTAGCGGTCGGCGCGCCACGAATGTAGTAAAATATTACATCCGAGATGTTAGGTTGCCTTAGGCTAGGATATATAACTTTATAGGCTTATATACTGTTCCCTCCGAGTAGTAGGGGCCCACGAGCCAGGAATGTTGTAAAATATTACGCTCGACATTTTAGGTTGCCTTAGGTTAGGATATATGGCGTTATAGACGTATATAATGTTCCCACCAAGAAGTAGGGGCCGGGGCGCCAGGAATGTAGTAAAATATTACATCCGATATGTTAGGTTGTCTTAGGCTAGGATATATAACGTTATAGACGTATATAATGTTCCCACCGAGAAATAGGTGCCGGCGCGCCAGGAATGTTGTAAAATATTACATCCGAGATGTTAGCATTGCCTTAGGCTAAGATATATAGCGTTACAGACGTATATAATGTTCCCACCGAGAAGTAGGGGCCGGGGCGCCAGGAATGTAGTAAAATATTACATCCGATATGTTAGGTTGTCTTAGACTAGGATATATAATGGTATAGACGTATATAATGTTCCCACGGAGAAGTAGGTGCCGACGCGATAGGAATGTTGTAAAATATTTCTTCAGACATGTTAGGATTGCCTTAGGCTAGGATATATAACGCTATAGACGTATATACTGTTCCCATCGGGAAGTAGGGTCCGGCGCGCCAGGAATGTAGTAAAATATTACAACCGATACGTTAGGTTGCCCTAGGCTAGGATATATAACGCTATAGACGTATATACTGTTCCCACCGAGAAGTAGGTGCCCACCGACCAGGAATGTTGTAAAATACTACATCCGAGATATTAGGTTGCCTTAGGTTAGGATATATAACGTTATAGACGTATATAATACCCCAACGGGACGTATGGGGCTACACGAACGGGATTCTATAAAACATTCCCAGCGAGGGGCTAGATGGATTAGGTTAGTTTATATTACGTTATAGATGTATATAATGTTCCCACCGAGAAGTAGGGGCCGAACCGCCAGGAATGTTATAAAATACTACATCCGAAATGTTAGGCTGCCTTAGATTCGGATATATAACGCTATAGTCGTATACAATGTCCCAACCGAGACGTACGGTCCGACACGACCGGGATTCTGTAAAACATTACCAGCGAGGGGCTAGATGGGTTACGTTAGGATATACAACGTTATAGACGTATATATTGTTCCCACCGAGAAGTAGGGGCCCACCGACCAGGAATGTTGTAAAATACTACATCCGGGATATTAGGTTGCCTTCGGTTAGGATATATAACGTTATAGACGTATATAATATCCCCAACGGGACGTATGGGGCTACACGAACGGGATTCTATAAAACATTCCCAGCGAGGGGCTAGATGGATTAGGTTAGGTTATATTACGTTATAGATGTATATAATGTTCCCACCGAGAAGTAGGGGCCGAACCGCCAGGAATGTTGTAAAATACTACATCCGAAATGTTAGGCTGCCTTAGATTCGGATATATAACGCTATAGACGTACAGATTGTTCCCACCGAGACGTAGGGACCGACATGCCAGGAATGTTGTATAATAATGCATCCGAAATGTTATCCTGCCTTACGTTAGGATATATAACGTTATAGACGTATAGAATGTTCCCACCGAGAAATAGGGGCCGACGGGTCAGGAATGTTGTAAAATATTACACCCGAGATGTTAGGTTCCCTTAGGTTAGGATATACAACGTTATAGACGTATAGAAAGTTCCCACCGAGATGTAGGGACCGACATGCCAGGAATGTTGTAAAATATTACATCCCAGGTGTTAGGTTGCGTTAGGTTAGGATGTACAACGTTATAGACTGATAGAATGTTCCCACCGTGAAGTAGGGACCGACATGCCAGGAATGTTGTAAAATATTACATCCGAGATGTTAGGTTGCCTTAGGTTAGGATATACAACGTTATAGATGTATATAATGTCCCCATCGAGAAGCAGGCGACGACACGCCAGGAATGTTGTAAAATATTGCATCCGAGATGTTATGTTGCCTTGCGTTAGGATATATAACGTTATAGACGTATATAATGTTCCCACCGAGATGTACGGGCCGACACGCCAGGAATGTTATCAACTATTACATCCGAGATGCACGGTTGCCTTAGGTTATGATATAGAACGTTATAGACGTATATAATGTTACCACCAAGAAGTAGGGACTGACATGCCAGGAATGTTGTAAAATATTACACCCGAGATGTTAGGTTCCCTTATGTTAGGATATACAACGTTATAGACGTATAGGATGTTCCCACCGAGAAATAGGGGCCGACGCGTCAGGAATGTTGTAAAATATTACACCCGAGATGTTAGGTACCTTTAGGTTAGGATACACAACGTTATAGACGTATAGAATGTTCCCACCGAGAAATAGGGGCCGACGGGTCAGGAATGTTGTAAAATATTACACCCGAGATGTTAGGTTCCCTTAGCTTAGGATATACAACGTTATAGATGTATAGAAAGTTCCCACCGAGATGTAGGGACCGACATGCCAGGAATGTTGTAAAATATTACATCCGAGATGTTACGTTGCTTTAGGTTAGGATATATATCGTTATAGACTAATATAATGTTCCCACCGAGACGTGGGGACCGACATGGCAGGAATCTTGTAAAATATTACATCCCAGATGTTAGGTTGCGTTAGGTTAGGATATACAACGCTATAGACGTATATAATGTCCCCATCGGGAAGCAGGCGACGACACGCCAGGAATGTTGTAAATTATTACATCCGAGATGTTAGGTTGCCTTAGGCTAGGACATATATCGTTATAGAAGTATACAGTGTTCCCACCGAGAAGTAGGGACCGACGCGTCAGGAATGTTGTAAAATATTACATCCCAGATGTTAGGTTGCGTTAGGTTAGGATATACAACGTTATAGACGTATATAATGTTCCCAGCGGGAAGAAGGGGCCAGCGCTCCAGGAATGTGGTAAAATATTACATCCGGTATGTTAGGTTGCCTTAGGTTAGGATATATAACGTTATAGACGTATATAATGTTCCCACCGAGAAGTAGGTGCCAACGAGCCAGGAATGTGGTAAAATATTACATTCGACATGTTAAGTTGTCTTAGGTTAGGATATATAACGTTATAGACGTATATACAGTTCCCACCGAGAAGTAGTTGCCGACGCGCCGGGAATATTGTAAAATATTATATTCGACATGTTAGGTTGTCTCTGGCTAGAACATATAGCGTTATAGACATATATAATGTTCCCACCATAAAGTAGGGGCCGGCGCGCCAGGAATGTAGTAAAATATTACATCCGAGAAGTTAGGTTGCCTTAGGCTAGGATATATAACGTTATAGGCTTATATACTGTTCCCTCCGAGTAGTAGGGGCCGACGAGCCAGGAATGTTGTAAAATATTACGCTCGACATTTTAGGTTGCCTTAGGTTAGGATATATGACGTTATAGACGTATATAATGTTCCCACCGAGAAGTAGGGGCCGGGGCGCCAGGAATGTAGTAAAATATTACATCCGATATGTTAGGTTGTCTTAGGCTAGGATATATAACGTTATAGACGTATATAATGTTCCCACCGAGAAGTAGGTGCCGACGCGATAGGAATGATGTAAAATATTACTTCCAAGACGTTAGGATTGCCTTAGGCTAGGATATATAACGTTAAAGACGTATATACTGTTCCCACCGAGATGCAGGGGCCGGCGCGGCAGGAATGTCGTAAAATATTACATCCGAGATGTTAGGTTGCCTTAGGCTAGGATATATAGCTTTAATGACGTATATAATGTTGCCACCGAGAAGTAGGGGCGGACGTGCCAGGAATGTAGTAAAATATTACATCCGAGATGTTAGGTTGCCTTAGGCTAGGGTATATAACGTTATAGACGTATATAATATTCCCACCGAGAGGTATGGGCCGACGAGCCAGGAATGTTGTAAAACCTTACGCTCGACAAGTTAGGTTGCCTTAGGCTAGGATATATTGCGTTACAGACGTATATAATGTTCCCACCGAAAAGTAGGGGCCGGCACGCCAGGAATGTAGTAAAATATTACATCCGCGTTGTTAGGTTGCCTTAGGCTAGGATATATAGCGTTACAGACGTATATAATGTTCCCACCGAAAAGTAGGGGCCGGCGCGCCAGGAATGTAGTAAAATATTACATCCGAGAAGTTAGGTTGCCTTAGGCTAGGATATATAACGTTATAGGCTTATATACTGTTCCCTCCGAGAAGTAGGGGCCGACGAGCCAGGAATGTTGTAAAATATTACGCTCGACATTTTAGGTTGCCTTAGGTTAGGATATATGGCGTTATAGACGTATACAATGTCCCCTTCGAGAAGCAGGCGACGACACGCCAGAATGCTGTAAAATATTACATTCGACATGCTAGGATGCCTTAGGCTAGGATATATAACTTTATAGACGTATATAATATTCCCACCGAGAAATAGGGGCCGACGAGTCAGGAATGTTGTAAAATATTACATCCGAGATGTTAGGATAGCCTTAGTCTAGGATACATAACGTTATAGACGTATATAATGTTCCCACCGAGAAGTAGGGGCCGACGAGCCAGGAATGTTGTAAAATATTACGCTCGACAAGTTAGGTTGCCTTAGGCTAGGATATATAGCGTTACAGACGTATATAATGTTCCCACCGAAAAGTAGGGGCCGGCGCGCCAGGAATGTAGTAAAACATTACATCCGAGATGTTAGGTTGCCTTAGGCTAGGATATGTAACGTTATAGACGTATATAATGTTCCCACAGAGAAGTAGGGGCCGACGAGCCAGGAATGTTGTAAAATATTACGCTCGACGTGTTAGGTTGCCTTATGCTAGGATATATAGCGATATAGACGTATATAATGTTCCCGTCGAGAAGTAGCGGTCGGCGCGCCACGAATGTAGTAAAATATTACATCCGAGATGTTAGGTTGCCTTAGGCTAGGATATATAACTTTATAGGCTTATATACTGTTCCCTCCGAGTAGTAGGGGCCCACGAGCCAGGAATGTTGTAAAATATTACGCTCGACATTTTAGGTTGCCTTAGGTTAGGATATATGGCGTTATAGACGTATATAATGTTCCCACCAAGAAGTAGGGGCCGGGGCGCCAGGAATGTAGTAAAATATTACATCCGATATGTTAGGTTGTCTTAGGCTAGGATATATAACGTTATAGACGTATATAATGTTCCCACCGAGAAATAGGTGCCGGCGCGCCAGGAATGTTGTAAAATATTACATCCGAGATGTTAGCATTGCCTTAGGCTAAGATATATAGCGTTACAGACGTATATAATGTTCCCACCGAGAAGTAGGGGCCGGGGCGCCAGGAATGTAGTAAAATATTACATCCGATATGTTAGGTTGTCTTAGACTAGGATATATAATGGTATAGACGTATATAATGTTCCCACGGAGAAGTAGGTGCCGACGCGATAGGAATGTTGTAAAATATTTCTTCAGACATGTTAGGATTGCCTTAGGCTAGGATATATAACGCTATAGACGTATATACTGTTCCCATCGGGAAGTAGGGTCCGGCGCGCCAGGAATGTAGTAAAATATTACAACCGATACGTTAGGTTGCCCTAGGCTAGGATATATAACGCTATAGACGTATATACTGTTCCCACCGAGAAGTAGGTGCCCACCGACCAGGAATGTTGTAAAATACTACATCCGAGATATTAGGTTGCCTTAGGTTAGGATATATAACGTTATAGACGTATATAATACCCCAACGGGACGTATGGGGCTACACGAACGGGATTCTATAAAACATTCCCAGCGAGGGGCTAGATGGATTAGGTTAGTTTATATTACGTTATAGATGTATATAATGTTCCCACCGAGAAGTAGGGGCCGAACCGCCAGGAATGTTATAAAATACTACATCCGAAATGTTAGGCTGCCTTAGATTCGGATATATAACGCTATAGTCGTATACAATGTCCCAACCGAGACGTACGGTCCGACACGACCGGGATTCTGTAAAACATTACCAGCGAGGGGCTAGATGGGTTACGTTAGGATATACAACGTTATAGACGTATATATTGTTCCCACCGAGAAGTAGGGGCCCACCGACCAGGAATGTTGTAAAATACTACATCCGGGATATTAGGTTGCCTTCGGTTAGGATATATAACGTTATAGACGTATATAATATCCCCAACGGGACGTATGGGGCTACACGAACGGGATTCTATAAAACATTCCCAGCGAGGGGCTAGATGGATTAGGTTAGGTTATATTACGTTATAGATGTATATAATGTTCCCACCGAGAAGTAGGTGCCGAACCGCCAGGAATGTTGTAAAATACTACATCCGAAATGTTAGGCTGCCTTAGATTCGGATATATAACGCTATAGACGTACAGATTGTTCCCACCGAGACGTAGGGACCGACATGCCAGGAATGTTGTATAATAATGCATCCGAAATGTTATCCTGCCTTACGTTAGGATATATAACGTTATAGACGTATAGAATGTTCCCACCGAGAAATAGGGGCCGACGGGTCAGGAATGTTGTAAAATATTACACCCGAGATGTTAGGTACCCTTAGGTTAGGATATACAACGTTATAGACGTATAGAAAGTTCCCACCGAGATGTAGGGACCGACATGCCAGGAATGTTGTAAAATATTACATCCCAGGTGTTAGGTTGCGTTAGGTTAGGATGTACAACGTTATAGACTGATAGAATGTTCCCACCGTGAAGTAGGGACCGACATGCCAGGAATGTTGTAAAATATTACATCCGAGATGTTAGGTTGCCTTAGGTTAGGATATACAACGTTATAGATGTATATAATGTCCCCATCGAGAAGCAGGCGACGACACGCCAGGAATGTTGTAAAATATTGCATCCGAGATGTTATGTTGCCTTGCGTTAGGATATATAACGTTATAGACGTATATAATGTTCCCACCGAGATGTACGGGCCGACACGCCAGGAATGTTATCAACTATTACATCCGAGATGCACGGTTGCCTTAGGTTATGATATAGAACGTTATAGACGTATATAATGTTACCACCAAGAAGTAGGGACTGACATGCCAGGAATGTTGTAAAATATTACACCCGAGATGTTAGGTTCCCTTATGTTAGGATATACAACGTTATAGACGTATAGGATGTTCCCACCGAGAAATAGGGGCCGACGCGTCAGGAATGTTGTAAAATATTACACCCGAGATGTTAGGTACCTTTAGGTTAGGATACACAACGTTATAGACGTATAGAATGTTCCCACCGAGAAATAGGGGCCGACGGGTCAGGAATGTTGTAAAATATTACACCCGAGATGTTAGGTTCCCTTAGCTTAGGATATACAACGTTATAGATGTATAGAAAGTTCCCACCGAGATGTAGGGACCGACATGCCAGGAATGTTGTAAAATATTACATCCGAGATGTTACGTTGCTTTAGGTTAGGATATATATCGTTATAGACTAATATAATGTTCCCACCGAGACGTGGGGACCGACATGGCAGGAATCTTGTAAAATATTACATCCCAGATGTTAGGTTGCGTTAGGTTAGGATATACAACGCTATAGACGTATATAATGTCCCCATCGGGAAGCAGGCGACGACACGCCAGGAATGTTGTAAATTATTACATCCGAGATGTTAGGTTGCCTTAGGCTAGGACATATATCGTTATAGAAGTATACAGTGTTCCCACCGAGAAGTAGGGACCGACGCGTCAGGAATGTTGTAAAATATTACATCCCAGATGTTAGGTTGCGTTAGGTTAGGATATACAACGTTATAGACGTATATAATGTTCCCAGCGGGAAGAAGGGGCCAGCGCTCCAGGAATGTGGTAAAATATTACATCCGGTATGTTAGGTTGCCTTAGGTTAGGATATATAACGTTATAGACGTATATAATGTTCCCACCGAGAAGTAGGGGCCAACGAGCCAGGAATGTGGTAAAATATTACATTCGACATGTTAAGTTGTCTTAGGTTAGGATATATAACGTTATAGACGTATATACAGTTCCCACCGAGAAGTAGTTGCCGACGCGCCGGGAATATTGTAAAATATTATATTCGACATGTTAGGTTGTCTCTGGCTAGAACATATAGCGTTATAGACATATATAATGTTCCCACCATAAAGTAGGGGCCGGCGCGCCAGGAATGTAGTAAAATATTACATCCGAGAAGTTAGGTTGCCTTAGGCTAGGATATATAACGTTATAGGCTTATATACTGTTCCCTCCGAGTAGTAGGGGCCGACGAGCCAGGAATGTTGTAAAATATTACGCTCGACATTTTAGGTTGCCTTAGGTTAGGATATATGACGTTATAGACGTATATACTCTTCCCTCCGAGAAGTAGGGGCCAGCGCGCCAGGAATGTAGTAAAATATTACATCCGATATGTTAGTTTGCCTTAGGCTAAGATATATAACGTTATAGACGTATATAATGTTCCCACCGAGAAGTAGGTGCAGAAGTGACGGGAATTTTGCAAAATATTACATTCGACATGTTGGGATTGCCCTAGGCTAGGATATATACCGACATGGACGTATATAATGTTCCCACCGAGAAGTAGGGGCCGGCGCGCCACGAATGTAGTAAAATATTACATCCGAGATGTTAGGTTGCCTTAGGCTAGGATATACAACGTTATAGACTTATATACTGTTCCCTCCGAGAAGTCGGTGCCGACGCGCCAGGAATGTTGTAAAATATTACATCCGAGATGTTAGGATTGCCTTAGGCTAGGATATCCAACGTTCTAGACGTAAATAATGTTCCCAGCGAGAAGTAGGGGAAGGCGCTCTACGAATACAGTAAAATATTACATCCGAGATGTTAGGTTGCCTTAGGCTAGGGTATATAACGTTATAGACGTATATAATATTCCCACCGAGAGGTATGGGCCGACGAGCCAGGAATGTTGTAAAACCTTACGCTCGACAAGTTAGGTTGCCTTAGGCTAGGATATATTGCGTTACAGACGTATATAATGTTCCCACCGAAAAGTAGGGGCCGGCACGCCAGGAATGTAGTAAAATATTACATCCGCGTTGTTAGGTTGCCTTAGGCTAGGATATATAGCGTTACAGACGTATATAATGTTCCCACCGAAAAGTAGGGGCCGGCGCGCCAGGAATGTAGTAAAATATTACATCCGAGAAGTTAGGTTGCCTTAGGCTAGGATATATAACGTTATAGGCTTATATACTGTTCCCTCCGAGAAGTAGGGGCCGACGAGCCAGGAATGTTGTAAAATATTACGCTCGACATTTTAGGTTGCCTTAGGTTAGGATATATGGCGTTATAGACGTATACAATGTCCCCTTCGAGAAGCAGGCGACGACACGCCAGAATGCTGTAAAATATTACATTCGACATGCTAGGATGCCTTAGGCTAGGATATATAACTTTATAGACGTATATAATATTCCCACCGAGAAATAGGGGCCGACGAGTCAGGAATGTTGTAAAATATTACATCCCAGGTGTTAGGTTGCGTTAGGTTAGGATGTACAACGTTATAGACTGATAGAATGTTCCCACCGTGAAGTAGGGACCGACATGCCAGGAATGTTGTAAAATATTACATCCGAGATGTTAGGTTGCCTTAGGTTAGGATATACAACGTTATAGATGTATATAATGTCCCCATCGAGAAGCAGGCGACGACACGCCAGGAATGTTGTAAAATATTGCATCCGAGATGTTATGTTGCCTTGCGTTAGGATATATAACGTTATAGACGTATATAATGTTCCCACCGAGACGTACGGGCCGACACGCCAGGAATGTTATCAACTATTACATCCGAGATGCACGGTTGCCTTAGGTTATGATATAGAACGTTATAGACGTATATAATGTTACCACCAAGAAGTAGGGACTGACATGCCAGGAATGTTGTAAAATATTACACCCGAGATGTTAGGTTCCCTTATGTTAGGATATACAACGTTATAGACGTATAGGATGTTCCCACCGAGAAATAGGGGCCGACGCGTCAGGAATGTTGTAAAATATTACACCCGAGATGTTAGGTACCTTTAGGTTAGGATACACAACGTTATAGACGTATAGAATGTTCCCACCGAGAAATAGGGGCCGACGGGTCAGGAATGTTGTAAAATATTACACCCGAGATGTTAGGTTCCCTTAGCTTAGGATATACAACGTTATAGATGTATAGAAAGTTCCCACCGAGATGTAGGGACCGACATGCCAGGAATGTTGTAAAATATTACATCCGAGATGTTACGTTGCTTTAGGTTAGGATATATATCGTTATAGACTAATATAATGTTCCCACCGAGACGTGGGGACCGACATGGCAGGAATCTTGTAAAATATTACATCCCAGATGTTAGGTTGCGTTAGGTTAGGATATACAACGCTATAGACGTATATAATGTCCCCATCGGGAAGCAGGCGACGACACGCCAGGAATGTTGTAAATTATTACATCCGAGATGTTAGGTTGCCTTAGGCTAGGACATATATCGTTATAGAAGTATACAGTGTTCCCACCGAGAAGTAGGGACCGACGCGTCAGGAATGTTGTAAAATATTACATCCCAGATGTTAGGTTGCGTTAGGTTAGGATATACAACGTTATAGACGTATATAATGTTCCCAGCGGGAAGAAGGGGCCAGCGCTCCAGGAATGTGGTAAAATATTACATCCGGTATGTTAGGTTGCCTTAGGTTAGGATATATAACGTTATAGACGTATATAATGTTCCCACCGAGAAGTAGGGGCCAACGAGCCAGGAATGTGGTAAAATATTACATTCGACATGTTAAGTTGTCTTAGGTTAGGATATATAACGTTATAGACGTATATACAGTTCCCACCGAGAAGTAGTTGCCGACGCGCCGGGAATATTGTAAAATATTATATTCGACATGTTAGGTTGTCTCTGGCTAGAACATATAGCGTTATAGACATATATAATGTTCCCACCATAAAGTAGGGGCCGGCGCGCCAGGAATGTAGTAAAATATTACATCCGAGAAGTTAGGTTGCCTTAGGCTAGGATATATAACGTTATAGGCTTATATACTGTTCCCTCCGAGTAGTAGGGGCCGACGAGCCAGGAATGTTGTAAAATATTACGCTCGACATTTTAGGTTGCCTTAGGTTAGGATATATGACGTTATAGACGTATATAATGTTCCCACCGAGAAGTAGGGGCCGGGGCGCCAGGAATGTAGTAAAATATTACATCCGATATGTTAGGTTGTCTTAGGCTAGGATATATAACGTTATAGACGTATATAATGTTCCCACCGAGAAGTAGGTGCCGACGCGATAGGAATGATGTAAAATATTACTTCCAAGACGTTAGGATTGCCTTAGGCTAGGATATATAACGTTAAAGACGTATATACTGTTCCCACCGAGATGCAGGGGCCGGCGCGGCAGGAATGTCGTAAAATATTACATCCGAGATGTTAGGTTGCCTTAGGCTAGGATATATAGCTTTAATGACGTATATAATGTTGCCACCGAGAAGTAGGGGCGGACGTGCCAGGAATGTAGTAAAATATAACATCCGAAATGTTAGGTTGCCTTAGGTTAGGATATATAACGCTATAGACGTATATAATGTTCCCACAGAGAAGTAGGGGCCGACGAGCCAGGAATGTTGTAAAATATTACGCTCGACATGTTAGGTTGCCTTAGGCTAGGATATGTAGCGATATAGACGTATATACTCTTCCCTCCGAGAAGTAGGGGCCAGCGCGCCAGGAATGTAGTAAAATATTACATCCGATATGTTAGTTTGCCTTAGGCTAAGATATATAACGTTATAGACGTATATAATGTTCCCACCGAGAAGTAGGTGCAGAAGTGACGGGAATTTTGCAAAATATTACATTCGACATGTTGGGATTGCCCTAGGCTAGGATATATACCGACATGGACGTATATAATGTTCCCACCGAGAAGTAGGGGCCGGCGCGCCACGAATGTAGTAAAATATTACATCCGAGATGTTAGGTTGCCTTAGGCTAGGATATACAACGTTATAGACTTATATACTGTTCCCTCCGAGAAGTCGGTGCCGACGCGCCAGGAATGTTGTAAAATATTACATCCGAGATGTTAGGATTGCCTTAGGCTAGGATATCCAACGTTCTAGACGTAAATAATGTTCCCAGCGAGAAGTAGGGGAAGGCGCTCTACGAATACAGTAAAATATTACATCCGAGATGTTAGGTTGCCTTAGGCTAGGGTATATAACGTTATAGACGTATATAATATTCCCACCGAGAGGTATGGGCCGACGAGCCAGGAATGTTGTAAAACCTTACGCTCGACAAGTTAGGTTGCCTTAGGCTAGGATATATTGCGTTACAGACGTATATAATGTTCCCACCGAAAAGTAGGGGCCGGCACGCCAGGAATGTAGTAAAATATTACATCCGCGTTGTTAGGTTGCCTTAGGCTAGGATATATAGCGTTACAGACGTATATAATGTTCCCACCGAAAAGTAGGGGCCGGCGCGCCAGGAATGTAGTAAAATATTACATCCGAGAAGTTAGGTTGCCTTAGGCTAGGATATATAACGTTATAGGCTTATATACTGTTCCCTCCGAGAAGTAGGGGCCGACGAGCCAGGAATGTTGTAAAATATTACGCTCGACATTTTAGGTTGCCTTAGGTTAGGATATATGGCGTTATAGACGTATACAATGTCCCCTTCGAGAAGCAGGCGACGACACGCCAGAATGCTGTAAAATATTACATTCGACATGCTAGGATGCCTTAGGCTAGGATATATAACTTTATAGACGTATATAATATTCCCACCGAGAAATAGGGGCCGACGAGTCAGGAATGTTGTAAAATATTACATCCGAGATGTTAGGATAGCCTTAGTCTAGGATACATAACGTTATAGACGTATATAATGTTCCCACCGAGAAGTAGGGGCCGACGAGCCAGGAATGTTGTAAAATATTACGCTCGACAAGTTAGGTTGCCTTAGGCTAGGATATATAGCGTTACAGACGTATATAATGTTCCCACCGAAAAGTAGGGGCCGGCGCGCCAGGAATGTAGTAAAACATTACATCCGAGATGTTAGGTTGCCTTAGGATAGGATATGTAACGTTATAGACGTATATAATGTTCCCACAGAGAAGTAGGGGCCGACGAGCCAGGAATGTTGTAAAATATTACGCTCGACGTGTTAGGTTGCCTTATGCTAGGATATATAGCGATATAGACGTATATAATGTTCCCGTCGAGAAGTAGCGGTCGGCGCGCCACGAATGTAGTAAAATATTACATCCGAGATGTTAGGTTGCCTTAGGCTAGGATATATAACTTTATAGGCTTATATACTGTTCCCTCCGAGTAGTAGGGGCCCACGAGCCAGGAATGTTGTAAAATATTACGCTCGACATTTTAGGTTGCCTTAGGTTAGGATATATGGCGTTATAGACGTATATAATGTTCCCACCAAGAAGTAGGGGCCGGGGCGCCAGGAATGTAGTAAAATATTACATCCGATATGTTAGGTTGTCTTAGGCTAGGATATATAACGTTATAGACGTATATAATGTTCCCACCGAGAAATAGGTGCCGGCGCGCCAGGAATGTTGTAAAATATTACATCCGAGATGTTAGCATTGCCTTAGGCTAAGATATATAGCGTTACAGACGTATATAATGTTCCCACCGAGAAGTAGGGGCCGGGGCGCCAGGAATGTAGTAAAATATTACATCCGATATGTTAGGTTGTCTTAGACTAGGATATATAATGGTATAGACGTATATAATGTTCCCACGGAGAAGTAGGTGCCGACGCGATAGGAATGTTGTAAAATATTTCTTCAGACATGTTAGGATTGCCTTAGGCTAGGATATATAACGCTATAGACGTATATACTGTTCCCATCGGGAAGTAGGGTCCGGCGCGCCAGGAATGTAGTAAAATATTACAACCGATACGTTAGGTTGCCCTAGGCTAGGATATATAACGCTATAGACGTATATACTGTTCCCACCGAGAAGTAGGTGCCCACCGACCAGGAATGTTGTAAAATACTACATCCGAGATATTAGGTTGCCTTAGGTTAGGATATATAACGTTATAGACGTATATAATACCCCAACGGGACGTATGGGGCTACACGAACGGGATTCTATAAAACATTCCCAGCGAGGGGCTAGATGGATTAGGTTAGTTTATATTACGTTATAGATGTATATAATGTTCCCACCGAGAAGTAGGGGCCGAACCGCCAGGAATGTTATAAAATACTACATCCGAAATGTTAGGCTGCCTTAGATTCGGATATATAACGCTATAGTCGTATACAATGTCCCAACCGAGACGTACGGTCCGACACTACCGGGATTCTGTAAAACATTACCAGCGAGGGGCTAGATGGGTTACGTTAGGATATACAACGTTATAGACGTATATATTGTTCCCACCGAGAAGTAGGGGCCCACCGACCAGGAATGTTGTAAAATACTACATCCGGGATATTAGGTTGCCTTCGGTTAGGATATATAACGTTATAGACGTATATAATATCCCCAACGGGACGTATGGGGCTACACGAACGGGATTCTATAAAACATTCCCAGCGAGGGGCTAGATGGATTAGGTTAGGTTATATTACGTTATAGATGTATATAATGTTCCCACCGAGAAGTAGGGGCCGAACCGCCAGGAATGTTGTAAAATACTACATCCGAAATGTTAGGCTGCCTTAGATTCGGATATATAACGCTATAGACGTACAGATTGTTCCCACCGAGACGTAGGGACCGACATGCCAGGAATGTTGTATAATAATGCATCCGAAATGTTATCCTGCCTTACGTTAGGATATATAACGTTATAGACGTATAGAATGTTCCCACCGAGAAATAGGGGCCGACGGGTCAGGAATGTTGTAAAATATTACACCCGAGATGTTAGGTTCCCTTAGGTTAGGATATACAACGTTATAGACGTATAGAAAGTTCCCACCGAGATGTAGGGACCGACATGCCAGGAATGTTGTAAAATATTACATCCCAGGTGTTAGGTTGCGTTAGGTTAGGATGTACAACGTTATAGACTGATAGAATGTTCCCACCGTGAAGTAGGGACCGACATGCCAGGAATGTTGTAAAATATTACATCCGAGATGTTAGGTTGCCTTAGGTTAGGATATACAACGTTATAGATGTATATAATGTCCCCATCGAGAAGCAGGCGACGACACGCCAGGAATGTTGTAAAATATTGCATCCGAGATGTTATGTTGCCTTGCGTTAGGATATATAACGTTATAGACGTATATAATGTTCCCACCGAGATGTACGGGCCGACACGCCAGGAATGTTATCAACTATTACATCCGAGATGCACGGTTGCCTTAGGTTATGATATAGAACGTTATAGACGTATATAATGTTACCACCAAGAAGTAGGGACTGACATGCCAGGAATGTTGTAAAATATTACACCCGAGATGTTAGGTTCCCTTATGTTAGGATATACAACGTTATAGACGTATAGGATGTTCCCACCGAGAAATAGGGGCCGACGCGTCAGGAATGTTGTAAAATATTACACCCGAGATGTTAGGTACCTTTAGGTTAGGATACACAACGTTATAGACGTATAGAATGTTCCCACCGAGAAATAGGGGCCGACGGGTCAGGAATGTTGTAATATATTACACCCGAGATGTTAGGTTCCCTTAGCTTAGGATATACAACGTTATAGATGTATAGAAAGTTCCCACCGAGATGTAGGGACTGACATGCCAGGAATGTTGTAAAATATTACATCCGAGATGTTACGTTGCTTTAGGTTAGGATATATATCGTTATAGACTAATATAATGTTCCCACCGAGACGTGGGGACCGACATGGCAGGAATCTTGTAAAATATTACATCCCAGATGTTAGGTTGCGTTAGGTTAGGATATACAACGCTATAGACGTATATAATGTCCCCATCGGGAAGCAGGCGACGACACGCCAGGAATGTTGTAAATTATTACATCCGAGATGTTAGGTTGCCTTAGGCTAGGACATATATCGTTATAGAAGTATACAGTGTTCCCACCGAGAAGTAGGGACCGACGCGTCAGGAATGTTGTAAAATATTACATCCCAGATGTTAGGTTGCGTTAGGTTAGGATATACAACGTTATAGACGTATATAATGTCCCCTTCGAGAAGCAGGCGACGACACGCCAGAATGTTGTAAAATATTACATTCGACATTTTAGGTTGCCTTAGGCTAGGATATATAATGTTATAGACGTATATAATATTCCCACCGAGAAATAGGGGCCGACGCGTCAGGATTGTTGTAAAATATTACACCCGAGATGTTAGGTTCCCTTAGGTTAGCATATACAACGTTATAGACGTATATAATGTTCCCACCGAGAAGTAGGGACCGACATGGCAGGAATTTTGTAAAATATTGAATTCGAGATGTTAGGTTGCCTTAGGTTAGCATATACAACGTTATAGATGTATATAATGTCCCGACCGAGTAGTACCGGCCGACACGACCGGGATTGTGTAAAACATTACCAGAGTGGGGGTAGATGGGTTAGGTTAGGTTATATTACGTTATCGACGTATATAATGTACCCAACGAGAATTAGGGGCCGGAGCGAATGGAATGTTGTAAAATACTACATTCGAGATGTAAGTTGCCTTAGGTTAGGATATATAACGTTATAGACTTATATAATGTCCGCACAGAGACGTACGGGACGACACGAACGGGATTCTGTAAAACATTACCGCCGAGGGGCTAGATGGGTTAGGTTAGGTTATATTACGTTATGGACGTATATAATGTTCCAACCGAGAAGTAGGGGCCGTCCCGCCAGGAACTATGGAAAATACTACATCCGAGATGTTAGGTTGCCTTAGGTTAGGATATATAACGTTCTAGACGCATATAATGTACCGACCGAGTAGTACCGGTCGATACGACCGGGATTGTGTAAAACATTACCAGCGTGCGGCTAGATGGGTTAGGTTAGGTTATATTACATTATAGAAGTATATAATGAACCCAACGAGAATTAGGGGCCGAACCGAGTGGAATGTTGTAAAATACTACATTTGAGATGTTAGGTTGCCTTAGGTTAGGATGTATAACCTTATAGACCTGTATATTGTCCGCACCGAGACGTACGGGCCGACACGACCGGGAATCTGTAAAACGTTACCAGCGAGGGGCTAGATGGGTTAGGTTAGGTTATGTTACGTTACAGACGTATATAATGTTCCCTCCGAGAAGTAGAGGGCGACCCGCCAGGAATGTTGGAAAATACTACATCCGAGATGTTAGGTTGCCTTAGGTTAGGATATATATCATTATAGACGTATATAATGCTCCCACCGAGACGTAGGGACCGACATGCCAGGAATGTTTTAAAATATTACATCCCAGACGTTAGGTTGCGTTAGGTTAGGACATACAACGTCATAGACGTATATAATGTACTCACCGAGACGTAGGGACCGACATGCCATGAATGTTGTAAAATATTACATCCGAGATGTTAGGTTGCCTTACGTTAGGATATATAACGTTATAGACGTATACAATGTTCCCACCGAGAAGTACGTGCCGACACGCCAGGAATGTTATCAACTATTACATCCGAGATGTTAGGCTGCCTTAGGTTATGATATATAACGTTATAAACGTA
The DNA here is from genome assembly GCA_963969225.1 of Xylocopa violacea. NCBI lineage: Eukaryota > Metazoa > Arthropoda > Insecta > Hymenoptera > Apidae > Xylocopa > Xylocopa violacea. The sequence continues at coordinate 18,983,836 of CAXAJV010000653.1, forward strand.
TATTATGTTCCCACCGAGATGTAGGGACTAACATGCCAGGAATGTTGTAAAATATTACATCCGAGATGTTAGGTTGCGTTAGGTTAGGACATACAACGTTATTGAAGTATTTAATGTCCCCATCGAGAAGCAGGCGACGAAACGCCAGAATGTTGTAAAATATTACATCCGAGATGTTGGGTTGCCTTAGGCTAGGATATACAACGTTATAGACTTATATAATGTTCCCACCGAAACGTTGGGACCGACATGCCAGGAATGTTGTAAAATATTACATCCCAGATGTTAGGTTGCTTTGGGTTAGGATATACAACGTTATAGACGTATATAATGTCCCCATGGAGAAGCAGGCGACGACACGCCAGGAATGTTGTAAAATATTACATCCGAGATGTTATGTTGCCTTACGTTAGGATATATAACGTTATAGACGTATATAATATTCCCACCGAGAAGTACGGGCCGGCACGCCAGGAATGTTATCAACTATTACATCCGAGATGTTATGTTGCCTTACGTTGGGACATATAACGTTATAGACGTATATAATTTTCCCACCGAGAAGTACGGGCCGACACGCCAGGAATGTTATCAACTATTACATCCGAGATGTTAGGTTGCCTTAGGTTATGATATATAACGTTATAGACGTATATAATGTTCCCACCGAGATGTAGGGACTGACATGCCAGGAATGTTGTAAAATATAACATCCGAGATGTTAGGTTGCGTTAGGTTAGGACATACAACGTTATAGAAGTACCTAATGTCCCCATCGAGAAGCAGGCGACGACACGCCAGAATGTTGTAAAATATTACATCCGATATGTTAGGTTGCCTTAGGCTAGGATATATAACGTGATAGACGTATATAATGTTCCCACCGAGAAATAGGGGCCGACGCGTCAGGAATGTTGTAAAATATTACATCCCAGATGTTAGGTTGCGTTAGGTTAGGATATACAACGTTATAGATGTATATAATGTCCTCATCGAGAAGCAGGCGACGACATGCCAGGAATGTTGTAAGATATTACATTCGAGATGTTATGTTGCCTTACGTTAGGATATATAACGTTATAGACGTATATAATGTTCCCACCGACAAGTACGGGTCGAGACGCCAGGAATGTTATCAACTATTACATCCGAGACGTTAGGTTGCCTTAGGTTATGATACATAACGTTATAGACGTATATAATATACCCACCGATATGTAGGGACCGACATGGCAGGAATTTTGTAAAATATTAAATTCGAGATGTTAGGATTGCCTTAGGCTAGGATATATATTGTAAAAGACGTATATAATGTTCCCACCGAGAAATAGGGGCCGACACGCCAGGAATGTTGTAAAACATTACATCCGAGGTGTTAGGTTGCCTTAAGCTAGGATATATAGCGTTATAGACGTATATAATGTTCCCACCGAGAAGTAGGGACCGACGAGCCAGGAATGTTGTAAAATATTACGCTCGACAAGTTAGGTTGCCATAGGCTAGGATATATAAGCGTTAAAGACGTATATAATGTTCCCACCGAGAAAAACGGGCCGACACGCCAGGAATGTTGTAAAATATTACATCCGAAATGTTAGGTTCCCTTAGGTTAGGATATATAACGTTATAGACGTATATAATGTTCCCACGGAGAAATAGGGGCCGACGCGCCAGGAATGTTGTAAAATATTATATTCGACATGTTATGTTGTCTCAGGCTAGGACATATAGCGTTATAGACATATATAATGTTGCCACCGAGAAGGAGGTGCCGACGCGCCAGGAATGTTGTAAAATATTACATCCGAGATGTTATGTTGCCTTAGGTTAGGATGTACAACGTTATAGATGTATATAATGTCCCCATCCAGAAGCAGGTGACGACACGCCAGGAATGTTGTACAATATTACATGCGACATATTAGGTTTCCTTAGGCTAGGATATATAGCGTTATAGACGTATATAATGTTCCCACCGAGAATTAGGGGCCGGCGCGCCAGGAATGTAGTTAAATATTACATCCGAGATGTTAGGGTGCCTTAGGTTAGGATATATAACGTTATAGACGTATCTACTGTTCCCATCGAGAAGTAGTTGCCGACGCAGCAGGAATGTTGTAAAATATTACATTCGACATGTTAGGCTGCCTTAATCTAGGATATACAGCGTTATAGACGTATATAACGTTCACACCGAGAAGTAGGAGCCGAAGTTCCGGGAATGTTGTAAAATATTACATTCGACATGTTAGGTTGCCTTAGGCTAGGATATGTAACGTTATAGACGTATATAATGTTCCCACCGAGAAGTAGGGGCCGACGAGTCAGGAATGTTGTAAAATATTACGCTCGACATTTTAGGTTGCCTTAGGCTAGGATATATAGCGTTATAGACGTATATAATGTTCCCACCGAGAAATAGGGGCCGACGGGTCAGGAATGTTGTAAAATATTACACTCGAGATGTTAGGTTCCCTTAGGTTAGGATATACAACGATATAGACGTATATAATGTTCCCACCGAGATGTAGGGACTGACATGCCAGGAATGTTGTAAAATATAACATCCGAGATGTTAGGTTGCGTTAGGTTAGGACATACAACGTTATAGAAGTATCTAATGTCCCCATCGAGAAGCAGGCGACGACACGCCAGAATGTTGTAAAATATTACATCCGATATGTTAGGTTGCCTTAGGCTAGGATATATAACGTGATAGACGTATATAATGTTCCCACTGAGAAGTAGGGGCCGGCGCGCCACGAATGTAGTAAAATATAACATCCGAGATGTTAGGTTGCCTTATGTTAGGATATATAACGTTATAGACGCTCATAATGTTCCCACCGAGAAGTAGGGGCCAACGAGCCAGGAATGTGGTGAAACATTACACTCGACATGTTAAGTTGCCTTAGGTTAGGATATATAACGTTATAGACGGATATACTGTTCCCACCGAGAAGTAGTTGCCGACGCGCCAGGAATATTGTAAAATATTACATTCGACATGTAAGGATGCCTTATGCTAGGATATATAACGTTATAGACGTATATAAAGTTCCCACCGAGAAGTAGGTGCCGACGAGCCAGGAATGTTGTAAAATATTACGCTCGACATGTTAGGTTGCCTTAGGCTAGGATATATAGCGATATAGACGTATATAATGTTCGCATCGAGAAATAGTGGGCGGCGCGCCACGAATGTAGTAAAATATTACATCCGAGACGTTAGGATTGCCTTAGGCTAGGATATATCACGTTATAGACGTATATAATGTTCCCACCGAGAAGTAGGGGCCGGCGCGTCAGGAATGCTGTAAAATATTACATTCGACATGTTAGGTTGCCTTAGGCTAGTATATATAGCGATATAGACGTATATGATGTTCCCACCGAGAAATAGGTGCCGGCGCGCCAGGAATGTTGTAAAATATTACATCCGAGGCGTTAGGATTGCCTTAGGCTAAGATATATAACGTTATAGACGTATATAATGTTCCCACCGAGAAGTAGGGGCCGAAGTGACGGGAATGTTGTAAAATATTACATCCGAGATTTTAGGTTGCCTTAGGTTAGGATATATAACGTTATTGACTTATATAATGTTCCCACCGAGAAATAGGGGCCGACGCCCCAGGAATGTTGTAAAATATTACATCCGAGATGTTAGGATTGCCTTAGGCTAAGATATATAGCGTTATAGACGTATATAATGTTCCCACCGAGAAGTAGGTGCCGACGAGCCAGGAATGTTGTAAAATATTACGCTCGACATGTTAGGTTGCCTTAGGCTAGGATATATAGCGATATAGACGTATGTAATGTTCCCACCGAGAAATAGGTGCCGGCGCATCAGGAATGTTGTAAAATATTACATCCGAGGTGTTAGGATTGCCTTAGGCTAAGATACACAACGTTATATACGTATATAATGTTCCCACCGAGAATTAGGGGCCGACGAGCCAGGAATGTTGTAAAATATTACGCTCGACATGTTAGGTTGCCTTAGGCTATGATATATAGCGATATAGACGTATATAATGTTCCCACCGAGAAGTGGGGGCCGACGCGCCAGGAATGTAGTGAAATATTACATCCGAAATGTTAGGTTGCCTTAGGCTAGGATATGTAAAGTTATAGACGTATATAATGTTCCCACCGAGAAATAGGTGCCGGCGCGCCAGGAATGTTGTAAAATATTACATCCGAGATGTTAGGATTGCCTTAGGCGAGGATATATATCGTTATAGACGTATATAATGTTCCCACCGAGAAGTAGGGGCCGAAGTGACGGGAATGTTGTAAAATATTACATTCGATATGTTAGTTTGCCTTAGGCTAGGATATATAGCGTTATAGACGTATATAATGTTCCCACCGAGAAGTAGGGGCCGACGTGCCAGGAATGTTGTAAAATATTACATTCGACATGTTAAGTTGTCTTAGGTTAGGATATATAACGTTATAGACGTATATACAGATCCCACCGAGAAGTAGTTGCCGACGCGCCAGGAATATTGTAAAATATTATATTCGACATGTTAGGTTGTCTCAGGCTAGGACATATAGCGTTATAGACATATATAATGTTCCCACCGAGAAATAGGGGCCGACACGCCAGGAATGTTGTAAAACATTACATCCGTGGTATTAGGTTCCCTTAGGTTAGGATATATAACGTTATAGACGTATATAATGTTCCCACCGAGAAGTTGGGGCCGGTGCGACACGAATGTAGTAAAATATTACATCCGAGATGTTAGGTGGCCTTAGACTAGGATATATAACGTTATAGACGTATATAATGTTCCCACAGAGAAGTAGGGGCCGAAGTGACGGGAATGTTGTAAAATTATACATTCGACATTTTAGGATTGCCTTAGGCTAGGATATGTATTGTTAAAGACGTATATAATGTTCCCACCGAGAAATAGGGGCCGACACGCCAGGAATGTTGTAAAACATTACATCCGAGGTGTTAGGTTGCCTTAGGCTAGGATATATAGCGTTATAGACGTATATAATGTTCCCACCGAGAAGTAGGGACCGACGAGCTAGGAATGTTGTAAAATATTACGCTCGACATGTTAGGTTGCCTTAGGCTAGGATATATAGCGTTAAAGACGTATATAATGTTCCCACCGAGAAATAGGGGCCGACACGCCAGGAATGCTGTGAAATATTACATCCGAGATGTTAGGTTCCCTTAGGTTAGAATATATAACGTTATAGCCGTATATAATATTCCCACCGAGAAGTAGGGGCCAACGAGCCAGGAATGTTGTAAAATATTACGCTCGACATGTTAGGTTGCCTTAGGCTATGATATATAGCGATATAGACGTATATAATATTCCCACCGAGAAATAGCGGTCGGCGCGCCACGAATGTAGTAAAATATTACATCCGAGATGTTAGGATTGCCTTAGGCTAGTATATATAACGTTATAGACGTATATAATGTTCCCACCGAGAAGTAGGGGCCGGCGCGCCAGGAATGCTGTAAAATATTACATTCGACATGTTAGGTTGCCTTAGGCTAGTATATATAGCGATATAGACGTATATAATATTCCCACCGAGAAATAGCGGTCGGCGCGCCACGAATGTAGTAAAATATTACATCCGAGATGTTAGGATTGCCTTAGGCTAGGATATATAACGTTATAGACGTATATAATGTTCCCACCGAGAAATAGGGGTCGGCGCCCCAGGAATGTTGTAAAATATTACATTCGACATGTTAAGTTGTCTTAGGTTAGGATATATAACGTTATAGACGTATATACAGATCCCACCGAGAAGTAGTTGCCGACGCGCCAGGAATATTGTAAAATATAATATTCGACATGTTAGGTTGTCTCAGGCTAGGACATATAGCGTTATAGACATATATAATGTTCCCATCGAGAAATAGGGGCCGACACGCCAGGAATGTTGTAAAACATTACATCCGTGGTGTTAGGTTCCCTTAGGTTAGGATATATAACGTTATAGACGTATATAATGTTCCCACAGAGAAGTAGGGGCCGAAGTGACGGGAATGTTGTAAAATTATACATTCGACATTTTAGGATTGCCTTAGGCTAGGATATGTATTGTTAAAGACGTATATAATGTTCCCACCGAGAAATAGGGGCCGACACGCCAGGAAAGTTGTAAAACATTACATCCGAGGTGTTGGATTGCCTTAGGCTAGGATATATAGCGTTATAGACGTATATAATGTTCCCACCGAGAAGTAGGGACCGACGAGCCAGGAATGTTGTAAAATATTACGCTCGACATGTTAGGTTGCCTTAGGCTAGGATATATAGCGTTAAAGACGTATATAATGTTCCCACCGAGAAATAGGGGCCGACACGCCAGGAATGTTGTAAAATATTACATCCGAGATGTTAGGTTCCCTTAGGTTAGAATATATAACGTTATAGCCGTATATAATATTCCCACCGAGAAGTAGGGGCCAACGAGCCAGGAATGTTGTAAAGTATAACGCTCGACATGTTAGGTTGCCTTAGGCTATGATATATAGCGATATAGACGTATATAATATTCCCACCGAGAAATAGCGGTCGGCGCGCCACGAATGTAGTAAAATATTACATCCGAGATGTTAGGATTGCCTTAGGCTAGGATATATAACGTTATAGACGTATATAATGTTCCCACCGAGAAGATGGGGCCGAAGTGACGGGAATGTTGTAAAATATTACATTCGATATGTTAGTTTGCCTTAGGCTAGGATATATAGCGTTATAGACGTATATAATGTTCCCACCGAGAAGTAGGGGCCGACGTGCCAGGAATGCTGTAAAATATTACATTCGACATGTTAGGATTGCCTTAGGCTAGGATATATAACTTTATTGACGTATATGATATTCCCACCGAGAACTACGGGCCTACACGCCAGGAATGTTATCAAATATTACTTCCGAAATGTTAGGTTCCCATAGGTTAGGATATATAACGTTATAGACGTAAATAATGTTCCCACCGAGAAGTAGGGGCCGACGAGCCAGGAATGTTGTAAAATATTACGCTCGACATGTTAGGTTGCCTTAGGATATGATATATAGCGATATAGACGTGTATAATATTCCCACCGAGAAGTGGGGGCCGGCGCGGCCGGAATGTAGTAAAATATTACATCCGAGATGTTAGGTTGCCTTAGGCTAGGATATATAACGTTATAGACGTATATAATGTTCCCACCGAGAAGTAGGGGCCGAAGTGACGGGAATGTTGTAAAATATTTCACCCGAGATGTTAGGTTGCCTTAGGCTAGTATATATAGCGATATAGACGTATATAATGTATCCACCGAGAAATAGGTGCCGGCGCGCCAGGAATGTTGTAAAATATTACATCCGAGGTGTTATGATTGCCTTAGGCCAAGATATATAACGTTATAGACGTATATAATGTTCCCAACGAGAAGTAGGGGCCGAAGTGACGGGAATGTTGTAAAATATTACATCCGAGATGTTAGGTTGCCTTAGGTTAGGATATATAACGTTATTGACTTATATAATGTTCCCACCGAGAAATAGGGGTCGGCGCCCCAGGAATGTTGTAAAATATTACATTCGACGTGTTAAGTTGTCTTAGGTTAGGATATATAACGTTATAGACGTATATAATGTTCCCACCGAGAAGTAGGGGCCGAAGTGACGGGAATGTTGTGAAATTATACATTCGACATGTTAGGATTGCCTTAGGCTAGGATATATATTGTTAAAGACGTATATAATGTTCCCACCGAGAAGTAGGGGCCGGCGCGCCAGGAATGTAGTAAAATATAACATCCGAGATGTTGGGTTGCCTTCGGCTAGGATAAGTAACGTTATAGACGTATATAATGTTCCCACCGAGAAGTAGGGGCCGACGAGCCAGGAATGTAGTAAAATATTACATCCAAGATGTTAGGTTGCCTTAGGTTAGGATATATAACGTTATAGACTTATATACTGTCCCCACCGAGAAGTAGGGGCCGACGTGCCAGGAATGTAGTAAAATATTACATCCGAGATGTTAGGTTGCCCTACGTTATGATATATAGCGATATAGACGTATATAATGTTCCCACCGAGAAGTAGGGGCCGAAGTGACGGGAATGTTGTAAAATATTACATCCGAGTTGTTAGGTTGCCTTAGGTTAGGATATACAACGTTATTGACTTATATAATGTTCCCACCGAGAAATAGGGGCCGACGCCCCAGGAATGTTGTAAAATATTACGCTCGACAAATTAGGTTGTCTTAGGCTAGGATACATAGCTTTAAAGACGTATATAATGTTCCCACCGAGAAATAGGGGCGGACACGACAGGAATGTTGTAAAATATTACATCCGAGATGTTAGGTTCCCTTAGGTTAGGATATATAACATTCTAGACGTATATAATTTTCCCACCGAGAAGTAAGGGCCAACGAGCCAGGAATGTTGTAAAATATTACGCTGGACATGTTAGGTTGCCTTAGGCTAGGATATATAGCGATATAGACGTATATAATGTTCCCACCGAGAAGTAGGGGCCGCCGCGCCAGGAATGTTATAAATATTACATTCGACGTGTTAGGATTGCCTTAGGCTAGGATATATAACGTTATAGACGTATACGATATTCCCACCGAGGAGTACGGGCCGACACGACAAGAATGTTGTAAAATATTACATCCGAGATGTTAGGTTCCCTTAGGTTAGAATATATAACGTTATAGACGTATATAATATTCCCACCGAGAAGTAGGGGCCAACGAGCCAGGAATGTTGTAAAATATTACGCTCGACATGTTAGGTTGCCTTAGGATATGATATATAGCGATATAGACGTATATAATATTCCCACCGAGAAATAGCGGTCGGCGCGCCACGAATGTAGTAAAATATTACATCCGAGATGTTAGGATTGCCTTAGGCTAGGATATATCACGTTATAGACGTATATAATGTTCCCACCGAGAAGTAGGGGCCGGCGCGCCAGGAATGCTATAAAATATTACATTCGACATGTTAGGTTGCCTTAGGCTAGTATATATAGCGATATAGACGTATATAATGTTCCCACCGAGAAATAGGTGCCGGCGCGCCAGGAATGTTGTAAAATATAACATCCGAGATGTTGGGTTGCCTTCCGCTAGGATAAGTAACGTTATAGACGTATATAATGTTCCCACCGAGAAGTAGGGGCCGACGAGCCAGGAATGTAGTAAAATATTACATCCGAGATGTTAGGTTGCCCTACGTTATGATATATAGCGATATAGACGTATATAATGTTCCCACCGAGAAGTAGGGGCCGAAGTGACGGGAATGTTGTAAAATATTACATTCGATATGTTAGTTTGCCTTAGGCTAGGATATATAGCGTTATAGACGTATATAATGTTCCCACCGAGAAGTAGGGGCCGACGTGCCAGGAATGTTGTAAAATATTACATTCGACATGTTAAGTTGTCTTAGGATAGGATATATAACGTTATAGACGTATATACAGATCCCACCGAGAAGTAGTTGCCGACGCGCCAGGAATATTGTAAAATATTATATTCGACATGTTAGGTTGTCTCAGGCTAGGACATATAGCGTTATAGACATATATAATGTTCCCACCGAGAAATAGGGGCCGACACGCCAGGAATGTTGTAAAACATTACATCCGTGGTATTAGGTTCCCTTAGGTTAGGATATATAACGTTATAGACGTATATAATGTTCCCACCGAGAAGTTGGGGCCGGTGCGACACGAATGTAGTAAAATATTACATCCGAGATGTTAGGTGGCCTTAGACTAGGATATATAACGTTATAGACGTATATAATGATCCCACAGAGAAGTAGGGGCCGAAGTGACGGGAATGTTGTAAAATTATACATTCGACATTTTAGGATTGCCTTAGGCTAGGATATGTATTGTTAAAGACGTATATAATGTTCCCACCGAGAAATAGGGGCCGACACGCCAGGAATGTTGTAAAACATTACATCCGAGGTGTTAGGTTGCCTTAGGCTAGGATATATAGCGTTATAGACGTATATAATGTTCCCACCGAGAAGTAGGGACCGACGAGCCAGGAATGTTGTAAAATATTACGCTCGACATGTTAGGTTGCCTTAGGCTAGGATATATAGCGTTAAAGACGTATATAATGTTCCCACCGAGAAATAGGGGCCGACACGCCAGGAATGCTGTGAAATATTACATCCGAGATGTTAGGTTCCCTCAGGTTAGAATATATAACGTTATAGCCGTATATAATATTCCCACCGAGAAGTAGGGGCCAACGAGCCAGGAATGTTGTAAAATATTACGCTCGACATGTTAGGTTGCCTTAGGCTATGATATATAGCGATATAGACGTATATAATATTCCCACCGAGAATTAGCGGTCGGCGCGCCACGAATGTAGTAAAATATTACATCCGAGATGTTAGGATTGCCTTAGGCTAGTATATATAACGTTATAGACGTATATAATGTTCCCACCGAGAAGTAGGGGCCGGCGCGCCAGGAATGCTGTAAAATATTACATTCGACATGTTAGGTTGCCTTAGGCTAGTATATATAGCGATTAAGACGTATATAATATTCCCACCGAGAAATAGCGGTCGGCGCGCCACGAATGTAGTAAAATATTACATCCGAGATGTTAGGATTGCCTTAGGCTAGGATATATAACGTTATAGACGTATATAATGTTCCCACCGAGAAATAGGGGTCGGCGCCCCAGGAATGTTGTAAAATATTACATTCGACATGTTAAGTTGTCTTAGGTTAGGATATATAACGTTATAGACGTATATACAGATCCCACCGAGAAGTAGTTGCCGACGCGCCAGGAATATTGTAAAATATTATATTCGACATGTTAGGTTGTCTCAGGCTAGGACATATAGCGTTATAGACATATATAATGTTCCCATCGAGAAATAGGGGCCGACACGCCAGGAATGTTGTAAAACATTACATCCGTGGTGTTAGGTTCCCTTAGGTTAGGATATATAACGTTATAGACGTATATAATGTTCCCACCGAGAAGTTGGGGCCGGTGCGACACGAATGTAGTAAAATATTACATCCGAGATGTTAGGTGGCCTTAGACTAGGATATATAACGTTATAGACGTATATAATGTTCCCACAGAGAAGTAGGGGCCGAAGTGACGGGAATGTTGTAAAATTATACATTCGACATTTTAGGATTGCCTTAGGCTAGGATATGTATTGTTAAAGACGTATATAATGTTCCCACCGAGAAATAGGGGCCGACACGCCAGGAAAGTTGTAAAACATTACATCCGAGGTGTTAGGTTGCCTTAGGCTAGGATATATAGCGTTATAGACGTATATAATGTTCCCACCGAGAAGTAGGGACCGACGAGCCAGGAATGTTGTAAAATATTACGCTCGGCATGTTAGGTTGCCTTAGGCTAGGATATATAGCGTTAAAGACGTATATAATGTTCCCACCGAGAAATAGGGGCCGACACGCCAGGAATGTTGTAAAATATTACATCCGAGATGTTAGGTTCCCTTAGGTTAGAATATATAACGTTATAGCCGTATATAATATTCCCACCGAGAAGTAGGGGCCAACGAGCCAGGAATGTTGTAAAATATAACGCTCGACATGTTAGGTTGCCTTAGGCTATGATATATAGCGATATAGACGTATATAATATTCCCACCGAGAAATAGCGGTCGGCGCGCCACGAATGTAGTAAAATATTACATCCGAGATGTTAGGATTGCCTTAGGCTAGGATATATAACGTTATGGACGTATATAATGTTCCCACCGAGAAGATGGGGCCGAAGTGACGGGAATGTTGTAAAATATTACATACGATATGTTAGTTTGCCTTAGGCTAGGATATATAGCGTTATAGACGTATATAATATTCCCACCGAGAAGTAGGGGCCGACGTGCCAGGAATGTAGTAAAATATTACATCCGAGATGTTAGGTTGCCTTAGGTTAGGACATATAACGTTATAGACGTATATAATGTTCCACCCGAGAAGTAGGGGCCGACGCGCCAGGAATGCTGTAAAATATTACATTCGACATGTTAGGATTGCCTTAGGCTAGGATATATAACTTTATTGACGTATATGATATTCCCACCGAGAACTACGGGCCTACACGCCAGGAATGTTATCAAATATTACTTCCGAAATGTTAGGTTCCCTTAGGTTAGGATATATAACGTTATAGACGTAAATAATGTTCCCACCGAGAAGTAGGGGCCGACGAGCCAGGAATGTTGTAAAATATTACGCTCGACATGTTAGGTTGCCTTAGGATATGATATATAGCGATATAGACGTGTATAATATTCCCACCGAGAAGTGGGGGCCGGCGCGGCCGGAATGTAGTAAAATATTACATCCGAGATGTTAGGTTGCCTTAGGCTAGGATATATAACGTTATAGACGTATATAATGTTCCCACCGAGAAGTAGGGGCCGAAGTGACGGGAATGTTGTAAAATATTTCACCCGAGATGTTAGGTTGCCTTAGGCTAGTATATATAGCGATATAGACGTATATAATGTATCCACCGAGAAATAGGTGCCGGCGCGCCAGGAATGTTGTAAAATATTACATCCGAGGTGTTATGATTGCCTTAGGCCAAGATATATAACGTTATAGACGTATATAATGTTCCCAACGAGAAGTAGGGGCCGAAGTGACGGGAATGTTGTAAAATATTACATCCGAGATGTTAGGTTGCCTTAGGTTAGGATATATAACGTTATTGACTTATATAATGTTCCCACCGAGAAATAGGGGTCGGCGCCCCAGGAATGTTGTAAAATATTACATTCGACGTGTTAAGTTGTCTTAGGTTAGGATATATAACGTTATAGACGTATATAATGTTCCCACCGAGAAGTAGGGGCCGAAGTGACGGGAATGTTGTGAAATTATACATTCGACATGTTAGGATTGCCTTAGGCTAGGATATATATTGTTAAAGACGTATATAATGTTCCCACCGAGAAGTAGGGGCCGGCGCGCCAGGAATGTAGTAAAATATAACATCCGAGATGTTGGGTTGCCTTCGGCTAGGATAAGTAACGTTATAGACGTATATAATGTTCCCACCGAGAAGTAGGGGCCGACGAGCCAGGAATGTAGTAAAATATTACATCCAAGATGTTAGGTTGCCTTAGGTTAGGATATATAACGTTATAGACTTATATACTGTCCCCACCGAGAAGTAGGGGCCGACGTGCCAGGAATGTAGTAAAATATTACATCCGAGATGTTAGGTTGCCCTACGTTATGATATATAGCGATATAGACGTATATAATGTTCCCACCGAGAAGTAGGGGCCGAAGTGACGGGAATGTTGTAAAATATTACATCCGAGATGTTAGGTTGCCTTAGGTTAGGATATACAACGTTATTGACTTATATAATGTTCCCACCGAGAAATAGGGGCCGACGCCCCAGGAATGTTGTAAAATATTACGCTCGACAAATTAGGTTGTCTTAGGCTAGGATACATAGCTTTAAAGACGTATATAATGTTCCCACCGAGAAATAGGGGCGGACACGACAGGAATGTTGTAAAATATTACATCCGAGATGTTAGGTTCCCTTAGGTTAGGATATATAACATTCTAGACGTATATAATTTTCCCACCGAGAAGTAAGGGCCAACGAGCCAGGAATGTTGTAAAATATTACGCTCGACATGTTAGGTTGCCTTAGGCTAGGATATATAGCGATATAGACGTATATAATGTTCCCACCGAGAAGTAGGGGCCGCCGCGCCAGGAATGTTATAAATATTACATTCGACGTGTTAGGATTGCCTTAGGCTAGGATATATAACGTTATAGACGTATACGATATTCCCACCGAGGAGTACGGGCCGACACGACAAGAATGTTGTCAAATATTACATCCGAGATGTTAGGTTCCCTTAGGTTAGGATATATAACGTTATAGACGTATATAATGTTCCCACCGAGAAGTAGGGGCCGACGAGCCAGGAATGTGGTAAAATATTACGCTCGACATGTTAGGTTGCCTTAGGCTATGATATATAGCGATATAGACGAATATAATGTTCCCATCGAGAAGTAGGGGCCGAAGTGACGGGAATGTTGTAAAATATTACATTCGATATGTTAGTTTGCCTTAGGCTAGGATATATAGCGTTATAGACGTATATAATATTCCCACCGAGAAGTGGGGGCCGGCGCGCCAGGAATGTAGTAAAATATTACATCCGAGATGTTAGGTTGCCTTAGGCTAGGATATGTAAAGTTATAGATGTATATAATGTTCCCACCGAGAAATAGGTGCCGGCGCGCCACGAATGTAGTAAAATATTACATCCGAGATGTTAGGTTGCCTTACGGTAGGATATATAACGTTATAGACGTATATAATGTTCCCACCGAGAAGTAGGTGCCGACGCGCTAGGAATGTTGAAAAATATTACTTCCGAGATGTTAGGTTGCCTTAGGCTAAGATATATAGCGTTATAGACGTATATAATGTTCCCACCGAGAAGTAGGGGCCGAAGTGACGGGAATGTTGTAAAATATTACATCCGAGATGTTAGGTTGTCTTAGACTAGGATATATAACGTTATAGACGTATATAATGTTCCACCCGAGAAGTAGGGGCCGACGCGCCAGGAATGCTGTAAAATATTACATTCGACATGTTAGGATTGCCTTAGGATAGGATATATAACGTTATAGACGTATATGATATTCCCACCGAGAACTAAGGGCCTACACGCCAGGAATGTTATCAAATATTACTTCCGAAATGTTAGGATCCCTTAGGTTAGGATATATAACGTTATAGACGTAAATACTGTTCCCACCGAGAAGTAGGGGCCGACGAGCCAGGAATGTTGTAAAATATTACGCTCGACATGTTAGGTTGCCTTAGGATATGATATATAGCAATATAGACGTATATAATATTCCCACCGAGAAGTGGGGGCCGGCGCGGCAGGAATGTAGTAAAATATTACATCCGAGATGTTAGATTGCCTTAGGCTAGGATATATAACGTTATAGACGTATATAATATTCCCACCGAGAAGTAGGGGCCGAAGTGACGGGAATGTTGTAAGATATTACATCCGAGATGTTAGGTTGCCTTAGGTTAGGATATATAACGTTATAGACGTATATAATGTTCCACCCGAGAATTAGGGGCCGACGCGCCAGGAATGCTGTAAAATATTACATTCGACATGTTAGGATTGCCTTAGGCTAGGATATATAACGTTATAGACGTATATGATATTCCCACCGAGAACTAAGGGCCTACACGCCAGGAATGTTATCAAATATTACTTCCGAAATGTTAGGTTCCCTTAGGTCAGGATATATAACGTTATAGACGTAAATAATGTTCCCACCGAGAAGTAGGGGCCGACGAGCCAGGAATGTTGTAAAATATTACGCTCGACATGTTAGGTTGCCTTAGGATATGATATATAGCAATATAGACGTATATAATATTCCGACCGAGAAGTAGGGGCCGGTGCGACACGAATGTAGTAAAATATTACATCCGAGATGTTAGGTTGCCTTAGGTTAGGATATGTAAAGTTATAGACGTATAAAATGTTCCCACCGAGAAATAGGTGCCGGCGCGCCAGGAATGTTGTAAAATATTACATCCGAGATGTTAGGATTGCCTTAGGCTAAGATATATAGCGTTATAGACGTATATAATGTTCCCACCGAGAAGTAGGGGCCGAAGTGACGGGAATGTTGTAAAATATTACATCCGAGATGTTAGGTTGTCTTAGACTAGGATATATAACGTTATAGACGTATATAATGTTCCACCCGAGAAGTAGGGGCCGACGCGCCAGGAATGCTGTAAAATATTACATTCGACATGTTAGGATTGCCTTAGGATAGGATATATAACGTTATAGACGTATATGATATTCCCACCGAGAACTAAGGGCCTACACGCCAGGAATGTTATCAAATATTACTTCCGAAATGTTAGGTTCCCTTAGGTTAGGATATATAACGTTATAGACGTAAATACTGTTCCCACCGTGAAGTAGGGGCCGACGAGCCAGGAATGTTGTAAAATATTACGCTCGACATGTTAGGTTGCCTTAGGCTAGGATATATAGCGTTAAAGACGTATATAATGTTCCCACCGAGAAATAGGGGCCGACACGCCAGGAATGTTGTAAAATATTACATCCGAGATGTTAGGTTCCCTTAGGTTAGAATATATAACGTTATAGCCGTATATAATATTCCCACCGAGAAGTAGGGGCCAACGAGCCAGGAATGTTGTAAAATATAACGCTCGACATGTTAGGTTGCCTTAGGCTATGATATATAGCGATATAGACGTATATAATATTCCCACCGAGAAATAGCGGTCGGCGCGCCACGAATGTAGTAAAATATTACTTCCGAAATGTTAGGTTCCCATAGGTTAGGATATATAACGTTATAGACGTAAATAATGTTCCCACCGAGAAGTAGGGGCCGACGAGCCAGGAATGTTGTAAAATATTACGCTCGACATGTTAGGTTGCCTTAGGATATGATATGTAGCGATATAGACGTGTATAATATTCCCACCGAGAAGTGGGGGCCGGCGCGGCCGGAATGTAGTAAAATATTACATCCGAGATGTTAGGTTGCCTTAGGCTAGGATATATAACGTTATAGACGTATATAATGTTCCCACCGAGAAGTAGGGGCCGAAGTGACGGGAATGTTGTAAAATATTTCACCCGAGATGTTAGGTTGCCTTAGGCTAGTATATATAGCGATATAGACGTATATAATGTATCCACCGAGAAATAGGTGCCGGCGCGACAGGAATGTTGTAAAATATTACATCCGAGGTGTTATGATTGCCTTAGGCCAAGATATATAACGTTATAGACGTATATAATGTTCCCAACGAGAAGTAGGGGCCGAAGTGACGGGAATGTTGTAAAATATTACATCCGAGATGTTAGGTTGCCTTAGGTTAGGATATATAACGTTATTGACTTATATAATGTTCCCACCGAGAAATAGGGGTCGGCGTCCCAGGAATGTTGTAAAATATTACATTCGACGTGTTAAGTTGTCTTAGGTTAGGATATATAACGTTATAGACGTATATAATGTTCCCACCGAGAAGTAGGGGCCGAAGTGACGGGAATGTTGTGAAATTATACATTCGACATGTTAGGATTGCCTTAGGCTAGGATATATATTGTTAAAGACGTATATAATGTTCCCACCGAGAAGTAGGGGCCGGCGCGCCAGGAATGTAGTAAAATATAACATCCGAGATGTTGGGTTGCCTTCGGCTAGGATAAGTAACGTTATAGACGTATATAATGTTCCCACCGAGAAGTAGGGGCCGACGAGCCAGGAATGTAGTAAAATATTACATCCAAGATGTTAGGTTGCCTTAGGTTAGGATATATAACGTTATAGACTTATATACTGTCCCCACCGAGAAGTAGGGGCCGACGTGCCAGGAATGTAGTAAAATATTACATCCGAGATGTTAGGTTGCCCTACGTTATGATATATAGCGATATAGACGTATATAATGTTCCCACCGAGAAGTAGGGGCCGACGAGCCAGGAATGTAGTAAAATATTACATCCGAGATGTTAGGTTGCCCTACGTTATGATATATAGCGATATAGACGTATATAATGTTCCCACCGAGAAGTAGGGGCCGAAGTGACGGGAATGTTGTAAAATATTACATTCGATATGTTAGTTTGCCTTAGGCTAGGATATATAGCGTTATAGACGTATATAATGTTCCCACCGAGAAGTAGGGGCCGACGTGCCAGGAATGTTGTAAAATATTACATTCGACATGTTAAGTTGTCTTAGGATAGGATATATAACGTTATAGACGTATATACAGATCCCACCGAGAAGTAGTTGCCGACGCGCCAGGAATATTGTAAAATATTATATTCGACATGTTAGGTTGTCTCAGGCTAGGACATATAGCGTTATAGACATATATAATGTTCCCACCGAGAAATAGGGGCCGACACGCCAGGAATGTTGTAAAACATTACATCCGTGGTATTAGGTTCCCTTAGGTTAGGATATATAACGTTATAGACGTATATAATGTTCCCACCGAGAAGTTGGGGCCGGTGCGACACGAATGTAGTAAAATATTACATCCGAGATGTTAGGTGGCCTTAGACTAGGATATATAACGTTATAGACGTATATAATGTTCCCACAGAGAAGTAGGGGCCGAAGTGACGGGAATGTTGTAAAATTATACATTCGACATTTTAGGATTGCCTTAGGCTAGGATATGTATTGTTAAAGACGTATATAATGTTCCCACCGAGAAATAGGGGCCGACACGCCAGGAATGTTGTAAAACATTACATCCGAGGTGTTAGGTTGCCTTAGGCTAGGATATATAGCGTTATAGACGTATATAATGTTCCCACCGAGAAGTAGGGACCGACGAGCCAGGAATGTTGTAAAATATTACGCTCGACATGTTAGGTTGCCTTAGGCTAGGATATATAGCGTTAAAGACGTATATAATGTTCCCACCGAGAAATAGGGGCCGACACGCCAGGAATGTTGTAAAATATTACATCCGAGATGTTAGGTTCCCTTAGGTTAGAATATATAACGTTATAGCCGTATATAATATTCCCACCGAGAAGTAGGGGCCAACGAGCCAGGAATGTTGTAAAATATAACGCTCGACATGTTAGGTTGCCTTAGGCTATGATATATAGCGATATAGACGTATATAATATTCCCACCGAGAAATAGCGGTCGGCGCGCCACGAATGTAGTAAAATATTACATCCGAGATGTTAGGATTGCCTTAGGCTAGTATATATAACGTTATAGACGTATATAATGTTCCCACCGAGAAGTAGGGGCCGGCGCGCCAGGAATGCTGTAAAATATTACATTCGACATGTTAGGTTGCCTTAGGCTAGTATATATAGCGATATAGACGTATATAATATTCCCACCGAGAAACAGCGGTCGGCGCGCCACGAATGTAGTAAAATATTACATCCGAGATGTTAGGATTGCCTTAGGCTAGGATATATAACGTTATAGACGTATATAATGTTCCCACCGAGAAATAGGGGTCGGCGCCCCAGGAATGTTGTAAAATATTACATTCGACATGTTAAGTTGTCTTAGGTTAGGATATATAACGTTATAGACGTATATACAGATCCCACCGAGAAGTAGTTGCCGACGCGCCAGGAATATTGTAAAATATTATATTCGACATGTTAGGTTGTCTCAGGCTAGGACATATAGCGTTATAGACATATATAATGTTCCCATCGAGAAATAGGGGCCGACACGCCAGGAATGTTGTAAAACATTACATCCGTGGTGTTAGGTTCCCTTAGGTTAGGATATATAACGTTATAGACGTATATAATGTTCCCACCGAGAAGTTGGGGCCGGTGCGACACGAATGTAGTAAAATATTACATCCGAGATGTTAGGTGGCCTTAGACTAGGATATATAACGTTATAGACGTATATAATGTTCCCACAGAGAAGTAGGGGCCGAAGTGACGGGAATGTTGTAAAATTATACATTCGACATTTTAGGATTGCCTTAGGCTAGGATATGTATTGTTAAAGACGTATATAATGTTCCCACCGAGAAATAGGGGCCGACACGCCAGGAAAGTTGTAAAACATTACATCCGAGGTGTTAGGTTGCCTTAGGCTAGGATATATAGCGTTATAGACGTATATAATGTTCCCACCAAGAAGTAGGGACCGACGAGCCAGGAATGTTGTAAAATATTACGCTCGACATGTTAGGTTGCCTTAGGCTAGGATATATAGCGTTAAAGACGTATATAATGTTCCCACCGAGAAATAGGGGCCGACACGCCAGGAATGTTGTAAAATATTACATCCGAGATGTTAGGTTCCCTTAGGTTAGAATATATAACGTTATAGCCGTATATAATATTCCCACCGAGAAGTAGGGGCCAACGAGCCAGGAATGTTGTAAAATATAACGCTCGACATGTTAGGTTGCCTTAGGCTATGATATATAGCGATATAGACGTATATAATATTCCCACCGAGAAATAGCGGTCGGCGCGCCACGAATGTAGTAAAATATTACATCCGAGATGTTAGGATTGCCTTAGGCTAGGATATATAACGTTATAGACGTATATAATGTTCCCACCGAGAAGATGGGGCCGAAGTGACGGGAATGTTGTAAAATATTACATTCGATATGTTAGTTTGCCTTAGGCTAGGATATATAGCGTTATAGACGTATATAATGTTCCCACCGAGAAGTAGGGGCCGACGTGCCAGGAATGTAGTAAAATATTACATCCGAGATGTTAGGTTGCCTTAGGTTAGGACATATAACGTTATAGACGTATATAATGTTCCACCCGAGAAGTAGGGGCCGACGCGCCAGGAATGCTGTAAAATATTACATTCGACATGTTAGGATTGCCTTAGGCTAGGATATATAACTTTATTGACGTATATGATATTCCCACCGAGAACTACGGGCCTACACGCCAGGAATGTTATCAAATATTACTTCCGAAATGTTAGGTTCCCTTAGGTTAGGATATATAACGTTATAGACGTAAATAATGTTCCCACCGAGAAGTAGGGGCCGACGAGCCAGGAATGTTGTAAAATATTACGCTCGACATGTTAGGTTGCCTTAGGATATGATATATAGCGATATAGACGTGTATAATATTCCCACCGAGAAGTGGGGGCCGGCGCGGCCGGAATGTAGTAAAATATTACATCCGAGATGTTAGGTTGCCTTAGGCTAGGATATATAACGTTATAGACGTATATAATGTATCCACCGAGAAATAGGTGCCGGCGCGCCAGGAATGTTGTAAAATATTACATCCGAGGTGTTATGATTGCCTTAGGCCAAGATATATAACGTTATAGACGTATATAATGTTCCCAACGAGAAGTAGGGGCCGAAGTGACGGGAATGTTGTAAAATATTACATCCGAGATGTTAGGTTGCCTTAGGTTAGGATATATAACGTTATTGACTTATATAATGTTCCCACCGAGAAATAGGGGTCGGCGCCCCAGGAATGTTGTAAAATATTACATTCGACGTGTTAAGTTGTCTTAGGTTAGGATATATAACGTTATAGACGTATATAATGTTCCCACCGAGAAGTAGGGGCCGAAGTGACGGGAATGTTGTGAAATTATACATTCGACATGTTAGGATTGCCTTAGGCTAGGATATATATTGTTAAAGACGTATATAATGTTCCCACCGAGAAGTAGGGGCCGGCGCGCCAGGAATGTAGTAAAATATAACATCCGAGATGTTGGGTTGCCTTCGGCTAGGATAAGTAACGTTATAGACGTATATAATGTTCCCACCGAGAAGTAGGGGCCGACGAGCCAGGAATGTAGTAAAATATTACATCCAAGATGTTAGGTTGCCTTAGGTTAGGATATATAACGTTATAGACTTATATACTGTCCCCACCGAGAAGTAGGGGCCGACGTGCCAGGAATGTAGTAAAATATTACATCCGAGATGTTAGGTTGCCCTACGTTATGATATATAGCGATATAGACGTATATAATGTTCCCACCGAGAAGTAGGGGCCGAAGTGACGGGAATGTTGTAAAATATTACATCCGAGATGTTAGGTTGCCTTAGGTTAGGATATACAACGTTATTGACTTATATAATGTTCCCACCGAGAAATAGGGGCCGACGCCCCAGGAATGTTGTAAAATATTACGCTCGACAAATTAGGTTGTCTTAGGCTAGGATACATAGCTTTAAAGACGTATATAATGTTCCCACCGAGAAATAGGGGCGGACACGACAGGAATGTTGTAAAATATTACATCCGAGATGTTAGGTTCCCTTAGGTTAGGATATATAACATTCTAGACGTATATAATTTTCCCACCGAGAAGTAAGGGCCAACGAGCCAGGAATGTTGTAAAATATTACGCTCGACATGTTAGGTTGCCTTAGGCTAGGATATATAGCGATATAGACGTATATAATGTTCCCACCGAGAAGTAGGGGCCGCCGCGCCAGTAATGTTATAAATATTACATTCGACGTGTTAGGATTGCCTTAGGCTAGGATATATAACGTTATAGACGTATACGATATTCCCACCGAGGAGTACGGGCCGACACGACAAGAATGTTGTCAAATATTACATCCGAGATGTTAGGTTCCCTTAGGTTAGGATATATAACGTTATAGACGTATATAATGTTCCCACCGAGAAGTAGGGGCCGACGAGCCAGGAATGTGGTAAAATATTACGCTCGACATGTTAGGTTGCCTTAGGCTATGATATATAGCGATATAGACGAATATAATGTTCCCATCGAGAAGTAGGGGCCGAAGTGACGGGAATGTTGTAAAATATTACATTCGATATGTTAGTTTGCCTTAGGCTAGGATATATAGCGTTATAGACGTATATAATATTCCCACCGAGAAGTGGGGGCCGGCGCGCCAGGAATGTAGTAAAATATTACATCCGAGATGTTAGGTTGCCTTAGGCTAGGATATGTAAAGTTATAGATGTATATAATGTTCCCACCGAGAAATAGGTGCCGGCGCGCCACGAATGTAGTAAAATATTACATCCGAGATGTTAGGTTGCCTTACGGTAGGATATATAACGTTATAGACGTATATAATGTTCCCACCGAGAAGTAGGTGCCGACGCGCTAGGAATGTTGAAAAATATTACTTCCGAGATGTTAGGTTGCCTTAGGCTAAGATATATAGCGTTATAGACGTATATAATGTTCCCACCGAGAAGTAGGGGCCGAAGTGACGGGAATGTTGTAAAATATTACATCCGAGATGTTAGGTTGTCTTAGACTAGGATATATAACGTTATAGACGTATATAATGTTCCACCCGAGAAGTAGGGGCCGACGCGCCAGGAATGCTGTAAAATATTACATTCGACATGTTAGGATTGCCTTAGGATAGGATATATAACGTTATAGACGTATATGATATTCCCACCGAGAACTAAGGGCCTACACGCCAGGAATGTTATCAAATATTACTTCCGAAATGTTAGGATCCCTTAGGTTAGGATATATAACGTTATAGACGTAAATACTGTTCCCACCGAGAAGTAGGGGCCGACGAGCCAGGAATGTTGTAAAATATTACGCTCGACATGTTAGGTTGCCTTAGGATATGATATATAGCAATATAGACGTATATAATATTCCCACCGAGAAGTGGGGGCCGGCGCGGCAGGAATGTAGTAAAATATTACATCCGAGATGTTAGATTGCCTTAGGCTAGGATATATAACGTTATAGACGTATATAATATTCCCACCGAGAAGTAGGGGCCGAAGTGACGGGAATGTTGTAAGATATTACATCCGAGATGTTAGGTTGCCTTAGGTTAGGATATATAACGTTATAGACGTATATAATGTTCCACCCGAGAATTAGGGGCCGACGCGCCAGGAATGCTGTAAAATATTACATTCGACATGTTAGGATTGCCTTAGGCTAGGATATATAACGTTATAGACGTATATGATATTCCCACCGAGAACTAAGGGCCTACACGCCAGGAATGTTATCAAATATTACTTCCGAAATGTTAGGTTCCCTTAGGTCAGGATATATAACGTTATAGACGTAAATAATGTTCCCACCGAGAAGTAGGGGCCGACGAGCCAGGAATGTTGTAAAATATTACGCTCGACATGTTAGGTTGCCTTAGGATATGATATATAGCAATATAGACGTATATAATATTCCGACCGAGAAGTAGGGGCCGGTGCGACACGAATGTAGTAAAATATTACATCCGAGATGTTAGGTTGCCTTAGGCTAGGATAAGTAACGTTATAGACGTATATAATGTTCCCACCTAGAAGTAGTTGCCGACGTGCCAGGAATATTGTAAAATATTACATTCGACATGTAAGGTTGCCTTATGCTAGGATATATAACGTTATAGACGTATATAAAGTTCCCACCGAGAAGTAGGTGCCGACGAGACAGGAATGTTGTAAAATATTACGCTCGACATGTTAGGTTGCCTTAGGCTAGGATATATAGCGATATAGACGTATATAATGTTCCCACCGAGAAGTAGGGGCCGCCGCGCCAGGAATGTTATAAATATTACATTCGACGTGTTAGGATTGCCTTAGGCTAGGATATATAACGTAATAGACGTATACGATATTCCCACCGAGGAGTACGGGCCGACACGACAAGAATGTTGTCAAATATTACATCCGAGATGTTAGGTTCCCTTAGGTTAGGATATATAACGTTATAGACGTATATAATGTTCCCACCGAGAAGTAGGGGCCGACGAGCCAGGAATGTGGTAAAATATTACGCTCGACATGTTAGGTTGCCTTAGGCTATGATATATAGCGATATAGACGAATATAATGTTCCCATCGAGAAGTAGGGGCCGAAGTGACGGGAATGTTGTAAAATATTACATTCGATATGTTAGTTTGCCTTAGGCTAGGATATATAGCGTTATAGACGTATATAATATTCCCACCGAGAAGTGGGGGCCGGCGCGCCAGGAATATAGTAAAATATTACATCCGAGATGTTAGGTTGCCTTAGGCTAGGATATGTAAAGTTATAGATGTATATAATGTTCCCACCGAGAAATAGGTGCCGGCGCGCCACGAATGTAGTAAAATATTACATCCGAGATGTTAGGTTGCCTTACGGTAGGATATATAACGTTATAGACGTATATAATGTTCCCACCGAGAAGCAGGTGCCGACGCGCTAGGAATGTTGTAAAATATTACTTCCGAGATGTTAGGATTGCCTTAGGCTAGGATATATAGCGTTACAGACGTATATAATGTTCCCACCGAAAAGTAGGGGCCGGCGCGCCAGGAATGTAGTAAAATATTACATCCGATATGTTAGGTTGCCTTAGGCTAGGATATGTAACGTTATAGACTATATAATGTTCCCACCTAGAAGTAGTTGCCGACGCGCCAGGAATGTAGTAAAATATTACATCCGAGATGTTAGGTTGCCTTAGGTTAGGATATGTAAAGTTATAGACGTATAAAATGTTCCCACCGAGAAATAGGTGCCGGCGCGCCAGGAATGATGTAAAATACTACATCCGAGATGTTAGGATTGCCTTAGGCTAAGATATATATCGTTATAGACGTATATAATGTTCCCACCGAGAAGTAGGGGCCGAAGTGACGGGAATGTTGTAAAATATTACATCCGAGATGTTAGGTTGTCTTAGACTAGGATATATAACCTTATAGACGTATATAATGTTCCACCCGAGAAGTAGGGGCCGACGCGCCAGGAATGCTGTAAAATATTACATTCGACATGTTAGGATTGCCTTAGGATAGGATATATAACGTTATAGACGTATATGATATTCCCACCGAGAACTAAGGGCCTACACGCCAGGAATGTTATCAAATATTACTTCCGAAATGTTAGGTTCCCTTAGGTTAGGATATATAACGTTATAGACGTAAATACTGTTCCCACCGTGAAGTAGGGGCCGACGAGCCAGGAATGTTGTAAAATATTACGCTCGACGTGTTAGGTTGCCTTAGGATATGATATATAGCAATATAGACGTATACAATATTCCCACCGAGAAGTGGGGGCCGGCGCGGCAGGAATGTAGTAAAATATTACATCCGAGATGTTAGGTTGCCTTAGGCTAGGATATATAACGTTATAGACTTATATAATGTTCCCACCGAGAAGTAGGGGCCGAAGTGACGGGAATGTTGTAAACTATTACATTCGACATGTTAGTTTACCTTAGGCTAGGATATATAGCGTTATAGACGTATATAATGTTCCCACCGAGAAGTAGGCGCCGGCGTGCCAGGAATGTAGTAAAATGTAACATCCGAGATGTTGGGTTGCCTTAGGCTAGGATAAGTAACGTTATAGACGTATATAATGTTCCCACCGAGAAGTTGGTGCCGACGCGCCAGGAATGTTGTAAAATATTACATCCGAGATGTTAGGTTGCCCTACGTTATGATATATAGCGATATAGACGTATATAATGTTCCCACCGAGAAGTAGGTGCCGACGCGCCAGGAATGTTGTAAAATATTACATCCGAGATGTTAGGTGGCCTTAGACTAGGATATATAACGTTATAGACGTATATAATGTTCCCACCGAGAAGTAGGGGCCGAAGTGACGGGAATGTTGTAAAATATTACATCCGAGATGTTAGGTTGCCTTAGGTTAGGATATATAACGTTATTGACTTATATAATGTTCCCACCGAGAAATAGGGGTCGGCGCCGCAGGAATGTTGTAAAATATTACGCTCGACAAGTTAGGTTGCCTTAGGCTAGGATATATAGCGTTAAAGACGTACATAATGTTCCCACCGAGAAATACGGGCCGACATGCCAGGAATGTTGTAAAATATTACATCCGAAATGTTAGGTTCCCTTAGGTTAGGATATATAACGTTATAGACGTATATAATGTTCCCACCGAGAAGTAGGGGCCAACGAGCCAGGAATGTGGTAAAATATTACATTAGACATGTTAAGTTGTCTTAGGTTAGGATATATAACGTTATAGACGTATATACAGATCCCACCGAGAAGTAGTTGCCGACGCGCCAGGAATATTGTAAAATATTATATTCGACATGTTAGGTTGTCTCAGGCTAGGACATATAACGTTATAGACGTATATAATGTTCCCACCGAGAAGTAGTTGCCGACGCGCCAGGAATGTTGTAAAATATTACATCCGAGATGTTAGGATTGCCTTAGGCTAGGGTATATAACGTTATAGACGTATACAATGTTCCCACCGAGAAGTAGGGGCCGGTATGACACGAATGTAGTAAAATATTACATCCGAGATGTTCGGTTGCCTTAGACTAGGATACATAACGCTATAGACATATATAATGTTCCCACCGAGAAATAGGGGCCGACACGCCAGGAATGTTGTAAAACATTACATCCGAGGTGTTAGGTTGCCTTAAGCTAGGATATATAGCGTTATAGACGTATATAATGTTCCCACCGAGAAGTAGGGACCGACCAGCCAGGAATGTTGTAAAATATTACGCTCGACATGTTAGGTTGCCTTACGTTATGATATATAGCGATATAGACTTATATAATGTTCCCACCGAGAAGTAGGTGCCGGCGCGCCAGGAATGTAGTAAAATATAACATCCGAGATGTTGGGTTGCATTAGGCTAGGATAAGTTACGTTATAGACGTATATAATGTTCCCACCGAGAAGTAGGGGCCGAAGAGCCAGGAATGTAGTAAAATATTACATCCCTGATGTTAGGTTGCCTTAGGTTAGGATATATAACGTTATAGACTTATATACTGTTCCCACCGAGAAGTTGGTGCCGACGCGCCAGGAATGTTGTAAAATATTACATCCGAGATGTTAGGTTGCCCTACGTTATGATATATAGCGATATAGACGTATATAATGTTCCCACCGAGATGTAGGGGCCGGCGCGCCAGGAATGTAGTAAAATATTATATCCGAGATGATAGGTTGCCTTAGGTTAGGATATATAACGTTATTGACTTATATAATGTTCCGACGGAGAAATAGGGGCCGGCGCGCCAGGAATGTAGTAAAATATAACATCCGAGATGTTAGGTTGCCTTAGGCTAGAATAAGTAACGTTATAGACGTATATAATGTTCCCACCGAGAAATAGGGGCCGACACGCCAGGAATGTAGTAAAATATTACATGCGAGATGTTAGGTTGCCTTAGGTTAGGATATATAACGTTATAGACTTATATACTGTTCCCACCGAGAAGTAGGTTCCGACGCGCCAGGAATGTTTTAAAATATTACATCCGAGATGTTAGGATTACCTTAGGCTAGGATATATAACGTTATAGAAGTATATAATGTTCCCATCGAGAAGCAGGGGCCGAAGTGACGGGAATGTTGTAAAATATTACATTCGATATGTTAGTTTGCCTTAGGCTAGGATATATAGCGTTATAGACGTATTTAATGTTCCCACCGAGAAGTAGGGGCCGAAGTGACGGGAATGTTGTAAAATATTACATTCGATATGTTAGTTTGCCTTAGGCTAGGATATATCGCGTTATAGACGTATATAATGTTCCCACCGAGAAATAGGGGCTGACACGCCAGGAATGTTGTAAAACATTACATCCGAGATGTTAGGTTGCCTTACGCTAGAATAAGTAACGTTATAGGTGTATATAATGTTCCCACCGAGAAGTAGGGGCCGACGAGCCAGGAATGTAGTAAAATATTACATCCGAAATGTTAGGTTGCCTTAGGTTAGGATAGATAACGTTATAGACTTATATACTGTTCCCACCGAGAAGTAGGTGCCGACGCGCCAGGAATGTTGTAAAATATTACATCCGAGATGTTAGGATTACCTTAGGCTAGGATATATAACGTTATAGAAGTATATAATGTTCCCATCGAGAAGCAGGGGCCGAAGTGACGGGAATGTTGTAAAATATTACATTCGATATGTTAGTTTGCCTTAGGCTAGGATATATAGCGTTATAGACGTATATAATGTTCCCACCGAGAAGTAGAGGCCGACGTGCCAGGAATGTAGTAAAATATTACATCCGAGATGTTAGGTTGCCTTAGGTTAGGATATATAACGTTATAGACGTATATACAGTTCCCACCGAGAAGTAGTTGCCGACGCGCCAGGAATATTGTAAAATATTATATTCGACATGTTAGGATTACCTTAGGCTAGGTTATATAACGTTATAGACGTATATAATGTTCCCACCGAGAAGTAGGTGCCGACGCGCCAGGAATGTTGTAAAATATTACATCCGAGATGTTAGGATTGCCTTAGGCTAGGATATATAACGTTATAGACGTATATAATGTTCCCACCGAGAAGTAGGGGCCGGTGCGCCACGAATGTATTAAAATATTACATCCGAGATGTTAGGTTGCCTTAGGTTAGGATATATCGCGTTATAGACGTATATAATGTTCCCACCGAGAAGTAGGGGCCAGCGCGCCAGGAATGTAGTAAAATATTACATCCGAGATGTTAGGTTGCCTTAGGTTAGGATATATAACGTTATTGACTTATATAATGTTCCCACGGAGAAAGAGGGGCCGACTCGCCAGGAATGTTGTAAAACATTACATCCGAGGTGTTAGGTTCCCTTAGGTTAGGATATATAACGTTATAGACATATATAATGTTCCCACCGAGAAATGGGTGCCGACGCGCCAGGAATGTTGTAAAATATTACATCCGAGATGTTAGGATTGCCTTAGGCTAGGATATATAACGTTATAGAAGTATATAATGTTCCCATCGAGAAGCAGGGGCCGAAGTGACGGGAATGTTGTAAAATATTACATTCGATATGTTAGTTTGCCTTAGGCTAGGATATATAGCGTTATAGACGTATATAATGTTCCCACCGAGAAGTAGGGGCCGACGTGCCAGTAATGTAGTAAAATATGACATCCGAGATGTTAGGTTGCCTTAGGATAGGATATATACCGTTATAGACGTATATAATGTTCCCACCGAGAAGTAGGGGCCAACGTGCCAGGAATGTAGTAAAATATTACATCCGAGATGTTAGGTTGCCTTAGGTTAGGATATATCGCGTTATAGACGTATATAATGTTCCCACCGAGAAGTAGGGGCCAGCGCGCCAGGAATGTAGTAAAATATTACATCCGAGATGTTAGGTTGCCTTAGGTTAGGATATATAACGTTATTGACTTATATAATGTTCCCACGGAGAAAGAGGGGCCGACTCGCCAGGAATGTTGTAAAATTATACATTCGACATGTTAGGATTGCCTTAGGCTATGATATATATCGTTAAAGACGTATATAATGTTCCCACCGAGAAATAGGGGCCGACACGCCAGGAATGTTGTAAAACATTACATCTGAGGTGTTAGGTTGCCTTAGGCTCGGATATATAGCGTTATAGGCGTATATAATGTTCCCACCGAGAAATAGGGGCCGACGAGCCACGAATGTTGTAAAATATTACGCTCGACATGTTAAGTTGTCTTAGGCTTGTATATATAACGTTATAGACGTATATACAGTTCCCACCGAGAAGTAGTTGCCGACGCGCCAGGAATATTGTAAAATATTATATTCGACATGCTAGGCTGTCTCAGGCTAGGACATATAGCGTTATAGACATATATAATGTTACCACCGAGAAATAGGGACCGACACGCGAGGAACGTTGTATAATATTACATTCGAGGTGTTAGGATTGCCTTAGGCTAGGATATATAACGTTATAGACGTATATAATGTTCCCACCGAGAAGTAGGTGCCGGTGCGCCACGAATGTAGTAAAATATTACATCCGAGATGTTAGGTTGCCTTAAACTCGGATATATAACGTTATAGACGTATATAAAGTTCCCACCGAGAAGTAGGGGCCGAAGTGACGAGAATGTTGTAAAATATTACATTCGACATGTTAGTTTGCCTTAGGCTAGGATATATAGAGTTATAGACGTATATAATGTTCCCACCGAGAAGTAGGAGCCGACGTGCCAGGAATGCAGTAAAATATTACATCCGAGATATTAGCTTGCCTTAGGTTAGGATATATAGCGTTATAGACGTATATAATGTTCCCACCGAGAAGTAGGGGCCGGCGCGCCAGGAATGTAGTAAAATATTACATCCGAGATGTTAGGTTGCCTTAGGCTAGGATAAGTAACGTTATAGATGTATATAATGTTCCCACCGAGAAGTAGGGACCGACGAGCCAGGAATGTAGTAAAATATTACATCCGAGATGTTAGGTTGCCTTAGGTTAGGATATATAACGTTATAGACTTATATAATGTTCCCACCGAGAAGTAGGGGCCGACGTGCCAGGAATGTAGTAAAATATTACATCCGAGATGTTAGGTTGCCTTAGGTTAGGATATATGGCGTTATAGACGTATATAATGTTCCCACCGAGAAGTGGGGGCCGACGTGCCAGGAATGTAGTAAAATATTACATCCGAGATGTTAGGTTGCCTTAGGTTAGGATATGTGGCGTTATAGACGTATATAATGTTCCCACCGAGAAGTAGGGGCCAGCGCGCCAGGAATGTAGTAAAATATTACATCCGAGATGTTAGGTTGCCTTAGGTTAGGATATATAACGTTATTGACTTATATAATGTTCCCACGGAGAAATAGGGGCCGACTCGCCTGGAATGTTGTAAAATTATACATTCGACATGTTAGGATTGCCTTAGGCTAGGATATATATCGTTAATGACGTATATAATGTTCCCACCGAGAAATAGGGGCCGACGCGCCAGGAATATTGTAAAATATTATATTCGACATGTTAGGTTGTCTCAGGCTAGGACATATAGCGTTATAGACATATATAATGTTCCCACCGAGAAATAGGGGCCGACACGCCAGAAATGTTGTAAAACATTACGTCCGAGGTGTTAGGTTCCCTTAGGTTAGGATATATAACGTTATAGACGCTCATAATGTTCCCACCGAGAAGGAGGTGCCGACGCGCCAGGATTATTGTAATATATTACATTCGACATGTTAGGTTGTCTCAGGCTATGACATATAGCGTTATAGACATGTATAATGTACCAACCGAGAAATGGGGACCGACACGCCAGGCATGTTGTATAACATTACATTCGAGGTGTTAGGTTTCCTTAGGTTAGGATATATAGCGTTATAGACTTATATAATGTGCCCACCGAGAAGTAGGGGCCAACGTGCCAGGAATGTAGTAAAATATTACATCCGAGATGTTAGGTTGCCTTAGGTTAGGATATATCGCGTTATAGACGTATATAATGTTCCCACCGAGAAGTAGGGGCCAGCGCGCCAGGAATGTAGTAAAATATTACATCCGAGATGTTAGGTTGCCTTAGGTTAGGATATATAACGTTATTGACTTATATAATGTTCCCACGGAGAAAGAGGGGCCGACTCGCCAGGAATGTTGTAAAATTATACATTCGACATGTTAGGATTGCCTTAGGCTAGGATATATATCGTTAAAGACGTATATAATGTTCCCACCGAGAAATAGGGGCCGACACGCCAGGAATGTTGTAAAACATTACATCCGAGGTGTTAGGTTGCCTTAGGCTCGGATATATAGCGTTATAGGCGTATATAATGTTCCCACCGAGAAATAGGGGCCGACGAGCCACGAATGTTGTAAAATATTACGCTCGACATGTTAAGTTGTCTTAGGTTTGGATATATAACGTTATAGACGTATATACAGTTCCCACCGAGAAGTAGTTGCCGACGCGCCAGGAATATTGTAAAATATTATATTCGACATGCTAGGCTGTCTCAGGCTAGGACATATAGCGTTATAGACATATATAATGTTACCACCGAGAAATAGGGACCGACACGCGAGGAATGTTGTATAATATTACATTCGAGGTGTTAGGATTGCCTTAGGCTAGGATATATAACGTTATAGACGTATATAATGTTCCCACCGAGAAGTAGGTGCCGGTGCGCCACGAATGTAGTAAAATATTACATCCGAGATGTTAGGTTGCCTTAAACTAGGATATATAACGTTATAGACGTATATAAAGTTCCCACCGAGAAGTAGGGGCCGAAGTGACGAGTATGTTGTAAAATAGTACATTCGACATGTTAGTTTGCCTTAGGCTAGGATATATAGAGTTATAGACGTATATAATGTTCCCACCGAGAAGTAGGAGCCGACGTGCCAGGAATGCAGTAAAATATTACATCCGAGATATTAGCTTGCCTTAGGTTAGGATATATAGCGTTATAGACGTATATAATGTTCCCACCGAGAAGTAGGGGCCGGCGCGCCAGGAATGTAGTAAAATATAACATCCGAGATGTTAGGTTGCCTTAGGCTAGGATATATAACGTTATAGACGTATATAATGTTCCCACCGAGAAGTAGGTGCCGAAGTGACGGGAATGTTGTAAAATATTACATTCGACATGTTAGGTTGTCTTAGGCTAGGATATATAACGTTATAGACGTATATAATGTTCCCACCGAGAAGTAGGTGCCGACGCGCCAGGAATGTTGTAAAATATTACTTCCTAGATGTTAGGATTGCCTTAGGCTAGGATATATAACGTTATAGACGTATATAATGTTCCCACCGAGAAGTAGGTGCCGACGCGCTAGGAATGTTGTAAAATATTACTTCCGAGATGTTAGGATTGCCTTAGGTTAGGATATATGGCGTTATAGACGTATATAATGTTCCCACCGAGAAGTAGGAGCCAGCGCGCCAGGAATGTAGTAAAATATTACATCCGAGATGTTAGGTTGCCTTAGGTTAGGATATATAACGTTATTGACTTATATAATGTTCCCACGGAGAAAGAGGGGCCGACACGCGAGGAATGTTGTATAATATTACATTCGCGGTGTTAGGATTGCCTTAGGCTAGGATATATAACGTTATAGACGTATATAATGTTCCCACCGAGAAGTAGGTGCCGGTGCCCCACGAATGTAGTAAAATATTACATCCGAGATGTTAGGTTGCCTTAGACTAGGATATATAACGTTATAGACGTATATAAAGTTCCCACCGAGAAGTAGGTGCCGAAGTGACGGGAATGCTGTAAAATATTACATTCGACATGTTAGTTTGCCTTAGGATAGGATATATGGCGTTATAGACGTATATAATGTTCCCACCGAGAAGTAGGGGCCGACGTGCCAGGAATGTAGTAAAATATTACATCCGAGATGTTAGGTTGCCTTAAGTTAGGATATATGGCGTTATAGACGTATATAATGTTCCCACCGAGAAGTAGGGGCCAGCGCGCCAGGAATGTAGTAAAATATTACATTCGAGATGTTACGTTGCCTTAGGTTAGGATATATAACGTTATTGACTTATATAATGTTCCCAAGGAGAAATAGGGGCCGACTCGCCAGGAATGTTGTAAAATTATACATTCGACATGTTAGGATTGCCTTAGGCTAGGATATATATCGTTAATGACGTATATAATGTTCCCACCGAGAAATAGGGGCCGACACGCCAGGAATGTTGTAAAACATTACATCCGAGGTGTTAGGTTGCCTTAGGCTCGGATATATAGCGTTATAGACGCTCATAATGTTCCCACCGAGAAGGAGGTGCCGACGCGCCAGGAATGTTGTAAAATATTACATCCGACATGTTAAGTTGCCTTAGGTTAGGATATATAACGTTATAGACGTATATAATGTTCCCACCGAGAAGTAGGTGCCGACGCGCCAGGAATGTTGTAAAATATTATATTCGACATGCTAGGTTGTCTCAGGTTAGGACATATAGCGTTATAGACATATATAATGTTACCACCGAGAAATAGGGGCCGACACGCGAGGAATGTTGTATAATATTACATTCGAGGTGTTAGGTTTCCTCAGGTTAGGATATATAACGTTATAGACGTATATAATGTTCCCACCGAGAAGTAGGTGCCGACGCGCCAGGAATGTTGTAAAATATTACATCCGAGATGTTAGGATTACCTTAGGCTAGGTTATATAACGTTATAGACGTATATAATGTTCCCACCGAGAAGTAGGTGCCGACGCGCCAGGAATGTTGTAAAATATTACACCCGAGATGTTAGGATTGCCTTAGGCTAGGATATATAACGTTATAGACGTATATAATGTTCCCACCGAGAAGTAGGGGCCGGTGCGCCACGAATGTAGTAAAATATTACATCCGAGATGTTAGGTTGCCTTAGGCTAGGATAAGTAACGTTATAGATGTATATAATGTTCCCACCGAGAAGTAGGGGCCGACGAGCCAGGAATGTAGTAAAATATTACATCCGAGATGTTAGGTTGCCTTAGGTTAGGATATATAACGTTATTGACTTATATAATGTTCCCACGGAGAAATAGGGGCCGACGCGCCAGGAATGTTGTAAAATATTACATCCGAGATGTTAGGATTGCCTTAGGCTAGGATATATATCGTTATAGACGTATATAATGTTCCCACCGAGAAGTAGGGGCCGACGTGCCAGTAATATAGTAAAATATGACATCCGAGATGTTAGGTTGCCTTAGGATAGGATATATACCGTTATAGACTTATATAATGTTCCCACCGAGAAGTAGGGGCCAACGTGCCAGGAATGTAGTAAAATATTACATCCGAGATGTTAGGTTGCCTTAGGTTAGGATATATGGCGTTATAGACGTATATAATGTTCCCACCGAGAAGTAGGGGCCAGCGCGCCAGGAATGTAGTAAAATATTACATCCGAGATGTTAGGTTGTCTTAGGTTAGGATATATAACGTTATTGACTTATATAATGTTCCCACGGAGAAAGAGGGGCCGACTCGCCAGGAATGTTGTAAAATTATACATTCGACATGTTAGGATTGCCTTAGGCTAGGATATATATCGTTAAAGACGTATATAATGTTCCCACCGAGAAATAGGGGCCGACACGCCAGGAATGTTGTAAAACATTACATCCGAGGTGTTAGGTTGCCTTAGGCTCGGATATATAGCGTTATAGGCGTATATAATGTTCCCACCGAGAAGTAGGGGCCGACGAGCCACGAATGTTGTAAAATATTACGCTCGACATGTTAAGTTGTCTTACGTTAGGATATATAACGTTATAGACGTATATACCCTTCCCACCGAGAAGTAGTTGCCGACGCGCCAGGAATATTGTAAAATATTATATTCGACATGCTAGGTTGTCTCAGGCTAGGACATATAGCGTTATAGACATATATAATGTTACCACCGAGAAATAGGGACCGACACGCGAGGAATGTTGTATAATATTACATTCGAGGTGTTAGGATTGCCTTAGGCTAGGATATATAACGTTATAGACGTATATAATGTTCCCACCGAGAAGTAGGTGCCGGTGCGCCACGAATGTAGTAAAATATTACATCCGAGATGTTAGGTTGCCTTAAACTAGGATATATAACGTTATAGACGTATATAAAGTTCCCACCGCGAAGTAGGGGCCGAAGTGACGAGAATGTTGTAAAATATTACATTCGACATGTTAGTTTGCCTTAGGCTAGGATATATAGAGTTATAGACGTATATAATGTTCCCACCGAGAAGTAGGAGCCGACGTGCCAGGAATGCAGTAAAATATTACATCCGAGATGTTAGCTTGCCTTAGGTTAGGATATATAGCGTTATAGACGTATATAATGTTCCCACCGAGAAGTAGGGGCCGGCGCGCCAGGAATGTAGTAAAATATAACATCCGAGATGTTAGGTTGCCTTAGGCTAGGATATATAACGTTATAGACGTATATAATGTTCCCACCGCGAAGTAGGTGCCGACGCGCCAGGAATGTTGTAAAATATTACACCCGAGATGTTAGGATTGCCTTAGGCTAGGATATATAACGTTATAGCCGTATATAATGTTCCCACCGAGAAGTAGGGGCCGGTGCGCCACGAATGTAGTAAAATATTACATCCGAGATGTTAGGTTGCCTTAGGCTAGGATAAGTAACGTTATAGATGTATATAATGTTCCCACCGAGAAGTAGGGGCCGACGAGCCAGGAATGTAGTAAAATATTACATCCGAGATGTTAGGTTGCCTTAGGTTAGGATATATAACGTTATAGTCTTATATAATGTTCCCACGGAGAAGTAGGGGCCGACGTGCCAGGAATGTAGTAAAATATTACATCCGAGGTGTTAGGTTGCCTTAGGTTACTATATATGGCCTTATAGACGTATATAATGTTCCCACCGAGAAGTAGGGGCCGACGTGCCAGGAATGTAGTAAAATATAACATCCGAGATGTTAGGTTGCCTTAGGCTAGGATATATAACGTTATAGACGTATATAATGTTTCCACCGCGAAGTAGGTGCCGACGCGCCAGGAATGTTGTAAAATATTACACCCGAGATGTTAGGATTGCCTTAGGCTAGGATATATAACGTTATAGCCGTATATAATGTTCCCACCGAGAAGTAGGGGCCGGTGCGCCACGAATGTAGTAAAATATTACATCCGAGATGTTAGGTTGCCTTAGGCTAGGATAAGTAACGTTATAGATGTATATAATGTTCCCACCGAGAAGTAGGGGCCGACGAGCCAGGAATGTAGTAAAATATTACATCCGAGATGTTAGGTTGCCTTAGGTTAGGATATATAACGTTATAGTCTTATATAATGTTCCCACGGAGAAGTAGGGGCCGGCGTGCCAGGAATGTAGTAAAATATTACATCCGAGATGTTAGGTTGCCTTAGGTTACTATATATGGCGTTATAGACGTATATAATGTTCCCACCGAGAAGTAGGGGCCGACGTGCCAGGAATGTAGTAAAATATTACATCCGAGATGTTAGGTTGCCTTAGGTTAGGATATATGGCGTTATAGACGTATATAATGTTCCCACCGAGAAGTAGGGGCAGCGCGCCAGGAATGTAGTAAAATATTACATCCGAGATGTTAGGTTGCCTTAGGTTAGGATATATAACGTTATTGACTTATATAATGTTCCCACGGAGAAATAGGGGCCGACTCGCCAGGAATGTTGTAAAACATTACATCCGAGGTGTTAGGTTCCCTTAGGTTAGGATATATAACGTTATAGACATATATAATGTTCCCACCGAGAAATAGGTGCCGACGCGCCAGGAATGTTGTAAAATATTACATCCGAGATGTTAGGATTGCCTTAGGCTAGGATATATAGCGTTATAGACGTATATAATGTTCCCACCGAGAAGTAGGGGCCGACGTGCCAGTAATGTAGTAAAATATGACATCCGAGATGTTAGGTTGCCTTAGGATAGGATATATACCATTATAGACGTATATAATGTTCCGCCCGAGAAGTAGGGGCCAACGTGCCAGGAATGTAGTAAAATATTACATCCGAGATGTTAGGTTGCCTTAGGTTAGGATATATAACGTTATAGACATATATAATGTTCCCACCGAGAAATAGGTGCCGACGCGCCAGGAATGTTGTAAAATATTACATCCGAGATGTTAGGATTGCCTTAGGCTAGGATATATAGCGTTATAGACGTATATAATGTTCCCACCGAGAAGTAGGGGCCGACGTGCCAGTAATGTAGTAAAATATGACATCCGAGATGTTAGGTTGCCTTAGGATAGGATATATACCGTTATAGACGTATATAATGTTCCCCCCGAGAAGTAGGGGCCAACGTGCCAGGAATGTAGTAAAATATTACATCCGAGATGTTAGGTTGCCTTAAACTAGGATATATAACGTTATAGACGTATATAAAGTTCCCACCGCGAAGTAGGGGCCGAAGTGACGAGAATGTTGTAAAATATTACATTCGACATGTTAGTTTGCCTTAGGCTAGGATATATAGAGTTATAGACGTATATAATGTTCCCACCGAGAAGTAGGAGCCGACGTGCCAGGAATGCAGTAAAATATTACATCCGAGATGTTAGCTTGCCTTAGGTTAGGATATATAGCGTTATAGACGTATATAATGTTCCCACCGAGAAGTAGGGGCCGGCGCGCCAGGAATGTAGTAAAATATAACATCCGAGATGTTAGGTTGCCTTAGGCTAGGATATATAACGTTATAGACGTATATAATGTTCCCACCGCGAAGTAGGTGCCGACGCGCCAGGAATGTTGTAAAATATTACACCCGAGATGTTAGGATTGCCTTAGGCTAGGATATATAACGTTATAGCCGTATATAATGTTCCCACCGAGAAGTAGGGGCCGGTGCGCCACGAATGTAGTAAAATATTACATCCGAGATGTTAGGTTGCCTTAGGCTAGGATAAGTAACGTTATAGATGTATATAATGTTCCCACCGAGAAGTAGGGGCCGACGAGCCAGGAATGTAGTAAAATATTACATCCGAGATGTTAGGTTGCCTTAGGTTAGGATATATAACGTTATAGTCTTATATAATGTTCCCACGGAGAAGTAGGGGCCGACGTGCCAGAAATGTAGTAAAATATTACATCCGAGGTGTTAGGTTGCCTTAGGTTACTATATATGGCCTTATAGACGTATATAATGTTCCCACCGAGAAGTAGGGGCCGACGTGCCAGGAATGTAGTAAAATATAACATCCGAGATGTTAGGTTGCCTTAGGCTAGGATATATAACGTTATAGACGTATATAATGTTTCCACCGCGAAGTAGGTGCCGACGCGCCAGGAATGTTGTAAAATATTACACCCGAGATGTTAGGATTGCCTTAGGCTAGGATATATAACGTTATAGCCGTATATAATGTTCCCACCGAGAAGTAGGGGCCGGTGCGCCACGAATGTAGTAAAATATTACATCCGAGATGTTAGGTTGCCTTAGGCTAGGATAAGTAACGTTATAGATGTATATAATGTTCCCACCGAGAAGTAGGGGCCGACGAGCCAGGAATGTAGTAAAATATTACATCCGAGATGTTAGGTTGCCTTAGGTTAGGATATATAACGTTATAGTCTTATATAATGTTCCCACGGAGAAGTAGGGGCCGACGTGCCAGGAATGTAGTAAAATATTACATCCGAGATGTTAGGTTGCCTTAGGTTACTATATATGGCGTTATAGACGTATATAATGTTCCCACCGAGAAGTAGGGGCCGACGTGCCAGGAATGTAGTAAAATATTACATCCGAGATGTTAGGTTGCCTTAGGTTAGGATATATGGCGTTATAGACGTATATAATGTTCCCACCGAGAAGTAGGGGCAGCGCGCCAGGAATGTAGTAAAATATTACATCCGAGATGTTAGGTTGCCTTAGGTTAGGATATATAACGTTATTGACTTATATAATGTTCCCACGGAGAAATAGGGGCCGACTCGCCAGGAATGTTGTAAAACATTACATCCGAGGTGTTAGGTTCCCTTAGGTTAGGATATATAACGTTATAGACATATATAATGTTCCCACCGAGAAATAGGTGCCGACGCGCCAGGAATGTTGTAAAATATTACATCCGAGATGTTAGGATTGCCTTAGGCTAGGATATATAGCGTTATAGACGTATATAATGTTCCCACCGAGAAGTAGGGGCCGACGTGCCAGTAATGTAGTAAAATATGACATCCGAGATGTTAGGTTGCCTTAGGATAGGATATATACCATTATAGACGTATATAATGTTCCGCCCGAGAAGTAGGGGCCAACGTGCCAGGAATGTAGTAAAATATTACATCCGAGATGTTAGGTTGCCTTAGGTTAGGATATATGGCGTTATAGACGTATATAATGTTCCCACCGAGAAGTACGGGCCAGCGCGCCAGGAATGTAGTAAAATATTACATCCGAGATGTTAGGTTGCCTTAGGTTAGGATATATAACGTTATTGACTTATATAATGTTCCCACGGAGAAAGAGGGGCCGACTCGCCAGGAATGTTGTAAAATTATACATTCGACATGTTAGGATTGGCTTAGGCTAGGATATATATCGTTAAAGACGTATATAATGTTCCCACCGAGAAATAGGTGCCGATGCGCCAGGAATGTTGTAAAATATTACACCCGAGATGTTAGGATTGCCTTAGGCTAGGATATATAACGTTATAGACGTATATAATGTTCCCACCGAGAAGTAGGGTCCGGTGCGCCACGAATGTAGTAAAATATTACATCCGAGATGTTAGGTTGCCTTAGGCTAGGATAAGTAACGTTATAGATGTATATAATGTTCCCACCGAGAAGTAGGGGCCGACGAGCCAGGAATGTAGTAAAATATTACATCCGAGATGTTAGGTTGCCTTAGGTTAGGATATATAACGTTATAGACTTGTATAATGTTCCCACGGAGAAGTAGGGGCCGACGTGCCAGGAATGTAGTAAAATTATACATTCGACATGTTAGGATTGCCTTAGGCTAGGATATATATCGTTAAAGACGTATATAATGTTCCCACCGAGAAATAGGGGCCGACACGCCAGGAATGTTGTAAAACATTACATCCGAGGTGTTAGGTTGCCTTAAGCTCGGATATATAGCGTTATAGGCGTATATAATGTTCCCACCGAGAAGTAGGAGCCGACGAGCCACGAATGTTGTAAAATATTACGCTCGACATGTTAAGTTGTCTTAGGTTAGGATATATAACGTTATAGACGTATATACAGTTCCCACCGAGAAGTAGTTGCCGACGCGCCAGGAATATTGTAAAATATTATACTCGACATGCTAGGTTGTCTCAGGCTAGGACATATAGCGTTATAGACATATATAATGTTACCACCGAGAAATAGGGACCGACACGCGAGGAATGTTGTATAATATTACATTCGAGGTGTTAGGATTGCCTTAGGCTAGGATATGGAACGTTATAGACGTATATAAAGTTCCCACCGAGAAGTAGGTGCCGGTGCGCCACGAATGTAGTAAAATATTACATCCGAGATGTTAGGTTGCCTTAAACTAGGATATATAACGTTATAGACGTATATAAAGTTCCCACCGAGAAGTAGGGGCCGAAGTGACGAGAATGTTGTAAAATATTACATTCGACATGTTAGTTTGCCTTAGGCTAGGATATATGGAGTTATAGACGTATATAATGTTCCCACCGAGAAGTAGGAGCCGACGTGCCAGGAATGCAGTAAAATATTACATCCGAGATGTTAGCTTGCCTTAGGTTAGGATATATAGCGTTATAGACGTATATAATGTTCCCACCGAGAAGTAGGGGCCGGCGCGCCAGGAATGTAGTAAAATATAACATCCGAGATGTTAGGTTGCCTTAGGCTAGGATATATAACGTTATAGACGTATATAATGTTCCCACCGAGAAGTAGGTGCCGACGCGCCAGGAATGTTGTAAAACATTACACCCGAGGTGTTAGGTTCCCTTAGGTTAGGATATATAACGTTATAGACATATATAATGTTCCCACCGAGAAATAGGTGCCGACGCGCCAGGAATGTTGTAAAATATTACATCCGAGATGTTAGGATTGCCTTAGGCTAGGATATATAGCGTTATAGACGTATATAATGTTCCCACCGAGAAGTAGGGGCCGACGTGCCAGTAATGTAGTAAAATATGACATCCGAGATGTTAGGTTGCCTTAGGATAGGATACATACCGTTATAGACGTATATAATGTTCCCCCCGAGAAGTAGGGGCCAACGTGCCAGGAATGTAGTAAAATATTACATCCGAGATGTTAGGTTGCCTTAGGTTAGGATATATGGCGTTATAGACGTATATAATGTTCCCACCGAGAAGTAGGGGCCAGCGCGCCAGGAATGAAGTAAAATATTACATCCGAGATGTTAGGTTGCCTTAGGTTAGGATATATAACGTTATTGACTTATATAATGTTCCCACGGAGAAAGAGGGGCCGACTCGCCAGGAATGTTGTAAAATTATACATTCGACATGTTAGGATTGCCTTAGGCTAGGATATATATCGTTAAAGAC
Organism: Xylocopa violacea; assembly: GCA_963969225.1. Taxonomy (NCBI): domain Eukaryota; kingdom Metazoa; phylum Arthropoda; class Insecta; order Hymenoptera; family Apidae; genus Xylocopa; species Xylocopa violacea. The sequence continues at coordinate 19,026,304 of CAXAJV010000653.1, forward strand.
GTATATAATGTTCCCACCGAGAAATAGGGGCCGACACGCCAGGAATGTTGTAAAACATTACATCCGAGGTGTTAGGTTGCCTTAGGCTCGGATACATAGCGTTATAGGCGTATATAATGTTCCCACCGAGAAGTAGGGGCCGACGAGCCACGAATGTTGTAAAATATTACGCTCGACATGTTAAGTTGTCTTAGGTTAGGATATATAACGTTATAGACGTATATACAGTTCCCACCGAGAAGTAGGTGCCGGTGCGCCACGAATGTAGTAAAATATTACATCCGAGATGTTAGGTTGCCTTAAACTAGGATATATAACGTTATAGACGTATATAAAGTTCCCACCGAGAAGTAGGGGCCGAAGTGACGAGAATGTTGTAAAATATTACATTCGACATGTTAGTTTGCCTTAGGCTAGGATATATAGAGTTATAGACGTATATAATGTTCCCACCGAGAAGTAGGAGCCGACGTGCCAGGAATGCAGTAAAATATTACATCCGAGATGTTAGCTTGCCTTAGGTTAGGATATATAGCGTTATAGACATATATAATGTTCCCACCGAGAAGTAGGGCCCGACGCGCCAGGAATGTAGTAAAATATAACATCCGAGATGTTAGGTTGCCTTACGCTAGGATATATAACGTTATAGACGTATATAATGTTCCCACCGAGAAGTAGGTGCCGACGCGCCAGGAATGTTGTAAAATATTACACCCGAGATGTTAGGATTGCCTTAGGCTAGGATATATAACGTTATAGACGTATATAATGTTCCCACCGAGAAGTAGGGGCCGGTGCGCCACGAATGTAGTAAAATATTACATCCGAGATGTTAGGTTGCCTTAGGCTAGGATAAGTAACGTTATATATGTATATAATGTTCCCACCGAGAAGTAGGGGCCGACGAGCCAGGAATGTAGTAAACTATTACATCCGAGATGTTAGGTTGCCTTAGGTTAGGATATATAACGTTATAGACTTATATAATGTTCCCACGGAGAAGTAGGGGCCGACGTGCCAGGAATGTAGTAAAATATTACATCCGAGATGTTAGGTTGCCTTAGGTTACTATATTTGGCGTTATAGACGTATATAATGTTCCCACCGAGAAGTAGGGGCCGACGTGCCAGGAATGTAGTAAAATATTACATCCGAGATGTTAGGTTGCCTTAGGTTAGGATATATGGCGTTATAGACGTATATAATGTTCCCACCGAGAAGTAGGGGCAGCGCGCCAGGAATGTAGTAAAATATTACATCCGAGATGTTAGGTTGCCTTAGGTTAGGATATGTAACGTTATTGACTTATATAATGTTCCCACGGAGAAAGAGGGGCCGACTCGCCAGGAATGTTGTAAAACATTACATCCGAGGTGTTAGGTTGCCTTAGGCTCGGATATGTAGCGTTATAGGCGTATATAATGTTCCCACCGAGAAGTAGGGGCCGACGAGCCACGAATGTTGTAAAATATTACGCTCGACATGTTAAGTTGTCTTAGGTTAGGATATATAACGTTATAGACGTATATACAGTTCCCACCGAGAAGTAGTTGCCGACGCGCCAGGAATATTGTAAAATATTATATTCGACATGCTATGTTGTCTCAGGCTAGGACATATAGCGTTATAGACATATATAATGTTACCACCGAGAAATAGGGACCGACACGCGAGGAATGTTGTATAATATTACATTCGAGGTGTTAGGATTGCCTTAGGCTAGGATATATAACGTTATAGACGTATATAAAGTTCCCAACGAGAAGTAGGGGCCGAAGTGACGAGAATGTTGTAAAATATTACATTCGACATGTTAGTTTGCCTTAGGCTAGGATATATAGAGTTATAGACATATATAATGTTCCCACCGAGAAGTAGGGGCCGACGTGCCAGGAATGTAGTAAAATATTACATCCGAGATGTTAGGTTGCCTTAGGTTAGGATATATAACGTTATTGACTTATATACTGTTCCCACCGAGAAGTAGATGCCGACGCGCCAGGAATGTTCTAAAATATTACTTCCGAGATGTTAGGATTGTCTTAGGCTAGGACATATCACGTTATAGATGTATATAAAGTTCCCACCGAGAAGGAGGAGCCGAAGTGACGAGAATGTTGTAAAATATTACATTCGACATGTTAGTTTGCCTTAGGCTAGGATATATAGAGTTATAGACGTATATAATGTTCCCACCGAGAAGTAGGGGCCGACGTGGCAGGAATGTAGTAAAATATTACATCCGAGATGTTAGGCTGCCTTAGGTTAGGATATATAACGTTATTGACTTATATAATGTTCCCACCGAGAAATAGGGGCCGACACGCCAGGAATGTTGTAAAACATTACATCCGAGGTGTTAGGTTGCCTTAGGCTAGGATATATAGCGTTATAGACGTATATAATGTTCCCACCGAGAAGTAGGGGCCGACGCGCCAGGAATGCTGTAAAATATTACTTCCGAGATGTTAGGATTGCCTTAGGCCAGGATATATAACGTTATAGACGTATATACTGTTCCCACCGAGAAGTAGGGGCCGGCGCGCCAGGAATATTGTAAAATATTACATTCGACATTTTAGGTTGTCTCAGGCTAGGACATATAGCGTTAAAGGCGTATATAATATTCCCACCGAGAAATAAGGGCCGACACGCCAGGAATGTAGTAAAATATTACGCTCGACATTTTTGGTTGCCTTAAGCTAGGATATATGGCGTTATAGACGTATATAATGTTCCCACCGAGAAGTAGGGGCCAGCGCGCCAGGAATGTGGTAAAATATTACATCCGGTATGTTAGGTTGCCTTAGGTTAGGATATATAACGTTATAGACGTATATAATGTTCCCACCGAGACGTAGGGGCCAACGAGCCAGGAATGTGGTAAAATATTACATTCGACATGTTAAGTTGTCTTAGGTTAGGATATATAACGTTATAGACGTATATACAGTTCCCACAGAGAAGTAGGGGCCGACGAGCCAGGAATGTAGTAAAATATTACATCCGAAATGTTAGGTTGCCTTAGGTTAGGATATATAACGTTATAGACTTATATACTGTTCCCACCGAGAAGTAGGTGCCGACGCGCCAGGAATGTTGTAAAATATTACCTCCGAGATGTTAGGATTACCTTAGGCTAGGTTATATAACGTTATAGACGTATATAATGTTCCCACCGAGAAGTAGGGGCCGACGCGCCAGGAATGTTGTAAAATATTACATCCGAGATGTTAGGATTGCCTTAGGCTAGGATATATAACGTTATAGACGTATATAATGTTCCCACCGAGAAGTAGGGGCCGGTGCGACACGAATGTAGTAAAATATTACATCCGAGAAGTTAGGTTGCCTTAGACTAGGATATATAACGTTATAGACGTATATAATGTTCCCACCGAGAAGTAGGTGCCGACGAGACAGGAATGTTGTAAAATATTACGCTCGACATGTTAGGCTGCCTTAGGCTAGGATATATAGCGATATAGACGTATATAATGTTCCCACCGAGAAGTAGGGGCCGCCGCGCCAGGAATGTTGTAAAATATTACATTCGACGTGTTAGGATTGCCTTAGGCTAGGATATATAACGTTATAGACGTATACGATATTCCCACCGAGGAGTACGGGCCGACACGACAAGAATGTTGTCAAATATTACATCCGAGATGTTAGGTTCCCTTAGGTTAGGATATATAACGTTATAGACGTATATAATGTTCCCACCGAGAAGTAGGGGCCGACGAGCCAGGAATGTTGTAAAATATTACGCTCGACATGTTAGGTTGCCTTAGGCTATGATATATAGCGATATAGACGTATATAATGTTCCCACCGAGAAGTGGGGGCCGGCTCGCCAGGAATGTAGTGAAATATTACATCCGAGATGTTAGGTTGCCTTAGGCTAGGATATGTAAAGTTATAGACGTATATAATGTTCCCACCGAGATATAGGTGCCGGCGCGCCAGGAATGTAGTAACATATTATATCCGAGATGATAGGTAGCCTTAGGTTAGGATATATAACGTTATTGAGTTATATAATGTTCCGACGGAGAAATAGGGGCCGGCGCGCCAGGAATGTAGTAAAATATAACATGCGAGATGTTATGTTGCCTTAGGCTCGAATAAGTAACGTTATAGACGTATATAATGTTCCCACCGCGAAGTAGGGGCCGCCGCGCCAGGAATGTTGTAAAATATTACATTCGACGTGTTAGGATTGCCTTAGGCTAGGATATATAACGTTATAGACGTATACGATATTCCCACCGAGGAGTACGGGCCGACACGACAAGAATGTTGTCAAATATTACATCCGAGATGTTAGGTTCCCTTAGGTTAGGATATATAACGTTATAGACGTATATAATGTTCCCACCGAGAAGTAGGGGCCGACGAGCCAGGAATGTTGTAAAATATTACGCTCGACATGTTAGGTTGCCTTAGGCTATGATATATAGCGATATAGACGTATATAATGTTCCCACCGAGAAGTGGGGGCCGGCTCGCCAGGAATGTTGTAAAATATTACATCCGAGATGTTAGGATTGCCTTAGGCTAGGATATATAGCGTTATAGACGTATATAATGTTCCCACCGAGAAGTAGGGGCGGACGTGCCAGTAATGTAGTAAAATATGACATCCGAGATGTTAGGTTGCCTTAGGATAGGATATATACCGTTATAGACGTATATAATGTTCCCACCGAGAAGTAGGGGCCAACGTGCCAGGAATGTGGTAAAATATTACATTCGATATGTTAGTTTGCCTTAGGCTAGGATATATAGCGTTATAGACGTATATAATGTTCCTACCGAGAAGTAGGGGCCGACGTGCCAGGAATGTAGTAAAATATTACATCCGAGATGTTAGGTTGCCTTAGGTTAGGATATATAACGTTATAGACGTATATACAGTTCCCACCGAGAAATAGTTGCCGACGCGCCAGGAATATTGTAAAATATTATATTCGACATGTTAGGTTGTCTCAGGCTAGAACATATAGCGTTATAGACATATATAATGTTCCCACCGAGAAATAGGGGCCGACACGCCAGGAATGTTGTAAAACATTACATCCGAGGTGTTAGGTTCCCTTAGGTTAGGATATATAACGTTATAGACGCTCATAATGTTCCCACCGAGAAGGAGGTGCCGACGCGCCAGGAATGTTGTAAAATATTACATCCGACATGTTAAGTTGCCTTAGGTTAGGATATATAACGTTATAGACGTATATATCGTTCCCACCGAGAAGTAGTTGCCGACGCGCCAGGATTATAGTAAAATATTACGTTCGACATGTTAGGTTGTCTCAGGCTATGACATATAGCGTTATAGACATGTATAATGTTCCAACCGAGAAATAGGGACCGACACGCCAGGCATGTTGTATAACATTACATTCGAGGTGTTAGGTTTCCTTAGGTTAGGATATATAGCGTTATAGACTTATACAATGTTCCCACCGAGAAGTAGGGGCCGAAGTGACGGGAATGTTGTAAACTATTACATTCGACATGTTAGTTTCCCTTAGGCTAGGATAAGTAACGTTATAGACGTATATAATGTTCCCACCGAGAAATAGGGGCCGACACGCCAGGAATGTAGTAAAATATTACATCCGAAATGTTAGGTTGCCTTAGGTTAGGATATATAACGTTATAGACTTATATACTGTTCCCACCGAGAAGTAGGTGCCGACGCGCCAGGAATGTTGTAAAATATTACATCCGAGATGTTAGGATTACCTTAGGCTAGGTTATATAACGTTATAGACGTATATAATGTTCCCACCGAGAAGTAGGTGCCGACGCGCCAGGAATGTTGTAAAATATTACATCCGAGATGTTAGGATTCCCTTAGGCTAGGATATATAACGTTATAGACGTATATAATGTTCCCACCGAGAAGTAGGGGCCGGTGCGCCACGAATGTAGTAAAATATTACATCCGAGATGTTAGGTTGCCTTAGGCTAGGATAAGTAACGTTATAGATGTATATAATGTTCCCACCGAGAAGTAGGGGCCGACGAGCCAGGAATGTAGTAAAATATTACATCCGAGATGTTAGGTTGCCTTAGGTTAGGATATATAACGTTATAGACTTATATAATGTTCCCACCGAGAAGTAGGGGCCGACGTGCCAGGAATGTTGTAAAATATTACATCCGAGATGTTAGGTTGCCTTAGGTAAGGATATATGGCGTTATAGACGTATATAATGTTCCCACCGAGAAGTAGGGGCCGACGTGCCAGGAATGTAGTAAAATATTACATCCGAGATGTTAGGTTGCCTTAGGTTAGGATATATGGCGTTATAGACGTATATAATGTTCCCACCGAGAAGTAGGGGCCAGCGCGCCAGGAATGTAGTAAAATATTACATCCGAGATGTTCGGTTGCCTTAGGTTAGGATATATAACGTTATTGACTTATATAATGTTCCCACCGAGAAATAGGTGCCGACACGCCAGGAATGTTGTAAAACATTACATCCGAGATGTTAGGTTGCCTTAGGCTAGGATAAGTAACGTTATAGATGTATATAATGTTCCCACCGAGAAGTAGGGGCCGACGAGCCAGGAATGTAGTAAAATATTACATCCGAGATGTTAGGTTGCCTTAGGTTAGGATATATAACGTTATAGACTTATATAATGTTCCCACCGAGAAGTAGGGGCCGACGTGCCAGGAATGTTGTAAAATATTACATCCGAGATGTTAGGTTGCCTTAGGTTAGGATATATGGCGTTATAGACGTATATAATGTTCCCACCGAGAAGTAGGGGCCGACGTGCCAGGAATGTAGTAAAATATTACATCCGAGATGTTAGGTTGCCTTAGGTTAGGATATATGGCGTTATAGACGTATATAATGTTCCCACCGAGAAGTAGGGGCCAGCGCGCCAGGAATGTAGTAAAATATTACATCCGAGATGTTCGGTTGCCTTAGGTTAGGATATATAACGTTATTGACTTATATAATGTTCCCACGGAGAAATAGGGGCCGACTCGCCAGGAATGTTGTAAAACATTACATCCGAGGTGTTAGGTTCCCTTAGGTTAGGATATATAACGTTATAGACATATATAATGTTCCCACCGAGGAATAGGTGCCGACGCGCCAGGAATGTTGTAAAATATTACATCCGAGATGTTAGGATTGCCTTAGGTTAGGATATATAACGTTATAGACGTATATAATGTTCCCATCGAGAAGTAGGGGCCGAAGTGACGGGAATGTTGTAAAATATTACATTCGATATGTTAGTTTGCCTTAGGCTAGGATATATAGCGTTATAGACGTATATAATGTTCCTACCGAGAAGTAGGGGCCGACGTGCCAGGAATGTAGTAAAATATTACATCCGAGATGTTAGGTTGCCTTAGGTTAGGATATATAACGTTATAGACGTATATACAGTTCCCACCGAGAAGTAGTTGCCGACGCGCCAGGAATATTGTAAAATATTATATTCGACATGTTAGGTTGTCTCAGGCTAGAACATATAGCGTTATAGACATATATAATGTTCCCACCGAGAAATAGGGGCCGACACGCCAGGAATGTTGTAAAACATTACATCCGAGGTGTTAGGTTCCCTTAGGTTAGGATATATAACGTTATAGACGCTCATAATGTTCCCACCGAGAAGGAGGTGCCGACGCGCCAGGAATGTTGTAAAATATTACATCCGACATGTTAAGTTGCCTTAGGTTAGGATATATAACGTTATAGACGTATATACCGTTCCCACCGAGAAGTAGTTGCCGACGCGCCAGGATTATTGTAAAATATTACATTCGACATGTTAGGTTGTCTCAGGATATGACATATAGCGTTATAGACATGTATAATGTTCCAACCGAGAAATAGGGACCGACACGCCAGGCATGTTGTATAACATTACATTCGAGGTGTTAGGTTTCCTTAGGTTAGGCTATATAGCGTTATAGACTTATACAATGTTCCCACCGAGAAGTAGGGGCCGAAGTGACGGGAATGTTGTAAACTATTACATTCGACATGTTAGTTTCCCTTAGGCTAGGATATATAGCGTTATAGACGTATATAATGTTCCCACCGAGAAGTAGGGGCCGGTGCGCCACGAATGTCGTAAAATATTACATCCGAGATGTTAGGTTGCCTTAGGCTAGGATAAGTAACGTTATAGACGTATATAATGTTCCCACCGAGAAATAGGTGCCGACACGCCAGGAATGTAGTAAAATATTACATCCGAAATGTTAGGTTGCCTTAGGTTAGGATATATAGCGTTATAGGCATATATAATGTTCCCACCGAGAAATAGGGGCCGACACGCCAGGAATGTTGTAAAACATTACATCCGAGGTGTTAGGTTCCCTTAGGTTAGGATATATAACGTTATAGACGCTCATAATGTTCCCACCGAGAAGGAGGTGCCGACGCGCCAGGAATGTTGTAAAATATTACATCCGACATGTTAAGTTGCCTTAGGTTAGGATATATAACGTTATAGACGTATATACCGTTCCCACCGAGAAGTAGTTGCCGACGCGCCAGGATTATTGTAAAATATTACATTCGACATGTTAGGTTGTCTCAGGATATGACATATAGCGTTATAGACATGTATAATGTTCCAACCGAGAAATAGGGACCGACACGCCAGGCATGTTGTATAACATTACATTCGAGGTGTTAGGTTTCCTTAGGTTAGGATATATAGGGTTATAGACTTATACAACGTTCCCACCGAGAAGTAGGGGCCGAAGTGACGGGAATGTTGTAAACTATTACATTCGACATGTTAGTTTCCCTTAGGCTAGGATATATAGCGTTATAGACATATATAATGTTCCCACCGAGAAGTAGGGGCCGGTGCGCCACGAATGTCGTAAAATATTACATCCGAGATGTTAGGTTGCCTTAGGCTAGGATAAGTAACGTTATAGACGTATATAATGTTCCCACCGAGAAATAGGGGCCGACACGCCAGGAATGTTGTAAAACATTACATCCGAGGTGTTAGGTTCCCTTAGGTTAGGATATATAACGTTATAGACGCTCATAATGTTCCCACCGAGAAGGAGGTGCCGACGCGCCAGGAATGTTGTAAAATATTACATCCGACATGTTAAGTTGCCTTAGGTTAGGATATATAACGTTATAGACGTATATACCGTTCCCACCGAGAAGTAGTTGCCGACGCGCCAGGATTATTGTAAAGTATTACATTCGACATGTTAGGTTGTCTCAGGATATGACATATAGCGTTATAGACATGTATAATGTTCCAACCGAGAAATAGGGACCGACACGCCAGGCATGTTGTATAACATTACATTCGAGGTGTTAGGTTTCCTTAGGTTAGGATATATAGGGTTATAGACTTATACAATGTTCCCACCGAGAAGTAGGGGCCGAAGTGACGGGAATGTTGTAAACTATTACATTCGACATGTTAGTTTCCCTTAGGCTAGGATATATAGCGTTATAGACGTACATAATGTTCCCACCGAGAAGTAGGGGCCGGTGCGCCACGAATGTCGTAAAATATTACATCCGAGATGTTAGGTTGCCTTAGGCTAGGATAAGTAACGTTATAGACGTATATAATGTTCCCACCGAGAAATAGGGGCCGACACGCCAGGAATGTAGTAAAATATTACATCCGAAATGTTAGGTTGCCTTAGGTTAGGATATATAACGTTATAGACTTATATACTGTTCCCACCGAGAAGTAGGTGCCGACGCGCCAGGAATGTTGTAAAATATTACATCCGAGATGTTAGGTTGCCTTAGGTTAGGATATATGGCATTATAGACGTATATAATGTTCCCACCGAGAAGTAGGGGCCAACGAGCCAGGAATGTAGTAAAATATTACATCCGAGATGTTAGGTTGCCTTAGGTTAGGATATATGGCGTTATAGACGTATATAATGTTCCCACCGAGAAGTAGGGGCCGACGTGCCAGGAATGTAGTAAAATATTACATCCGAGATGTTAGGTTGCCTTAGGTTAGGATATATGGCGTTATAGACTTATATAATGTTCCCACCGAGAAGTAGGGGCCAGCGCGCCAGGAATGTAGTAAAATATTACATCCGAGATGTTAGGTTGCCTTAGGCTAGGATAAGTAACGTTATAGACGTATATAATGTTCCCACCGAGAAATAGGTGCCGACACGCCAGGAATGTAGTAAAATATTACATCCGAAATGTTAGGTTGCCTTAGGTTAGGATATATAGCGTTATAGACATATATAATGTTCCCACCGAGAAATAGGGGCCGACACGCCAGGAATGTTGTGAAACATTACATCCGAGGTGTTAGGTTCCCTTAGGTAAGGATATATAACGTTATAGACGCTCATAATGTTCCCACCGAGAAGGAGGTGCCGACGCGCCAGGAATGTTGTAAAATATTACATCCGACATGTTAAGTTGCCTTAGGTTAGGATATATAACGTTATAGACGTATATACCGTTCCCACCGAGAAGTAGTTGCCGACGCGCCAGGATTATTGTAAAATATTACATTCGACATGTTAGGTTGTCTCAGGATATGACATATAGCGTTATAGACATGTATAATGTTCCAACCGAGAAATAGGGACCGACACGCCAGGCATGTTGTATAACATTACATTCGAGGTGTTAGGTTTCCTTAGGTTAGGATATATAGCGTTATAGACTTATACAATGTTCCCACCGAGAAGTAGGGGCCGAAGTGACGGGAATGTTGTAAACTATTACATTCGACATGTTAGTTTCCCTTAGGCTAGGATATATAGCGTTATAGACGTATATAATGTTCCCACCGAGAAGTAGGGGCCGGTACGCCACGAATGTCGTAAAATATTACATCCGAGATGTTAGGTTGCCTTAGGCTAGGATAAGTAACGTTATAGACGTATATAATGTTCCCACCGAGAAATAGGGGCCGACACGCCAGGAATGTAGTAAAATATTACATCCGAAATGTTAGGTTGCCTTAGGTTAGGATATATAACGTTATAGACTTATATACTGTTCCCACCGAGAAGTAGGTGCCGACGCGCCAGGAATGTTGTAAAATATTACATCCGAGATGTTAGGTTGCCTTAGGTTAGGATATATGGCGTTATAGACGTATATAAGGTTCCCACCGAGAAGTAGGGGCCGACGAGCCAGGAATGTAGTAAAATATTACATCCGAGATGTTAGGTTGCCTTAGGTTAGGATATATAACGTTATAGACTTATATAATGTTCCCACCGAGAAGTAGGGGCCGACGTGCCAGGAATGTTGTAAAATATTACATCCGAGATGTTAGGTTGCCTTAGGTTAGGATATATGGCGTTATAGACGTATATAATGTTCCCACCGAGAAGTAGGGGCCGACGTGCCAGGAATGTAGTAAAATATTACATCCGAGATGTTAGGTTGCCTTAGGTTAGGATATATGGCGTTATAGACGTATATAATGTTCCCACCGAGAAGTAGGGGCCAGCGCGCCAGGAATGTAGTAAAATATTACATCCGAGATGTTAGGTTGCCTTAGGCTAGGATAAGTAACGTTATAGACGTATATAATGTTCCCACCGAGAAATAGGTGCCGACACGCCAGGAATGTAGTAAAATATTACATCCGAAATGTTAGGTTGCCTTAGGTTAGGATATATAGCGTTATAGACATATATAATGTTCCCACCGAGAAATAGGGGCCGACACGCCAGGAATGTTGTAAAACATTACATCCGAGGTGTTAGGTTCCCTTAGGTTAGGATATATAACGTTATAGACGCTCATAACGTTCCCACCGAGAAGGAGGTGCCGACGCGCCAGGAATGTTGTAAAATATTACATCCGACATGTTAAGTTGCCTTAGGTTAGGATATATAACGTTATAGACGTATATACCGTTCCCACCGAGAAGTAGTTGCCGACGCGCCAGGATTATTGTAAAATATTACATTCGACATGTTAGGTTGTCTCAGGATATGACATATAGCGTTATAGACATGTATAATGTTCCAACCGAGAAATAGGGACCGACACGCCAGGCATGTTGTATAACATTACATTCGAGGTGTTAGGTTTCCTTAGGTTAGGATATATAGCGTTATAGACTTATACAATGTTCCCACCGAGAAGTAAGGGCCGAAGTGACGGGAATGTTGTAAACTATTACATTCGACATGTTAGTTTCCCTTAGGCTAGGATATATAGCGTTATAGACGTATATAATGTTCCCACCGAGAAGTAGGGGCCGGTGCGCCACGAATGTCGTAAAATATTACATCCGAGATGTTAGGTTGCCTTAGGCTAGGATAAGTAACGTTATAGACGTATATAATGTTCCCACCGAGAAATAGGGGCCGACACGCCAGGAATGTAGTAAAATATTACATCCGAAATGTTAGGTTGCCTTAGGTTAGGATATATAACGTTATAGACTTATATACTGTTCCCACCGAGAAGTAGGTGCCGACGCGCCAGGAATGTTGTAAAATATTACATCCGAGATGTTAGGTTGCCTTAGGTTAGGATATATGGCGTTATAGACGTATATAATGTTCCCACCGAGAAGTAGGGGCCAGCGCACCAGGAATGTAGTAAAATATTACATCCGAGATGTTAGGTTGCCTTAGGTTAGGATATATAACGTTATTGACTTATATAATGTTCCCACGGAGAAATAGGGGCCGACTCGCCAGGAATGTTGTAAAACATTACATCCGAGGTGTTAGGTTCCCTTAGACTAGGATATATAACGTTATAGACGTATATAATGTTCCCACCGAGAAGTAGGGGCCGAAGTGACGGGAATGCTGTAAAATATTACATTCGACATGTTAGTTTGCCTTAGACTAGGATATATGGCGTTATAGACGTATATAATGTTCCCACCGAGAAGTAGGGGCCGACGTGCCAGGAATGTAGTAAAATATTACATCCGAGATGTTAGGTTGCCTTAGGCTCGTATATATAGCGTTATAGGCGTATATAATGTACCCACCGAGAAGTAGGGGCCGACGAGCCACGAATGTTGTAAAATATTACGCTCGACATGTTAAGTTGTCTTAGGTTAGGATATATAACGTTATAGACGTATATACAGTTCCCACCGAGAAGTAGTTGCCGACGCGCCAGGAATATTGTAAAATATTATATTCGACATGCTAGGTTGTCTCAGGTTAGCACATATAGCGTTATAGACATATATAATGTTCCCACCGAGAAGTAGGGGCCGACGCGCCACGAATGCTGTAAAATATTACATTCGACATGTTAGGTTGTCTTAGGCTAGGATATATAACGTTATAGACGTATATAATGTTCCCACCGAGAAGTAGGGGCCGGCGCGCCAGGAATGTAGTAAAAAGTTACATCCGAGATGTTAGGTTGCCTTAGGCTAGGATATATAGCTTTAATGACGTATATAGTGATCCCACCGAGAAATAGGGGCCGACGCGCCAGGAATGTTGTAAAATATTACATTCGACGTGTTAGGATTACCTTAGGCTAGGATATATAACGTTATAGACGTATACGATATTCCCACCGAGGAGTACGGGCCGACACGACAAGAATGTTGTCAAATATTACATCCGAGATGTTAGGTTCCCTTAGGTTAGTATATATAACGTTATAGACGTATATAATGTTCCCGCCGAGAGGTAGAGGCCGACGAGCAAGGAATGTTGTAAAATTTTACGCTCGACAAGTTAGGTTGCCTTAGGCTACGATATATAGCGTTACAGACGTATATAATGTTCCCACCGAAAAGTAGGTGCCGACGAGCCAGGAATGTTGTAAAATATTACGCTCGACAAGTTAGGTTGCCTTAGGCTAGGATATATAGCGTTATAGACGTATATAATGTTCCCACCGAGAGGTAGAGTCCGACGAGCCAGGAATGTTGTAAAATATTACGCTGGACAAGTTAGGTTGCCTTAGGCTAGGATATATAGCGTTACAGACGTATATAATGTTCCCACCGAGAAGTAGGTGCCGACGCGCCAGGAATGTTTGAAATATTACATTCGACATGTTACGTTGCCTTAGGTTAGGATATGTAACGTCATAGACGTATATAATGTTCCCACCGAAAAGTAGGGGCCGACATGCCAGGAATGTAGTAAAATATTACATCCGAGGTGTTAGGTTCCCTTCGGTTAGGATATATAACGTTATCGACGTATATAATGTTCCCACCGAGAAGTAGGGGCCGGCGCGCCAGGAACGTAGTAAAATATTGCATCCGAGATGTTAGGTTGCCTTAGGCTAGGATATGTAACGTTATAGACTTATATACTGTTCCCTCCGAGAAGTAGGTGCCGACGCGCCAGGAATGTTGTAAAATATTACATCCGAGATGTTAGGTTTGCCTTAAGCTAGGATATATCACGTTATAGACGTATATAATGTTCCCACCGGGAAGTAGTGGCCGGCGCGCCAGGAATGTTTTAAAATATTACATTCGACATGTTAGGTTGCCTTAAGCTAGGGTATATAGCGTTTTAGACGTATATAATGTTCCCCGCGAGAAGTAGGGGAAGGCGCGCCAGGAATATAGTAAAATATTACATCCGAGATGTTAGGTTGCCATAGGCTAGGATATATAACGTTATAGACGTATATAATTTTCCCACCGAGAAGTAGGGGACGAAGTGACGGGAATGTTGTAAAATATTACATCCGAGATGTTAGGATTGCCTTAGGCTAGGATATATAACGTTATAGACGTATATACTGTTGGCACCGAGAAGTAGGGGCCGTCGAGCCAGGAATGTTCTAAAATATTACGCTCGACATATTAGGTTGCCTTAGGCTAGGATATATAACGATATAGACGTATATACTGTTCCCACCGAGAAGTTGGTTCCGACGCGCCAGGAATGTTGTAAAATATTACATTCCACATGGTAGGTTGCCTTAAGCTAGGATATATAGCGTTATAGACGTATATAATGTTCCCACCGAGAAGTAGGGGCTGGCGCGCCAGGAATGTACTAAAATATTACATCCGAGATGTTAGGTTCCCTTCGGTTAGGATATATAACGTTATAGACGTATATAATGTTCCCACCGAGAAGTAGGGGCCGGCGCGCCAGGAATGCATTAAAATATTACATCCGAGATGTTAGGTTGCCTTAGGCTAGGATATATAACGTTACAGACGTATACACTGTTCCCATGGAGAATTAGGTGCCGACGCGCCAGGAATGTTGTAAAATATTACATTCCACATGTTAGGTTGCCTTAAGCTAGGATATATAGCGTTATAGGCGTATATAATGTTCCCACCGAGAAGTAGGGGCCGAAGTGCCGGGAATGATGTAATATATTATATTCGACATGTTAGGTTGCCTTAGGGTAGAATATATAGTGTTATAGAGGTATGTAATGAACCCACCGAGAAGTAGGGGCCGACGTTCCAGGAATGTAGTAAAATATTACACCCGAGATGTTAGATTGCCTTGGGTTATGATATATAACGTTATTGACGTATATAATGTTCCCACCGAGAAGTAGGGGCCGGTGCGCAACGAATGTCGTAAAATATTACATCCGAGATGTTAGGTTGCCTTAGGTTAGGATATATGGCGTTATAGACGTATATAATGTTCCCACCGAGAAGTAGGGGCCAGCGCGCCAGGAATGTAGTAAAATATTACATCCGAGATGTTAGGTTGCCTTAGGTTAGGATATATAACGTTATTGACTTATATAATGTTCCCACGGAGAAATAGGGGCCGACTCGCCAGGAATGTTGTAAAACATTACATCCGAGGTGTTAGGTTCCCTTAGGTTAGGATATATAACGTTATAGACATATATAATGTTCCCACCGAGAAATAGGTGCCGACGCGCCAGGAATGTTGTAAAATATTACATCCGAGATGTTAGGATTGCCTTAGGCTAGGATATATAACGTTATAGACGTATATAATGTTCTCACCGAGAAGTAGGTGCCGGTGCGCCACGAATGTAGTAAAATATTACATCCGAGATGTTAGGTTGCCTTAGGTTAGGATATATAACGTTATAGACGTATATACAGTTCCCACCGAGAAGTAGTTGCCGACGCGCCAGGAATATTGTAAAATATTATATTCGACATGTTAGGTTGTCTCAGGCTAGAACATATAGCGTTATAGACATATATAATGTTCCCACCGAGAAATAGGGGCCGACACGCCAGGAATGTTGTAAAACATTACATCCGAGGTGTTAGGTTCCCTTAGGTTAGGATATATAACGTTATAGACGCTCATAATGTTCCCACCGAGAAGGAGGTGCCGACGCGCCAGGAATGTTGTAAAATATTACATCCGACATGTTAAGTTGCCTTAGGTTAGGATATATAACGTTATAGACGTATATACCGTTCCCACCGAGAAGTAGTTGCCGACGCGCCAGGATTATTGTAAAATATTACATTCGACATGTTAGGTTGTCTCAGGATATGACATATAGCGTTATAGACATGTATAATGTTCCAACCGAGAAATAGGGACCGACACGCCAGGCATGTTGTATAACATTACATTCGAGGTGTTAGGTTTCCTTAGGTTAGGCTATATAGCGTTATAGACTTATACAATGTTCCCACCGAGAAGTAGGGGCCGAAGTGACGGGAATGTTGTAAACTATTACATTCGACATGTTAGTTTCCCTTAGGCTAGGATATATAGCGTTATAGACGTATATAATGTTCCCACCGAGAAGTAGGGGCCGGTGCGCCACGAATGTCGTAAAATATTACATCCGAGATGTTAGGTTGCCTTAGGCTAGGATAAGTAACGTTATAGACGTATATAATGTTCCCACCGAGAAATAGGTGCCGACACGCCAGGAATGTAGTAAAATATTACATCCGAAATGTTAGGTTGCCTTAGGTTAGGATATATAGCGTTATAGGCATATATAATGTTCCCACCGAGAAATAGGGGCCGACACGCCAGGAATGTTGTAAAACATTACATCCGAGGTGTTAGGTTCCCTTAGGTTAGGATATATAACGTTATAGACGCTCATAATGTTCCCACCGAGAAGGAGGTGCCGACGCGCCAGGAATGTTGTAAAATATTACATCCGACATGTTAAGTTGCCTTAGGTTAGGATATATAACGTTATAGACGTATATACCGTTCCCACCGAGAAGTAGTTGCCGACGCGCCAGGATTATTGTAAAATATTACATTCGACATGTTAGGTTGTCTCAGGATATGACATATAGCGTTATAGACATGTATAATGTTCCAACCGAGAAATAGGGACCGACACGCCAGGCATGTTGTATAACATTACATTCGAGGTGTTAGGTTTCCTTAGGTTAGGATATATAGGGTTATAGACTTATACAACGTTCCCACCGAGAAGTAGGGGCCGAAGTGACGGGAATGTTGTAAACTATTACATTCGACATGTTAGTTTCCCTTAGGCTAGGATATATAGCGTTATAGACATATATAATGTTCCCACCGAGAAGTAGGGGCCGGTGCGCCACGAATGTCGTAAAATATTACATCCGAGATGTTAGGTTGCCTTAGGCTAGGATAAGTAACGTTATAGACGTATATAATGTTCCCACCGAGAAATAGGTGCCGACACGCCAGGAATGTAGTAAAATATTACATCCGAAATGTTAGTTTCCCTTAGGCTAGGATATATAGCGTTATAGACGTATATAATGTTCCCACCGAGAAGTAGGGGCCGGTGCGCCACGAATGTCGTAAAATATTACATCCGAGATGTTAGGTTGCCTTAGGCTAGGATAAGTAACGTTATAGACGTATATAATGTTCCCACCGAGAAATAGGGGCCGACACGCCAGGAATGTAGTAAAATATTACATCCGAAATGTTAGGTTGCCTTAGGTTAGGATATATAACGTTATAGACTTATATACTGTTCCCACCGAGAAGTAGGTGCCGACGCGCCAGGAATGTTGTAAAATATTACATCCGAGATGTTAGGTTGCCTTAGGTTAGGATATATGGCATTATAGACGTATATAATGTTCCCACCGAGAAGTAGGGGCCGACGAGCCAGGAATGTAGTAAAATATTACATCCGAGATGTTAGGTTGCCTTAGGTTAGGATATATAACGTTATAGACTTATATAATGTTCCCACCGAGAAGTAGGGGCCGACGTGCCAGGAATGTTGTAAAATATTACATCCGAGATGTTAGGTTGCCTTAGGTTAGGATATATGGCGTTATAGACGTATATAATGTTCCCACCGAGAAGTAGGGGCCGACGTGCCAGGAATGTAGTAAAATATTACATCCGAGATGTTAGTTTCCCTTAGGCTAGGATATATAGCGTTATAGACGTATATAATGTTCCCACCGAGAAGTAGGGGCCGGTGCGCCACGAATGTCGTAAAATATTACATCCGAGATGTTAGGTTGCCTTAGGCTAGGATAAGTAACGTTATAGACGTATATAATGTTCCCACCGAGAAATAGGGGCCGACACGCCAGGAATGTAGTAAAATATTACATCCGAAATGTTAGGTTGCCTTAGGTTAGGATATATAACGTTATAGACTTATATACTGTTCCCACCGAGAAGTAGGTGCCGACGCGCCAGGAATGTTGTAAAATATTACATCCGAGATGTTAGGTTGCCTTAGGTTAGGATATATGGCGTTATAGACGTATATAATGTTCCCACCGAGAAGTAGGGGCCAGCGCGCCAGGAATGTAGTAAAATATTACATCCGAGATGTTAGGTTGCCTTAGGTTAGGATATATAACGTTATTGACTTATATAATGTTCCCACGGAGAAATAGGGGCCGACTCGCCAGGAATGTTGTAAAACATTACATCCGAGGTGTTAGGTTCCCTTAGACTAGGATATATAACGTTATAGACGTATATAATGTTCCCACCGAGAAGTAGGGGCCGAAGTGACGGGAATGCTGTAAAATATTACATTCGACATGTTAGTTTGCCTTAGACTAGGATATATGGCGTTATAGACGTATATAATGTTCCCACCGAGAAGTAGGGGCCGACGTGCCAGGAATGTAGTAAAATATTACATCCGAGATGTTAGGTTGCCTTAGGCTCGTATATATAGCGTTATAGGCGTATATAATGTACCCACCGAGAAGTAGGGGCCGACGAGCCACGAATGTTGTAAAATATTACGCTCGACATGTTAAGTTGTCTTAGGTTAGGATATATAACGTTATAGACGTATATACAGTTCCCACCGAGAAGTAGTTGCCGACGCGCCAGGAATATTGTAAAATATTATATTCGACATGCTAGGTTGTCTCAGGTTAGCACATATAGCGTTATAGACATATATAATGTTCCCACCGAGAAGTAGGGGCCGACGCGCCACGAATGCTGTAAAATATTACATTCGACATGTTAGGTTGTCTTAGGCTAGGATATATAACGTTATAGACGTATATAATGTTCCCACCGAGAAGTAGGGGCCGGCGCGCCAGGAATGTAGTAAAAAGTTACATCCGAGATGTTAGGTTGCCTTAGGCTAGGATATATAGCTTTAATGAGGTATATAGTGATCCCACCGAGAAATAGGGGCCGACGCGCCAGGAATGTTGTAAAATATTACATTCGACGTGTTAGGATTACCTTAGGCTAGGATATATAACGTTATAGACGTATACGATATTCCCACCGAGGAGTACGGGCCGACACGACAAGAATGTTGTCAAATATTACATCCGAGATGTTAGGTTCCCTTAGGTTAGTATATATAACGTTATAGACGTATATAATGTTCCCGCCGAGAGGTAGAGGCCGACGAGCAAGGAATGTTGTAAAATTTTACGCTCGACAAGTTAGGTTGCCTTAGGCTACGATATATAGCGTTACAGACGTATATAATGTTCCCACCGAAAAGTAGGTGCCGACGAGCCAGGAATGTTGTAAAATATTACGCTCGACAAGTTAGGTTGCCTTAGGCTAGGATATATAGCGTTATAGACGTATATAATGTTCCCACCGAGAGGTAGAGTCCGACGAGCCAGGAATGTTGTAAAATATTACGCTGGACAAGTTAGGTTGCCTTAGGCTAGGATATATAGCGTTACAGACGTATATAATGTTCCCACCGAGAAGTAGGTGCCGACGCGCCAGGAATGTTTGAAATATTACATTCGACATGTTACGTTGCCTTAGGTTAGGATATGTAACGTCATAGACGTATATAATGTTCCCACCGAAAAGTAGGGGCCGACATGCCAGGAATGTAGTAAAATATTACATCCGAGGTGTTAGGTTCCCTTCGGTTAGGATATATAACGTTATCGACGTATATAATGTTCCCACCGAGAAGTAGGGGCCGGCGCGCCAGGAACGTAGTAAAATATTGCATCCGAGATGTTAGGTTGCCTTAGGCTAGGATATGTAACGTTATAGACTTATATACTGTTCCCTCCGAGAAGTAGGTGCCGACGCGCCAGGAATGTTGTAAAATATTACATCCGAGATGTTAGGTTTGCCTTAAGCTAGGATATATCACGTTATAGACGTATATAATGTTCCCACCGGGAAGTAGTGGCCGGCGCGCCAGGAATGTTTTAAAATATTACATTCGACATGTTAGGTTGCCTTAAGCTAGGGTATATAGCGTTTTAGACGTATATAATGTTCCCCGCGAGAAGTAGGGGAAGGCGCGCCAGGAATATAGTAAAATATTACATCCGAGATGTTAGGTTGCCATAGGCTAGGATATATAACGTTATAGACGTATATAATTTTCCCACCGAGAAGTTGGTTCCGACGCGCCAGGAATGTTGTAAAATATTACATTCCACATGGTAGGTTGCCTTAAGCTAGGATATATAGCGTTATAGACGTATATAATGTTCCCACCGAGAAGTAGGGGCTGGCGCGCCAGGAATGTACTAAAATATTACATCCGAGATGTTAGGTTCCCTTCGGTTAGGATATATAACGTTATAGACGTATATAATGTTCCCCGCGAGAAGTAGGGGAAGGCGCGCCAGGAATATAGTAAAATATTACATCCGAGATGTTAGGTTGCCATAGGCTAGGATATATAACGTTATAGACGTATATAATTTTCCCACCGAGAAGTAGGGGACGAAGTGACGGGAATGTTGTAAAATATTACATCCGAGATGTTAGGATTGCCTTAGGCTAGGATATATAACGTTATAGACGTATATACTGTTGGCACCGAGAAGTAGGGGCCGTCGAGCCAGGAATGTTCTAAAATATTACGCTCGACATATTAGGTTGCCTTAGGCTAGGATATATAACGATATAGACGTATATACTGTTCCCACCGAGAAGTTGGTTCCGACGCGCCAGGAATGTTGTAAAATATTACATTCCACATGGTAGGTTGCCTTAAGCTAGGATATATAGCGTTATAGACGTATATAATGTTCCCACCGAGAAGTAGGGGCTGGCGCGCCAGGAATGTACTAAAATATTACATCCGAGATGTTAGGTTCCCTTCGGTTAGGATATATAACGTTATAGACGTATATAATGTTCCCACCGAGAAGTAGGTGCCGACGCGCCAGGAATGTTGTAAAATATTACATCCGACATGTTAAGTTGCCTTAGGTTAGGATATATAACGTTATAGACGTATATACCGTTCCCACCGAGAAGTAGTTGCCGACGCGCCAGGATTATTGTAAAATATTACATTCGACATGTTAGGTTGTCTCAGGATATGACATATAGCGTTATAGACATGTATAATGTTCCAACCGAGAAATAGGGACCGACACGCCAGGCATGTTGTATAACATTACATTCGAGGTGTTAGGTTTCCTTAGGTTAGGATATATAGGGTTATAGACTTATACAACGTTCCCACCGAGAAGTAGGGGCCGAAGTGACGGGAATGTTGTAAACTATTACATTCGACATGTTAGTTTCCCTTAGGCTAGGATATATAGCGTTATAGACATATATAATGTTCCCACCGAGAAGTAGGGGCCGGTGCGCCACGAATGTCGTAAAATATTACATCCGAGATGTTAGGTTGCCTTAGGCTAGGATAAGTAACGTTATAGACGTATATAATGTTCCCACCGAGAAATAGGTGCCGACACGCCAGGAATGTAGTAAAATATTACATCCGAAATGTTAGGTTGCCTTAGGTTAGGATATATAGCGTTATAGGCATATATAATGTTCCCACCGAGAAATAGGGGCCGACACGCCAGGAATGTTGTAAAACATTACATCCGAGGTGTTAGGTTCCCTTAGGTTAGGATATATAACGTTATAGACGCTCATAATGTTCCCACCGAGAAGGAGGTGCCGACGCGCCAGGAATGTTGTAAAATATTACATCCGACATGTTAAGTTGCCTTAGGTTAGGATATATAACGTTATAGACGTATATACCGTTCCCACCGAGAAGTAGTTGCCGACGCGCCAGGATTATTGTAAAATATTACATTCGACATGTTAGGTTGTCTCAGGATATGACATATAGCGTTATAGACATGTATAATGTTCCAACCGAGAAATAGGGACCGACACGCCAGGCATGTTGTATAACATTACATTCGAGGTGTTAGGTTTCCTTAGGTTAGGATATATAGGGTTATAGACTTATACAATGTTCCCACCGAGAAGTAGGGGCCGAAGTGACGGGAATGTTGTAAACTATTACATTCGACATGTTAGTTTCCCTTAGGCTAGGATATATAGCGTTATAGACGTATATAATGTTCCCACCGAGAAGTAGGGGCCGGTGCGCCACGAATGTCGTAAAATATTACATCCGAGATGTTAGGTTGCCTTAGGCTAGGATAAGTAACGTTATAGACGTATATAATGTTCCCACCGAGAAATAGGGGCCGACACGCCAGGAATGTAGTAAAATATTACATCCGAAATGTTAGGTTGCCTTAGGTTAGGATATATAACGTTATAGACTTATATACTGTTCCCACCGAGAAGTAGGTGCCGACGCGCCAGGAATGTTGTAAAATATTACATCCGAGATGTTAGGTTGCCTTAGGTTAGGATATATGGCATTATAGACGTATATAATGTTCCCACCGAGAAGTAGGGGCCGACGAGCCAGGAATGTAGTAAAATATTACATCCGAGATGTTAGGTTGCCTTAGGTTAGGATATATAACGTTATAGACTTATATAATGTTCCCACCGAGAAGTAGGGGCCGACGTGCCAGGAATGTTGTAAAATATTACATCCGAGATGTTAGGTTGCCTTAGGTTAGGATATATGGCGTTATAGACGTATATAATGTTCCCACCGAGAAGTAGGGGCCGACGTGCCAGGAATGTAGTAAAATATTACATCCGAGATGTTAGTTTCCCTTAGGCTAGGATATATAGCGTTATAGACGTATATAATGTTCCCACCGAGAAGTAGGGGCCGGTGCGCCACGAATGTCGTAAAATATTACATCCGAGATGTTAGGTTGCCTTAGGCTAGGATAAGTAACGTTATAGACGTATATAATGTTCCCACCGAGAAATAGGGGCCGACACGCCAGGAATGTAGTAAAATATTACATCCGAAATGTTAGGTTGCCTTAGGTTAGGATATATAACGTTATAGACTTATATACTGTTCCCACCGAGAAGTAGGTGCCGACGCGCCAGGAATGTTGTAAAATATTACATCCGAGATGTTAGGTTGCCTTAGGTTAGGATATATGGCGTTATAGACGTATATAATGTTCCCACCGAGAAGTAGGGGCCAGCGCGCCAGGAATGTAGTAAAATATTACATCCGAGATGTTAGGTTGCCTTAGGTTAGGATATATAACGTTATTGACTTATATAATGTTCCCACGGAGAAATAGGGGCCGACTCGCCAGGAATGTTGTAAAACATTACATCCGAGGTGTTAGGTTCCCTTAGACTAGGATATATAACGTTATAGACGTATATAATGTTCCCACCGAGAAGTAGGGGCCGAAGTGACGGGAATGCTGTAAAATATTACATTCGACATGTTAGTTTGCCTTAGACTAGGATATATGGCGTTATAGACGTATATAATGTTCCCACCGAGAAGTAGGGGCCGACGTGCCAGGAATGTAGTAAAATATTACATCCGAGATGTTAGGTTGCCTTAGGCTCGTATATATAGCGTTATAGGCGTATATAATGTACCCACCGAGAAGTAGGGGCCGACGAGCCACGAATGTTGTAAAATATTACGCTCGACATGTTAAGTTGTCTTAGGTTAGGATATATAACGTTATAGACGTATATACAGTTCCCACCGAGAAGTAGTTGCCGACGCGCCAGGAATATTGTAAAATATTATATTCGACATGCTAGGTTGTCTCAGGTTAGCACATATAGCGTTATAGACATATATAATGTTCCCACCGAGAAGTAGGGGCCGACGCGCCACGAATGCTGTAAAATATTACATTCGACATGTTAGGTTGTCTTAGGCTAGGATATATAACGTTATAGACGTATATAATGTTCCCACCGAGAAGTAGGGGCCGGCGCGCCAGGAATGTAGTAAAAAGTTACATCCGAGATGTTAGGTTGCCTTAGGCTAGGATATATAGCTTTAATGACGTATATAGTGATCCCACCGAGAAATAGGGGCCGACGCGCCAGGAATGTTGTAAAATATTACATTCGACGTGTTAGGATTACCTTAGGCTAGGATATATAACGTTATAGACGTATACGATATTCCCACCGAGGAGTACGGGCCGACACGACAAGAATGTTGTCAAATATTACATCCGAGATGTTAGGTTCCCTTAGGTTAGTATATATAACGTTATAGACGTATATAATGTTCCCGCCGAGAGGTAGAGGCCGACGAGCAAGGAATGTTGTAAAATTTTACGCTCGACAAGTTAGGTTGCCTTAGGCTACGATATATAGCGTTACAGACGTATATAATGTTCCCACCGAAAAGTAGGTGCCGACGAGCCAGGAATGTTGTAAAATATTACGCTCGACAAGTTAGGTTGCCTTAGGCTAGGATATATAGCGTTATAGACGTATATAATGTTCCCACCGAGAGGTAGAGTCCGACGAGCCAGGAATGTTGTAAAATATTACGCTGGACAAGTTAGGTTGCCTTAGGCTAGGATATATAGCGTTACAGACGTATATAATGTTCCCACCGAGAAGTAGGTGCCGACGCGCCAGGAATGTTTGAAATATTACATTCGACATGTTACGTTGCCTTAGGTTAGGATATGTAACGTCATAGACGTATATAATGTTCCCACCGAAAAGTAGGGGCCGACATGCCAGGAATGTAGTAAAATATTACATCCGAGGTGTTAGGTTCCCTTCGGTTAGGATATATAACGTTATCGACGTATATAATGTTCCCACCGAGAAGTAGGGGCCGGCGCGCCAGGAACGTAGTAAAATATTGCATCCAAGATGTTAGGTTGCCTTAGGCTAGGATATGTAACGTTATAGACTTATATACTGTTCCCTCCGAGAAGTAGGTGCCGACGCGCCAGGAATGTTGTAAAATATTACATCCGAGATGTTAGGTTTGCCTTAAGCTAGGATATATCACGTTATAGACGTATATAATGTTCCCACCGGGAAGTAGTGGCCGGCGCGCCAGGAATGTTTTAAAATATTACATTCGACATGTTAGGTTGCCTTAAGCTAGGGTATATAGCGTTTTAGACGTATATAATGTTCCCCGCGAGAAGTAGGGGAAGGCGCGCCAGGAATATAGTAAAATATTACATCCGAGATGTTAGGTTGCCATAGGCTAGGATATATAACGTTATAGACGTATATAATTTTCCCACCGAGAAGTAGGGGACGAAGTGACGGGAATGTTGTAAAATATTACATCCGAGATGTTAGGATTGCCTTAGGCTAGGATATATAACGTTATAGACGTATATACTGTTGGCACCGAGAAGTAGGGGCCGTCGAGCCAGGAATGTTCTAAAATATTACGCTCGACATATTAGGTTGCCTTAGGCTAGGATATATAACGATATAGACGTATATACTGTTCCCACCGAGAAGTTGGTTCCGACGCGCCAGGAATGTTGTAAAATATTACATTCCACATGGTAGGTTGCCTTAAGCTAGGATATATAGCGTTATAGACGTATATAATGTTCCCACCGAGAAGTAGGGGCTGGCGCGCCAGGAATGTACTAAAATATTACATCCGAGATGTTAGGTTCCCTTCGGTTAGGATATATAACGTTATAGACGTATATAATGTTCCCACCGAGAAGTAGGGGCCGGCGCGCCAGGAATGCATTAAAATATTACATCCGAGATGTTAGGTTGCCTTAGGCTAGGATATATAACGTTACAGACGTATACACTGTTCCCATGGAGAATTAGGTGCCGACGCGCCAGGAATGTTGTAAAATATTACATTCCACATGTTAGGTTGCCTTAAGCTAGGATATATAGCGTTATAGGCGTATATAATGTTCCCACCGAGAAGTAGGGGCCGAAGTGCCGGGAATGATGTAATATATTATATTCGACATGTTAGGTTGCCTTAGGGTAGAATATATAGTGTTATAGAGGTATGTAATGAACCCACCGAGAAGTAGGGGCCGACGTTCCAGGAATGTAGTAAAATATTACACCCGAGATGTTAGATTGCCTTGGGTTATGATATATAACGTTATTGACGTATATAATGTTCCCACCGAGAAGTAGGGGCCGGTGCGCAACGAATGTCGTAAAATATTACATCCGAGATGTTAGGTTGCCTTAGGTTAGGATATATGGCGTTATAGACGTATATAATGTTCCCACCGAGAAGTAGGGGCCAGCGCGCCAGGAATGTAGTAAAATATTACATCCGAGATGTTAGGTTGCCTTAGGTTAGGATATATAACGTTATTGACTTATATAATGTTCCCACGGAGAAATAGGGGCCGACTCGCCAGGAATGTTGTAAAACATTACATCCGAGGTGTTAGGTTCCCTTAGGTTAGGATATATAACGTTATAGACATATATAATGTTCCCACCGAGAAATAGGTGCCGACGCGCCAGGAATGTTGTAAAATATTACATCCGAGATGTTAGGATTGCCTTAGGCTAGGATATATAACGTTATAGACGTATATAATGTTCTCACCGAGAAGTAGGTGCCGGTGCGCCACGAATGTAGTAAAATATTACATCCGAGATGTTAGGTTGCCTTAGGTTAGGATATATAACGTTATAGACGTATATACAGTTCCCACCGAGAAGTAGTTGCCGACGCGCCAGGAATATTGTAAAATATTATATTCGACATGTTAGGTTGTCTCAGGCTAGAACATATAGCGTTATAGACATATATAATGTTCCCACCGAGAAATAGGGGCCGACACGCCAGGAATGTTGTAAAACATTACATCCGAGGTGTTAGGTTCCCTTAGGTTAGGATATATAACGTTATAGACGCTCATAATGTTCCCACCGAGAAGGAGGTGCCGACGCGCCAGGAATGTTGTAAAATATTACATCCGACATGTTAAGTTGCCTTAGGTTAGGATATATAACGTTATAGACGTATATACCGTTCCCACCGAGAAGTAGTTGCCGACGCGCCAGGATTATTGTAAAATATTACATTCGACATGTTAGGTTGTCTCAGGATATGACATATAGCGTTATAGACATGTATAATGTTCCAACCGAGAAATAGGGACCGACACGCCAGGCATGTTGTATAACATTACATTCGAGGTGTTAGGTTTCCTTAGGTTAGGCTATATAGCGTTATAGACTTATACAATGTTCCCACCGAGAAGTAGGGGCCGAAGTGACGGGAATGTTGTAAACTATTACATTCGACATGTTAGTTTCCCTTAGGCTAGGATATATAGCGTTATAGACGTATATAATGTTCCCACCGAGAAGTAGGGGCCGGTGCGCCACGAATGTCGTAAAATATTACATCCGAGATGTTAGGTTGCCTTAGGCTAGGATAAGTAACGTTATAGACGTATATAATGTTCCCACCGAGAAATAGGTGCCGACACGCCAGGAATGTAGTAAAATATTACATCCGAAATGTTAGGTTGCCTTAGGTTAGGATATATAGCGTTATAGGCATATATAATGTTCCCACCGAGAAATAGGGGCCGACACGCCAGGAATGTTGTAAAACATTACATCCGAGGTGTTAGGTTCCCTTAGGTTAGGATATATAACGTTATAGACGCTCATAATGTTCCCACCGAGAAGGAGGTGCCGACGCGCCAGGAATGTTGTAAAATATTACATCCGACATGTTAAGTTGCCTTAGGTTAGGATATATAACGTTATAGACGTATATACCGTTCCCACCGAGAAGTAGTTGCCGACGCGCCAGGATTATTGTAAAATATTACATTCGACATGTTAGGTTGTCTCAGGATATGACATATAGCGTTATAGACATGTATAATGTTCCAACCGAGAAATAGGGACCGACACGCCAGGCATGTTGTATAACATTACATTCGAGGTGTTAGGTTTCCTTAGGTTAGGATATATAGGGTTATAGACTTATACAACGTTCCCACCGAGAAGTAGGGGCCGACGTGCCAGGAATGTTGTAAAATATTACATCCGAGATGTTAGGTTGCCTTAGGTTAGGATATATGGCGTTATAGACGTATATAATGTTCCCACCGAGAAGTAGGGGCCGACGTGCCAGGAATGTAGTAAAATATTACATCCGAGATGTTAGTTTCCCTTAGGCTAGGATATATAGCGTTATAGACGTATATAATGTTCCCACCGAGAAGTAGGGGCCGGTGCGCCACGAATGTCGTAAAATATTACATCCGAGATGTTAGGTTGCCTTAGGCTAGGATAAGTAACGTTATAGACGTATATAATGTTCCCACCGAGAAATAGGGGCCGACACGCCAGGAATGTAGTAAAATATTACATCCGAAATGTTAGGTTGCCTTAGGTTAGGATATATAACGTTATAGACTTATATACTGTTCCCACCGAGAAGTAGGTGCCGACGCGCCAGGAATGTTGTAAAATATTACATCCGAGATGTTAGGTTGCCTTAGGTTAGGATATATGGCGTTATAGACGTATATAATGTTCCCACCGAGAAGTAGGGGCCAGCGCGCCAGGAATGTAGTAAAATATTACATCCGAGATGTTAGGTTGCCTTAGGTTAGGATATATAACGTTATTGACTTATATAATGTTCCCACGGAGAAATAGGGGCCGACTCGCCAGGAATGTTGTAAAACATTACATCCGAGGTGTTAGGTTCCCTTAGACTAGGATATATAACGTTATAGACGTATATAATGTTCCCACCGAGAAGTAGGGGCCGAAGTGACGGGAATGCTGTAAAATATTACATTCGACATGTTAGTTTGCCTTAGACTAGGATATATGGCGTTATAGACGTATATAATGTTCCCACCGAGAAGTAGGGGCCGACGTGCCAGGAATGTAGTAAAATATTACATCCGAGATGTTAGGTTGCCTTAGGCTCGTATATATAGCGTTATAGGCGTATATAATGTACCCACCGAGAAGTAGGGGCCGACGAGCCACGAATGTTGTAAAATATTACGCTCGACATGTTAAGTTGTCTTAGGTTAGGATATATAACGTTATAGACGTATATACAGTTCCCACCGAGAAGTAGTTGCCGACGCGCCAGGAATATTGTAAAATATTATATTCGACATGCTAGGTTGTCTCAGGTTAGCACATATAGCGTTATAGACATATATAATGTTCCCACCGAGAAGTAGGGGCCGACGCGCCACGAATGCTGTAAAATATTACATTCGACATGTTAGGTTGTCTTAGGCTAGGATATATAACGTTATAGACGTATATAATGTTCCCACCGAGAAGTAGGGGCCGGCGCGCCAGGAATGTAGTAAAAAGTTACATCCGAGATGTTAGGTTGCCTTAGGCTAGGATATATAGCTTTAATGACGTATATAGTGATCCCACCGAGAAATAGGGGCCGACGCGCCAGGAATGTTGTAAAATATTACATTCGACGTGTTAGGATTACCTTAGGCTAGGATATATAACGTTATAGACGTATACGATATTCCCACCGAGGAGTACGGGCCGACACGACAAGAATGTTGTCAAATATTACATCCGAGATGTTAGGTTCCCTTAGGTTAGTATATATAACGTTATAGACGTATATAATGTTCCCGCCGAGAGGTAGAGGCCGACGAGCAAGGAATGTTGTAAAATTTTACGCTCGACAAGTTAGGTTGCCTTAGGCTACGATATATAGCGTTACAGACGTATATAATGTTCCCACCGAAAAGTAGGTGCCGACGAGCCAGGAATGTTGTAAAATATTACGCTCGACAAGTTAGGTTGCCTTAGGCTAGGATATATAGCGTTATAGACGTATATAATGTTCCCACCGAGAGGTAGAGTCCGACGAGCCAGGAATGTTGTAAAATATTACGCTGGACAAGTTAGGTTGCCTTAGGCTAGGATATATAGCGTTACAGACGTATATAATGTTCCCACCGAGAAGTAGGTGCCGACGCGCCAGGAATGTTTGAAATATTACATTCGACATGTTACGTTGCCTTAGGTTAGGATATGTAACGTCATAGACGTATATAATGTTCCCACCGAAAAGTAGGGGCCGACATGCCAGGAATGTAGTAAAATATTACATCCGAGGTGTTAGGTTCCCTTCGGTTAGGATATATAACGTTATCGACGTATATAATGTTCCCACCGAGAAGTAGGGGCCGGCGCGCCAGGAACGTAGTAAAATATTGCATCCAAGATGTTAGGTTGCCTTAGGCTAGGATATGTAACGTTATAGACTTATATACTGTTCCCTCCGAGAAGTAGGTGCCGACGCGCCAGGAATGTTGTAAAATATTACATCCGAGATGTTAGGTTTGCCTTAAGCTAGGATATATCACGTTATAGACGTATATAATGTTCCCACCGGGAAGTAGTGGCCGGCGCGCCAGGAATGTTTTAAAATATTACATTCGACATGTTAGGTTGCCTTAAGCTAGGGTATATAGCGTTTTAGACGTATATAATGTTCCCCGCGAGAAGTAGGGGAAGGCGCGCCAGGAATATAGTAAAATATTACATCCGAGATGTTAGGTTGCCATAGGCTAGGATATATAACGTTATAGACGTATATAATTTTCCCACCGAGAAGTAGGGGACGAAGTGACGGGAATGTTGTAAAATATTACATCCGAGATGTTAGGATTGCCTTAGGCTAGGATATATAACGTTATAGACGTATATACTGTTGGCACCGAGAAGTAGGGGCCGTCGAGCCAGGAATGTTCTAAAATATTACGCTCGACATATTAGGTTGCCTTAGGCTAGGATATATAACGATATAGACGTATATACTGTTCCCACCGAGAAGTTGGTT
Source organism: Xylocopa violacea (assembly GCA_963969225.1). Taxonomy (NCBI): domain Eukaryota; kingdom Metazoa; phylum Arthropoda; class Insecta; order Hymenoptera; family Apidae; genus Xylocopa; species Xylocopa violacea. The sequence continues at coordinate 19,057,638 of CAXAJV010000653.1, forward strand.
CCGACGCGCCAGGAATGTTGTAAAATATTACATTCCACATGGTAGGTTGCCTTAAGCTAGGATATATAGCGTTATAGACGTATATAATGTTCCCACCGAGAAGTAGGGGCTGGCGCGCCAGGAATGTACTAAAATATTACATCCGAGATGTTAGGTTCCCTTCGGTTAGGATATATAACGTTATAGACGTATATAATGTTCCCACCGAGAAGTAGGGGCCGGCGCGCCAGGAATGCATTAAAATATTACATCCGAGATGTTAGGTTGCCTTAGGCTAGGATATATAACGTTACAGACGTATACACTGTTCCCATGGAGAATTAGGTGCCGACGCGCCAGGAATGTTGTAAAATATTACATTCCACATGTTAGGTTGCCTTAAGCTAGGATATATAGCGTTATAGGCGTATATAATGTTCCCACCGAGAAGTAGGGGCCGAAGTGCCGGGAATGATGTAATATATTATATTCGACATGTTAGGTTGCCTTAGGGTAGAATATATAGTGTTATAGAGGTATGTAATGAACCCACCGAGAAGTAGGGGCCGACGTTCCAGGAATGTAGTAAAATATTACACCCGAGATGTTAGATTGCCTTGGGTTATGATATATAACGTTATTGACGTATATAATGTTCCCACCGAGAAGTAGGGGCCGGTGCGCAACGAATGTCGTAAAATATTACATCCGAGATGTTAGGTTGCCTTAGGTTAGGATATATGGCGTTATAGACGTATATAATGTTCCCACCGAGAAGTAGGGGCCAGCGCGCCAGGAATGTAGTAAAATATTACATCCGAGATGTTAGGTTGCCTTAGGTTAGGATATATAACGTTATTGACTTATATAATGTTCCCACGGAGAAATAGGGGCCGACTCGCCAGGAATGTTGTAAAACATTACATCCGAGGTGTTAGGTTCCCTTAGGTTAGGATATATAACGTTATAGACATATATAATGTTCCCACCGAGAAATAGGTGCCGACGCGCCAGGAATGTTGTAAAATATTACATCCGAGATGTTAGGATTGCCTTAGGCTAGGATATATAACGTTATAGACGTATATAATGTTCTCACCGAGAAGTAGGTGCCGGTGCGCCACGAATGTAGTAAAATATTACATCCGAGATGTTAGGTTGCCTTAGGTTAGGATATATAACGTTATAGACGTATATACAGTTCCCACCGAGAAGTAGTTGCCGACGCGCCAGGAATATTGTAAAATATTATATTCGACATGTTAGGTTGTCTCAGGCTAGAACATATAGCGTTATAGACATATATAATGTTCCCACCGAGAAATAGGGGCCGACACGCCAGGAATGTTGTAAAACATTACATCCGAGGTGTTAGGTTCCCTTAGGTTAGGATATATAACGTTATAGACGCTCATAATGTTCCCACCGAGAAGGAGGTGCCGACGCGCCAGGAATGTTGTAAAATATTACATCCGACATGTTAAGTTGCCTTAGGTTAGGATATATAACGTTATAGACGTATATACCGTTCCCACCGAGAAGTAGTTGCCGACGCGCCAGGATTATTGTAAAATATTACATTCGACATGTTAGGTTGTCTCAGGATATGACATATAGCGTTATAGACATGTATAATGTTCCAACCGAGAAATAGGGACCGACACGCCAGGCATGTTGTATAACATTACATTCGAGGTGTTAGGTTTCCTTAGGTTAGGCTATATAGCGTTATAGACTTATACAATGTTCCCACCGAGAAGTAGGGGCCGAAGTGACGGGAATGTTGTAAACTATTACATTCGACATGTTAGTTTCCCTTAGGCTAGGATATATAGCGTTATAGACGTATATAATGTTCCCACCGAGAAGTAGGGGCCGGTGCGCCACGAATGTCGTAAAATATTACATCCGAGATGTTAGGTTGCCTTAGGCTAGGATAAGTAACGTTATAGACGTATATAATGTTCCCACCGAGAAATAGGTGCCGACACGCCAGGAATGTAGTAAAATATTACATCCGAAATGTTAGGTTGCCTTAGGTTAGGATATATAGCGTTATAGGCATATATAATGTTCCCACCGAGAAATAGGGGCCGACACGCCAGGAATGTTGTAAAACATTACATCCGAGGTGTTAGGTTCCCTTAGGTTAGGATATATAACGTTATAGACGCTCATAATGTTCCCACCGAGAAGGAGGTGCCGACGCGCCAGGAATGTTGTAAAATATTACATCCGACATGTTAAGTTGCCTTAGGTTAGGATATATAACGTTATAGACGTATATACCGTTCCCACCGAGAAGTAGTTGCCGACGCGCCAGGATTATTGTAAAATATTACATTCGACATGTTAGGTTGTCTCAGGATATGACATATAGCGTTATAGACATGTATAATGTTCCAACCGAGAAATAGGGACCGACACGCCAGGCATGTTGTATAACATTACATTCGAGGTGTTAGGTTTCCTTAGGTTAGGATATATAGGGTTATAGACTTATACAACGTTCCCACCGAGAAGTAGGGGCCGAAGTGACGGGAATGTTGTAAACTATTACATTCGACATGTTAGTTTCCCTTAGGCTAGGATATATAGCGTTATAGACATATATAATGTTCCCACCGAGAAGTAGGGGCCGGTGCGCCACGAATGTCGTAAAATATTACATCCGAGATGTTAGGTTGCCTTAGGCTAGGATAAGTAACGTTATAGACGTATATAATGTTCCCACCGAGAAATAGGTGCCGACACGCCAGGAATGTAGTAAAATATTACATCCGAAATGTTAGTTTCCCTTAGGCTAGGATATATAGCGTTATAGACGTATATAATGTTCCCACCGAGAAGTAGGGGCCGGTGCGCCACGAATGTCGTAAAATATTACATCCGAGATGTTAGGTTGCCTTAGGCTAGGATAAGTAACGTTATAGACGTATATAATGTTCCCACCGAGAAATAGGGGCCGACACGCCAGGAATGTAGTAAAATATTACATCCGAAATGTTAGGTTGCCTTAGGTTAGGATATATAACGTTATAGACTTATATACTGTTCCCACCGAGAAGTAGGTGCCGACGCGCCAGGAATGTTGTAAAATATTACATCCGAGATGTTAGGTTGCCTTAGGTTAGGATATATGGCATTATAGACGTATATAATGTTCCCACCGAGAAGTAGGGGCCGACGAGCCAGGAATGTAGTAAAATATTACATCCGAGATGTTAGGTTGCCTTAGGTTAGGATATATAACGTTATAGACTTATATAATGTTCCCACCGAGAAGTAGGGGCCGACGTGCCAGGAATGTTGTAAAATATTACATCCGAGATGTTAGGTTGCCTTAGGTTAGGATATATGGCGTTATAGACGTATATAATGTTCCCACCGAGAAGTAGGGGCCGACGTGCCAGGAATGTAGTAAAATATTACATCCGAGATGTTAGTTTCCCTTAGGCTAGGATATATAGCGTTATAGACGTATATAATGTTCCCACCGAGAAGTAGGGGCCGGTGCGCCACGAATGTCGTAAAATATTACATCCGAGATGTTAGGTTGCCTTAGGCTAGGATAAGTAACGTTATAGACGTATATAATGTTCCCACCGAGAAATAGGGGCCGACACGCCAGGAATGTAGTAAAATATTACATCCGAAATGTTAGGTTGCCTTAGGTTAGGATATATAACGTTATAGACTTATATACTGTTCCCACCGAGAAGTAGGTGCCGACGCGCCAGGAATGTTGTAAAATATTACATCCGAGATGTTAGGTTGCCTTAGGTTAGGATATATGGCGTTATAGACGTATATAATGTTCCCACCGAGAAGTAGGGGCCAGCGCGCCAGGAATGTAGTAAAATATTACATCCGAGATGTTAGGTTGCCTTAGGTTAGGATATATAACGTTATTGACTTATATAATGTTCCCACGGAGAAATAGGGGCCGACTCGCCAGGAATGTTGTAAAACATTACATCCGAGGTGTTAGGTTCCCTTAGACTAGGATATATAACGTTATAGACGTATATAATGTTCCCACCGAGAAGTAGGGGCCGAAGTGACGGGAATGCTGTAAAATATTACATTCGACATGTTAGTTTGCCTTAGACTAGGATATATGGCGTTATAGACGTATATAATGTTCCCACCGAGAAGTAGGGGCCGACGTGCCAGGAATGTAGTAAAATATTACATCCGAGATGTTAGGTTGCCTTAGGCTCGTATATATAGCGTTATAGGCGTATATAATGTACCCACCGAGAAGTAGGGGCCGACGAGCCACGAATGTTGTAAAATATTACGCTCGACATGTTAAGTTGTCTTAGGTTAGGATATATAACGTTATAGACGTATATACAGTTCCCACCGAGAAGTAGTTGCCGACGCGCCAGGAATATTGTAAAATATTATATTCGACATGCTAGGTTGTCTCAGGTTAGCACATATAGCGTTATAGACATATATAATGTTCCCACCGAGAAGTAGGGGCCGACGCGCCACGAATGCTGTAAAATATTACATTCGACATGTTAGGTTGTCTTAGGCTAGGATATATAACGTTATAGACGTATATAATGTTCCCACCGAGAAGTAGGGGCCGGCGCGCCAGGAATGTAGTAAAAAGTTACATCCGAGATGTTAGGTTGCCTTAGGCTAGGATATATAGCTTTAATGAGGTATATAGTGATCCCACCGAGAAATAGGGGCCGACGCGCCAGGAATGTTGTAAAATATTACATTCGACGTGTTAGGATTACCTTAGGCTAGGATATATAACGTTATAGACGTATACGATATTCCCACCGAGGAGTACGGGCCGACACGACAAGAATGTTGTCAAATATTACATCCGAGATGTTAGGTTCCCTTAGGTTAGTATATATAACGTTATAGACGTATATAATGTTCCCGCCGAGAGGTAGAGGCCGACGAGCAAGGAATGTTGTAAAATTTTACGCTCGACAAGTTAGGTTGCCTTAGGCTACGATATATAGCGTTACAGACGTATATAATGTTCCCACCGAAAAGTAGGTGCCGACGAGCCAGGAATGTTGTAAAATATTACGCTCGACAAGTTAGGTTGCCTTAGGCTAGGATATATAGCGTTATAGACGTATATAATGTTCCCACCGAGAGGTAGAGTCCGACGAGCCAGGAATGTTGTAAAATATTACGCTGGACAAGTTAGGTTGCCTTAGGCTAGGATATATAGCGTTACAGACGTATATAATGTTCCCACCGAGAAGTAGGTGCCGACGCGCCAGGAATGTTTGAAATATTACATTCGACATGTTACGTTGCCTTAGGTTAGGATATGTAACGTCATAGACGTATATAATGTTCCCACCGAAAAGTAGGGGCCGACATGCCAGGAATGTAGTAAAATATTACATCCGAGGTGTTAGGTTCCCTTCGGTTAGGATATATAACGTTATCGACGTATATAATGTTCCCACCGAGAAGTAGGGGCCGGCGCGCCAGGAACGTAGTAAAATATTGCATCCGAGATGTTAGGTTGCCTTAGGCTAGGATATGTAACGTTATAGACTTATATACTGTTCCCTCCGAGAAGTAGGTGCCGACGCGCCAGGAATGTTGTAAAATATTACATCCGAGATGTTAGGTTTGCCTTAAGCTAGGATATATCACGTTATAGACGTATATAATGTTCCCACCGGGAAGTAGTGGCCGGCGCGCCAGGAATGTTTTAAAATATTACATTCGACATGTTAGGTTGCCTTAAGCTAGGGTATATAGCGTTTTAGACGTATATAATGTTCCCCGCGAGAAGTAGGGGAAGGCGCGCCAGGAATATAGTAAAATATTACATCCGAGATGTTAGGTTGCCATAGGCTAGGATATATAACGTTATAGACGTATATAATTTTCCCACCGAGAAGTTGGTTCCGACGCGCCAGGAATGTTGTAAAATATTACATTCCACATGGTAGGTTGCCTTAAGCTAGGATATATAGCGTTATAGACGTATATAATGTTCCCACCGAGAAGTAGGGGCTGGCGCGCCAGGAATGTACTAAAATATTACATCCGAGATGTTAGGTTCCCTTCGGTTAGGATATATAACGTTATAGACGTATATAATGTTCCCCGCGAGAAGTAGGGGAAGGCGCGCCAGGAATATAGTAAAATATTACATCCGAGATGTTAGGTTGCCATAGGCTAGGATATATAACGTTATAGACGTATATAATTTTCCCACCGAGAAGTAGGGGACGAAGTGACGGGAATGTTGTAAAATATTACATCCGAGATGTTAGGATTGCCTTAGGCTAGGATATATAACGTTATAGACGTATATACTGTTGGCACCGAGAAGTAGGGGCCGTCGAGCCAGGAATGTTCTAAAATATTACGCTCGACATATTAGGTTGCCTTAGGCTAGGATATATAACGATATAGACGTATATACTGTTCCCACCGAGAAGTTGGTTCCGACGCGCCAGGAATGTTGTAAAATATTACATTCCACATGGTAGGTTGCCTTAAGCTAGGATATATAGCGTTATAGACGTATATAATGTTCCCACCGAGAAGTAGGGGCTGGCGCGCCAGGAATGTACTAAAATATTACATCCGAGATGTTAGGTTCCCTTCGGTTAGGATATATAACGTTATAGACGTATATAATGTTCCCACCGAGAAGTAGGTGCCGACGCGCCAGGAATGTTGTAAAATATTACATCCGACATGTTAAGTTGCCTTAGGTTAGGATATATAACGTTATAGACGTATATACCGTTCCCACCGAGAAGTAGTTGCCGACGCGCCAGGATTATTGTAAAATATTACATTCGACATGTTAGGTTGTCTCAGGATATGACATATAGCGTTATAGACATGTATAATGTTCCAACCGAGAAATAGGGACCGACACGCCAGGCATGTTGTATAACATTACATTCGAGGTGTTAGGTTTCCTTAGGTTAGGATATATAGGGTTATAGACTTATACAACGTTCCCACCGAGAAGTAGGGGCCGAAGTGACGGGAATGTTGTAAACTATTACATTCGACATGTTAGTTTCCCTTAGGCTAGGATATATAGCGTTATAGACATATATAATGTTCCCACCGAGAAGTAGGGGCCGGTGCGCCACGAATGTCGTAAAATATTACATCCGAGATGTTAGGTTGCCTTAGGCTAGGATAAGTAACGTTATAGACGTATATAATGTTCCCACCGAGAAATAGGTGCCGACACGCCAGGAATGTAGTAAAATATTACATCCGAAATGTTAGGTTGCCTTAGGTTAGGATATATAGCGTTATAGGCATATATAATGTTCCCACCGAGAAATAGGGGCCGACACGCCAGGAATGTTGTAAAACATTACATCCGAGGTGTTAGGTTCCCTTAGGTTAGGATATATAACGTTATAGACGCTCATAATGTTCCCACCGAGAAGGAGGTGCCGACGCGCCAGGAATGTTGTAAAATATTACATCCGACATGTTAAGTTGCCTTAGGTTAGGATATATAACGTTATAGACGTATATACCGTTCCCACCGAGAAGTAGTTGCCGACGCGCCAGGATTATTGTAAAATATTACATTCGACATGTTAGGTTGTCTCAGGATATGACATATAGCGTTATAGACATGTATAATGTTCCAACCGAGAAATAGGGACCGACACGCCAGGCATGTTGTATAACATTACATTCGAGGTGTTAGGTTTCCTTAGGTTAGGATATATAGGGTTATAGACTTATACAATGTTCCCACCGAGAAGTAGGGGCCGAAGTGACGGGAATGTTGTAAACTATTACATTCGACATGTTAGTTTCCCTTAGGCTAGGATATATAGCGTTATAGACGTATATAATGTTCCCACCGAGAAGTAGGGGCCGGTGCGCCACGAATGTCGTAAAATATTACATCCGAGATGTTAGGTTGCCTTAGGCTAGGATAAGTAACGTTATAGACGTATATAATGTTCCCACCGAGAAATAGGGGCCGACACGCCAGGAATGTAGTAAAATATTACATCCGAAATGTTAGGTTGCCTTAGGTTAGGATATATAACGTTATAGACTTATATACTGTTCCCACCGAGAAGTAGGTGCCGACGCGCCAGGAATGTTGTAAAATATTACATCCGAGATGTTAGGTTGCCTTAGGTTAGGATATATGGCATTATAGACGTATATAATGTTCCCACCGAGAAGTAGGGGCCGACGAGCCAGGAATGTAGTAAAATATTACATCCGAGATGTTAGGTTGCCTTAGGTTAGGATATATAACGTTATAGACTTATATAATGTTCCCACCGAGAAGTAGGGGCCGACGTGCCAGGAATGTTGTAAAATATTACATCCGAGATGTTAGGTTGCCTTAGGTTAGGATATATGGCGTTATAGACGTATATAATGTTCCCACCGAGAAGTAGGGGCCGACGTGCCAGGAATGTAGTAAAATATTACATCCGAGATGTTAGTTTCCCTTAGGCTAGGATATATAGCGTTATAGACGTATATAATGTTCCCACCGAGAAGTAGGGGCCGGTGCGCCACGAATGTCGTAAAATATTACATCCGAGATGTTAGGTTGCCTTAGGCTAGGATAAGTAACGTTATAGACGTATATAATGTTCCCACCGAGAAATAGGGGCCGACACGCCAGGAATGTAGTAAAATATTACATCCGAAATGTTAGGTTGCCTTAGGTTAGGATATATAACGTTATAGACTTATATACTGTTCCCACCGAGAAGTAGGTGCCGACGCGCCAGGAATGTTGTAAAATATTACATCCGAGATGTTAGGTTGCCTTAGGTTAGGATATATGGCGTTATAGACGTATATAATGTTCCCACCGAGAAGTAGGGGCCAGCGCGCCAGGAATGTAGTAAAATATTACATCCGAGATGTTAGGTTGCCTTAGGTTAGGATATATAACGTTATTGACTTATATAATGTTCCCACGGAGAAATAGGGGCCGACTCGCCAGGAATGTTGTAAAACATTACATCCGAGGTGTTAGGTTCCCTTAGACTAGGATATATAACGTTATAGACGTATATAATGTTCCCACCGAGAAGTAGGGGCCGAAGTGACGGGAATGCTGTAAAATATTACATTCGACATGTTAGTTTGCCTTAGACTAGGATATATGGCGTTATAGACGTATATAATGTTCCCACCGAGAAGTAGGGGCCGACGTGCCAGGAATGTAGTAAAATATTACATCCGAGATGTTAGGTTGCCTTAGGCTCGTATATATAGCGTTATAGGCGTATATAATGTACCCACCGAGAAGTAGGGGCCGACGAGCCACGAATGTTGTAAAATATTACGCTCGACATGTTAAGTTGTCTTAGGTTAGGATATATAACGTTATAGACGTATATACAGTTCCCACCGAGAAGTAGTTGCCGACGCGCCAGGAATATTGTAAAATATTATATTCGACATGCTAGGTTGTCTCAGGTTAGCACATATAGCGTTATAGACATATATAATGTTCCCACCGAGAAGTAGGGGCCGACGCGCCACGAATGCTGTAAAATATTACATTCGACATGTTAGGTTGTCTTAGGCTAGGATATATAACGTTATAGACGTATATAATGTTCCCACCGAGAAGTAGGGGCCGGCGCGCCAGGAATGTAGTAAAAAGTTACATCCGAGATGTTAGGTTGCCTTAGGCTAGGATATATAGCTTTAATGACGTATATAGTGATCCCACCGAGAAATAGGGGCCGACGCGCCAGGAATGTTGTAAAATATTACATTCGACGTGTTAGGATTACCTTAGGCTAGGATATATAACGTTATAGACGTATACGATATTCCCACCGAGGAGTACGGGCCGACACGACAAGAATGTTGTCAAATATTACATCCGAGATGTTAGGTTCCCTTAGGTTAGTATATATAACGTTATAGACGTATATAATGTTCCCGCCGAGAGGTAGAGGCCGACGAGCAAGGAATGTTGTAAAATTTTACGCTCGACAAGTTAGGTTGCCTTAGGCTACGATATATAGCGTTACAGACGTATATAATGTTCCCACCGAAAAGTAGGTGCCGACGAGCCAGGAATGTTGTAAAATATTACGCTCGACAAGTTAGGTTGCCTTAGGCTAGGATATATAGCGTTATAGACGTATATAATGTTCCCACCGAGAGGTAGAGTCCGACGAGCCAGGAATGTTGTAAAATATTACGCTGGACAAGTTAGGTTGCCTTAGGCTAGGATATATAGCGTTACAGACGTATATAATGTTCCCACCGAGAAGTAGGTGCCGACGCGCCAGGAATGTTTGAAATATTACATTCGACATGTTACGTTGCCTTAGGTTAGGATATGTAACGTCATAGACGTATATAATGTTCCCACCGAAAAGTAGGGGCCGACATGCCAGGAATGTAGTAAAATATTACATCCGAGGTGTTAGGTTCCCTTCGGTTAGGATATATAACGTTATCGACGTATATAATGTTCCCACCGAGAAGTAGGGGCCGGCGCGCCAGGAACGTAGTAAAATATTGCATCCAAGATGTTAGGTTGCCTTAGGCTAGGATATGTAACGTTATAGACTTATATACTGTTCCCTCCGAGAAGTAGGTGCCGACGCGCCAGGAATGTTGTAAAATATTACATCCGAGATGTTAGGTTTGCCTTAAGCTAGGATATATCACGTTATAGACGTATATAATGTTCCCACCGGGAAGTAGTGGCCGGCGCGCCAGGAATGTTTTAAAATATTACATTCGACATGTTAGGTTGCCTTAAGCTAGGGTATATAGCGTTTTAGACGTATATAATGTTCCCCGCGAGAAGTAGGGGAAGGCGCGCCAGGAATATAGTAAAATATTACATCCGAGATGTTAGGTTGCCATAGGCTAGGATATATAACGTTATAGACGTATATAATTTTCCCACCGAGAAGTAGGGGACGAAGTGACGGGAATGTTGTAAAATATTACATCCGAGATGTTAGGATTGCCTTAGGCTAGGATATATAACGTTATAGACGTATATACTGTTGGCACCGAGAAGTAGGGGCCGTCGAGCCAGGAATGTTCTAAAATATTACGCTCGACATATTAGGTTGCCTTAGGCTAGGATATATAACGATATAGACGTATATACTGTTCCCACCGAGAAGTTGGTTCCGACGCGCCAGGAATGTTGTAAAATATTACATTCCACATGGTAGGTTGCCTTAAGCTAGGATATATAGCGTTATAGACGTATATAATGTTCCCACCGAGAAGTAGGGGCTGGCGCGCCAGGAATGTACTAAAATATTACATCCGAGATGTTAGGTTCCCTTCGGTTAGGATATATAACGTTATAGACGTATATAATGTTCCCCGCGAGAAGTAGGGGAAGGCGCGCCAGGAATATAGTAAAATATTACATCCGAGATGTTAGGTTGCCATAGGCTAGGATATATAACGTTATAGACGTATATAATTTTCCCACCGAGAAGTAGGGGACGAAGTGACGGGAATGTTGTAAAATATTACATCCGAGATGTTAGGATTGCCTTAGGCTAGGATATATAACGTTATAGACGTATATACTGTTGGCACCGAGAAGTAGGGGCCGTCGAGCCAGGAATGTTCTAAAATATTACGCTCGACATATTAGGTTGCCTTAGGCTAGGATATATAACGATATAGACGTATATACTGTTCCCACCGAGAAGTTGGTTCCGACGCGCCAGGAATGTTGTAAAATATTACATTCCACATGGTAGGTTGCCTTAAGCTAGGATATATAGCGTTATAGACGTATATAATGTTCCCACCGAGAAGTAGGGGCTGGCGCGCCAGGAATGTACTAAAATATTACATCCGAGATGTTAGGTTCCCTTCGGTTAGGATATATAACGTTATAGACGTATATAATGTTCCCACCGAGAAGTAGGGGCCGGCGCGCCAGGAATGCAGTAAAATATTACATCCGAGATGTTAGGTTGCCTTAGGCTAGGATATATAACGTTACAGACGTATACACTGTTCCCATGGAGAATTAGGTGCCGACGCGCCAGGAATGTTGTAAAATATTACATTCCACATGTTAGGTTGCCTTAAGCTAGGATATATAGCGTTATAGGCGTATATAATGTTCCCACCGAGAAGTAGGGGCCGAAGTGCCGGGAATGATGTAATATATTATATTCGACATGTTAGGTTGCCTTAGGGTAGAATATATAGTGTTATAGAGGTATGTAATGAACCCACCGAGAAGTAGGGGCCGACGTTCCAGGAATGTAGTAAAATATTACACCGGAGATGTTAGATTGCCTTGGGTTATGATATATAACGTTATTGACGTATATAATGTTCCCACCGAGAAGTAGGGGCCGGTGCGCCACGAATGTCGTAAAATATTACATCCGAGATGTTAGGTTGCCTTAGGTTAGGATATATGGCGTTATAGACGTATATAATGTTCCCACCGAGAAGTAGGGGCCAGCGCGCCAGGAATGTAGTAAAATATTACATCCGAGATGTTAGGTTGCCTTAGGTTAGGATATATAACGTTATTGACTTATATAATGTTCCCACGGAGAAATAGGGGCCGACTCGCCAGGAATGTTGTAAAACATTACATCCGAGGTGTTAGGTTCCCTTAGGTTAGGATATATAACGTTATAGACATATACAATGTTCCCACCGAGAAATAGGTGCCGACGCGCCAGGAATGTTGTAAAATATTACATCCGAGATGTTAGGATTGCCTTAGGCTAGGATATATAACGTTATAGACGTATATAATGTTCTCACCGAGAAGTAGGTGCCGGTGCGCCACGAATGTAGTAAAATATTACATCCGAGATGTTAGGTTGCCTTAGGCTCGTATATATAGCGTTATAGGCGTATATAATGTACCCACCGAGAAGTAGGGGCCGACGAGCCACGAATGTTGTAAAATATTACGCTCGACATGTTAAGTTGTCTTAGGTTAGGATATATAACGTTATAGACGTATATACAGTGCCCACCGAGAAGTAGTTGCCGACGCGCCAGGAATATTGTAAAATATTATATTCGACATGCTAGGTTGTCTCAGGTTAGCACATATAGCGTTATAGACATATATAATGTTCCCACCGAGAAGTAGGGGCCGACGCGCCACGAATGCTGTAAAATATTACATTCGACATGTTAGGTTGTCTTAGGCTAGGATATATAACGTTATAGACGTATATAATGTTCCCACCGAGAAGTAGGTGCCGACGCGCTAGGAATGTTGTAAAATATTACTTCCGAGATGTTAGGATTGCCTTAGGTTAGGATATATAACGTTATGGACGTATATACTGTTCCCACCGAGAAGTAGGGGCCGGCGCGCCAGGAATGTAGTAAAAAGTTACATCCGAGATGTTAGGTTGCCTTAGGCTAGGATATATAGCTTTAATGACGTATATAGTGATCCCACCGAGAAATAGGGGCCGACGCGCCAGGTTTGTTGTAAAATATTACATTCGACGTGTTAGGATTACCTTAGGCTAGGATATATAACGTTATAGACGTATACGATATTCCCACCGAGGAGTACGGGCCGACACGACAAGAATGTTGTCAAATATTACATCCGAGATGTTAGGTTCCCTTAGGTTAGTATATATAACGTTATAGACGTATATAATGTTCCCGCCGAGAGGTAGAGGCCGACGAGCAAGGAATGTTGTAAAATTTTACGCTCGACAAGTTAGGTTGCCTTAGGCTACGATATATAGCGTTACAGACGTATATAATGTTCCCACCGAAAAGTAGGTGCCGACGAGCCAGGAATGTTGTAAAATATTACGCTCGACAAGTTAGGTTGCCTTAGGCTAGGATATATAGCGTTATAGACGTATATAATGTTCCCACCGAGAGGTAGAGTCCGACGAGCCAGGAATGTTGTAAAATATTACGCTGGACAAGTTAGGTTGCCTTAGGCTAGGATATATAGCGTTACAGACGTATATAATGTTCCCACCGAGAAGTAGGTGCCGACGCGCCAGGAATGTTTGAAATATTACATTCGACATGTTACGTTGCCTTAGGTTAGGATATGTAACGTCATAGACGTATATAATGTTCCCACCGAAAAGTAGGGGCCGACATGCCAGGAATGTAGTAAAATATTACATCCGAGGTGTTAGGTTCCCTTCGGTTAGGATATATAACGTTATCGACGTATATAATGTTCCCACCGAGAAGTAGGGGCCGGCGCGCCAGGAACGTAGTAAAATATTACATCCGAGATGTTAGGTTGCCTTAGGCTAGGATATGTAACGTTATAGACTTATATACTGTTCCCTCCGAGAAGTAGGTGCCGACGCGCCAGGAATGTTGTAAAATATTACATCCGAGATGTTAGGTTTGCCTTAAGCTAGGATATATCACGTTATAGACGTATATAATGTTCCCACCGGGAAGTAGTGGCCGGCGCGCCAGGAATGTTTTAAAATATTACATTCGACATGTTAGGTTGCCTTAAGCTAGGGTATATAGCGTTTTAGACGTATATAATGTTCCCCGCGAGAAGTAGGGGAAGGCGCGCCAGGAATATAGTAAAATATTACATCCGAGATGTTAGGTTGCCATAGGCTAGGATATATAACGTTATAGACGTATATAATTTTCCCACCGAGAAGTAGGGGACGAAGTGACGGGAATGTTGTAAAATATTACATCCGAGATGTTAGGATTGCCTTAGGCTAGGATATATAACGTTATAGACGTATATACTGTTGGCACCGAGAAGTAGGGGCCGTCGAGCCAGGAATGTTCTAAAATATTACGCTCGACATATTAGGTTGCCTTAGGCTAGGATATATAACGATATAGACGTATATACTGTTCCCACCGAGAAGTTGGTTCCGACGCGCCAGGAATGTTGTAAATTATTACATTCCACATGGTAGGTTGCCTTAAGCTAGGATATATAGCGTTATAGACGTATATAATGTTCCCACCGAGAAGTAGGGGCTGGCGCGCCAGGAATGTACTAAAATATTACATCCGAGATGTTAGGTTCCCTTCGGTTAGGATATATAACGTTATAGACGTATATAATGTTCCCACCGAGAAGTAGGGGCCGGCGCGCCAGGAATGCAGTAAAATACTACATCCGAGATGTTAGGTTGCCATAGGCTAGGATATATAACGTTACAGACGTATACACTGTTCCCATGTAGAATTAGGTGCCGACGCGCCAGGAATGTTGTAAAATATTACATTCCACATGTTAGGTTGCCTTAAGCTAGGATATATAGCGTTATAGGCGTATATAATGTTCCCACCGAGAAGTAGGGGCCGAAGTGCCGGGAATGATGTAATATATTATATTCGACATGTTAGGTTGCCTTAGGGTAGAATATATAGTGTTATAGAGGTATGTAATGAACCCACCGAGAAGTAGGGGCCGACGTTCCAGGAATGCAGTAAAATATTACACCCGAGATGTTAGATTGCCTTAGGTTATGATATATAACGTTATTGACGTATATAATGTTCCCACCGAGAAGTGCATGGCGACGCGCCAGGAATGTTTTAAAATATTACATCCGAGATGTTAGGATTGCCTTAGGCTAGGATATATAACGTTATAGACGTATATACTGTTCCCACCGAGAAGTAGGGGCCGTCGAGCCAGGAATGTTGTAAAATATTACGCTCGACATATTAGGTTGCCTTAGGCTAGTATATATAGCGATATAGACGTATATAATGTTCCCACCGAGAAGTAGGGGCCGGCGCGCCATAAATGTAGTAAAATATTACATCCGAGATGTTAGGTTCCCTTACGTTAGGATATATAACGTTATAGACGTATATAATGTTCCCACCGAGAGGTAGGGGCCGACGCGCCAGGAATATTGTAAAATATTACATTCGACATGTAAGGTTGCCTTAGGCTAGGATATATAACGTTATAGACGTATATAATGTTCCCACCGAGAAGTAGGGGACGAAGTGACGGTAATGTTGTAAAGTATTACATCCGAGATGTTAGGATTGCATTAGTCTAGTATATATAACTTTATAGACGTATATAATGTTCCCACCGAGAAGTGCATGGCGACGCGCCAGGAATGTTTTAAAATATTACATCCGAGATGTTAGGATTGCCTTAGGCTAGGATATATAACGTTATAGACGTATATACTGTTCCCACCGAGAAGTAGGGGCCGTCGAGGCAGGAATGTTGTAAAATATTACGCTCGACATATTAGGTTGCCTTAGGTTAGTATATATAGCGATATAGACGTATATAATGTTCCCACCGAGAAGTAGGGGCCGGCGCGCCATAAATGTAGTAAAATATTACATCCGAGATGTTAGGTTCCCTTACGTTAGGATATATAACGTTATAGACGTATATAATGTTCCCACCGAGAGGTAGGGGCCGACGCGCCAGGAATATTGTAAAATATTACATTCGACATGTTAGTTTGCTTTAGGCTAGGATGTATAGCGTTAAAGACTTATATAATGTTCCCACCGAGAAGTAGTGGCCGACGTGCCAGGAATGTGGTAAAATATTACATTCGACATGTTAGGTTGTCTTAGGCTAGGATATATAACGTTATAGACGTATACAATGTTCCCACCGAGAAGTAGGTGCCGACGCGCCAGGAATGTTGTAAAATATTACATCCGAGGTATTAGGATTGCCTTAGGCTAGGATATATAACGTTATAGACGTATATAATGTTCCCACCGAGAAGTAGGGGCCGGTGCGCCACGAATGTAGTAAAATATTACATCCGAGATGTTAGGTTGCCTTAGATTAGGATAAGTAACGTTATAGATGTATATAATGTTCCCACCGAGAAGTAGGGGCCGACGAGCCAGGAATGTAGTAAAATATTACATCCGAGATGTTACGTTGCCTTAGGTTAGGATATATAACGTTATAGACGTATATAATGCTCCCACCGAGAAGTGCATGGCGACGCGCCAGGAATGTTTTAAAATATTACATCCGAGATGTTAGGATTGCCTTAGGCTAGGATATATAACGTTATAGACGTATATACTGTTCCCACCGAGAAGTAGGGGCCGTCGAGCCAGGAATGTTGTAAAATATTACGCTCGACATATTAGGTTGCCTTAGGCTAGTATATATAGCGATATAGACGTATATAATGTTCCCACCGAGAAGTAGGGGCCGGCGCGCCTTAAATGTAGTAAAATATTACATCCGAGATGTTAGGTTCCCTTACGTTAGGATATATAACGTTATAGACGTATATAATGTTCCCACCGAGAGGTAGGGGCCGACGCGCCAGGAATATTGTAAAATATTACATTCGACATGTAAGGTTGCCTTAGGCTAGGATATATAACGTTATAGACGTATATAATGTTCCCACCGAGAAGTAGGGGACGAAGTGACGGTAATGTTGTAAAATATTACATCCGAGATGTTAGGATTGCATTAGTCTAGGATATATAACTTTATAGACGTATATAATGTTCCCACCGAGAAGTAGGGCCCGGCGCGCCCGGAATGTAGTAAAATATTACATCCGATATGTTAGGTTGCCCTAGGCTTGGATATATAACGTTATAGACGTATATAATGTTCCCACCGAGAAGTAGGTGCCGAAGTGACGGGAATGTAGTAAAATATTACATTCGACATGTTAGTTTGCTTTAGGCTAGGATGTATAGCGTTAAAGACTTATATAATCTTCCCACCGAGAAGTAGTGGCCGACGTGCCAGGAATGTGGTAAAATATTACATTCGACATGTTAGGTTGTCTTAGGCTAGGATATATAACGTTATAGACGTATACAATGTTCCCACCGAGAAGTAGGTGCCGACGCGCCAGGAATGTTGTAAAATATTACATCCGAGGTATTAGGATTGCCTTAGGCTAGGATATATAACGTTATAGACGTATATAATGTTCCCACCGAGAAGTAGGGGCCGGTGCGCCACGAATGTAGTAAAATATTACATCCGAGATGTTAGGTTGCCTTAGATTAGGATAAGTAACGTTATAGATGTATATAATGTTCCCACCGAGTAGTAGGGGCCGACGAGCCAGGAATGTAGTAAAATATTACATCCGAGATGTTACGTTGCCTTAGGTTAGGATATATAACGTTATAGACTTATATAATGTTCCCACCGAGAAGTAGTTGCCGACGCGCCAGGAATATTTTAAAATATTATATTCGACATGTTAGGTTGTCTCAGGCTAGGACATGTAGCGTTATAGACATATACAATGTTCCCACCGAGAAATAGGGGCCGACGCGCCAGGAATGCTGTAAAATATTACATTCGACATGTTAGGTTGTCTTAGGCTAGGATATATAGCGTTATAGACGTATATAATGTTCCCACCGAGAAGTAGGGGCCGACGCGCCACGAATGCTGTAAAATATTACATTCAACATGTTAGGTTGTCTTAGGCTAGGATATATAACGTTATAGTCGTATATACAGTTCCCACCGAGAAGTAGTTGCCGACGCGCCAGGAATATTGTAAAATATTATATTCGACATGTTAGGTTGTCTCAGGCTATGACATATAGCGTTATAGACATACACAATGTTCCCACCGAGAAATAGGGGCCGACACGCCAGGAATGTTGTAAAACATTACATCCGAGGTGTTAGTTTCCCTTAGGTTAGGATATATAACGTTATAGACGTATATAAAGTTCCCACCGAGAAGTAGGGGCCGAAGTGACGAGAATGTTGTAAAATATTACATTCGACATGTTAGTTTGCCTTAGGCTAGGATATATAACGTTATAGACGTATATAATGTTCCCACCGAGAAGTAGGGGCCGGTGCGCCACGAATGTAGTAAAATATTACATCCGAGATGTTAGGTTGCCTTAGATTAGGATAAGTAACGTTATAGATGTATATAATGTTCCCACCGAGAAGTAGGGGCCGACGAGCCAGGAATGTATTAAAATATTACATCCGAGATGTTACGTTGCCTTAGGTTAGGATATATAACGTTATAGACTTATATAATGTTCCCACCGAGAAGTAGTTGCCGACGCGCCAGGAATATTTTAAAATATTATATTCGACATGTTAGGTTGTCTCAGGCTAGGACATGTAGCGTTATAGACATATACAATGTTCCCACCGAGAAATAGGGGCCGTCGAGCCAGGAATGTTGTAAAATATTACGCTCGACATATTAGGTTGCCTTAGGCTAGTATATATAGCGATATAGACGTATATAATGTTCCCACCGAGAAGTAGGGGCCGGCGCGCCTTAAATGTAGTAAAATATTACATCCGAGATGTTAGGTTCTCTTACGTTAGGATATATAACGTTATAGACGTATATAATGTTCCCACCGAGAGGTAGGGGCCGACGCGCCAGGAATATTGTAAAATATTACATTCGACATGTAAGATTGCCTTAGGCTAGGATATATAACGTTATAGACGTATATAATGTTCCCACCGAGAAGTAGGGGACGAAGTGACGGTAATGTTGTAAAATATTACATCCGAGATGTTAGGATTGCATTAGTCTAGGATATATAACTTTATAGACGTATATAATGTTCCCACCGAGAAGTAGGGCCCGGCGCGCCCGGAATGTAGTAAAATATTACATCCGATATGTTAGGTTGCCCTAGGCTTGGATATATAACGTTATAGACGTATATAATGTTCCCACCGAGAAGTAGGTGCCGAAGTGACGGGAATGTTGTAAAATATTACATTCGACATGTTAGTTTGCTTTAGGCTAGGATGTATAGCGTTAAAGACTTATATAATGTTCCCACCGAGAAGTAGTGGCCGACGTGCCAGGAATGTGGTAAAATATTACATTCGACATGTTAGGTTGTCTTAGGCTAGGATATATAACGTTATAGACGTATACAATGTTCCCACGGAGAAGTAGGTGCCGACGCGCCAGGAATGTTGTAAAATATTACATCCGAGGTATTAGGATTGCCTTAGGCTAGGATATATAACGTTATAGACGTATATAATGTTCCCACCGAGAAGTAGGGGCCGGTGCGCCACGAATGTAGTAAAATATTACATCCGAGATATTAGGTTGCCTTAGATTAGGATAAGTAACGTTATAGATGTATATAATGTTCCCACCGAGAAGTAGGGGCCGACGAGCCAGGAATGTAGTAAAATATTACATCCGAGATGTTACGTTGCCTTAGGTTAGGATATATAACGTTATAGACTTATATAATGTTCCCACCGAGAAGTAGTTGCCGACGCGCCAGGAATATTTTAAAATATTATATTCGACATGTTAGGTTGTCTCAGGCTAGGACATGTAGCGTTATAGACATATACAATGTTCCCACCGAGAAATAGGGGCCGACGCGCCAGGAATGCTGTAAAATATTACATTCGACATGTTAGGTTGTCTTAGGCTAGGATATATAGCGTTATAGACGTATATAATGTTCCCACCGAGAAGTAGGGGCCGACGCGCCACGAATGCTGTAAAATATTACATTCGACATGTTAGGTTGTCTTAGGCTAGGATATATAACGTTATAGTCGTATATACAGTTCCCACCGAGAAGTAGTTGCCGACGCGCCAGGAATATTGTAAAATATTATATTCGACATGTTAGGTTGTCTCAGGCTATGACATATAGCGTTATAGACATACACAATGTTCCCACCGAGAAATAGGGGCCGACACGCCAGGAATGTTGTAAAACATTACATCCGAGGTGTTAGTTTCCCTTAGGTTAGGATACATAACGTTATAGACGTATATAATGTTCCCACCGAGAAGTAGGGGCCGAAGTGACGAGAATGTTGTAAAATATTACATTCGACATGTTAGTTTGCCTTAGGCTAGGATATATAGAGTTATAGACGTATATAATGTTCCCACCGAGAAGTAGGGGCCGACGTGCCAGGAATGTAGTAAAATATTACATCCGAGATGTTAGGTTGCCTTAGGTTAGGATATATAACGTTAGATACGTATATAATGTTCCCACCGAGAAGTAGGTGCCGACGCGCCAGGAATGTTGTAAAATATTACATCCGAGATGTTAGGATTGCCTTAGGCTAGGATATATAACGTTATAGACGTACATAATGTTCCAACCGAGAAGCAGGTGCCGGTGCGCCACGAATGTAGTAAAATATTACATCCGAGATGTTAGGTTGCCTTAAACTAGGATATATAACGTTATAGACGTATATAAAGTTCCCACCGAGAAGTAGGGGCCGAAGTGACGAGAATGTTGTAAAATATTACATTCGACATGTTAGTTTGCCTTAGGCTAGGATATATAACGTTATAGACGTATATACTGTTCCCACCGAGAAGTAGGGGCCGGCGAGCCAGGAATGTAGTAAAATATAACATCCGAGATGTTAGGTTGCCTTAGGCTAGGATATCTAACGTTATAGACGTATATAATGTTCCCACCGAGAAGTAGGTGCCGAAGTGACGGGAATGTTGTAAAATATTACATTCGACATGTTAGTTTGCCTTAGGCTAGGATATATAGAGTTATAGACGTATATAATGTTCCCACCGAGAAGTAGGGGCCGTCGTGCCAGGAATGAAGTAAAATATTACATCCGAGATGTTAGGTTGCCTTAGGTTAGGATATATAACGTTAGATACGTATATAATGTTCCCACCGAGAAGTAGATGCCGACGCGCCAGGAATGTTGTAAAATATTACTTCCGAGATGTTGGGATTGCCTTAGGCTAGGACATATCACGTTATAGACGTATATAATGTTCCCACCGAGAAGTAGGGGCCGACGTGCCAGGAATGTAGTAAAATATTACATTCGACATGATAAGTTGTCTTAGATTAGGATATATAACGTAATTGACTTATATACTGTTCCCACCGAGAAGTAGATGCCGACGCGCCAGGAATGTTGTAAAATATTACTTCCGAGATGTTAGGATTGCCTTAGGCTAGAACATATCACGTTATAGACGTATATAATGTTCCCACCGAGATGAAGGGGCCGACGTGCCAGTAATGTAGTAAAATATTACATTCGACATGATAAGTTGTCTTAGATTAGGATATATAACGTAATAGTCGTATATACAGTTCCCACCGAGAAGTAGTTGCCGACGCGCCAGGAATATTTTAAAATATTATATTCGACATGTTAGGTTGTCTCAGGCTAGGACATGTAGCGTTATAGACATATACAATGTTCCCACCGAGAAATAGGGGCCGACGCGCCAGGAATGCTGTAAAATATTACATTCGACATGTTAGGTTGTCTTAGGCTAGGATATATAGCGTTATAGACGTATATAATGTTCCCACCGAGAAGTAGGGGCCGACGCGCCACGAATGCTGTAAAATATTACATTCGACATGTTAGGTTGTCTTAGGCTAGGACATATAACGTTATAGACGTATATAATGTTCCCACCGAGAAGTAGGTGCCGACGTGCTAGGAATGTTGTAAAATATTACTTCCGAGATGTTAGCATTGCCTTAGGCTAGGATATCTAACGTTATAGACGTATATACTGTTCCCACCGAGAAGTAGTGGCCGACGTGCTAGGAATGTAGTAAAATATTACATCCGAGATGTTAGGTTGCCTTAGGTTAGGATATATAACGTTATTGACTTATATACTGCTCCCACCGAGAAGTAGATGCCGACGCTCCATGAATGTTGTAAAATATTACTTCCGAGATGTTAGGATTGCCTTAGGCTAGGACATATCATGTTATAGACGTATATAATGTTCCCACCGAGAAGTAGGGGCCGACGTGCCAGGAATGTAGTAAAATATTACATTCGACATGATAAGTTGTCTTAGATTAGGATATATAACGTTATAGTCGTATATACAGTTCCCACCGAGAAGTAGGGGCCGACGCGCCACGAATGCTGTAAAATATTACATTCGACATGTTAGGTTGTCTTAGGCTAGGATATATAACGTTATAGACGTATATAATGTTCCCACCGAGAAGTAGGTGCCGACGCGCTATGAATGTTGTAAAATATTACTTCCGAGATGTTAGGATTACCTTAGGCTAGGATATATAACGTTATGGACGTATATACTGTTGCCACCGAGAAGTAGGGGCCGACGTGCCAGGAATGTAGTAAAATATTACATCCGAGGTGTTAGGTTCCCTTCGGTTAGGATATATAACGTTATCGACGTATATAATGTTCCCACCGAGAAGTAGGGGCCGGCGCGCCAGGAACGTAGTAAAATATTACATCCGAGATGTTAGGTTGCCTTAGGCTAGGATATGTAACGTTATAGACTTATATGCTGTTCCTTCCGAGAAGTAGGTGCCGACGCGCCAGGAATGTTATAAAATATTACATCCGAAATGTTAGGTTTGCCTTAGGCTAGGATATATCACGTTATAGACGTATATAATGTTCCTACCGGGAAGTAGTGGCCGGCGCGCCAGGAATGTTGTCAAATATTACATTCGACATGTTAGGTTGCCTTAACCTAGGGTATATAGCGTTTTAGACGTATATAATGTTCCCCGCGAGAAGTAGGGGAAGGCGCGCCAGGAATATAGTAAAATATTACATCCGAGATGTTAGGTTGCCATAGGCTAGGATATATAACGTTATAGACGTATATAATGTTCCCACCGAGAAGTAGGGGACGAAGTGACGGGAATGTTGTAAAATATTAGATTCGACATGTTAGGTTGCCTTAGGCTGGGATATATAGCGTAATAGACGTATATAATGTCTCCACCGAGATGTAGGGGCCGACGTGCCAGGAATGTAGTAAAATATTACATCCGAGGTGTTAGGTTCCCTTAGGTTAGGATATATAGCGTTATTGACGTATATAATGTTCCCACCGAGAAGTAGGGGCCGGCGCGCCAGGAATGCAGTAAAATATTACATCCGAGATGTTAGGTTGCCTTAGGCTAGGATATATAACGTTACAGACGTATACACTGTTCCCATGGAGAAGTAGGTGCCGACGCGCCAGGAATGTTGTAAAATATTACATTCCACATGTTAGGTTGCCTTAAGCTAGGATATATAGCGTTATAGGCGTATATAATGTTCCCACCGATAAGTAGGGGCCGAAGTGTCGGGAATGATGTAATATATTATATTTGACATGTTAGGTTGCCTTAGGGTAGAATATATAGTGTTATAGAGGTACGTAATGAACCCACCGAGAAGTAGGGGCCGACGTTCCAGGAATGTAGTAAAATATTACACCCGAGATGTTAGATTGCCTTAGGTTATGATATATAACGTTATTGACGTATATAATGTTCCCACCGAGAAGTGCATGGCGACGCGCCAGGAATGTTTTAAAATATTACATCCGAGATGTTAGGATTGCCTTAGGCTAGGATATATAACGTTATAGACGTATATACTGTTCCCACCAAGAAGTAGGGGCCGTCGAGCCAGGAATGTTGTAAAATATTACGCTCGACATATTAGGTTGCCTTAGGCTAGGATATGTAACGTTATAGACTTATATACTGTTCCTTCCGAGAAGTAGGTGCCGACGCGCCAGGAATGTTGTAAAATATTATATCCGAAATGTTAGGTTTGCCTTAGGCTAGGATATATCACGTTATAGACCTATATAATGTTCCTACCGGGAAGTAGTGGCCGGCGCGCCAGGAATGTTGTCAAATATTACATTCGACATGTTAGGTTGCCTTAGGCTAGGATAAGTAACGTTATAGATGTATATAATGTTCCCACCGAGAAGTAGGGGCCGACGAGCCAGGAATGTAGTAAAATATTACATTCGACATGTTAGGTTGTCTCAGGCTAGGACATGTAGCGTTATAGACATATACAATGTTCCCACCGAGAAATAGGGGCCGACGCGCCAGGAATGCTGTAAAATATTACATTCGACATGTTAGGTTGTCTTAGGCTAGGATATATAACGTTATAGACGTATATAATGTTCCCACCGAGAAGTAGGTGCCGACGCGCTAGGAATGTTGTAAAATATTACTTCCGAGATGTTAGCATTGCCTTAGGCTAGGATATCTAACGTTATAGACGTATATACTGTTCCCACCGAGAAGTAGTGGCCGACGTGCTAGGAATGTAGTAAAATATTACATCCGAGATGTTAGGTTGCCTTAGGTTAGGATATATAACGTTATTGACTTATATACTGTTCCCACCGAGAAGTAGATGCCGACGCTCCAGGAATGTTGTAAAATATTACTTCCGAGATGTTAGGATTGCCTTAGGCTAGGACATATCATGTTATAGACGTATATAATGTTCCCACCGAGAAGTAGGGGCCGACGTGCCAGGAATGTAGTAAAATATTACATTCGACATGATAAGTTGTCTTAGATTAGGATATATAACGTTATAGTCGTATATACAGTTCCCACCGAGAAGTAGTGGCCGACCCGCCTGGAATATTGTAGAATATTACATTCGAGATGTTAGGTTGCCTTAGGTTACGATATATAACGTTATAGATGCATATAATGGCCCCACTGAGACGTGCGGGACGACATGAACGGGATTCTGTAAAACATTACCAGCGAGGTGCTAGATGGGTTAGGTAAGGGTATATTACATTATAGACGCATATAATGTTCCCACCGAGAAGTAGGTTCCGACCCGAAAGGAATGTTGGAACATACTACATCCGAGAAGTTAGGGTGCTTTAGTGTATGGTATGTAACGTTACAGACGCATACAATGTCACCACCGAGACGTACCGGACGACACGAACTGGATTCTGTAAAACATTCCCAGCGAGGGGCTAAATGGGTTAGGTTAGGTTATATTGCGATATAGACGTATATAATGTGCCCACCGAGAAGTAGGGTCCGACTAGCCTGGAATGATGTAAAATACTACATTCGACATGTTAAGTTACCTTAGGTTATAATATATAACGTTATAGACTTATACAATGTCCGCACCGATACGTACGGGACGACACGAACGGGATTCTGTAAACCATTACCGCCGAGGGGCTAGATGGGTTGGGTTAGCTTATATTACGTTATGGACGTATAAAATGTTCCCACCGAGAAGTAGGGGCCGACCCGGCAGGAATTTTGGAAAATACTACATCCGAGATGTTAGGTTGCCTTAGGTTAGGATATATAACGTTATAGACGTATATAATGTCCCCACCGAGTAGTATGAGCCATCACGACCGGGATTCTGTAAAACATTACCAGCGAGGGTCTAGATGGGTTAGGTTAGGTTATATTACGATATAGGCTTATATAATGTTCCCACCGAGAAGTAGGTTCAGTCCGCCAGGAATGTTGTAAAATACTACATCCGAGATGTTAGGTTGCCTTAGGTTAGGATATATAACGTTATAGACGTATATAATGTCCACACCGAGAAGTATGAGCCAACACGACCGGGATTCTGTAAAACATTATCACCGAAGGGCAAAATGGGTTAGGTTAGGTTATATTACGATATAGACGTATATAATGTTCCCACCGAGAAGTAGGGGCCGACACGCCTGGAATGTTGCAAAATACTATATTCGAGATGTTAAGCTGCCGTAGGTTAGGATATATAACGTTATAGACGCATACAATGTCCCCACCGAGACGTACGGGGCGACACGAACTGGATTCTGTAAAACAATACCAGCGAGGGTCTAGATGGGTTAGGTTAGGTTATATTACGATATAGGCTTATATAATTTTCCCACCGAGAAGTAGGTTCAGTCCGCCAGGAATGTTGCAAAATACTACATCCGCGATGTTAGGTTGCCTTAGGTTAGGATATATAACGTTATAGACGTATATAATGTCCACACCGAGAAGTATGAGCCAACACGACCGGGATTCTGTAAAACATTATCACCGAAGGGCAAAATGGGTTAGGTTAGGTTATATTGGGAAATAGACGTATATAATGTGCCCAACGAGAAGTAGGGGCCGACCCGCCTGGAATATTGTAAAATACTACATTTGAGATGTTAGGTTGCCTTAGGTTAGGATATATAACGTTATAGACGTATATAATGTTCCCACCGAGAAGTAGGGGCCCACGCGCCGGGAATGTCGTAAAATATTGCATCCGAGATGTTATGTTGCGCTAGGTTAGGATATACAACGTTATAGATGTATATAATGTCCCCATCGAGATGTTGGTGACGACACGCCAGGAATGTTGTAAAATATTACATTCGACATGTTAGGTTGCCTTAGGTTAGGATATACAACGATATAGATGTATATAAGGTCCCCACCGAGAAATAGGGGCCGACGAGTCAGGAATGTTGTAAAATACTACGGTAGAGTAGTTAGGTTGCCTTAGGTTATGATATATAACGTTATAGACGTATATAATGTTACCACCGAGACGTAGGGACCGACATGCCAGGAATGTTGTAAAATATTACATCCCAGAAGTTAGGTTGCTTTAGGTTAGGATATACAACGTTATAGACGTATATAATGTCCCCATCGAGAAGCAGGCGACGACGTGTCAGGAATGATGTAAAATATTACACCCGAGATGTTAGGTTCCCTTAGGTTAGGATATATATCGCTATAGATGTATATAGTGCCCCCATCGAGAAACAGGCAACGACACGACAGGAATGTTGTAAAATATTACATCCGAGATGTTATATTGCCTTACGTTAGGATATACAACGTTATAGACGTATATAATGTCCCTATCGGGAAGTAGGCGCCGTAGCGCCAGGATCGTTCTAAAATATTACGGTAGAGAGGTAAGGTTGCCTTAGGTTATGATATATAACGTTACAGACGTATATAATGTAACCACAGAGAAGTACGTGCTAACACGCCCGGAATGTGGTCAAATATTACATTCGAGATGTTAGGTTGCCTTAGGTTAGGATATATAACGTTATTGACTTATATAATGTTCCCGCCGATAGGTACGGGCCGACGTGCCAGGAATGTAGTAAAATATTACACCCGAGATGGTAGGTTGCCTTAGGTTAGGATATACAACCTTATAGATGTATATAATGTCCCCATCGAGAAGTAGGCGACGACACGCCAGGAATGTTGTAAAATATTACCTTCGAAATGTTAGGTTGCCTTAGGCTAGGATATATAGCATTATAGACGTATATAATGTTCCCACCGAGAAGTAGGGGCCGACTTGCCAGGAATGTAGTAAAATATTACATCCGAAATGTTAGGGTGCCTTAGGCTAGGATATATAACCTTATAGACATATATAATGTAACCACAAAGAAGTAGGGACCGAAGTGCCGGGAATGTTGTAAAATATTACAATCGGCATGTTAGGTTGCCTTAGGTTAGGATATATAACGTTTTAGACGTATATACTGCTCCCACCGAGGAGTAGGTGCCGCCGCGCCAGGAATGTAGTAAAATATTACATCCGAGATGCTAGGTTGCCTTAGGTTAGGATATATAACGTTATAGACGTATATAATGTTACCATAGAGGAATAGGCACTTGCATGACAGGTATGTTGTAAAATGTTACGGTAGAGATGATAGGTTGCCTTAGTTTAGGATATATAACGTTATAGACGTATATACCGTTCCCACCGAGAAGTAGGTCCCGACGTGCCAGGAATGTGGTAAAATATTACATCCGAGA
The DNA here is from genome assembly GCA_963969225.1 of Xylocopa violacea. Lineage (NCBI taxonomy): Eukaryota > Metazoa > Arthropoda > Insecta > Hymenoptera > Apidae > Xylocopa > Xylocopa violacea. The sequence continues at coordinate 19,086,147 of CAXAJV010000653.1, forward strand.
TGTTAGATTGCCTTAGGCTAGGATATATAACCTTATAGACGGGTATAATGTTACCACAGGGAAGTAGGGACCGAAGCGCCGGGAATGTTGTAAAATATTACCTTCGGCATGTTAGGTTGCCTTAGGCAAGGATATATAACGTTTTAGACGTATCTAATGTTACCACAGAGAAGTAGGGACCGAAGCGCCGGGAATGTTGTAAAATATTACATTCGGCATGTTAGGCTGCCTTAGGTTATGATATATAACGTTATAGACATATATACTGTTCCCACGGAGAAGTAGGTGCCGCCGCGACAGGAATGTAGTAAAATATTACATCCGAGATGCTAGGTTGCCTTAGGTTAGGATATATAACGTTATAGACGTATATAATGTTACCATAGAGGAATAGGCACTTGCATGACAGGTATGTTGTAAAATGTTACGGTAGAGATGATAGGTTGCCTTAGGTTAGGATATATAACGTTTTAGACGTATATACTGTTCCCACCGAGGAGTAGGTGCCGCCGCGCCAGGAATGTAGTAAAATATTACATCCGAGATGTTAGGCTGCCTTCGGTTAGGATATATAACGCTATAAACGTATAAAATGTTACCATAGAGAAATAGGCACTTGCATGACAGGTATGTTGTAAAATGTTACGGTAGAGATGATAGGTTGCCTTAGGTTAGGATATATAACGTTTTAGACGTATATACTGTTCCCACCGAGGAGTAGGTGCCGCCGCGCCAGGAATGTAGTAAAGTATTACATCCGAGATGTTAGGCTGCCTTCGGTTAGGATATATAACGTTATAAACGTATATAATGTTACCACAGAGAAGTAGGGACCGAAGCGCCGGGAATGTTGTAAAATATTACATTCGGCATGTTAGGCTGCCTTAGGTTATGATATATAACGTTATAGACATATATACTGTTCCCACGGAGAAGTAGGTGCCGCCGCGACAGGAATGTAGTAAAATATTACATCCGAGATGCTAGGTTGCCTTAGGTTAGGATATATAGCGTCATAGACGTTTATAATGTTCGCACCGAGAATTAGGGGCCGACGTGCCAGGAATGTTGTAAAATATTACGGTAGAGAGGTTAAGTTGCCTTAGGCTAGGATATATAGCGTTATTGACGTATACAATGTTACCACAGAGAAGTAGGAGCCGACGCGCCAGGAATGTTGTAAAATATTAGATTCGACATGTTAGGTTGCCTTAGGTTAGGGTATATAGCGTTATAGACGTGTACACTGTTCCCACCGAGAAGTAGGTGCCGACGCGCCAGGTATGTTGTAAAATATTACATTCGAAATGTTAGGTTGCCTTAGGCTAGGATATATAGCGTTATAGCCGTATATAATGTTCCCACCGAGAAGTAGGGGCTGACTTGCCAGGAATGTAGTAAAATATTACATCCGAAATGTTAGGTTGCCTTAGGCTAGGATATATAACCTTATAGACGTATATAATGTAACCACAAAGAAGTAGGGACCGAAGTGCCGGGAATGTTGTAAAATATTACAATCGGCATGTTAGGTTGCCTTAGGTTAGGATATATAACGTTCTAGACGTATATACTGTTCCCACCGAGGAGTAGGTGCCGCCGCGACAGGAATGTAGTAAAATATTACATTCGGCATGTTAGGCTGCCTTAGGTTATGATAAATAACGTTATAGACGTATATAATGTTACCATAGAGAACTAGGCACTTGCATGCCAGGTATGTTGTAAAATATTACGGTAGAGATGATAGGTTGCCTTAGTTTAGGATATATAACGTTATAGACGTATATACCGTTCCCACCGAGAAGTAGGTGCCGACGCGCCAGGAATGATATAAAATATTACATTCTACATGTTAGGTCGCCTTAGGCTAGAATATATAACGTTATAGACGTATATAATGTTCCCACCAAGAAATACGGGCGGACACGGCAGGAATGCTGTAAAATATTACATCCGAGATGTTTGTTTGCTTTAGGTTAGGACATATATCGTTATAGACGCATATAATGTCCAGATCGAGACGTGGGGACCGACAAGCCAGAATGTTGTAAAATATTACATCCGAGATGTTAGGTTGCCTTCGGTTAGGATATATATCGCCATAGACGTATATGATGTTCCAACCGAGATGTACGGGCCGACAGGCCAGGAATGTTGTCAAATATTACATCCGAGATGTTAGGTTGCCATAGGCTGGGATATATAACGTTATAGACGTATATAATGTTTCCACAGAGACGTAGGGACCGACATACCTGGAATGTTTTAAAATATTACATCCCAGATGTTAGGTTGCGTTAGGTTAGGATATACGACGTTATAGACGTATATAATGTCCCCATCGAGAAGCAGGCGACAACACGCCAGAATGTTGTAAAATATTACATCTGATATGCTAGGTTCCCTTAGGTTAGGATATACAACGTTATAGACGTATAGAACGTTCCCACCGAGAAGTAGGGACCGACATGCCAGAAATGTAAAATATTACATCCGTGATGTTAGGTTCTCTTAGGTTAGGATATACAACGTTATAGACGTATAGAATGTTCCCACCGAGAAGTAGGGACCGACATGCCAGGAATGTTGTAAAATATTACATCCCAGAAGTTAGGTTGAGTTAGGTTAGGATATACAACGTTATAGACGTATATAATGTCCCCATCGAGAAGCAGGCGACGACACGCCAGGAATGTTGTAAAATATTACATCCGAGATGTTAGGTTGCGTTAGGTTAGGATATACAACGTTGTAGACGAATATAATGCCCCATCGAGAAGCAGGCGACGACACGCCAGGAATGTTCCAAAATATTACATACGAGATGTTATTTTGCCTTACGTTAGGATATATAACGTTATAGACGTATATAATGTTCCCACCGAAAAGTAGGAGCCGACGCGCCAGGAATGTTGTAAAATATTACATCCGAGATGTTATGTTGCGTTAGGTTAGGATATACAACGTTATGTACGTATATAATGTCCCTATCGGGAAGTAGGCGCCGTCACGCTAGGAATGTTGTAAAATATACGGTAGAGAGGTTAGGTTGCCTTAGGTTATGATATATAACGTTATAGACGCATATAATGTTCCCACCGAGAAGTAGGGACCGACATGCCAGGAATGTTGTAAAATATTACATCCCAGATGTTAGGTTGCGTTAGTTTAGGATATACATCGTTATAGACGTATATAATGTCCCCGCCGAGAAGCAGGCGACGACACGCCAGGAATGTTGAATAATATTACATTCGAGATGTTAGGTCGCCTTAGGCTAGGATATATAACGTTGTAGACGTATATAATGTTCCCACCGAGAAGTACGGGCCTACACGACAGGAATGTTGTCAACTATTACATCCGAGATGTTAGGTTGCCTTAGGCTAGGTCATATATCGTTATAGACGTATACAATGTTCCCACCGAGAAGTAGGGACCGACATGCCAGGAATGTTGTAAAATACTACATTCGAGATGTTAGGTTGCCTTAGGTTAGGATATACAGCGATATAGATGTATATAATGTCCCCATCGAGAAGCAGGCGACGACACGCCAGGAATGTTGTAAAATATTACACCCGAGATGTTAGGTTGCCTTACGTTAGGATTTATGACGTTATAGACGTATATAATGTTCCCACCGAAAAGTAGGAACCGACGAGCCAGGAATGTTGTAAAATATTACATGCGAGATGTTAGGTTGCCTTAGGTTATGATATATAACGTTATAGACGTATATAATATTCCCACCGAGAAGTAGGGACCGACTTGCCCGGAATGTTGTAAAATATTACATCCCAGATGTTAGGTTGCCTTCGGTTAGGATATATATCGTATATGATGTTCCCACCGAGAAGTACGGGCCGACATCCCAGGAATGTTGTCAAATATTATATCCGAGATGTTAGGTCGCCTTAGGTTGGGATAAATAAGGTTATAAACGTATATGATGTTCCCATCGAGAAGTAGGGGCCGACGCGCCAGGAATGTTGTAAAATATTACATTCGACATGTTAGGTTGCCTTAGGCTAGGATATATAGCGTTATAGACATATATAATATTCCCACCGAGAAGTAGGGGCGGCGCGTCAGGAATGTAGGAAGATATTACATCCGATATGTTAGGTGGTCTTACGCAAATATATATAACATTATAGACGTATATAATGGTACCACAGTGAAGTACGGACCGGCGTGCCAGGAATGTTGTAAAATATTACATCCCAGATGTTACGGTCCCTTAGGTTAGGATATATAACGTTATAGACGTATATGATGTTCCAACGGAGAAGCACGGGCAGACGCGACCGGGATTCTGTAAAACATTACCAGCGAGGGGCTAGATGGGTTAGGTTAGGGTATATTACGTTATAGACGTATATAATGTTCCCACCGAGAAGTACGGGGCTACACGAACGGGATTCTACAAAACATTCCCAGCGAGGGTCTAGATGGGTTCGGTGATGTTATATTACGTTATAGACGTATATAATTTTCCCACCGAGAAGTAGGGGCCGGCCCGCCAGGAATGTTGTAACATACTCCATCCGATTTGTGAGGTTGCCTTAGGTTATGATATATAACGTTATAGACGTACATAATGTTCCCACGGAGAGGTACGTGCCGACATGACCGCGATTCCGTAAAACATTACCGGCGAGGGTCTAGATGGGTTAGGTTGGGTTATATTACGTTAGAGACGAATATAATGTTCGAACCGAGAAGTATGGGCCGACCCGCCAGCAATGTTGTAAAATACTACATCCAAAATGTTAGATTGCCTTAGGTTAGGATACATACCGTTATAGACGTATATAATGTTCCCACGGTTAGATACGGGCCGACACGACCGCGATTCTGTAAAGCATTACCAGGGATGGTCTAGATGGGTTAGGATAGGTTATATTACGTTATAGGCGTATATAATGTACCCACCGGGAAGTAGGGGCCGAGCCGCGAGGAATGTTGGAAAATACTACATCCGAGATGTTACGTTGCCTCAGGTTAGGAAACATAACGTTATAGATGCATATAATGTCCCCACCGAGACGTAGGGGACGACATGAACGGGATTCTGTAAAACAGTACCATCGAGTGTTAAGATGGGTTAGGATAGGTTATATTCCGTTATAGACGTATATAATGTGCCCACGGAGAAGTATGGGTCGACCCGCCAGGAATGTTTTAAAATACTACATCCGAGGTGTTAGATTGCCTTAGGTTAGTATATATAACGTTATAGACCTATATAATGTCCCACGGAGAGGTAGGGACCGACACGACCGCGATTCTGTAAAACATTTCCAGCGAGGGGTTATTTGGGTTAGGTTAGGTTATATTGCGTTATAGACGTACATAATGTTCCCACCGAGAAGTACGGGCCGACCCGCCAGGAATGTTTTAAAATACTACATTCGAGATGTTAGTTTGCCTTAGGGTAGGATATACAAGGTTATAGATGTATATAATGTCCGCATCGAGAAGTAGGGGCCGACGCGTCAGGAATGTAAAATATTACACCCGAGATATTAGGTTCCCTTAGGATAGGATATACAACGTTGTAGACGTTTAGAATGTTCCCACCGAGATGTAGGGACCAACATGCCAGGAATTTTGTAAAATATTACATCCCAGATGTTAGGTTGCGTTATGTTAGGATATACAACGTTATAAATGTATATAATGTCCCCATCGAGAAGTAGGGGCCGACGCGTCAGGAATGTTGTAAAATATTACACCCGAGATATTAGGTTCCCTTAGGTTAGGATATATATCGTTATAGACGTATATAATGTTAGCACCGAGACGTAGGGACCGACATGCCAGGAATGTTGTAAAATATTACATCCCAGATGATATGTTGTCTTAGGTTACGATATATAATGTTTTAGACGTATATAATGTTCCCGCCGACACGTAGGGACAGACACGCCAGGAATGTTGTAAAATATTACATCCCAGATGTTACGTTGTCTTAGGTTAGGATATATAACGTTATAGACGTATATAATGTTCCCACCGAGACGTAGGGACCGACATTCCAGGAATGTTGTAAAATATTACATCCCAGATGTTATGTTGTCTTAGGTTACGATATATAACGTTTTAGGCGTATATAATGTTCACAGCGCCCAGTAGGGGCCGACACGCCAGGAATGTTGTAGAATGATTCACCCGATATGTTAGGTTGTCTTAGGTTAGGGTATATAACGTTATAGATGTATATAATGTCCCCATCGAGAAGTAGGAGTCGACGCGGCAGGAATGTTGTAAAATATTACATCCGAGATGTTAGTTTGCCTTAGGTTAGGATGTACAACGTTATAGACGTATATAATGACCCCATCTAGGAGTGGGCGACGACACCCCAGGAATGTTGTAAAATATTTCATTCGACATGTTAGGTCGCCTTAGGCTAGGATATATAACGTTATAAACGTATATAATGTTACCACAGAGAACTAGGCGGCAACACGCCTGGTTTGTTGTAAAACATTACATCCGAGATGTTAGGTTCCCTCAGGTTAGGATATATAACGTTATAGACGTATATAATCTTCCCAGTTCCCAGTAGGGCCGACACGCCAGGACTGTTGTAGAACGTTACACACGAGAAGTTAGGTTGCCTTAGGTTAGGGTATATAACGTTATAGATGTATATAATGTCCCCATCGAGAAGTAGGAGTCGACGCGCCAGGAATGTTGTAAAATATTACATTCGACATGTTAGATCGCCTTAGGCTAGGATATATAACGTTATAGACGTATATCATGTTCCCACCGAGAAATAGGGGCAGACGCGTCAGGAATGTTGTAAAATATTACACCCGAGAGGTTAGGTTCCCTTAGGTTATGATATATAACGTTATAAACGTATATAATTGTCCCACCGAGAAGTAGGGACCGACAAGCCAGGAATGTTGTAAAATATTACATCTGAGAGGTTAGTATGCCTTAGGCTATGATATATAACGTTATAGACGTATATAATGATCCCACCGAGAAGTAGGGACCGCCATGCCAGGAATGATGTAAAACATTACATCCGAGATGTTAGGTTGCCTTAGGTTAGGATATACAACGTTATAGACGTATATAATGTCCCCATCGAGAAGCAGGCGACAACACGCCAGAAATGTAGTAAAATATTACATCCGTGATATTATGTTGCCTTAAGCTAGGATATATATCGTTATAGACGTATACAATGTTCCCACCGAGAAGTAGGGACCGACATGCCAGGAATGTTGTAAAATATTAAATCCGAGAGGTTAGGTTGCCTTAGGTTAGGATATACAACGTTATAGATGTATATAATGTCCCCATCGAGAAGTAGGCAACGACACGCCAGGAATGTTGTAAAATATTACACCCGAAATGTTAGGTTCCCTTAGGTTAGGATATACAACGTTATAAACGTATATAATGAACCCATCATGAAGTAGGCGACGACACGCGAGAAATGTTGTAAAATAATACATCTCAGATGTTATGTTGCGTTAGGTTAGGATATACAACGTTATAGATGTATATAATGTCCCCATCGAAAAGTAGGGGCCGACGCGCCAGGAATGTTGTAGAATATTACATTCGACATGTTAGGTTGCCTTAGGCTAGGATATATAGCGTTATAGACATATATAATATTCCCACCGAGAAGTAGGGGCGGCGCGTCAGGAATGTAGGATGATATTACATCCGATATGTTAGGTGGTCTTACGCAAATATATATAACGTTATAGACGTATATAATGTTCCCACCGAGATGTACGGTGCTACACGAACGGGATTCTACAAAACTTTCCCAGCGAGGGGCTAGATGTGTTAGGTTAGGTTATATTACGTTATAGACGTATATAATGTTCCCACCGAGAAGTAGGGGCCGGCCCGCCAGGAATGTTGCAAAATACTACATCCGAGGTGTGAGGTTGCCTTAGGTTAGGATATATAACGTTATAGACGTATATAATGTTCCCACGTAGAAGCACGGGCCGACACGACCGGGATTCCGTAAAACATTACCAGCGAGGGGCTAGATGGGTTAGGTTAGGGTATATTACGTTATAGACGTATATAATGTTCCCACCGAGAAGTAGGGGCCGACCCGCCAGGAATGTTGTAAAATACTACATCCGAGGTGTGAGGTTGAATTAGGTTAGGATATTTAACGTTATAGACGTATATAATGTTCCCACGAAGAGGAACTGTCCGACACGGTCGGGATTCTGTAAAACATGACCAGCGAGGGGCAGGATGGGTTAGTTTAGGTTATATTACGTTATAGAAGTATATAATTTTCCCACCGAGATGTAGGGGCCGGCCCGCCAGGAATGTTGCAACATAATCCTTCCGAGGTGTGAGGTTGCCTTAGGTTAGGATATATAACGTTATAGACGTATATAATGTTCCCACGGAGAGGTACGTGCCGACACAACCGGGATTCTGTAAAACATTACCGGCGAGGGTCTAGATGGGTTAGGTTAGGTTTTAATACGCTATAGACATATATAATGTTCCCACCGAGAAGTAGGGGACAGCCCGCCAGGAATGTTGTGAAATACTACATCCGAGGTGTGAAGTTGAATTAGGTTACGATATTTAACGTTATAGACGTATATAATGTTCCCACGGAGAGGCACGGGCCGACAAGACCGGGATTCTGTAAAACATTACCAGCGAGGGTCTAGATGGGTTAGGTTATGTTATATTAAGTTATAGACGTATATAATGGGCCCACGGAGAAGTATGGGCCGACCCGCCAGGAATGTTTTAAAATACTACATCCGAGGTGTTAGATTGCCTTAGGTTAGTATATATAACGTTATAGACCTATATAATGTCCCACGGAGAGGTAGGGACCGACACGACCGCGATTCTGTAAAACATTACCAGCGAGGGGTTATTTGGGTTAGGTTAGGTTATATTGCGTTATAGACGTACATAATGTTCCCACCGAGAAGTACGGGCCGACCCGCCAGGAATGTTTTAAAATACTACATTCGAGATGTTAGTTTGCCTTAGAGTAGGATATACAAGGTTATAGATGTATATAATGTCCGCATTGAGAAGTAGGGGCCGACGCGTCAGGAATGTAAAATATTACACCCGAGATATTAGGTTCCCTTAGGATAGGATATACAACGTTGTAGACGTTTAGAATGTTCCCACCGAGATGTAGGGACCGACATGCCAGGAATTTTGTAAAATATTACATCCCAGATGTTAGGTTGCGTTATGTTAGGATATACAACGTTATAAATGTATATAATGTCCCCATCGAGAAGTAGGAGTCGACGCGGCAGGAATGTTGTAAAATATTACATCCGAGATGTTAGTTTGCCTTAGGTTAGGATATATAACGTTATAGACGTATATAATCTTCCCAGTTCCCAGTAGGGCCGACACGCCAGGACTGTTGTAGAACGTTACACACGAGAAGTTAGGTTGCCTTAGGTTAGGGTATATAACGTTATAGATGTATATAATGTCCCCATCGAGAAGTAGGAGTCGACGCGCCAGGAATGTTGTAAAATATTACATTCGACATGTTAGATCGCCTTAGGCTAGGATATATAACGTTATAGACGTATATCATGTTCCCACCGAGAAATAGAGGCAGACGCGTCAGGAATGTTGTAAAATATTACACCCGAGAGGTTAGGTTCCCTTAGGTTATGATATATAACGTTATAGACGTATATAATTGTCCCACCGAGAAGTAGGGACCGACAAGCCAGGAATGTTGTAAAATATTACATCTGAGAGGTTAGTATGCCTTAGCCTATGATATATAACGTTATAGACGTATATAATGATCCCACCGAGAAGTAGGGACCGCCATGCCAGGAATGATGTAAAATATTACACCCGAGATGTTAGGTTGCCTTAGGTTAGGATATACAACGTTATAGACGTATATAATGTCCCCATCGAGAAGCAGGCGACAACACGCTAGAAATGTAGTAAAATATTACATCCGTGATATTATGTTGCCTTAGGCTAGGATATATATCGTTATAGACGTATACAATGTTCCCACCGAGAAGTAGGGACCGACATGCCAGGAATGTTGTAAAATATTAAATCCGAGAGGTTAGGTTGCCTTAGGTTAGGATATACAACGTTATAGATGTATATAATGTCCCCATCGAGAAGTAGGGGCCGACGCGTCAGGAATGTTGTAAAATATTACACCCGAGATATTAGGTTCCCTTAGGTTAGGATATATAACGGTATAGATGTATATATTGTCCCCATCGAGAAGTAGGCGACGATACGACACGAATGATGTGAAATATTACATTCGACATGTTAGGTCGCCTTAGGCTAGGATATATAACGTTATAGACGTATATCATGTTCCCACCGAGAAATAGGGGCCGACACACCAGGAATGATGTAAAATATTACGCTCGACATTTTAGGTTGCCTTACGTTAGGATATACAACGTTATAGACGTATATAATGTCCCCATTGGGAAGTAGGCGCCGTCACGCTAGGAATGTTGAAAAATATACGATGGAGGGGTTAGGTTGCCTTAGGTTATGATATATAACGTTATAGGCCTATATAATGTTCCCACCGAGAAGTAGAGACCGGCACGCCAGGAATGTTGTAAAATATTACATCCCAGATATTAGGAGGCGTTAGGTTAGGATATACAACGTTATAGACGTATAGAATGTTCCCACCGGGACGTAGGTTCTGACATGCCAGGAATGTTGTAAAATATTACACCCGAGATGTTAGGTTCCCTTAGGTTAGGATATACAACGTTATAGAGGTATAGAATGTTCCCACCGAGAAGTAGGGACCGATATGCCAGGAATGTTGTAAAAAAATACATCCGAGATGTTAGGTTCCCTTAGGTTAGGATATATATCGTTATAGACGTATGTAATGTTCCCACCGAAACGTAGGGACCGACATGCCAGGAATGTTGTAAAATATTACATCCCAGATGTTAGGTTGCGTTAGCTTAGGATATACAACGTTATAGACATATATAATGTCCCCATCGAGATGTATGAACCGTCATGCCAGGAATGTTATAAAATATTACATCCGAGATGTTAGGTTGCTTTGGGTTAGGATATACAACGTTATAGACGTATATAATGTCCCCATCGGGAAGTAGGCGCCGTCACGATAGGAATGTTGTAAAATATTACGGTAAAGAGGTTAGGTTGCCTTCGGTTAGTATGTATATTGCTATAGACGTATATGATGTTCCCACCGAGATGTACGTGCCGACACGCCAGGAATGTTGCGAAATATTACATCCGAGATGCTAGGTTGCCTTAGGTTAGGATATACATAGTTATAAATGTTTATAATGTCCCCATCGAGAAGCAGGCCGCGACACGCCATGAATGTTGTAAAATAATACATCCGAGATGTTATGTTCCCTTAGGTTAAGATATATAATATTCTAGACGTATATAATGTTCCCAACGAGAAATAGGGGCCAACGCGTCAGGAATGTTGTAAAATATTACACCCGAGATGTTTGGTATCCTTAGGTTAGGATATACAACGTTATAGACGTATATAATGTCCCCATCGAGATGTAGGGACTGTCATGCCAGGAATGTTATAAAATATTACATCCGAGATGTTAGGTTGCTTTAGGTAAGGATATACAACGTTATAGACGTATATAATGTCCCCATCGGGAAGTAGGCGCCGTCACGCCAGGAATGTTGAAAAATATTACGGTAAAGAGGTTAGGTTGCCTTCGGTTAGGATATATATCGCTATACACGTATATGATGTTCCCACCGAGATGTACGTGCCGACACGCCAGGAATGTTGCCAAATATTACATCCGAGTTGCTAGGTTGCCTTAGGTTAGGATATACAAAGTTATAGATGTATATAATGGCCCCATCGAGAAGCAGCCGACGACACGCCAGGAATGTTGTAAAATATTACATTTGACATGTCAGGTTTCCTTAGGCTAGGATATATAACGTTATAGACGCATATAATGTTACAACCGAGAACTACGGGCCGTCACGCCAGGAATGATGTAAAATATTACATCCGAGATGTTAGGTTGCCTTAGGCTGGGATATATAACGTTATAGACGTATATAATGTTCCCACCGAGAATTAGGGACCGACATGCCAGGAATGTTGTAAAAAAATACATCCCACATGTTAGGTTCCCTTAGGTTAGGATATATATCGTTATAGACGTATGTAATGTTCCCACCGAGACGTAGGGACCGACATGCCAGGAATGTTGTAAAATATTACATCCCAGATGTTAGGTTGCGTTAGCTTAGGATATACAACGTTATAGACGTATATAATGTCCCCATCGAGATGTAGGGACCGTCACGCCAGGCATGTTGTAAAATACTACGGTAAAGAGGTTAGGTTGCCTTCGGTTAGGATATACAGCGTTATAGACGTATATGATGTTCCCACCGAGATGTACGAGCGGACACGCCAGGAATGTTGCCAAATATTACATACGAGATGCTAGGTTGCCTTAGGTTAGGATATACAAAGTTATAGATGTATATAATGTCCCCATCCAGAAGTAGGCGACGACACGCCACGAATGTTGTAAAATATTACATTCGACATGTTAGATTGCCTTAGGCTAGGATATATAACGTTATAGACGTATATAATTTTCCCAGCGAGAAGTAGGCGCTGTCACGACAGAAATGTTGTAAAATATTACATCCGAGATGCTAGGTTGCCTTAGGTTAGGATATACAAAGTTATAGATGTATATAATGTCCCCATCCAGAAGTAGGCGACGACACGCCAGGAATGTTGTAAAATATTACATTCGACATGTTAGATTGCCTTAGGCTAGGATATATAACGTTATAGACGTATATAATGTCCCCATCGAGAAGCAGGCGACGACACGCCAGGAATGTTGTAAAATATTACATCCGAGAAGCTATGTTGCCTAACGTCAGGATATATAACGTTATAGACGTATATAATGTTCCCACCCCAGATGTACGGACCGACACGCTAGGAATATTATCAAATATTACATCCGAGATGTTAGGTTGCCTTATGTTAGCATATACAACGTTATAGACGTATATAGTGTCGCCATCCGGAAGTAGGCGCCGTCACGCCAGGAATGTTGTAAAATATTACATTCGACATGTTAGGTTGCCTTAGGCTAGGATATATAACGTTATAGACGTATATCATGTTCCCACCGAGAAATAGGGGCCAACGCGTTAGGAATGTTGTAAAATATTACACCCGAGATGTTTGGTATCCTTAGGTTAGGATATGCAACGTTATAGACGTGTAGAATGTTCCCACCGAGATGTAGGGACCGACATGCCAGGAATGTTGTAAAATATTACATCCGAGATGTTAGGTTGTTTTAGGTTAGGATATATAACGTTATAGATGTATATAATGTTCCCACCGAGAATTAGGGACCGACATGCCAGGAATGTTGTAAAAAAATACATCCGAGATGTTAGGTTCCCTTAGGTTAGGATATATATCGTTATAGACGTATGTAATGTTCCCACCGATACGTAGGGACCGACATGCCAGGAATGTTGTAAAATATTACATCCCATATGTTAGGTTGCGTTAGCTTAGGATATACAACGTTATAGACGTGTATAATGTCCCCATCGAGAAGCAGGCGACCACACGCCAGGAATTTTGTAAAATACAACATCCGAGATGTTATGTTGCCTTACGTTAGGATATGTAACGTTATAGACCTATATAATGTTCGCACCGAGACGTAGGGACCGACATGCCAGGAATGTTGTAAAATATTACATCCCAGATAGTAGGTGGCGTTAGGTTAGGATATACAACGTTATAGATGTATATAATGTCCCCCTCGAGAAGCAGGCGACGACACGCCAGGAATGTTGCAAAATATTACATCCCAGATGTTAGGCTGCCTTAGGCTAGGATATATACCGTTATAGACGTATGTAATTTTACCACCGAGAACTACGGGCCGCCACGCCAGGAATGATGTAAAATATTACATTCGACATGTTAGGTCGCCTTAGGCTAGGATATATAGCGTTATAGACGTATATAATGTTCCCACCGAGAAATAGGGGCCGACGCGTCAGGAATGTTGTAAAATATTACACCCGAGATGTTAGGTTCCCTTAGGTTAGGACATATAAGGTTATAGATGTATATAATATCTCCATTCAGAAGTAGACAACGACATACCAGGAATGTTGTAAAATATTACATCCCAGATGTTAGGCTGCGTTAGGTTAGGATATACAACGTTATAGACGTATATAATGTCCCCATCAAGAAGCAGGCGACGACACGCCGGGAATGTTGTAAAATATTACATCCGAGATGCTATGTTGCCTTACGTTAGGATATGTAACGTTATAGACGTATATAATGTTGCCACCGAAAAATGGGAGCCGAAGCGCCAGGAATGTTGTAAAATATTACATCCCAGATGTTAGGTTGCGTTAGGTTAGGATATACAACGTTATAGACGTATATAATGGCCCCATCGAGAAGCAGCCGTCGACACGCCAGGAATGTTGTAAAATATTACATTCGACATGTTAGGTCGCCTTTGGCTAGGATACATAACGTTATAGACGTATATAATGTTCCCACCGAGAAGTACGTGCCGACGCGCCAGGTATGTTGCAAAATATTACGATCGACATGTTAGGTTGCCTTAGGCTATGATATATAGCGATATGGACGTATATAATGTTCCCACCGAGAAGTGGGGGCCGGCGCGCCAGAAATGTAGTAAAATATTACATCCGAGATGTTAGGTTGCCTTAGGCTAGGATATATAACGTTATAGACGTATATAATGTTCCCACCGAGAAGTAGGGGCCGACGAGCCAGGAATGTTGTAAAATATTACGCTCGACATGTTAGGTTGCCTTAGGCTATGATATATAGCGATATAGACGTATATAATGTTCCCACCGAGAAGTAGGGGCCGACGAGCCAGGAATGTTGTAAAATATTACGCTCGACATGTTAGGTTGCCTTAGGCTATGATATATAGCGATATAGACGTATATAATGTTCCCACCGAGAAGTGGGGGCCGGCGCGCCAGGAATGTAGTAAAATATTACATCCGAGATGTTAGGTTGCCTTAGGCTAGGATATGTAAAGTTATAGACGTGTATAATTTTCCCACCGAGAAATAGGGGCCGACACGCCAGGAATGTAGTAAAATATTACGCTCGACATTTTTGGTTGGCTTAAGTTAGGATATATGGCGTTATAGACGTATATAATGTTCCCACCGAGAAGTAGGGTCCGACGAGCCAGGAATGTTGTAAAATATTACATGCGACATGTTAGGTTGCCGTACGTTATGATATCTAGCGATATAGACGTATATAATGTTCCCACCGAGAAGTAGGGGCCGGCGCGCCAGGAATGTAGTAAAATATTACATCCGAGATGTTAGGTTGCCTTAGGCAAGGTTATGTAGCATTACAGACGTATATAATGTTCCCACCGAGAAGTACGGGCCGGCGCGCCAGGAATGTAGTAAAATATAACATCCGAGAAGTTAGGTTGCCTTAGGCTAGAATAAGTAACGTTATAGACGTATATAATGTTCCCACCGAGAAGTAGGGGCCGACGCGCCAGGAATATTGTAAAATATTACATTCGACATGTTAGGTTTTCTCAGGCTAGGACATATAGCGGTAAAGACGTATATAATATTCCCACCGAGAAATAGGGGCCGACACGCCAGGAATGTAGTAAAATATTACGCTCGACATTTTTGGTTGGCTTAAGTTAGGATATATGGCGTTATAGACGTATATAATGTTCCCACCGAGAAGTAGGGGCCGGCGTGCAAGGAATGTAGTAAAATATTACATCCGAGATGTTAGGTTGCCTTAGGCTAGAATAAGTAACGTTATAGACGTATGTAATGTTCCCACCGAGAAGTAGGGGCCGACGGGCCAGGAATGTAGTAAAATATTACATCCGAGGTGTTGGGTTCCCTTAGGTTAGTATATATAACGTTATTGACATATATAATTTTCCCACCGAGAAGTAGGGGCCGTCGCGCCAGGAATGTTGTAAAATATTACATGCGACATGGTAGGTTGCCTTAGGCTAGGATATATAGCGTTATAAACGTATATAATGTTCCCACCGAGAAGTAGGGGTCGGCGCGCCGGAAATGTAGTAAAATATAACATCCGAGATGTTAGGTTGCCTTAGGTTAGGATATATAACGTTATAGACGTATATAATGTTCCCACCGAGAAGTAGGTGCCGATGTGACGGGAATGTAGTAAAATATTACATCCGAGATGTTAGGTTGCCTTAGGTTAGGATATATAACGTTATAGACGTATATAATGTTCCCACCGAGAAGTAGGTGCCGATGTGACGGGAATGTAGTAAAATATTACATCCGAGATGTTAGGTTGCCTTAGGTTAGGATATATAACGTTATAGACGTATATAATGTTCCCACCGAGAAGTAGGGGCCGAATTAACGGGAATGTTGTAAAATATTACATTCGATATGTTAAGTTGCCTTAGGTTAGGATATATAATGTTATAGACGTATATACTGTTCCCACCGAGAAGTAGTTGCCGACGCGCCAGGAATATCGTAAAATATTACATTCGACATGTTAGGTTGTCTCAGGCTAGGACATATAGCGTTAAAGACGTATATAATATTCCCACCGAGAAATAGGGGCCGACACGCCAGGAATGTAGTAAAATATTACGCTCGACATTTTTGGTTGGCTTAAGTTAGGATATATGGCGTTATAGACGTATATAATGTTCCCACCGAGAAGTAGGGGCCGACGAGCCAGGAATGTTGTAAAATATTACGCTCGACAAGTTAGGCTGCCAAAGGCTAGGATATATAGAGTTGAAGACGTATATAATGTTCCCACCGAGAAGGAGGTGCCGACGCGCTAGGAATGTTGTAAAATATTACATCCGACATGCTAAGTTGCCTTAGGCTAGGATATGTAACGTTATAGACGTATATACTGTTCCCACCGAGAAGTAGTTGCCGACGCGCCAGTAATATTGTAAAATATTACATCCGTCATGTTAAGTTGCCTTAGGTTAGGATATATAACGTTATAGACGTATATACTGTTCCCACCGAGAAGTAGTTGCCGACGCGCCAGGAATATTGTGAAATATTACATCCGAGGTGTTAGGTTCCCTTAGGTTAGGATATATAACGTTATAGACGTATATAATGTTCCCACCGAGAAGGACGTGTCGACGCGCCAGGAATGTTGTAAAATATTACATCCGAAATGTTAAGTTGCCTTAGGTTAGGATATATAACGTTATAGACGTATATACAGTTCCCACCGAGAAGTCGGGGCCAGCGCGCCAGGAATGTAGTAGAATATTACATCCGAGGTCTTAGGTTCCCTTAGGTTATGATATATAACGTTATATACGTATATAATGTTGCCACCGAGAAGTAGGTGCCGACGCGCTAGGAATGTTGTAAAATATTACATCCGTCATGTTAAGTTGCCTTAGGTTAGGATATATAACGTTATAGACGTATATAATGTTCCCACCGAGAAATAGGGGCCGACGCCCCAGGAATGTTGTAAAATATTACACTCGACAAGTTAGGTTGCCTTAGGCTAGGATATATAGCGTTAAAGACGTATATAATGTTCCCGCCGAGAAATAGGAGCCGACACGAAAGAAATGTTGTAAAATGTTACATCCGAGATGTTAGGTTCCCTTAGGTTAGGATATATAACTTTATAGACGTACATAATATTCCCACCGAGAAGGAGGTGCCGACGCTCCAGGAATGTTGTAAAATATTACATCCGTCATGTTAAGTTGCCTTAGGTTAGGATATATAACGTTATAGACGTATATACTGTTCCCACCGAGAAGTAGGTGCCGACGCGATAGGAATGTTGTAAAATATTACATCCGTCATGTTAAGTTGCCTTAGGTTAGGATATATAACGTTATAGACGTATATACTGTTCCCACCGAGCAGTAGTTGCCGACGCGCCAGTAATATTGTAAAATATTACATCCGTCATGTTAAGTTGACTTTGGGGTGGGATATATAACGTTATAGACGTATATACTGTTCCCACCGAGAAGTAGTTGCCGACGCGCCAGGAATATTGTAAAATATTACATCCGAGGTGTTAGGTTCCCTTAGGTTAGGATATATAACGTTATAGACGTATATAATGTTCCCACCGAGAAGGACGTGTCGACGCGCCAGGAATGTTGTAAAATATTACATCCGAAATGTTAAGTTGCCTTAGGTTAGGATATATAACGTTATAGACGTATATACAGTTCCCACCGAGAAGTGGTTGCCGACGCGCCAGGAATATTGTAAAATATTATATTCGACATGTTAGGTTGTCTCAGGCTAGGACATATAGCGTTATAGACATATATAATGTTCCCACCGAGAAATAGGGGCCGACACGCTAGGAATGTTGTAAAACATTACATCCGAGGTGTTAGGTTCCCTTAGGTTAGGATATATAACGTTATAGACGTATATAATGTTACCACCGAGAAGGACGTGCCGACGCGCCAGGAATGTTGTAAAATATTAAATCCGTCATGTTAAGTTGCCTTAGGTTAGGATATATAAAGTTATAGACGTATATACTGTTCCCACCGAGAAGTAGTTGCCGACGAGCCAGGAATATTGTAAAATATTACATCCGACATGTTAGGTTGCCTTAGGCTATGATATATAGCGATATAGACGTATATAATGTTCCCACCGAGAAGCAGGGGTCGGCGCGCCAGGAATGTGGTAAAATATTACGCTCGACATGTTAGGTTGCCTTACGGTATGATATATAGCAATATAGACGTATATAATGTTCCCACCGAGAAGTAGGGGCCGGCGCGCCAGGAATGTAGTAAAATATTACATCCGAGATGTTAGGTTGCCTTAGGTTAGGATATATAACGTTATAGACGTATATAATGTTCCCATCGAGAAGTAGGGGCCGAAGTGACGGTAATGTTGTAAAATATTACATTCGATATGTTAGTTTGCCTTAGGCAAGGATATATAGCGATATAGACGTATATAATGTTCCCACCGAGAAATAGGTGCCGGCGCGCCAGGAATGTTGTAAAATATTACATCCGAGATGTTAGGTTGCCTTAGGCTAGGATATATAACGTTATAGACGTATATAATGTTCCCACCGAGAAGTAGGAGCCGAAGTGACGGGAATGTTGTAAAATATTACATCCGAGATATTAGGTTGCCTTAGGCTAGGATATGTAAAGTTATAGACGTATATAATGTTCCCACCGAGAAATAGGTGCCGGCGCGCCAGGAATGTTGTAAAATATTACATCCGAGATGTTAGTTTGCCTTAGGCTAGGATATATAACGTTATAGACGTATATAATGTTCCCATCGAGAAATAGGTGCCAGCGCGCCAGGAATGTTGTAAAATATTACATCCGAGATGTTAGGTTGCCTTAGGCTAGGATATATAACGTTATAGACGTATATAATGTTCCCACCGAGAAGTAGGAGCCGAAGTGACGGGAATGTTGTAAAATATTACTTCCGAGATATTAGGTTGCCTTAGGTTAGGATATATAACGTTATAGACGTATATAATGTTCCCACCGAGAAATAGGGGCCGACGCCCCAGGAATGTTGTAAAATATTACACTCGACAAGTTAGGTTGCCTTAGGCTAGGATATATAGCGTTAAAGACGTATATAATGTTCCCACCGAGAAATAGGAGCCGACACGAAAGAAATGTTGTAAAATGTTACATCCGAGATGTTAGGTTCCCTTAGGTTAGGATATATAACGTTATAGACGTATATAATTTTCCCACCGAGAAGTAGGGGCCAACGAGCCAGGAATGTGGTAAAATATTACATTCGACATGTTAAGTTGTCTTAGGTTAGGATATATAACGTTATAGACGAATATACTGTTCCCACCGAGAAGTAGTTGCCGACGCGCCAGTAATGTTGTAAAATATTAAATGCGTCATGTTAAGTTGCCTTAGGTTAGGATATATAACGTTATAGACGTATATACTGTTCCCACCGAGAAGTAGTTGCCGACGAGCCAGGAATATTGTAAAATATTACATCCGACATGTTAGGTTGCCTTAGGCTATGATATATAGCGATATAGACGTATATAATGTTCCCATCGAGAAGTAGGGGCCGAAGTGACGGGAATGTTGTAAAATATTACATTCGATATGTTAGTATGCCTTAGGCTAGGATATATAACGTTATAGACGTATATAATGTTCCCACCGAGAAGTAGGGGCCGGCGCGCCGGGAATGTAGTAAAATATAACATCCGAGATGTTAGGTTGCCTTAGGCTAGGATATATAACGTTATAGACGTATATAATGTTCCCATCGAGAAGTAGGGGCCGAAGTGACGGTAATGTTGTAAAATATTACATTCGATATGTTAGTTTGCCTTAGGCAAGGATATATAGCGATATAGACGTATATAATGTTCCCACTGAGAAATAGGTGCCGGCGCGTCAGGAATGTTGTAAAATATTACATCCGAGATGTTAGGTTGCCTTAGGCTAGGATATATAACGTTATAGACGTATATAATGTTGCCACCGAGAAGTAGGAGCCGAAGTGACGGGAATGTTGTAAAATATTACATCCGAGATATTAGGTTGCCTTAGGCTAGGATATGTAAAGTTATAGACGTATATAATGTTCCCACCGAGAAATAGGTGCCGGCGCGCCAGGAATGTTGTAAAATATTACATCCGAGATGTTAGTTTGCCTTAGGCTAGGATATATAACGTTATAGCCGTATATAATGTTCCCATCGAGAAATTGGTGCCGGCGCGCCAGGAATGTTGTAAAATATTACATCCGAGATGTTAGGTTGCCTTAGGCTAGGATATATAACGTTATAGACGTATATAATGTTCCCACCGAGAAGTAGGAGCCGAAGTGACGGGAATGTTGTAAAATATTACATCCGAGATATTAGGTTGCCTTAGGTTAGGATATATAACGTTATAGACGTATATACTGTTCCCACCGAGAAGTAGTTGCCGACGAGCCAGGAATATTGTAAAATATTACATCCGACATGTTAGGTTGCCTTAGGCTATGATATATAGCGATATAGACGTATATAATGTTCCCACCGAGAAGCAGGGGTCGGCGCGCCAGGAATGTGGTAAAATATTACGCTCGACATGTTAGGTTGCCTTACGGTATGATATATAGCAATATAGACGTATATAATGTTCCCACCGAGAAGTAGGGGCCGGCGCGCCAGGAATGTAGTAAAATATTACATCCGAGATGTTAGGTTGCCTTAGGTTAGGATATATAACGTTATAGACGTATATAATGTTCCCATCGAGAAGTAGGGGCCGAAGTGACGGTAATGTTGTAAAATATTACATTCGATATGTTAGTTTGCCTTAGGCAAGGATATATAGCGATATAGACGTATATAATGTTCCCACCGAGAAATAGGTGCCGGCGCGTCAGGAATGTTGTAAAATATTACATCCGAGATGTTAGGTTGCCTTAGGCTAGGATATATAACGTTATAGACGTATATAATGTTCCCACCGAGAAGTAGGAGCCGAAGTGACGGGAATGTTGTAAAATATTACATCCGAGATATTAGGTTGCCTTAGGTTAGGATATATAACGTTATAGACGTATATAATGTTCCCACCGAGAAATAGGGGCCGACGCCCCAGGAATGTTGTAAAATATTACACTCGACAAGTTAGGTTGCCTTAGGCTAGGATATATAGCGTTAAAG
The DNA here is from genome assembly GCA_963969225.1 of Xylocopa violacea. Classification (NCBI taxonomy): domain Eukaryota; kingdom Metazoa; phylum Arthropoda; class Insecta; order Hymenoptera; family Apidae; genus Xylocopa; species Xylocopa violacea. The sequence goes on from CAXAJV010000653.1 coordinate 19,107,946, forward strand.
ACGTATATAATGTTCCCACCGAGAAATAGGAGCCGACACGAAAGAAATGTTGTAAAATGTTACATCCGAGATGTTAGGTTCCCTTAGGTTAGGATATATAACGTTATAGACGTATATAATTTTCCCACCGAGAAGTAGGGGCCAACGAGCCAGGAATGTGGTAAAATATTACATTCGACATGTTAAGTTGTCTTAGGTTAGGATATATAACGTTATAGACGTGTATACAGTTCCCACCGAGAAGTAGTTGCCGACGCGCCACGAATATTGTAAAATATTATATTCGACATGTTATGTTGTCTAAGGCTAGGACATATAGCGTTATAGACATATATAATATTCCCACCGAGAAATAGGGGCCGACACGGCAGGAATGTGGTAAAACATTACATCCGAGGTGTTAGGTTCCCTTAGGTTAGGATATATAACTTTATAGACGTATATAATGTTCCCATCGAGAAGAAGGGGCCGAAGTGACGGGAATGTTGTAAAATATTACATTCGATATGTTAGTTTGCCTTAGGCTAGGATATATAACGTTATAGACGTATATAATGTTCCCATCGAGAAGTAGGCGCCGAAGTGACGGGAATGTTGTAAAATATTACATTCGATATGTTAGTATGCCTTAGGCTAGGATATATAACGTTATAGACGTATATAATGTTCCCACCGAGAAGTAGGGGCCGGCGCGCCGGGAATGTAGTAAAATATAACATCCGAGATGTTAGGTTGCCTTAGGCTAGGATATATAACGTTATAGACGTATATAATGTTCCGACCGAGAAGTAGGTGCCGAAGTGACGGGAATGTTGTAAGATATTACATTCGACATGTTAGTTTGCCTTAGGCTAGGATATATAGCGTTATAGACGTGTATAATGTTCCCACCCAGAAGTAGGGGCCGACGTGCCACGAATGTTGTAAAATATTACGCTCGACATGTTCGGTTGCCTTAGGCTATGATATATAGCGATATAGACGTATATAATGTTCCCACCGAGAAGTGGGGCCGGCGCGCCAGGAATGTAGTGAAATATTACATCCGAGATGTTAGGTTGCCTTAGGCTAGGATATGTAAAGTTATAGACGTATATAATGTTCCCACCGAGAAATAGGTGCCGAAGTGACGGGAATGTTGTAAAATATTACATTCGACATGTTAGTTTGCCTTAGGCTAGGATGTACAGCGTTATAGACTTATATAATTTTCCCACCGAGAAGTAGTTGCCGACGTGCCAGGAATGTAGTAAAATATTACATCCGAGATGTTAGGTTGCCTTAGGTTAGGATATATAACGTTATAGACGTATATAATGTTCCGACCGAGAAGTAGGGGCCAACGAGACAGGAATGTGGTAAAATATTACATTCGACATGTTAGGTTGTCTCAGGCTAGGACATATAGCGTTAAAGACGTATATAATGTTCCCACCGAGAAGTAGGGGCCGACGAGCCAGGAATGTTGTAAAATATTACGCTCGACATGTTCGGTTGCCTTAGGCTATGATATATAGCGATATAGACGTATATAATGTTCCCACCGAGAAGTGGGGGCCGGCGCGCCAGGAATGTAGTAAAATATTACATCCGAGATGTTAGGTTGCCTTAGGCTAGGATATGTAAAGTTATAGACGTATATAATGTTCCCACCGAGAAATAGGTGCCGGCGCGCCAGGAATGTTGTAAAATGTTACATCCGAGATGTTAGGATTGCCTTAGGCTAGGATATATAACGTTATAGACGTATATAATGTTCCCACCGAGAAGTAGGGGCCGAAGTGACGGGAATGTTGTAAAATATTACATCCGAGATGTTAGGTTGCCTTAGGTTAGGATATATAACGTTATAGACGTATATAATGTTCCCACCGAGAAGTAGGGGCCGACGTGTCAGGAATGTAGTAAAATATTACATCCGAGATGTTAGGTTGCCTTAGGTTAGGATATATAACGTTATAGACGTATATAATGTTCCCACCGAGAAATAGGGGCTGACGCCCCAGGAATGTTGTAAAATATTACGCTCGACAAGTTAGGTTGCCTTAGGCTAGGATATATAGCGTTAAAGACGTATATAATGTTCCCACCGAGAAATAGGTGCCGACACGCCAGAAATGTTGTAAAATATTACATCCGAGATGTTAGGTTCCCTTAGGTTAGGATATATAACGTTATAGACGTATATAATGTTCCCACCGAGAAGTAGGGGCCAACGAGACAGGAAGGTGGTAAAATATTACATTCGACATGTTAAGTTGTCTTAGGTTAGGATATATAACGCTATAGACGTATATACAGTTCCCACCGAGAAGTAGTTGCCGACGCGCCACGAATATTGTAAAATATTATATTCGACATGTTATGTTGTCTAAGGCTAGGACATATAGCGTTATAGACATATGTAATATTCCCACCGAGAAATAGGGGCCGACACGCCAGGAACGTTGTAAAACATTACATCCGAGGTGTTAGGTTCCCTTAGGTTAGGATATATAACTTTATAGACGTACATAATGTTCCCACCGAGAAGGAGGTGCCGACGCGCCAGGAATGTTGTAAAATATTATATACGACATGTTAAGTTGCCTTAGGTTAGGATATATAACGTTATAGACGTATATACTGTTCCCACCGAGAAGTAGTTGCCGACGCGCCAGGAATATTGTAAAATATTACATTCGACATGTTAGGTTGTCTCAGGCTAGGACATATAGCGTTAAAGACGTATATAATATTCCCACCGAGAAGTAGTGGCCGACGTGCCAGGAATGTAGTAAAATATTACATCCGAGATGTTAGGTTGCCTTAGGCTAGGATATATAACGTTATAGACGTATATAATGTTCCCACCGAGAAGTCGGGTCCGACGAGCCAGGAATGTTGTAAAGTATTACGCTCGACATGTTCGGTTGCCATAGGCTATGATATATAGCGATATAGACGTATATAATGTTCCCACCGAGAAGTAGGGGCCAACGAGACAGGAATGTGGTAAAATATTGCATTCGACATGTTAAGTTGTCTTAGGTTAGGATATATAACGTTATAGACGTATATACAGTTCCCACCGAGAAGTAGTTGCCGACGCGCCACGAATATTGTAAAATATTATATTCGACATGTTATGTTGTCTAAGGCTAGGACATATAGCGTTATAGACATATGTAATATTCCCACCGAGAAATAGGGGCCGACACGCCAGGAACGTTGTAAAACATTACATCCGAGGTGTTAGGTTCCCTTAGGTTAGGATATATAACTTTATAGACGTACATAATGTTCCCACCGAGAAGGAGGTGCCGACGCGCCAGGAATGTTGTAAAATATTACATACGACATGTTAAGTTGCCTTAGGTTAGGATATATAACGTTATAGACGTATATACTGTTCCCACCGAGAAGTAGTTGCCGACGCGCCAGGAATATTGTAAAATATTACATTCGACATGTTAGGTTGTCTCAGGCTAGGACATATAGCGTTAAAGACGTATATAATATTCCCACCGAGAAATAGGGGCCGACACGCCAGGAATGTAGTAAAATATTGCGATCGACATTTTTGGTTGCCTTAAGTTAGGATATATGGCGTTATAGACGTATATAATGTTCCCACCGAGAAGTTGGGGCCAGCGAGCAAGGAATGTGGTAAAATATTACATCCGGTATGTTAGGTTGACTTAGGCTAGGATATATAACTTTATAGACGTATATAATGTTCCCACCGAGAAGTAGGTGCCGACGCGCCAGGAATGTTGTAAAATATTACATCCGAGATGTTAGGATTACCTTAGGCTAGGATATATAACGTTATAGACGTATATAATGTTCCAACCGAGAAGTAGGGGCCGGCGCGCCGGGAATGTAGTAAAATATAACATCCGATATGTTAGGTTGCCTTAGGCCAGGATATATAACGTTATAGACGTATATAATGTTCCCACCGAGAAGTAGGTGCCGAAGTGACGGGAATGTTGTAAAATATTATATTCGACATGTTAGTATGCCTTAGGCTAGGATATATAGCGTTATAGACGTATATAATGTTCCCACCGAGAAGTAGGGGCCGGCGCGGCGGGAATGTAGGAAAATATAACATCCGAGATGTTAGGATTGCCTTAGGCTAGGATATGTAAAGTTATAGACGTATATAATGTTCCCACCGAGAAATAGGTGCCGGCGCGCCAGGAATGTTTAAAATATTACATCCGAGATGTTAGTTTGCCTTAGGCTAGGATATATAACGTTATAGACGTATATAATGTTCCCACCGAGAAATAGGTGCCGGCGCGCCAGGAATGTTGTAAAATATTACATCCGAGATGTGAGGATTGCCTTAGGCTAGGATATATAACGTTATAGACGTATATAATGTTCCCACCGAGAAGTAGGGGCCGAAGTAACGGGAATGTTGTAAAATATTACATCCGAGATGTTAGGTTGCCTTAGGTTAGGATATATAACGTTATAGACGTATATAATGTTTCCACCGAGAAATAGGGGCCGAAGCCCCAGGAATGTTGTAAAATATTACGCTCCACAAGTTAGGTTGCCTTAGGCTGGGATATATAGCGTTAAAGACGTATATAATTTTCCCACCGAGAAGTAGGTGCCGACGCGCCAGGAATGTTGTAAAATATTACATCCGAGATGTTAGGATTACCTTAGGCTAGGATATAATACGTTATAGACGTATATAATGTTCCCACCGAGATGTAGGGGCCGGCGCGCCGGGAATGTAGTAAAATATAACATCCGAGATGTTAGGATTACCTTAGGCTAGGATATATAACGTTATAGACGTATATGATATTCCCACCGAGAACTACGGGCCTACACGCCAGGAATGTTATCAAATATTACTTCCGAGATGTTAGGTTCCCTTAGGTTAGGATATATAACGTTATAGACGTATATAATGTTCCCACCGAGAAGTAGGGGCCGACGAGCCAGGAATGTTGTAAAATATTACGCTCGACATGTTCGGTTGCCTTAGGCTAGGATATATAGCGTTAAAGACGTATATAATGTTCCCACCGAGAAATAGGTGCCGACACGCCAGAAATGTTGTAAAATATTACATCCGAGATGTTAGGTTCCCTTAGGTTAGGATATATAACGTTATAGACGTATATAATGTTCCCACCGAGAAGTAGGGGCCGGCTCGCCGGGAATGTAGTAAAATATAACATCCGAGATGTTAGGTTGTCTTAGGGTAGGATATATAACGTTATAGACGTATATAATGTTCCCACCGATAAGTCGGGGCCGACGAGCCAGGAATGTTGTAAAGTATTACGCTCGACATGTTCGGTTGCCATAGGCTATGATATATAGCGATATAGACGTATATAATGTTCCCACCGAGAAGTAGGGGCCAACGAGACAGGAATGTGGTAAAATATTGCATTCGACATGTTAAGTTGTCTTAGGTTAGGATATATAACGTTATAGACGTATATACAGTTCCCACCGAGAAGTAGTTGCCGATGCGCCACGAATATTGTAAAATATTATATTCGACATGTTATGTTGTCTAAGGCTAGGACATATAGCGTTATAGACATATGTAATATTCCCACCGAGAAATAGGGGCCGACACGCCAGGAACGTTGTAAAACATTACATCCGAGGTGTTAGGTTCCCTTAGGTTAGGATATATAACTTTATAGACGTACATAATGTTCCCACCGAGAAGGAGGTGCCGATGCGCCAGGAATGTTGTAAAATATTACATACGACATGTTAAGTTGCCTTAGGTTAGGATATATAACGTTATAGACGTATATACTGTTCCCACCGAGAAGTAGTTGCCGACTTGCCAGGAATATTGTAAAATATTACATTCGACATGTTAGGTTGTCTCAGGCTAGGACATATAGCGTTAAAGACGTATATAATATTCCCACCGAGAAATAGGGGCCGACACGCCAGGAATGTAGTAAAATATTGCGATCGACATTTTTGGTTGCCTTAAGTTAGGATATATGGCGTTATAGACGTATATAATGTTCCCACCGAGAAGTTGGGGCCAGCGAGCCAGGAATGTGGTAAAATATTACATCCGGTATGTTAGGTTGCCTTAGGCTAGGATATATAACTTTATAGACGTATATAATGTTCCCACCGAGAAGTAGGTGCCGACGCGCCAGGAATGTTGTAAAATATTACATCCGAGATGTTAGGATTACCTTAGGCTAGGATATATAACGTTATAGACGTATATAATGTTCCCACCGAGAAGTAGGGGCCGGCGCGCCGGGAATGTAGTAAAATATAACATCCGATATGTTAGGTTGCCTTAGGCTAGGATATATAACGTTATAGACGTATATGATATTCCCACCGAGAACTACGGGCCTACACGCCAGGAATGTTATCAAATATTACTTCCGAGATGTTAGGTTCCCTTAGGTTAGGATATATAACGTTATAGACGTATATAATGTTCCCACCGAGAAGTAGGGGCCGACGAGCCAGGAATGTTGTAAAATATTACGCTCGACATGTTCGGTTGCCTTAGGCTATGATATATAGCGATATAGACGTATATAATGTTCCCACCGAGAAGTGGGGGCCGGCGCGCCAGGAATGTAGTAAAATATTACATCCGAGATGTTAGGTTGCCTTAGGCTAGGATATGTAAAGTTATAGACGTATATAATGTTCCCACCGAGAAATAGGTGCCGAAGTGACGGGAATGTTGTAAAATATTACATCCGAGATGTTAGTTTGCCTTAGGCTAGGATATATAACGTTATAGACGTATATAATGTTCCCACCGAGAAATAGGGGCTGACGCCCCAGGAATGTTGTAAAATATTACGCTCGACAAGTTAGGTTGCCTTAGGCTAGGATATATAGCGTTAAAGACGTATATAATGTTCCCACCGAGAAATAGGTGCCGACACGCCAGAAATGTTGTAAAATATTACATCCGAGATGTTAGGTTCCCTTAGGTTAGGATATATAACGTTATAGACGTATATAATGTTCCCACCGAGAAGTAGGGGCCAACGAGACAGGAAGGTGGTAAAATATTACATTCGACATGTTAAGTTGTCTTAGGTTAGGATATATAACGCTATAGACGTATATACAGTTCCCACCGAGAAGTAGTTGCCGACGCGCCACGAATATTGTAAAATATTATATTCGACATGTTATGTTGTCTAAGGCTAGGACATATAGCGTTATAGACATATGTAATATTCCCACCGAGAAATAGGGGCCGACACGCCAGGAACGTTGTAAAACATTACATCCGAGGTGTTAGGTTCCCTTAGGTTAGGATATATAACTTTATAGACGTATATAATGTTCCCACCGAGACGTAGGGGCCGACGAGCCAGGAATGTTGCAAAATATTACGCTCGACATGTTCGGTTGCCTTAGGCTATGATATATAGCGATATAGACGTATATAATGTTCCCACCGAGAAGTGGGGGCCGGCGCGCCAGGAATGTAGTAAAATATTACATCCGAGATGTTAGGTTGCCTTAGGCTAGGATATGTAAAGTTATAGACGTATATAATGTTCCCACCGAGAAATAGGTGCCGGCGCGCCAGGAATGTTGTAAAATATTACATCCGAGATGTTAGTTTGCCTTAGGCTAGGATATATAACGTTATAGACGTATATAATGTTCCCACCGAGAAATAGGTGCCGGCGCGCCAGGAATGTTGTAAAATATTACATGCGAGATGTTAGGATTGCCTTAGGCTAGGATATATAACGTTATAGACGTATATAATGTTCCCACCGAGAAGTAGGGGCCGAAGTGACGGGAATGTTGTAAAATATTACATCCGAGATGTTAGGTTGCCTTAGGTTAGGATATATAACGTTATAGACGTATATAATGTTCCCACCGAGAAATAGGGGCTGACGCCCCAGGAATGTTGTAAAATATTACGCTCGACAAGTTAGGTTGCCTTAGGCTAGGATATATAGCGTTAAAGACGTATATAATGTTCCCACCGAGAAATAGGTGCCGACACGCCAGAAATGTTGTAAAATATTACATCCGAGATGTTAGGTTCCCTTAGGTTAGGATATATAACGTTATAGACGTATATAATGTTCCCACCGAGAAGTAGGAGCCAACGAGACAGGAATGTGGTAAAATATTACATCCGGTATGTTAGGTTGCCTTAGGCTAGGATATATAACTTTATAGACGTATATAATGTTCTCACCGAGAAGTAGGTGCCGACGCGCCAGGAATGTTGTAAAATATTACATCCGAGATGTTAGGATTACCTTAGGCTAGGATATATAACGTAATAGACGTATATAATGTTCCCACCGAGAAGTAGGGGCCGGCGCGCCGGGAATGTAGTAAAATATAACATCCGAGATGTTAGGTTGCCTTAGGCTAGGATATATAACGTTATAGAGGTATATAATGTTCCCACCGAGAAGTAGGTGCCGAAGTGACGGGAATGTTGTAAAATATTACATTCGACATGTTAGTATGCCTTAGGCTAGGATATATAGCGTTATAGACGTATATAATGTTCCCACCGAGAAGTAGGGGCCGGCGCGCCGGGAATGTAGGAAAATATAACATCCGAGATGTTAGGTTGCCTTAGGCTAGGATATATAACGTTATAGACGTATATAATGTTCCGACCGAGAAGTAGGTGCCGAAGTGACGGGAATGTTGTAAAATATTACATTCGACATGTTAGTTTGCCTTAGGCTAGGATATATAGCGTTATAGACGTATATAATGTTCCCACCCAGAAGTAGGGGCCGACGTGCCACGAATGTAGTAAAATATTACATCCGAGATGTTAGGTTGCCTTAGGTTAGGTTATATAACGTTATAGACGTATATAATGTTCCACCCGAGAAGTAGGGGCCGATGCGCCAGGAATGCTGTAAAATATTACATTCGACATGTTAGGATTGCCTTAGGCTAGGATATATAACTTTATAGACGTATATGATATTCCCACCGAGAACTACGGGCCTACACGCCAGGAATGTTATCGAATATTACTTCCGAGATGTTAGGTTCCCTTAGGTTAGGATATATAACGTTATAGACGTATATAATGTTCCCACCGAGAAGTAGGGGCCGACGAGCCAGGAATGTTGTAAAATATTACGCTCGACATGTTAGGTTGCCTTAGGCTATGATATATAGCGATATAGACGTATATAATGTTCCCACCGAGAAGTGGGGGCCGGCGCGCCAGGAATGTAGTAAAATATTACATCCGAAATGTTAGGTTGCCTTAGGTTAGGATATATAACGTTATAGACGTATATAATGTTCCCACCGAGAAATAGGGGCCGACGCCCCAGGAATGTTGTAAAATATTACGCTCGACAAGTTAGGTTGCCTTAGGCTAGGATATGTAAAGTTATAGACGTATATAATGTTCCCACCGAGAAATAGGGGCCGACACGCCAGGAATGTTGTAAAATATTACATCCGAGATGTTAGGTTCCCTTAGGTTAGGATATATAACGTTATAGACGTATATAATGTTCTCACCGAGAAGTAGGTGCCGACGCGCCAGGAATGTTGTAAAATATTACATCCGAGTTGTTAGGATTACCTTAGGATAGGATATATAACGTTATAGACATATATAATGTTCCCACCGAGAAGTAGGGGCCGGCTCGCCGGGAATGTAGTAAAATATAACATCCGAGATGTTAGGTTGCCTTAGGCTAGGATATATAACGTTATAGACGTATATAATGTTCCCACCGAGAAGTAGGTGCCGAAGTGACGGGAATGTTCTAAAATATTACATTCGACATGTTAGTTTGCCTGAGGCTAGGATCTGTAAAGTTATAGACGTATATAATGTTCCCACCGAGTAACAGGTGCCGGCGCGCCAGGAATGTTGTAAAATATTACATCCGAGATGTTAGTTTGCCTTAGGCTAGGATAAATAACGTTATAGACGTATATAATGTTCCCACCGAGAAATAGGTGCCGGCTCGCCGGGAATGTAGTAAAATATAACATCCGAGATGTTAGGTTGCCTTAGGCTAGGATATAATAACGTTATAGACGTATATAATGTTCCCACCGAGAAGTAGGTGCCGAAGTGACGGGAATGTTCTAAAATATTATATTCGACATGTTATGTTGTCTAAGGTTAGGACATATAGCGTTATAGACATATATAATATTCCCACCGAGAAATAGGGGCCGACAGGCCAGGAATGTTGTAAAACATTACATCCGAGGTGTTAGGTTCCCTTAGGTTAGGATATATAACTTTATAGACGTACATAATGTTCCCACCGAGAAGGAGGTGCCGACGCGCCAGGAATGTTGTAAAATATTACATCCGACATGTTAAGTTGCCTTAGGTTAGGATATATAACGTTATAGACGTATATACTGTTCCCACCGAGAAGTAGTTGCCGACGCGCCAGGAATATTGTTAAATATTACATTCGACATGTTAGGTTGTCTCAGGCTAGGACATATAGCGTTAAAGACGTATATAATATTCCCACCGAGAAATAGGGGCCGACACGCCAGGAATGTAGTAAAATATTGCGCTCGACATTTTTGGTTGCCTTAAGTTAGGATATATGGCGTTATAGAGGTATATAATGTTCCCACCGAGAAGTGGGGCCAGCGCGCCAGGAATGTTGTAAAATATTACATTCGAGATGTTAGGATTACCTTAGGCTAGGATATATAACGTTATAGACGTATATAATGCTCCCACCGAGAAGTAGGGGCCGGCGCGCCGGGAATGTAGTAAAATATAACATCCGAGATGTTAGGTTGCCTTAGGCTAGGATATATAACGTTATAGACGTATATAATGCTCCCACCGAGAAGTAGGTGCCGAAGTGACGGGAATGTTGTAAAATATTACATTCGACATGTTAGTATGCCTTAGGCTAGGATATATAGTGTTATAGACTTATATAATGTTCCCACCGAGAAGTAGTGGCCGACGTGCCAGGAATGTAGTAAAATATTACATCCGAGATGTTAGGTTGCCTTAGGTTAGGATATATAACTTTATAGACGTATATAATGTTCCCATCGAGAAGTAGGGGCCGACGTGACGGGAATGTTGTAAAATATTACGTTAGATATGTTAGTTTGCCTTAGACTAGGATATATAACGTTATAGACGTATATAATGTTCCCAACGAGAAGTAGGGGCCGGCGCGCCGGGAATGTAGTAAAATATAACATCCGAGATGTTAGGTTGCCTTAGGCTAGGATATATAGCGTTAAAGACGTATATAATGTTCCCACCGAGAAATAGGGGCCGACACGCCAGGAATGTTGTAAAATATTACGCTCGACATGTTCGGTTGCCTTAGGCTATGATATATAGCGATATAGACTTATAAAATGTTCCCACCGAGAAGTAGTGGCCGACGTGCCAGGAATGTAGTAAAATATTACATCCGAGATGTTAGGTTGCCTTAGGTTAGGATATATAACGTTATAGACGTATATAATGTTCCCACCGAGAAATAGGTGCCGAAGTGACGGGAATGTTGTAAAATATTACATTCGACATGTTAGTTTGCCTTAGGGTAGGATATATAACATTATAGACGTATATGATATTCCCACCGAGAACTACGGGCCTACACGCCAGGAATGTTATCAAATATTACTTCCGAGATGTTAGGTTCCCTCAGGTTAGGATATATAACGTTATAGACGTAGATAATGTTCCCACCGAGAAGTAGGGGCCGACGAGCCAGGAATGTTGTAAAATATTACGCTCGACATGTTCGGTTGCCTTAGGCTATGATATATAGCGATATAGACGTGTATAATGCTCCCACCGAGAAGTGGGGGCCGGCGCGCCAGGAATGTAGTAAAATATTACATCCGAGATGTTAGGTTGCCTTAGGCTAGGATATGTAAAGTTATAGACGTATATAATGTTCCCACCGAGAAATAGGTGCCGGCGTGCCAGGAATGTTGGAAAATATTACATCCGAGATGTTAGGATTGCCTTAGGTTAGGATATATAACGTTATAGACGTATATAATGTTCCCACCGAGAAATAGGGGCCGACGCCCCAGGAATGTTGTAAAATATTACGCTCGACAAGTTAGGTTGCCTTAGGCTAGGATATGTAAAGTTATAGACGTATATAATGTTCCCACCGTGAAATAGGGGCCGACACGCCAGGAATGTTGTAAAATATTACATCCGAGATGTTAGGTTCCCTTAGGTTAGGATATATAACGTTATAGACGTATATAATGTTCTCACCGAGAAGTAGGTGCCGACGCGCCAGGAATGTTGTAAAATATTACATCCGAGTTGTTAGGATTACCTTAGGATAGGATATATAACGTTATAGACGTATATAATGTTCCCACCGAGAAGTAGGGGCCGGCTCGCCGGGAATGTAGTAAAATATAACATCCGAGATGTTAGGTTGCCTTAGGCTAGGATATATAACGTTATAGACGTATATAATGTTCCCACCGAGAAGTAGGTGCCGAAGTGACGGGAATGTTGTAAAATATTACATTCGACATGTTAGTATGCCTTAGGCTAGGATATATAGTGTTATAGACTTATATAATGTTCCCACCGAGAAGTAGTGGCCGACGTGCCAGGAATGTAGTAAAATATTACATCCGAGATGTTAGGTTGCCTTAGGTTAGGATATATAACTTTATAGACGTATATAATGTTCCCATCGAGAAGTAGGGGCCGACGTGACGGGAATGTTGTAAAATATTACGCTCGACATGTTCGGTTGCCTTAGGCTATGATATATAGCGATATAGACTTATATAATGTTCCCACCGAGAATTAGTGGCCGACGTGCCAGGAATGTAGTAAAATATTACATCCGAGATGTTAGGTTGCCTTAGGTTAGGATATATAGCGTTAAAGACGTATATAATGTTCCCACCGAGAAGTAGGGGCCAACGAGCCAGGAATGTGGTAAAATATTACATTCGACATGTTAAGTTGTCTTAGGTTAGGATATATAACGTTATAGACGTATATACAGTTCCCACCGAGAAGTAGTTGCCGACGCGCCAGGAATATTGTAAAATATTATATTCGACATGTTATGTTGTCTCAGGATAGGACATATAGCGTTATAGACATATATAATGTTCCCACCGAGAAATAGGGGCCGACACGCCAGGAATGTTGTAAAATATTACATCCGAGATGTTAGGTTGCCTTAGGTTAGGATATATAACTTTATAGACGTATATAATGTTCCCATCGAGAAGTAGGGGCCGACGTGACGGGAATGTTGTAAAATATTACGCTCGACATGTTCGGTTGCCTTAGGCTATGATATATAGCGATATAGACTTATATAATGTTCCCACCGAGAAGTAGTGGCCGACGTGCCAGGAATGTAGTAAAATATTACATCCGAGATGTTAGGTTGCCTTAGGTTAGGATATATAACGTTATAGACGTATATAATGTTTCCACCGAGAAATAGGGGCCGACACGCCAGGAATGTTGTAAAATATTACATCCGAGATGTTAGGATTACCTTAGGCTAGGATATATAACGTTATAGACGTATATGATATTCCCACCGAGAACTACGGGCCTACACGCCAGGAATGTTATCAAATATTACTTCCGAGATGTTAGGTTCCCTTAGGATAGGATATATAACGTTATAGACGTATATAATGTTCCCACCGAGAAGTAGGGGCCGACGAGCCAGGAATGTTGTAAAATATTACGCTCGACATGTTCGGTTGCCTTAGGCTATGATATATAGCGATATAGACTTATATAATGTTCCCACCGAGAAGTAGTGGCTGACGTGCCAGGAATGTAGTAAAATATTACATCCGAGATATTAGGTTGCCTTAGGCTAGGATATATAACGTTATAGACGTATATAATGTTCCCACCGAGAAGTAGGTGCCGGCGCGCCAGGAATGTTGTAAAATATTACATCCGATTTGCTAGGTTTGCCTTAGGCTAGGATATATAGCGTTATAGACTTATATAATGTTCCCACCGAGAAGTAGTGGCCGACGTGCCAGGAATGTAGTAAAATATTACATCCGAGATGTTAGGTTGCCTTAGGTTAGGATATATAACGTTATAGACGTATATAATGTTCCCACCGAGAAGTAGGTGCCGACGCGCCAGGAATGTTGTAAAATATTACATCCGAGTTGTTAGGATTACCTTAGGATAGGATATATAACGTTATAGACGTATATAGTGTTCCCACCGAGAAGTAGGGGCCGGCTCGCCGGGAATGTAGTAAAATATAACATCCGAGATGTTAGGTTGCCTTAGGCTAGGATATATAACGTTATAGACGTATATAATGTTCCCACCGAGAAGTAGGTGCCGAAGTGACGGGAATGTTCTAAAATATTACATCCGAGATGTTAGTTTGCCTTAGGCTAGGATATATAGCGTTATAGACGTATATAATGTTCCCACCGAGAAGTAGGCGGCCGAAGTGACGGGAATGTAGTAATATATTACATCCGAGATGTTAGGTTGCCTTAGGTTAGGATATATAACGTTATAGACGTATATAATGTTCCACCCGAGAAGTAGGTGCCGAGGCGCCAGGAATGCTGTAAAATATTACATTCGACAAGTTAGGATTGCCTTAGGCTAGGATATATAACGTTATAGACGTATATGATATTCCCACCGAGAACTACGGGCCTACACGCCAGAAATGTTATCAAATATTACTTCCGAGATGTTAGGTTCCCTTAGGTTAGGATATATAACGTTATAGACGTATATAATGTTCCCACCGAGAAGTAGGGGCCGACGAGCCAGGAATGTTGTAGAATATTACGCTCGACATGTTCGGTTCCCTTAGGCTATGATATATAGCGATATAGACTTATATAATGTTCCCACCGAGAATTAGTGGCCGACGTGCCAGGAATGTAGTAAAATATTACATCCGAGATGTTAGGTTGCCTTAGGTTAGGATATATAGCGTTAAAGACGTATATAATGTTCCCACCGAGAAGTAGGGGCCAACGAGCCAGGAATGTGGTAAAATATTACATTCGACATGTTAAGTTGTCTTAGGTTAGGATATATAACGTTATAGACGTATATACAGTTCCCACCGAGAAGTAGTTGCCGACGCGCCAGGAATATTGTAAAATATTATATTCGACATGTTATGTTGTCTCAGGATAGGACATATAGCGTTATAGACATATATAATGTTCCCACCGAGAAATAGGGGCCGACACGCCAGGAATGTTGTAAAATATTACATCCGAGATGTTAGGTTGCCTTAGGTTAGGATATATAACTTTATAGACGTGTATAATGTTCCCATCGAGAAGTAGGGGCCGACGTGACGGGAATGTTGTAAAATATTACGCTCGACATGTTCGGTTGCCTTAGGCTATGATATATAGCGATATAGACTTATATAATGTTCCCACCGAGAAGTAGTGGCCGACGTGCCAGGAATGTAGTAAAATATTACATCCGAGATGTTAGGTTGCCTTAGGTTAGGATATATAACGTTATAGACGTATATAATGTTTCCACCGAGAAATAGGGGCCGACACGCCAGGAATGTTGTAAAATATTACATCCGAGATGTTAGGATTACCTTAGGCTAGGATATATAACGTTATAGACGTATATGATATTCCCACCGAGAACTACGGGCCTACACGCCAGGAATGTTATCAAATATTACTTCCGAGATGTTAGGTTCCCTTAGGATAGGATATATAACGTTATAGACGTATATAATGTTCCCACCGAGAAGTAGGGGCCGACGAGCCAGGAATGTTGTAAAATATTACGCTCGACATGTTCGGTTGCCTTAGGCTATGATATATAGCGATATAGACTTATATAATGTTCCCACCGAGAAGTAGTGGCTGACGTGCCAGGAATGTAGTAAAATATTACATCCGAGATATTAGGTTGCCTTAGGCTAGGATATATAACGTTATAGACGTATATAATGTTCCCACCGAGAAGTAGGTGCCGGCGCGCCAGGAATGTTGTAAAATATTACATCCGATTTGCTAGGTTTGCCTTAGGCTAGGATATATAGCGTTATAGACTTATATAATGTTCCCACCGAGAAGTAGTGGCCGACGTGCCAGGAATGTAGTAAAATATTACATCCGATTTGCTAGGTTTGCCTTAGGCTAGGATATATAGCGTTATAGACTTATATAATGTTCCCACCGAGAAGTAGTGGCCGACGTGCCAGGAATGTAGTAAAATATTACATCCGAGATGTTAGGTTGCCTTAGGTTAGGATATATAACGTTATAGACGTATATAATGTTCCCACCGAGAAGTAGGTGCCGACGCGCCAGGAATGTTGTAAAATATTACATCCGAGTTATTAGGATTACCTTAGGATAGGATATATAACGTTATAGATGTATATAGTGTTCCCACCGAGAAGTAGGGGCCGGCTCGCCGGGAATGTAGTAAAATATAACATCCGAGATGTTAGGTTGCCTTAGGCTAGGATATATAACGTTATAGACGTATATAATGTTCCCACCGAGAAGTAGGTGCCGAAGTGACGGGAATGTTCTAAAATATTACATCCGAGATGTTACTTTGCCTTAGGCTAGGATATATAGCGTTATAGACGTATATAATGTTCCCACCGAGAAGTAGGCGGCCGAAGTGACGGGAATGTAGTAATACATTACATCCGAGATGTTAGGTTGCCTTAGGTTAGGATATATAACGTTATAGACGTATATAATGTTCCACCCGAGAAGTAGGTGCCGAGGCGCCAGGAATGCTGTAAAATATTACATTCGACAAGTTAGGATTGCCTTAGGCTAGGATATATAACGTTATAGACGTATATGATATTCCCACCGAGAACTACGGGCCTACACGCCAGAAATGTTATCAAATATTACTTCCGAGATGTTAGGTTCCCTTAGGTTAGGATATATAACGTTATAGACGTATATAATGTTCCCACCGAGAAGTAGGGGCCGACGAGCCAGGAATGTTGTAAAATATTACGCTCGACATGTTCGGTTCCCTTAGGCTATGATATATAGCGATATAGACTTATATAATGTTCCCACCGAGAATTAGTGGCCGACGTGCCAGGAATGTAGTAAAATATTACATCCGAGATGTTAGGTTGCCTTAGGTTAGGATATATAGCGTTAAAGACGTATATAATGTTCCCACCGAGAAGTAGGGGCCAACGAGCCAGGAATGTGGTAAAATATTACATTCGACATGTTAAGTTGTCTTAGGTTAGGATATATAACGTTATAGACGTATATACAGTTCCCACCGAGAAGTAGTTGCCGACGCGCCAGGAATATTGTAAAATATTATATTCGACATGTTATGTTGTCTCAGGATAGGACATATAGCGTTATAGACATATATAATGTTCCCACCGAGAAATAGGGGCCGACACGCCAGGAATGTTGTAAAATATTACATCCGAGATGTTAGGTTGCCTTAGGTTAGGATATATAACTTTATAGACGTATATAATGTTCCCATCGAGAAGTAGGGGCCGACGTGACGGGAATGTTGTAAAATATTACGCTCGACATGTTCGGTTGCCTTAGGCTATGATATATAGCGATATAGACTTATATAATGTTCCCACCGAGAAGTAGTGGCCGACGTGCCAGGAATGTAGTAAAATATTACATCCGAGATGTTAGGTTGCCTTAGGTTAGGATATATAACGTTATAGACGTATATAATGTTTCCACCGAGAAATAGGGGCCGACACGCCAGGAATGTTGTAAAATATTACATCCGAGATGTTAGGTTCCCTTAGGTTAGGATATATAACGTTATAGACGTATATAATGTTCCCACCGAGAAGTAGGTACCGAAGTGACGGGAATGTTGTAAAATATTACATTCGACATGTTAGTTTGCCTTAGGCTAGGATATATAGCGTTATAGACGTATATAATGTTCCCACCCAGAAGTAGGGGCCGACGTGCCACGAATGTAGTAAAATATTACATCCGAGATGTTAGGTTGCCTTAGGCTAGGATATATAACTTTATAGACGTATATAATGTTCCCACCGAGAAGTAGGTGCCGACGCGCCAGGAATGTTGTAAAATATTACATCCGAGATGTTAGGATTACCTTAGGCTAGGATATATAACGTTATAGACGTATATGATATTCCCACCGAGAACTACGGGCCTACACGCCAGGAATGTTATCAAATATTACTTCCGAGATGTTAGGTTCCCTTAGGATAGGATATATAACGTTATAGACGTATATAATGTTCCCACCGAGAAGTAGGGGCCGACGAGCCAGGAATGTTGTAAAATATTACGCTCGACATGTTCGGTTGCCTTAGGCTATGATATATAGCGATATAGACTTATATAATGTTCCCACCGAGAAGTAGTGGCTGACGTGCCAGGAATGTAGTAAAATATTACATCCGAGATATTAGGTTGCCTTAGGCTAGGATATATAACGTTATAGACGTATATAATGTTCCCACCGAGAAGTAGGTGCCGGCGCGCCAGGAATGTTGTAAAATATTACATCCGATTTGCTAGGTTTGCCTTAGGCTAGGATATATAGCGTTATAGACTTATATAATGTTCCCACCGAGAAGTAGTGGCCGACGTGCCAGGAATGTAGTAAAATATTACATCCGAGATGTTAGGTTGCCTTAGGTTAGGATATATAACGTTATAGACGTATATAATGTTCCCACCGAGAAGTAGGTACCGAAGTGACGGGAATGTTGTAAAATATTACATTCGACATGTTAGTTTGCCTTAGGCTAGGATATATAGCGTTATAGACGTATATAATGTTCCCACCCAGAAGTAGGGGCCGACGTGCCACGAATGTAGTAAAATATTACATTCGAGATGTTAGGTTGTCTTAGGCTAGGATATATAACTTTATAGACGTATATAATGTTCCCACCGAGAAGTAGGTGCCGACGCGCCAGGAATGTTGTAAAATATTACATCCGAGATGTTAGGATTACCTTAGGCTAGGATATATAACGTTATAGACGTATATGATATTCCCACCGAGAACTACGGGCCTACACGCCAGGAATGTTATCAAATATTACTTCCGAGATGTTAGGTTCCCTTAGGATAGGATATATAACGTTATAGACGTATATAATGTTCCCACCGAGAAGTAGGGGCCGACGAGCCAGGAATGTTGTAAAATATTACGCTCGACATGTTCGGTTGCCTTAGGCTATGATATATAGCGATATAGACTTATATAATGTTCCCACCGAGAAGTAGTGGCTGACGTGCCAGGAATGTAGTAAAATATTACATCCGAGATATTAGGTTGCCTTAGGCTAGGATATATAACGTTATAGACGTATATAATGTTCCCACCGAGAAGTAGGTGCCGGCGCGCCAGGAATGTTGTAAAATATTACATCCGATTTGCTAGGTTTGCCTTAGGCTAGGATATATAGCGTTATAGACTTATATAATGTTCCCACCGAGAAGTAGTGGCCGACGTGCCAGGAATGTAGTAAAATATTACATCCGAGATGTTAGGTTGCCTTAGGTTAGGATATATAACGTTATAGACGTATATAATGTTCCCACCGAGAAGTAGGTGCCGACGCGCCAGGAATGTTGTAAAATATTACATCCGAGTTGTTAGGATTACCTTAGGATAGGATATATAACGTTATAGACGTATATAGTGTTCCCACCGAGAAGTAGGGGCCGGCTCGCCGGGAATGTAGTAAAATATAACATCCGAGATGTTAGGTTGCCTTAGGCTAGGATATATAGCGTTATAGACGTATATAATGTTCCCACCGAGAAGTAGGCGGCCGAAGTGACGGGAATGTAGTAATATATTACATCCGAGATGTTAGGTTGCCTTAGGTTAGGATATATAACGTTATAGACGTATATAATGTTCCACCCGAGAAGTAGGTGCCGAGGCGCCAGGAATGCTGTAAAATATTACATTCGACAAGTTAGGATTGCCTTAGGCTAGGATATATAACGTTATAGACGTATATGATATTCCCACCGAGAACTACGGGCCTACACGCCAGAAATGTTATCAAATATTACTTCTGAGATGTTAGGTTGCCTTAGGTTAGGATATATAACGTTATAGACGTATATAATGTTCCCACCGAGAAGTAGGGGCCGACGAGCCAGGAATGTTGTAAAATATTACGCTCGACATGTTCGGTTCCCTTAGGCTATGATATATAGCGATATAGACTTATATAATGTTCCCACCGAGAATTAGTGGCCGACGTGCCAGGAATGTAGTAAAATATTACATCCGAGATGTTAGGTTGCCTTATGTTAGGATATATAGCGTTAAAGACGTATATAATGTTCCCACCGAGAAGTAGTTGCCGACGCGCCAGGAATATTGTAAAATATTATATTCGACATGTTATGTTGTCTCAGGATAGGACATATAGCGTTATAGACATATATAATGTTCCCTCCGAGAAATAGGGGCCGACACGCCAGGAATGTTGTAAAATATTACATCCGAGATGTTAGGTTCCCTTAGGTTAGGATATATAACGTTATAGACGTATATAATGTTCCCACCGAGAAGTAGGGGCCGGCGCGCCGGGAATGTAGTAAAATATAACATCCGAGATGTTAGGTTGCCTTAGGCTAGGATATTTAACGTTATAGACGTGTATAATGTACCCACCGAGAAGTAGGTGCCGAAGTGACGGGAATGTTGTAAAATATTACATTCGATATGTTAGTTTGCCTTAGGCTAGGATATATAGCGATATAGACGTATATAATGTCCCCACCGAGAAGTAGGGGCCGACGTGCCACAAATGTTGTAAAATATTACATCCGAGATGTTAGGTGCCTTAGGTAAGGATATATAACGTTATAGACGTATGTAATGTTCCACCCGAGAAGTAGGGGCCGATGCGCCAGGAATGCTGTAAAATATTACATTCGACATGTTAGGATTGACTTAGGCTAGGATATATAACGTTATAGACGTATATGATATTCCCACCGAGAACTACGGGCCTACACGCCAGGAATGTTATCGAATATTACTTCCGAGATGTTAGGTTCCCTTAGGTTAGGATATATAACGTTATAGACGTATTTAATGTTCCCACCGAGAAGTAGGGCCCGACGAGCCAGTAATGTTGTAAAATATTACGCTTGACATATTAGGTTGCCTTAGGCTGGGATATATAACGTTATAGACGTATATAATGTTCCCACCGAGAAGTAGGTGCCGAAGTGACGGGAATGTTGCAAAATATTATATTCGACATGTTAGTTTGCCTTAGGCTAGGATATATAACGTTATAGACGTATATAATGTTCCCACCGAGAAGTAGGTGCCGAAGTGACGGGAATGTTGTAAAATATTACATTCGACATGTTAGTATGCCTTAGGCTAGGATATATAGTGTTATAGACTTATATAATGTTCCCACCGAGAAGTAGTGGCCGACGTGCCAGGAATGTAGTAAAATATAACATCCGAGATGTTAGGTTGCCTTAGGCTAGGATATATAACGTTATAGACGTTTATAATGTTCCCACCAAGAAGTAGGTGCCGAAGTGACGGGAATGTTCTAAAATATTACATTCGACATGTTAGTTTGCCTTAGGCTAGGATGTGTAATGTTATAGACGTATATAATGTTCCCACCGAGAAATAGGTGCCGGCGCGCCAGGAATGTTGTAAAATATTACATCCGAGATGTTAGTTTGCCTTAGGCTAGGATATATAGCGTTATAGACGTATATAATGTTCCCACCGAGAAGTAGGGGCCGACGAGCCAGAATGTTGTAAAATATTACGCTCGACATGTTCGGTTCCCTTAGGCTATGATATATAGCGATATAGACTTATATAATGTTCCCACCGAGAAGTAGTGGCCGACGTGCCAGGAATGTAGTAAAATATTACATCCGAGATGTTAGGTTGCCTTAGGTTAGGATATATAGCGTTAAAGACGTATATAATGTTCCCACCGAGAAGTAGGTGCCAAAGTGACGGGAATGTTGTAAAATATTACATTCGACATGTTAGTTTGCCTTAGGCTAGGATATATAGCGTTATAGACGTATATAATGTTCCGACCCAGAAGTGGGGGCCGACGTGCCACGAATGTAGTAAAATATTACATCCGAGATGTTAGGTTGCCTTAGGCTAGGATATATAACTTTATAGACGTATATAATGTTCCCACCGAGAAGTAGGTGCCGACGCGCCAGGAATGTTGTAAAATATTACATCCGAGATGTTAGGATTACCTTAGGCTAGGATATATAACGTTATAGACGTATATGATATTCCCACCGAGAACTACGGGCCTACACGCCAGGAATGTTATCAAATATTACTTCCGAGATGTTAGGTTCCCTTAGGATAGGATATATAACGTTATAGACGTATATAATGTTCCCACCGAGAAGTAGGGGCCGACAAGCCAGGAATGTTGTAAAATATTACGCTCGACATGGTCGGTTGCCTTAGGCTATGATATATAGCGATATAGACGTATATAATGTTCCCACCGAGAAGTGGGGGCCGGCGCGCCAGGAATGTAGTGAAATATTACATCCGAGGTGTTAGGTTGCCTTAGGCTAGGATATGTAAAGTTATAGACGTATATAATGTTCCCACCGAGAAATAGGTGCCGGCGCGCCAGGAATGTTGTAAAATATTACATCCGAGATGTTAGTTTGCCTTAGGCTAGGATATATAACGCTATAGACGTATATAATGTTCCCACCGAGAAATAGGTGCCGGCGCGCCAGGAATGTTGTAAAATATTACATCCGAGATGTTAGTTTGCCTTAGGCTATGATATATAACGTTATAGACGTATATAATATTCCCACCGAGAAATAGGGGCCGACACGCCAGGAATGTAGTAAAATATTGCGCTCGACATTTTTGGTTGCCTTAAGTTAGGATATATGGCGTTATAGACGTATATAATGTTCCCACCGAGAAGTTGGGGCCAGCGAGCCAGGAATGTGGTAAAATATTACATCCGGTATGTTAGGTTGCCTTAGGCTAGGATATATAACTTTATAGACGTATATAATGTTCCCACCGAGAAGTAGGTGCCGACGCGCCAGGAATGTTGTAAAATATTACATCCGAGATGTTAGGATTACCTTAGGCTAGGATATATAACGTTATAGACGTATATAATGTTCCCACCGAGAAGTAGGGGCCGACACGCCAGGAATGTTGTAAAATATTACATCCGAGATGTTAGGTTCCCTTAGGTTAGGATATATAACGTTATAAACGTATATAATGTTCCCACCGAGAAGTAGGTGCCGAAGTGACGGGAATGTTGTAAAATATTACATTCGACATGTTAGTTTGCCTTAGGCTAGGATATATAGCGTTAAAGACGTATATAATGTTCCCACCGAGAAATAGGGGCCGACACGCCAGGAATGTTGTAAAATATTACATCCGAGATGTTAGGTTCCCTTAGGTTAGGATATATAACGTTATAGACGTATATAATGTTCCCACCGAGAAGTAGGGGCCAACGAGCCAGGAATGTTGTAAAATATTACGCTCGACATGTTCGTTTGCCTTAGGCTATGATATATAGCGATATAGACTTATATAATGTTCCCACAGAGAAGTAGTGGCCGACGTGCCAGGAATGTAGTAAAATATTACATCCGAGATGTTAGGTTGCCTTTGGTTAGGATACATAACGTTATAGACGTATATAATGTTCCCACCGAGAAATAGGGGCCGACACGCCAGGAATGTTGTAAAATATTACATCCGAGATGTTAGGTTCCCTTAGGTTAGGATATATAACGTTATAAACGTATATAATGTTCCCACCGAGAAGTAGGTGCCGACGCGCCAGGAATGTTGTAAAACATTACATCCGAGATGTTAGGATTACCTTAGGCTAGGATATATAACGTTATAGACGTATATAATGTTCCCACCGAGAAGTAGGGGCCTACACGCCAGGAATGTTATCAAATATTACTTCCGAGATGTTAGGTTCCCTTAGGATAGGATATATAACGTTATAGACGTATATAATGTTCCCACCGAGAAGTAGGGGCCGACAAGCCAGGAATGTTGTAAAATATTACGCTCGACATGGTCGGTTGCCTTAGGCTATGATATATAGCGATATAGACGTATATAATGTTCCCACCGAGAAGTGGGGGCCGGCGCGCCAGGAATGTAGTAAAATATTACATCCGAGGTGTTAGGTTGCCTTAGGCTAGGATATGTAAAGTTATAGACGTATATAATGTTCCCACCGAGAAATAGGTGCCGGCGCGCCAGGAATGTTGTAAAATATTACATCCGAGATGTTAGTTTGCCTTAGGCTAGGATATATAACGCTATAGACGTATATAATGTTCCCACCGAGAAATAGGTGCCGGCGCGCCAGGAATGTTGTAAAATATTACATCCGAGATGTTAGTTTGCCTTAGGCTAGGATATATAACGTTATAGACGTATATAATATTCCCACCGAGAAATAGGGGCCGACACGCCAGGAATGTAGTAAAATATTGCGCTCGACATTTTTGGTTGCCTTAAGTTAGGATATATGGCGTTATAGACGTATATAATGTTCCCACCGAGAAGTTGGGGCCAGCGAGCCAGGAATGTGGTAAAATATTACATCCGGTATGTTAGGTTGCCTTAGGCTAGGATATATAACTTTATAGACGTATATAATGTTCCCACCGAGAAGTAGGTGCCGACGCGCCAGGAATGTTGTAAAATATTACATCCGAGATGTTAGGATTACCTTAGGCTAGGATATATAACGTTATAGACGTATATAATGTTCCCACCGAGAAGTAGGGGCCGGCGCGCCGGGAATGTAGTAAAATATAACATCCGAGATGTTAGGTTGCCTTAGGCTAGAATATATAACGTTATAGACGTATATAATGTTCCCACCGAGAAGTAGGTGCCGAAGTGACGGGAATGTTGTAAAATATTACATTCGACATGTTAGTATGCCTTAGGCTAGGATATATAGCGTTATAGACGTATATAATGTTCCCACCCAAAAGTAGGGGCCGACGTGCCACGAATGTAGTAAAATATTACATCCGAGATACTAGGTTGCCTTAGGTTAGGATATATAACGTTATAGACGTATATAATGTTCCACCCGAGAAGTAGGGGCCGATGCGCCAGGACTGCTGTAAAATATTACATTCGACATGCTAGGATTGCCTTAGGCTAGGATATATAACTTTATAGACGTATATGATATTCCCACCGAGAACTACGGGCCTACACGCCAGGAATGTTATCGAATATTACTGCCGAGATGTTAGGTTCCCTTAGGTTAGGATATATAACTTTATAGACGTATATAATGTTCCCACCAAGAAGTAGGGGCCGACGAGCCAGGAATGTAGTAAAATATTACGCTCGACATGTTAGGTTGCCTTAGGCTATGATATATAGCGATATAGACATATATAATGTTCCCACCGAGAAGAGGGGGCCGGCGAGCCAGGAATGTAGTAAAATATTACATCCGAGATGCTAGGTTGCCTTAGGCTAGGATATATAACGTTATAGACGTATATAATGTTCCCACCGAGAAGTAGGTGCCGAAGTGACGGGAATGTTGTAAAATATTACATCCGAGATGTTAGGTTCCCTTAGGTTAGGATATATAGCGTTAAAGACGTATATAATGTTCCCACCGAGAAATAGGGGCCGACACGCCAGGAATGTTGTAAAATATTACATCCGAGATGTTAGGTTCCCTTAGGTTAGGATATATAACGTTATAGAGGTATATAATGTTCCCACCGAGAAGTAGGGGCCAACGAGCCAGGAGTGTGGTAAAATATTACATTCGACATGTTAAGTTGTCTTAGGTTAGGATATATAACGTTATAGACGTACATACAGTTCCCACCGAGAAGTAGTTGCCGACGCGCCAGGAATATTGTAAAATATTACATCCGAGTTGTTAGGATTACATTAGGCTAGGATATATAACGTTATAGACGTATATAATGTTCCCACCAAGAAGTAGGGGCCGGCCCGCCGGGAATGTAGTAAAATATAACATCCGAGATGTTAGGTTGCCTTAGGCTAGGATATATAACGTTATAGACGTATATAATGTTCCCACCGAGAAGTAGGTGCCGAAGTGACGGGAATGTTCTAAAATATTACATTCGACATGTTAGTTTGCCTTAGGCTAGGATATGTAAAGTTATAGACATATATAATGTTCCCACCGAGAAATAGGTGCCGGCGCGCCAGGAATGTTGTAAAATATTAAATTCGATTTGCTAGGTTTGCCTTAGGCTAGGATATATAGCGTTATAGACTTATATAATGTTCCTACCGAGAAGTAGTGGCCGACGTGCCAGGAATGTAGTAAAATATTACATCCGAGATGTTAGGTTGCCTTAGGTTAGGATATATAACGTTATAGACGTATATAATGTTCCCACCGAGAAGTAGGTGCCGACGCGCCAGGAATGTTGTAAAATATTACATCCGAGTTGTTAGGATTACCTTAGGATAGGATATATAACGTTATAGACGTATATAATGTTCCCACCGAGAAGTAGGGGCCGGCTCGCCGGGAATGTAGTAAAATATAACATCCGAGTTGTTAGGTTGCCTTAGGCTAGGATATATAACGTTATAGACGTATATAATGTTCCCACCGAGAAGTAGGTGCCGAAGTGACGGGAATGTTCTAAAATATTACATTTGACATGTTAGTTTGCCTTAGGCTAGGATATATAGCGATATAGACGTATATAATGTCCCCACCGAGAAGTAGGGGCCGACGTGCCACGAATGTTGTAAAATATTACATCCGAGATGTTAGGTGCCTTAGGTAAGGATATATAACGTTATAGACGTATATAATGTTCCACCCGAGAAGTAGGGGCCGATGCGCCAGGAATGCTGTAAAATATTACATTCGACATGTTAGGATTGCCTTAGGCTAGGATATATAACTTTATAGACGTATATGATATTCCCACCGAGAACTACGGGCCTACACGCCAGGAATGTTATCGAATATTACTTCCGAGATGTTAGGTTCCCTTAGGTTAGGATATATAACTTTATAGACGTATATAATTTTCCCACCAAGAAGTAGGGGCCGCCGAGCCAGGAATGTTGTAAAATATTACGCTCGACATGTTAGGTTGCCTTAGGCTATGATATATAGCGATATAGACATATATAATGTTCCCACCGAGAAGTGGGGGCCGGCGAGCCAGGAATATAGTAAAATATTACATCCGAGATGCTAGGTTGCCTTAGGCTAGGATATATAACGTTATAGACGTATATAATGTTCCCACCGAGAAGTGGGTGCCGAAGTGACCGGAATGTTGTAAAATATTACATCCGAGATGTTAGGTTCCCTTAGGTTAGGATATATAGCGTTAAAGACGTATATAATGTTCCCACCGAGAAACAGGGGCCGACACGCCAGGAATGTTGTAAAATATTACATCCGAGATGTTAGGTTCCCTTAGGTTAGGATATATAACGTTATAGAGGTATATAATGTTCCCACCGAGAAGTAGGGCCCAACGAGCCAGGAGTGTGGTAAAATATTACATTCGACATGTAAAGTTGTCTTAGGTTAGGATATATAACGTTATAGACGTATATAATGTTCCCACCGAGAAGTAGGTGCCGACGCGCCAGGAATGTTGTAAAATATTACATCCGAGTTGTTAGGATTACCTTAGGATAGGATATATAACGTTATAGACGTATATAATGTTCCCACCGAGAAGTAGGGGCCGGCTCGCCGGGAATGTAGTAAAATATAACATCCGAGATGTTAGGTTGCCTTAGGCTAGGATATATAACGTTATAGACGTATATAATGTTCCCACCGAGAAGTAGGTGCCGAAGTGACGGGAATGTTCTAAAATATTACATTCGACATGTTAGTTTGCCTTAGGCTAGGATATATAGCGATATAGACGTATATAATGTCCCCACCGAGAAGTAGGGGCCGACGTGCCACGAATGTTGTAAAATATTACATCCGAGATGTTAGGTGCCTTAGGTAAGGATATATAACGTTATAGACGTATATAATGTTCCACCCGAGAAGTAGGGGCCGATGCGCCAGGAATGCTGTAAAATATTACATTCGACATGTTAGGATTGACTTAGGCTAGGATATATAACGTTATAGACGTATATGATATTCCCACCGAGAACTACGGGCCTACACGCCAGGAATGTTATCGAATGTTACTTCCGAGATGTTAGGTTCCCTTAGGTTAGGATATATAACTTTATAGACGTATATAATTTTCCCACCAAGAAGTAGGGGCCGACGAGCCAGGAATGTTGTAAAATATTACGCTCGACATGTTAGGTTGCCTTAGGCTATGATATATAGCGATATAGACACATATAATGTTCCCACCGAGAAGTGGGGGCCGGCGAGCCAGGAATATAGTAAAATATTACATCCGAGATGCTAGGTTGCCTTAGGCTAGGATATATAACGTTATAGACGTATATAATGTTCCCACCGAGAAGTAGGTGCCGAAGTGACCGGAATGTTGTAAAATATTACATCCGAGATGTTAGGTTCCCTTAGGTTAGGATATATAGCGTTAAAGACGTATATAATGTTCCCACCGAGAAACAGGGGCCGACACGCCAGGAATGTTGTAAAATATTACATCCGAGATGTTAGGTTCCCTTAGGTTAGGATATATAACGTTATAGAGGTATATAATGTTCCCACCGAGAAGTGGGGGCCGGCGAGCCAGGAATGTAGTAAAATATTACATCCGAGATGTTAGGTTGCCTTAGGCTAGGATATATAACGTTATAGACGTATATAATGTTCCCACCGAGAAGTAGGTGCCGAAGTGACGGGAATGTTGTAAAATATTACATTCGAGATGTTAGTTTGCCTTAGGCTAGGATATATAACGTTATAGACGTATATAATGTTCCCACCGAGAAGTAGGGGCCCGCGCGCCGGGAATGTAGTAAAATATAACATCCGAGATGTTAGGTTGCCTTAGGCTAGTATATATAACGTTATAGACGTATATAATGTTCCGACCGAGAAGTAGGTGCCGAAGTGACGTGAATGTTGTAAAATATTACATTCGACGTGTTAGTTTGCATTAGGCTAGGATATATAGCGTTATAGACTTATATAATGTTCCCACCGAGAAGTAGTGGCCGACGTGCCAGAAATGTAGTAAAATATTACATCCGAGATGTTAGGTTGCCTTAGGTTAGGATGTATAACGTTATAGACGTATATAATGTTCCCACCGAGAAATAGGTGACGGCGCTCCAGGAATGTTGTAAAATATTACATCCGAGATATTAGGTTGCCTTAGGCTAGGATATATAACGTTATAGACGTATATAATGTTCCCACCGAGAAGTAGGGGCCGAAGTGACGGGAATGTTGTAAAATATTACATCCGAGATGTTAGGTTGCCTTAGGTTAGGATATATAACGTTATAGACGTATATAATGTTCCCGCCGAGAAATAGGGGCCGACACGCCAGGAATGTTGTAAAATATTACATCCGAGGTGTTAGGTTCCCTTAGGTTAGGATATATAACGTTATAGACGTATATAATGTTCCCACCGAGAAGTAGGTGCCGACGCGCCAGGAATGTTGTAAAATATTACATCCGAGATGTTACGATTGCCTTAGGCTAGGATATATAACGTTATAGACGTATATAATGTTCCCACCGAGAAGTAGGGGCCGGCGCACCAGGAATGTTGTAAAATGTTACGCTCGACAAGTTAGGTTGCCTTAGGCTAGGATATATAGCGTTAAAGACGTATATAATGTTCCCACCGAGAAATAGGGGCCGACACGGCAGGAATGTTGTAAAATATTACATCCGAGATGTTAGGTTCCCTTAGGTTAGGATATATAACGTTATAGACGTATATAATGTTCCGACCGAGAAGTAGGTGCCGAAGTGACGGGAATGTTGTAAAATATTACATTCGACATGTTAGTTTGCCTTAGGCTAGGATATATAGCGTTATAGACTTATATAATGTTCCCACCGAGAAGTAGTGGCCGACGTGCCAGAAATGTAGTAAAATATTACATCCGAGATGTTAGGTTGCCTTAGGTTAGGATGTATAACGTTATAGACGTATATAATGTTCCCACCGAGAAATAGGTGACGGCGCTCCAGGAATGTTGTAAAATATTACATCCGAGATGTTAGGTTGCCTTAGGCTAGGATATATAACGTAATAGACGTATATAATGTTCCCACCGAGAAGTAGGGGCCGAAGTGACGGGAATGTTGTAAAATATTACATCCGAGATGTTAGGTTGCCTTAGGTTAGGATATATAACGTTATAGACGTATATAATTTTCCCGCCGAGAAATAGGGGCCGACACGCCAGGAATGTTGTAAAATATTACATCCGAGGTGTTAGGTTCCCTTAGGTTAGGATATATAACGTTATAGACGTATATAATGTTCCCACCGAGAAGTAGGTGCCGACGCGCCAGGAATGTTGTAAAATATTACATCCGAGATGTTACGATTGCCTTAGGCTAGGATATATAACGTTATAGACGTATATAATGTTCCCACCGAGAAGTAGGGGCCGGCGCACCAGGAATGTTGTAAAATGTTACGCTCGACAAGTTAGGTTGCCTTAGGCTAGGATATATAGCGTTAAAGACGTATATAATGTTCCCACCGAGAAATAGGGGCCGACACGCCAGGAATGTTGTAAAATATTACATCCGAGATGTTAGGTTCCCTTAGGTTAGGATATATAACGTTATAGACGTATATAATGTTCCGACCGAGAAGTAGGTGCCGAAGTGACGGGAATGTTGTAAAATATTACATTCGACATGTTAGTTTGCCTTAGGCTAGGATATATAGCGTTATAGACTTATATAATGTTCCCACCGAGAAGTAGTGGCCGACGTGCCAGAAATGTAGTAAAATATTACATCCGAGATGTTAGGTTGCCTTAGGTTAGGATGTATAACGTTATAGACGTATATAATGTTCCCACCGAGAAATAGGTGACGGCGCTCCAGGAATGTTGTAAAATATTACATCCGAGATATTAGGTTGCCTTAGGCTAGGATATATAACGTTATAGACGTATATAATGTTCCCACCGAGAAGTAGGGGCCGAAGTGACGGGAATGTTGTAAAATATTACATCCGAGATGTTAGGTTGCCTTAGGTTAGGATATATAACGTTATAGACGTATATAATGTTCCCGCCGAGAAATAGGGGCCGACACGCCAGGAATGTTGTAAAATATTACATCCGAGGTGTTAGGTTCCCTTAGGTTAGGATATATAACGTTATAGACGTATATAATGTTCCCACCGAGAAGTAGGTGCCGACGCGCCAGGAATGTTGTAAAATATTACATCCGAGATGTTACGATTGCCTTAGGCTAGGATATATAACGTTATAGACGTATATAATGTTCCCACCGAGAAGTAGGGGCCGGCGCACCAGGAATGTTGTAAAATGTTACGCTCGACAAGTTAGGTTGCCTTAGGCTAGGATATATAGCGTTAAAGACGTATATAATGTTCCCACCGAGAAATAGGGGCCGCCACGGCAGGAATGTTGTAAAATATTACATCCGAGATGTTAGGTTCCCTTAGGTTAGGATATATAACGTTATAGACGTATATAATGTTCCGACCGAGAAGTAGGTGCCGAAGTGACGGGAATGTTGTAAAATATTACATTCGACATGTTAGTTTGCCTTAGGCTAGGATATATAGCGTTATAGACTTATATAATGTTCCCACCGAGAAGTAGTGGCCGACGTGCCAGAAATGTAGTAAAATATTACATCCGAGATGTTAGGTTGCCTTAGGTTAGGATGTATAACGTTATAGACGTATATAATGTTCCCACCGAGAAATAGGTGACGGCGCTCCAGGAATGTTGTAAAATATTACATCCGAGATGTTAGGTTGCCTTAGGCTAGGATATATAACGTAATAGACGTATATAATGTTCCCACCGAGAAGTAGGGGCCGAAGTGACGGGAATGTTGTAAAATATTACATCCGAGATGTTAGGTTGCCTTAGGTTAGGATATATAACGTTATAGACGTATATAATTTTCCCGCCGAGAAATAGGGGCCGACACGCCAGGAATGTTGTAAAATATTACATCCGAGGTGTTAGGTTCCCTTAGGTTAGGATATATAACGTTATAGACGTATATAATGTTCCCACCGAGAAGTAGGTGCCGACGCGCCAGGAATGTTGTAAAATATTACATCCGAGATGTTACGATTGCCTTAGGCTAGGATATATAACGTTATAGACGTATATAATGTTCCCACCGAGAAGTAGGGGCCGGCGCACCAGGAATGTTGTAAAATGTTACGCTCGACAAGTTAGGTTGCCTTAGGCTAGGATATATAGCGTTAAAGACGTATATAATGTTCCCACCGAGAAATAGGGGCCGACACGCCAGGAATGTTGTAAAATATTACATCCGAGATGTTAGGTTCCCTTAGGTTAGGATATATAACGTTATAGACGTATATAATGTTCCGACCGAGAAGTAGGTGCCGAAGTGACGGGAATGTTGTAAAATATTACATTCGACATGTTAGTTTGCCTTAGGCTAGGATATATAGCGTTATAGACTTATATAATGTTCCCACCGAGAAGTAGTGGCCGACGTGTCAGGAATGTAGCAAAATATTACATCCGAGATGTTAGGTTGCCTTAGGTTAGGATATATAACTTTATAGACGTATATAATGTTCCCATCGAGAAGTAGGGGCCCGAAGTGGCGGGAATGTTGTAAAATATTACATTCGATATGTTAGTTTGCCTTAGGCTAGGATATATAGCGTTATAGACGTATATAATGTTCCCACCCAGAAGTAGGGGCCGACGTGCCACGAATTTAGTAAAATATTACATCCGAGATGGTAGGTTGCCTTAGGTTAGGATATATAACGTTATAGACGTATATAATGTTCCACCCGAGAAGTAGGGGCCGATGCGTCAGGAATGCTGTAAAATATTACATTCGACATGTTAGGATTGCCTTAGGCTAGGATATATAACGTTATAGACGTATATGATATTCCCACCGAGAACTACGGGCCTACACGCCAGGAATGTTATCAAATATTACTTCCGAGATGTTAGGTTCCCTTAGGTTAGGATATATAACGTTATAGACGTATATAACGTTCCCACCGAGAAGTAGGGGCCGACGAGCCAGGAATGTTGTAAAATATTACGCTCGACATGTTAGGTTGCCTTAGGCTAGGATATATATCGTTAAAGACGTATATAATGTTCCCACCGAGAAATAGGGGCCGACACGCCAGGAATGTTGTAAAATATTACATCCGAGATGTTAGGTTCCCTTAGGTTAGGATATATAACGTTATAGACGTTTATAATGTTCCGACCGAGAAGTAGGTGCCGAAGTGACGGGAATGTTGTAAAATATTACATTCGACATGTTAGTTTGCCTTAGGCTAGGATATATAGCGTTATAGACTTATATAATGTTCCCACCGAGAAGTAGTGGCCGACGTGTCAGGAATGTAGCAAAATATTACATCCGAGATGTTAGGTTGCCTTAGGTTAGGATATATAACTTTATAGACGTATATAATGTTCCCATCGAGAAGTAGGGGCCCGAAGTGGCGGGAATGTTGTAAAATATTACATTCGATATGTTAGTTTGCCTTAGGCTAGGATATATAGCGTTATAGACGTATATAATGTTCCCACCCAGAAGTAGGGGCCGACGTGCCACGAATTTAGTAAAATATTACATCCGAGATGGTAGGTTGCCTTAGGTTAGGATATATAACGTTATAGACGTATATAATGTTCCACCCGAGAAGTAGGGGCCGATGCGTCAGGAATGCTGTAAAATATTACATTCGACATGTTAGGATTGCCTTAGGCTAGGATATATAACGTTATAGACGTATATGATATTCCCACCGAGAACTACGGGCCTACACGCCAGGAATGTTATCAAATATTACTTCCGAGATGTTAGGTTCCCTTAGGTTAGGATATATAACGTTATAGACGTATATAACGTTCCCACCGAGAAGTAGGGGCCGACGAGCCAGGAATGTTGTAAAATATTACGCTCGACATGTTAGGTTGCCTTAGGCTATGATATATAGCGATATAGACGTATATAATGTTCCCACCGAGAAGTGGGGGCCGGCGTGCCAGGAATGTAGTAAAATATTACATCCGAGATGTTAGGTTGCCTTAGGCTAGGATATATAACGTTATAGACGTATATAATGTTCCCACCGAGAAGTATGTGCCGAAGTGACGGGAATGTTGTAAAATATTACATTCGACATGTTAGTTTGCCTTAGGCTAGGATATATAGCGTTATAGACTTATATAATGTTCCCACCGAGAAGTAGTGGCCGACGTGCCAGGAATGTAGTAAAATATAACATCCGAGATGTTAGGTTGCCTTAGGTTAGGATATATAACTTTATAGACGTATATAATGTTCCCATCGAGAAGTAGGGGCCCGAAGTGACGGGAATGTTGTAAAATATTACATCCGAGATGTTAGTTTGCCTTAGGCTAGGATATATAACGTTATAGACGTATATAATGTTCCCACCCAGAAGTAGGGGCCGACGTGCCACGAATTTAGTAAAATATTACATCCGAGATGTTAGGTTGCCTTAGGTTAGGATATATAACGTTATAGACGTATATAATGTTCAACCCGAGAAGTAGGGGCCGATGCGCCAGGAATGTTGTAAAATATTACATCCGAGATGTTACGATTGCCTTAGGCTAGGATATATAACGTTATAGACGTATATAATGTTCCCACCGAGAAGTAGGGGCCGGCGCACCAGGAATGTTGTAAAATGTTACGCTCGACAAGTTAGGTTGCCTTAGGCTAGGATATATAGCGTTAAAGACGTATATAATGTTCCCACCGAGAAATAGGGGCCGACACGCCAGGAATGTTGTAAAATATTACATCCGAGATGTTAGGTTCCCTTAGGTTAGGATATATAACGTTATAGACGTATATAATGTTCCGACCGAGAAGTAGGTGCCGAAGTGACGGGAATGTTGTAAAATATTACATTCGACATGTTAGTTTGCCTTAGGCTAGGATATATAGCGTTATAGACTTATATAATGTTCCCACCGAGAAGTAGTGGCCGACGTGCCAGAAATGTAGTAAAATATTACATCCGAGATGTTAGGTTGCCTTAGGTTAGGATGTATAACGTTATAGACGTATATAATGTTCCCACCGAGAAATAGGTGACGGCGCTCCAGGAATGTTGTAAAATATTACATCCGAGATGTTAGGTTGCCTTAGGCTAGGATATATAACGTTATAGACGTATATAATGTTCCCACCGAGAAGTAGGGGCCGAAGTGACGGGAATGTTGTAAAATATTACATCCGAGATGTTAGGTTGCCTTAGGTTAGGATATATAACGTTATAGACGTATATAATGTTCCCGCCGAGAAATAGGGGCCGACACGCCAGGAATGTTGTAAAATATTACATCCGAGGTGTTAGGTTCCCTTAGGTTAGGATATATAACGTTATAGACGTATATAATGTTCCCACCGAGAAGTAGGTGCCGACGCGCCAGGAATGTTGTAAAATATTACATCCGAGATGTTACGATTGCCTTAGGCTAGGATATATAACGTTATAGACGTATATAATGTTCCCACCGAGAAGTAGGGGCCGGCGCACCAGGAATGTTGTAAAATGTTACGCTCGACAAGTTAGGTTGCCTTAGGCTAGGATATATAGCGTTAAAGACGTATATAATGTTCCCACCGAGAAATAGGGGCCGACACGCCAGGAATGTTGTAAAATATTACATCCGAGATGTTAGGTTCCCTTAGGTTAGGATATATAACGTTATAGACGTATATAATGTTCCGACCGAGAAGTAGGTGCCGAAGTGACGGGAATGTTGTAAAATATTACATTCGACATGTTAGTTTGCCTTAGGCTAGGATATATAGCGTTATAGACTTATATAATGTTCCCACCGAGAAGTAGTGGCCGACGTGTCAGGAATGTAGCAAAATATTACATCCGAGATGTTAGGTTGCCTTAGGTTAGGATATATAACTTTATAGACGTATATAATGTTCCCATCGAGAAGTAGGGGCCCGAAGTGGCGGGAATGTTGTAAAATATTACATTCGATATGTTAGTTTGCCTTAGGCTAGGATATATAGCGTTATAGACGTATATAATGTTCCCACCCAGAAGTAGGGGCCGACGTGCCACGAATTTAGTAAAATATTACATCCGAGATGGTAGGTTGCCTTAGGTTAGGATATATAACGTTATAGACGTATATAATGTTCCACGCGAGAAGTAGGTGCCGATGCGTCAGGAATGCTGTAAAATATTACATTCGACATGTTAGGATTGCCTTAGGCTAGGATATATAACGTTATAGACGTATATGATATTCCCACCGAGAACTACGGGCCTACACGCCAGGAATGTTATCAAATATTACTTCCGAGATGTTAGGTTCCCTTAGGTTAGGATATATAACGTTATAGACGTATATAACGTTCCCACCGAGAAGTAGGGGCCGACGAGCCAGGGATGTTGTAAAATATTACGCTCGACATGTTAGGTTGCCTTAGGCTAGGATATATATCGTTAAAGACGTATATAATGTTCCCACCGAGAAATAGGGGCCGACACGCCAGGAATGTTGTAAAATATTACATCCGAGATGTTAGGTTCCCTTAGGTTAGGATATATAACGTTATAGACGTTTATAATGTTCCGACCGAGAAGTAGGTGCCGAAGTGACGGGAATGTTGTAAAATATTACATTCGACATGTTAGTTTGCCTTAGGCTAGGATATATAGCGTTATAGACTTATATAATGTTCCCACCGAGAAGTAGTGGCCGACGTGTCAGGAATGTAGCAAAATATTACATCCGAGATGTTAGGTTGCCTTAGGTTAGGATATATAACTTTATAGACGTATATAATGTTCCCATCGAGAAGTAGGGGCCCGAAGTGGCGGGAATGTTGTAAAATATTACATTCGATATGTTAGTTTGCCTTAGGCTAGGATATATAGCGTTATAGACGTATATAATGTTCCCACCCAGAAGTAGGGGCCGACGTGCCACGAATTTAGTAAAATATTACATCCGAGATGGTAGGTTGCCTTAGGTTAGGATATATAACGTTATAGACGTATATAATGTTCCACCCGAGAAGTAGGGGCCGATGCGTCAGGAATGCTGTAAAATATTACATTCGACATGTTAGGATTGCCTTAGGCTAGGATATATAACGTTATAGACGTATATGATATTCCCACCGAGAACTACGGGCCTACACGCCAGGAATGTTATCAAATATTACTTCCGAGATGTTAGGTTCCCTTAGGTTAGGATATATAACGTTATAGACGTATATAACGTTCCCACCGAGAAGTAGGGGCCGACGAGCCAGGAATGTTGTAAAATATTACGCTCGACATGTTAGGTTGCCTTAGGCTATGATATATAGCGATATAGACGTATATAATGTTCCCACCGAGAAGTGGGGGCCGGCGAGCCAGGAATGTAGTAAAATATTACATCCGAGATGTTAGGTTGCCTTAGGCTAGGATATATAACGTTATAGACGTATATAATGTTCCCACCGAGAAGTATGTGCCGAAGTGACGGGAATGTTGTAAAATATTACATTCGACATGTTAGTTTGCCTTAGGCTAGGATATATAGCGTTATAGACTTATATAATGTTCCCACCGAGAAGTAGTGGCCGACGTGCCAGGAATGTAGTAAAATATAACATCCGAGATGTTAGGTTGCCTTAGGTTAGGATATATAACTTTATAGACGTATATAATGTTCCCATCGAGAAGTAGGGGCCCGAAGTGACGGGAATGTTGTAAAATATTACATTCGAGATGTTAGTTTGCCTTAGGCTAGGATATATAACGTTATAGACGTATATAATGTTCCCACCGAGAAGTAGGGGCCCGCGCGCCGGGAATGTATTAAAATATAACATCCGAGATGTTAGGTTGCCTTAGGCTAGGATATATAACGTTATAGACGTATATAATGTTCCGACCGAGAAGTAGGTGCCGAAGTGACGTGAATGTTGTAAAATATTACATTCGACGTGTTAGTTTGCCTTAGGCTAGGATATATAGCGTTATAGACTTATATAATGTTCCCACCGAGAAGTAGTGGCCGACGTGCCAGAAATGTAGTAAAATATTACATCCGAGATGTTAGGTTGCCTTAGGTTAGGATGTATAACGTTATAGACGTATATAATGTTCCCACCGAGAAATAGGTGACGGCGCTCCAGGAATGTTGTAAAATATTACATCCGAGATGTTAGGTTGCCTTAGGCTAGGATATATAACGTTATAGACGTATATAATGTTCCCACCGAGAAGTAGGGGCCGAAGTGACGGGAATGTTGTAAAATATTACATCCGAGATGTTAGGTTGCCTTAGGTTAGGATATATAACGTTATAGACGTATATAATGTTCCCGCCGAGAAATAGGGGCCGACACGCCAGGAATGTTGTAAAATATTACATCCGAGGTGTTAGGTTCCCTTAGGTTAGGATATATAACGTTATAGACGTATATAATGTTCCCACCGAGAAGTAGGTGCCGACGCGCCAGGAATGTTGTAAAATATTACATCCGAGATGTTAGGTTCCCTTGGGTTAGGATATATAACGTTATAGACGTATATAATGTTCCGACCGAGAAGTAGGTGCCGAAGTGACGGGAATGTTGTAAAATATTACATTCGACATGTTAGTTTGCCTTAGGCTAGGATATATAGCGTTATAGACTTATATAATGTTCCCACCGAGAAGTAGTGGCCGACGTGTCAGGAATGTAGCAAAATATTACATCCGAGATGTTAGGTTGCCTTAGGCTAGGATATATAGCGTTATAGACGTATATAATGTTCCCACCCAGAAGTAGGGGCCGACGTGCCACGAATTTAGTAAAATATTACATCCGAGATGGTAGGTTGCCTTAGGTTAGGATATATAACGTTATAGACGTATATAATGTTCCACCCGAGAAGTAGGGGCCGATGCGCCAGGAATGCTGTAAAATATTACATTCGACATGTTAGGATTGCCTTAGGCTAGAATATATAACGTTATAGACGTATATGATATTCCCACCGAGAACTACGGGCCTACACGCCAGGAATGTTATCAAATATTACTTCCGAGATGTTAGGTTCCCTTAGGTTAGGATATATAACGTTATAGACGTATATAACGTTCCCACCGAGAAATAGGGGCCGACGCCCCAGGAATGTTGTAAAATATTACGCTCGCCAAGTTAGGTTGCATTAGGCTAGGATATATAGCGTTAAAGACGTATATAATGTTCCCACCGGGAAATAGGGGCCGACACGCCAGGAATGTTGTAAAATATTACATCCGAGATGTTAGGTTCCCTTAGGTTAGGATATATAACGTTATAGACGTATATAATGTTCCCACCGAGAAGTAGGTGCCGACGCGCCAGGAATGTTGTAAAATATTACATCCGAGATGATAGGATTACCTTAGGCTAGGATATATAACGTTATAGACGTATATAATGTTCCCACCGAGAAGTAGGGGCCGGCGCGCCGGGAATGTAGTAACATATAACATCCGAGATGTTAGGTTGCCTTAGGCTAGGATATATAACGTTATAGACGTATAT
Organism: Xylocopa violacea; assembly: GCA_963969225.1. Taxonomy (NCBI): domain Eukaryota; kingdom Metazoa; phylum Arthropoda; class Insecta; order Hymenoptera; family Apidae; genus Xylocopa; species Xylocopa violacea. The sequence goes on from CAXAJV010000653.1 coordinate 19,147,686, forward strand.
AAAGTTCCCACCGAGAAGTAGGTGCCGAAGTGACGGGAATGTTGTAAAATATTACATTCGACATGTTAGGATTGCCTTAGGCTAGGATATATAACGTTATAGACGTATATGGTATTCCCACCGAGAACTACGTGCCTACACGCCAGGAATGTTATCAAATATTACTTCCGAGATGTTAGGTTCCCTTAGGTTAGGATATATAACGTTATAGACGTATATAATGTTCCCACCGAGAAGTAGGGGCCGGCGTGCCAAGAATGTAGTAAAATATTACATCCGAGATGTTAGGTTGCCTTAGGCTAGGATATGTAAAGTTATAGACGTATATAATGTTCCCACCGAGAAATCGGTGCCGGCGCGCCAGGAATGTTGTAAAATATTACATCCGAGATGTTAGGATTGCCTTATGCTAGGATATATAACGTTATAGAGGTATATAATGTTCCCACCGAGAAGTAGGGGCCGACGCCCCAGGAATGTTGTAAAATATTACGCTCGACAAGTTAGGTTGCCTTCGGTTAGGATATATAACGTTATAGACGCATATAATGTTCCCATCGAGATGTAGGGGCCGAAGTGACGGGAATGTTGTAAAATATTACATTCGATATGTTAGTTTGCCTTAAGCTAGGATATATAGCGTTATAGACGTATATAATGTTCCCACCGAGAAGTAGGTGCCGACGCGCCAGGAATGTTGTAAAATATTACATCCGAGATGTTAGGATTGCCTTAGGCTAGGATATATAGCGTTAAAGACGTATATAATGTTCCCACCGAGAAATAGGGGCCGACGCCCCAGGAATGTTGTAAAATATTACGCTCGCCAAGTTAGGTTGCATTAGGCTAGGATATATAGCGTTAAAGACGTATATAATGTTCCCACCGGGAAATAGGGGCCGACACGCCAGGAAAGTTGTAAGATATTACATCCGAGATGTTAGGTTCCCTTAGGTTTGGATATATAACGTTATAGACGTATATAATGTTCCCACCGAGAAGTAGGTGCCGACGCGCCAGGAATGTTGTCAAATATTACATCCGAGATGTTAGGATTACCTTAGGCTAGGATATATAACGTTGTAGACGTATATAATGTTCCCATCGAGAAGTAGGGGCCGAAGTGACGGGAATGTAGTAAAATATAACATCCTAGATGTTAGGTTGCCTTAGGCTAGGATATATAACGTTATAGACGTATATAATGTTCCCACCGAGAAGTAGTGGCCGAAGTGACGGGAATGTTGTAAAATATTACATCCGAGATGTTAGGTTGCCTTCGGTTAGGATATATAACGTTATAGACGCATATAATGTTCCCATCGAGATGTAGGGGCCGAAGTGACGGGAATGTTGTAAAATATTACATTCGATATGTTAGTTTGCCTTAAGCTAGGATATATAGCGTTATAGACGTATATAATGTTCCCAACGAGATGTAGGGGCCGACGTGCCAGGAATGTTGTAAAATATTACGCTCGACAAGTTAGGTTGCCTTAGGCTAGGATATATAGCGTTAAAGACGTATATAATGTTCCCACCGAGAAATAGGGGCCGACACGCCAGGAATGTTGTAAAATATTACATCCGAGATGTTAGGTTCCCTTAGGTTAGGATATATAACGTTATAGACGTATATAATGTTCCCACCGAGAAGTAGGTGCCGACGCGCCAGGAATGTTGTAAAATATTACATCCGAGATGTTAGGATTACCTTAGGCTAGGATATATAACGTTATAGACGTATATAATGTTCCCACCGAGAAGTAGGGGCCGGCGCGCCGGGAATGTAGTAAAATATAACATCCGAGATGTTAGGTTGCCTTAGGCTAGGATATATAACGTTATAGACGTATATAATGTTCCCACCGAGAAGTAGGTGCCGAAGTGACGGCAATGTTGTAAAATATTACATTCGGCATGTTAGGATTGCCTTAGGCTAGGATATATAACGTTATAGACGTATATGGTATTCCCACCGAGAACTACGTGCCTACACGCCAGGAATGTTATCAAATATTACTTCCGAGATGTTAGGTTCCCTTAGGTTATGATATATAACGTTATAGACGTATATAATGTTCCCACCGAGAAGTAGGGGCCGGCGCGCCAGGAATGTAGTAAAATATTACATCCGAGATGTTAGGTTCCCTTAGGTTAGGATATATAACGTTATAGACGTATATAATGTTCCCACCGAGAAGTAGGGGCCAACGAGCCGGGAATGTGGTAAAATATTACATCCGACATGTTAAGTTGCCTTAGGCTAGGATATATAACGTTATAGACGTATATACTGTTCCCACCGAGAAGTAGTTGCCGACGCGCCAGGAATATTGTAAAATATTATATTCGACATGTTAGGTTGTCTCGGGCTAGGACATATAGCGTTATAGACAAATATAATGTTCCCACCGAGAAATAGGGACCGACACGCCAGGAATGTTGTATAACATTACATTCGAGGTGTTAGTTTGCCTTAGGCTAGGATATTTAGCGTTATAGACGTATATAATGTTCCCAACGAGATGTAGGGGCCGACGTGCCAGGAATGTTGTAAAATATTACGCTCGACAAGTTAGGTTGCCTTAGGCTAGAATATATAGCGTTAAAGACGTATATAATGTTACCACCGAGAAATAGGGGCCGACACGCCAGGAATGTTGTAAGATATTACATCCGAGATGTTAGGTTCCCTTAGGTTAGGATATATAACGGTATAGACGTATATAATGTTCCCACCGAGAAGTAGGTGCCGACGCGCCAGGAATGTTGTAAAATATTACATCCGAGATGTTAGGATTGCCTTAGGCTAGGATATATAACGTTATAGACGTATATAATGTTCCCACCGAGAAGTAGGGGCCGAAGTGACGGGAATGTTGTAAAATATTACACCCGAGATGTTAGGTTGCCTTAGGTTAGGATATATAACGTTATAGACGTATATAATGTTCCCGCCGAGAAATAGGGGCCGACACGCCAGGAATGTTGTAAAACATTACAGCCGAGGTGTTAGGTTCCCTTAGGTTATGATATAAAACGTTATAGACGTATATAATGTTCCCACCGAGAAGTAGGGGCCGAAGTGACGGGAATGTTGTAAAATATTACATCCGAGATGTTAGGTTCCCTTAGGTTTGGATATATAACGTTATAGACGTATATAATGTTCCCACCGAGAAGTAGGGGCCAACGAGCCAGAAATGTGGTAAAATATTACATCCGACATGTTAAGTTGCCTTAGGCTAGGATATATTGCGTTATAGACTTACATAATGTTCCCACCGAGAAGTAGTGGCCGACGTGCCAGAAATGTAGTAAAATATTACATCCGAGATGTTAGGTTGCCTTAGGTTAGGATATATAACGTTATAGACGTATATAATGTTCCCACCGAGAAATAGGTGACGGCGCTCCAGGAATGTTGTAAAATATTACATCCGAGATGTTAGGATTGCCTTAGGCTAGGATATATAACGTTATATACGTATATAATGTTCCCACCGAGAAGTAGGGGCCGAAGTGACGGGAATGTTGTAAAATATTACATCCGAGATGTTAGGTTGCCTTAGGTTGGGATATATAACGTTATAGACGTATATAATGTTCCCACCGAGAAATAGGGGCCGACGCCCCAGGAATGTTGTAAAATATTACGCTCGCCAAGTTAGGTTGCCTTAGGCTAGGATATATAGCGTTAAAGACGTATATAATGTTCCCACCGGGAAATAGGGGCCGACACGCCAGGAAAGTTGTAAAATATTACATCCGAGATGTTAGGTTCCCTTAGGTTTGGATATATAACGTTATAGACGTATATAATGTTCCCACCGAGAAATAGGGGCCGACACGCCAGGAATGTTGTAAAATATTACATCCGAGATGTTAGGTTCCCTTAGGTTAGGATATATAACGTTATAGACGTATATAATGTTCCCACCGAGAAGTAGGTGCCGACGCGCCAGGAATGTTGTAAAATATTACATCCGAGATGTTAGGATTACCTTAGGCTAGGATATATAACGTTATAGACGTATATAATGTTCCCACCGAGAAGTAGGTGCCGAAGTGACGGGAATGTAGTAAAATATAACATCCGAGATGTTAGGTTGCCTTAGGCTAGGATATATAACGTTATAGACGTATATTACGTTCCTACCGAGAAGTAGGGGCCGACGAGCCAGGAATGTTGTAAAATATTACGCTCGACGTGTTAGGTTGCCTTAGGCTATGATATATAGCGATATAGACGTATATAATGTTCCCACCGAGAAGTAGGGGCCGGCGCGCCGGGAATGTAGTAAAATATTACTTCCGAGCTGTTAGGTTGCCTTAGGTTAGGATATATAACGTTATAGACGTATATAATGTTCCCATCGAGAAGTAGGGGCCGAAGTGACGGGAATGTTGTAAAATATTACAATCGACATGTTAGTTTGCCTTAGGCTAGGATATATAGCGTTATAGACTTATATAATGTTCCCACCCAGAAGTAGGGGCCGACGTGCCACGAATGTAGTAAAATATTACATCCGAGATGTTAGGTTGCCTTAGGTTAGGATATATAACGTTATAGACGTATATAATGTTCCCATCGAGAAGTAGGGGCCGAAGTGACGGGAATGTAGTAAAATATAACATCCTAGATGTTAGGTTGCCTTAGGCTAGGATATATAACGTTATAGACGTATATAATGTTCCCACCGAGAAGTAGGTGCCGAAGTGACGGGAATGTTGTAAAATATTACATCCGAGATGTTAGGTTGCCTTCGGTTAGGATATATAACGTTATAGACGCATATAATGTTCCCATCGAGATGTAGGGGCCGAAGTGACGGGAATGTTGTAAAATATTACATTCGATATGTTAGTTTGCCTTAAGCTAGGATATATAGCGTTATAGACGTATATAATGTTCCCAACGAGATGTAGGGGCCGACGTGCCAGGAATGTTGTAAAATATTACGCTCGACAAGTTAGGTTGCCTTAGGCTAGGATATATAGCGTTAAAGACGTATATAATGTTCCCACCGAGAAATAGGGGCCGACACGCCAGGAATGTTGTAAAATATTACATCCGAGATGTTAGGTTCCCTTAGGTTAGGATATATAACGTTATAGACGTATATAATGTTCCCACCGAGAAGTAGGTGCCGACGCGCCAGGAATGTTGTAAAATATTACATCCGAGATGTTAGGATTGCCTTATGCTAGGATATATAACGTTATAGAGGTATATAATGTTCCCACCGAGAAGTAGGGGCCGACGCCCCAGGAATGTTGTAAAATATTACGCTCGACAAGTTAGGTTGCCTTAGGTTAGGATATATAACGTTATAGACGTATATAATGTTCCCACCGAGAAATAGGGGCCCACGCCCCAGGAATGTTGTAAAATATTACGCTCGACAAGTTAGGTTGCCTTAGGCTAGGATATATAGCGTTAAAGACGTATATAATGTTCCCACCGAGAAATAGGGGCCGACACGCCAGGAGTGTTGTAAAACATTACATCCGAGATGTTAGGTTCCCTTAGGTTAGGATATATAACGTTATAGACGTATATAATGTTCCCACCGAGAAGTAGGGGCCAACGAGCCGGGAATGTGGTAAAATATTACATCCGACATGTTAAGTTGCCTTAGGCTAGGATATATAACGTTATAGACGTATATACTGTTCCCACCGAGAAGTAGTTGCCGACGCGCCAGGAATATTGTAAAATATTATATTCGACATGTTAGGTTGTCTTGGGCTAGGACATATAGCGTTATAGACAAATATAATGTTCCCACCGAGAAATAGGGACCGACACGCCAGGAATGTTGTATAACATTACATTCGAGGTGTTAGTTTGCCTTAGGCTAGGATATTTAGCGTTATAGACGTATATAATGTTCCCACCGAGAAATAGGGGCCGACGCCCCAGGAATGTTGTAAAATATTACGCTCGCCAAGTTAGGTTGCCTTAGGCTAGGATATATAGCGTTAAAGACGTATATAATGTTCCCACCGGGAAATAGGGGCCGACACGCCAGGAAAGTTGTAAAATATTACATCTGAGATGTTAGGTTCCCTTAGGTTTGGATATATAACGTTATAGACGTATATAATGTTCCCACCGAGAAGTAGGGGCCGACGCGCCAGGAATGCTGTAAAATATTACATCCGAGATGTTAGGATTGCCTTAGGCTAGGATATATAACGTTATAGACGTATATAATGTTCCCACCGAGAAGTAGGGGCCGGCGCGCCGGGAATGTAGTAAAATATAACATCCGAGATGTTAGGTTGCCTTAGGCTAGGATATATAACGTTATAGACGTATATAATGTTCCCACCGAGAAGTAGGTGCCGAAGTGACGGGAATGTTGTAAAATATTACGCTCGGCATTTTTGGTTGCCTTAAGATAGGATATATGGCGTTATAGACGTATATAATGTTCCCACCGAGAAGTAGGGGCCAGCGCGCCAGGAATGTGGTAAAATATTACATCTGGTATGTTAGGTTGCCTTAGGCTAGGATATATAACTTTATAGACGTATATCATGTTCCCACCGAGAAGTAGGGGCCGGCGCGCCAGGAATGTTATCAAATATTACTTCCGAGATGTTAGGTTCCCTTAGGTTAGGATATATAACGTTATAGACGTATATTACGTTCCTACCGAGAAGTAGGGGCCGACGAGCCAGGAATGTTGTAAAATATTACGCTCGACGTGTTAGGTTGCCTTAGGCTATGATATATAGCGATATAGACGTATATAATGTTCCCACCGAGAAGTGGGGGCCGGCGAGCCAGGAATGTAGTAAAATATTACATCCGAGATGTTAGGTTGCCTTAGGCTAGGATATATAACGTTATAGACGTATATAATGTTCCCACCGAGAAGTAGGGGCCGAAGTGACGGGAATGTTGTAAAATATTACATCCGAGATGTTAGGTTGCCTTAGGTTAGGATATATAACGTTATAGACGTATATAATGTTCCCGCCGAGAAATGGGCCCCGACACGCCAGGAATGTTGTAAAACATTACGCTCGACAAGTTAGGTTGCCTTAGGCTAGGATATATAACGTTATAGACGTATATACTGTTCCCACCGAGAAGTAGTTGCCGACGCGCCAGGAATATTGTAAAATATTATATTCGATATGTTAGGTTGTCTCAGGCTAGGACATATAGCGTTATAGACATATATAATGTTCCCACCGAGAAATAGGGACCGACACGCCAGGAATGTTGTATAACATTACATTCGAGGTGTTAGTTTGCCTTAGGCTAGGACATTTAGCGTTATAGACGTATATAATGTTCCCAACGAGATGTAGGGGCCGACGTGCCAGGAATGTTGTAAAATATTACGCTCGACAAGTTAGGTTGCCTTAGGCTAGAATATATAGCGTTAAAGACGTATATAATGTTCCCACCGAGAAATAGGGGCCTACACGCCAGGAATGTTGTAAAATATTACATCCGAGATGTTAGGTTCCCTTAGGTTAGGATATATAACGTTATAGACGTATATAATGTTCCCACCGAGAAGTAGGTGCCGACGCGCCAGGAATGTTGTAAAATATTACATCCGAGATGTTAGGATTGCCTTAGGCTAGGATATATAACGTTATAGACGTATATAATGTTCCCACCGAGAAGTAGGGGCCGGCGCGCCGGGAATGTAGTAAAATATAACATCCGAGATGTTAGGTTGCCTTAGGCTAGGATATATAACGTTATAGACGTATATAATGTTCCCACCGAGAAGTAGGTGCCGAAGTGACGGGAATGTTGTAAAATATTACGCTCGGCATTTTTGGTTGCCTTAAGTTAGGATATATGGCGTTATAGACGTATATAATGTTCCCACCGAGAAGTAGGGGCCAGCGCGCCAGGAATGTGGTAAAATATTACATCTGGTATGTTAGGTTGCCTTAGGCTAGGATATATAACTTTATAGACGTATATCATGTTCCCACCGAGAAGTAGGGGCCGGCGCGCCAGGAATGTTATCAAATATTACTTCCGAGATGTTAGGTTCCCTTAGGTTAGGATATATAACGTTATAGACGTATATTACGTTCCTACCGAGAAGTAGGGGCCGACGAGCCAGGAATGTTGTAAAATATTACGCTCGACGTGTTAGGTTGCCTTAGGCTATGATATATAGCGATATAGACGTATATAATGTTCCCACCGAGAAGTGGGGGCCGGCGAGCCAGGAATGTAGTAAAATATTACATCCGAGATGTTAGGTTGCCTTAGGCTAGGATATATAACGTTATAGACGTATATAATGTTCCCACCGAGAAGTAGGGGCCGAAGTGACGGGAATGTTGTAAAATATTACATCCGAGATGTTAGGTTGCCTTAGGTTAGGATATATAACGTTATAGACGTATATAATGTTCCCGCCGAGAAATGGGCCCCGACACGCCAGGAATGTTGTAAAACATTACGCTCGACAAGTTAGGTTGCCTTAGGCTAGGATATATAACGTTATAGACGTATATACTGTTCCCACCGAGAAGTAGTTGCCGACGCGCCAGGAATATTGTAAAATATTATATTCGATATGTTAGGTTGTCTCAGGCTAGGACATATAGCGTTATAGACATATATAATGTTCCCACCGAGAAATAGGGACCGACACGCCAGGAATGTTGTATAACATTACATTCGAGGTGTTAGTTTGCCTTAGGCTAGGATATTTAGCGTTATAGACGTATATAATGTTCCCAACGAGATGTAGGGGCCGACGTGCCAGGAATGTTGTAAAATATTACGCTCGACAAGTTAGGTTGCCTTAGGCTAGAATATATAGCGTTAAAGACGTATATAATGTTCCCACCGAGAAATAGGGGCCTACACGCCAGGAATGTTGTAAAATATTACATCCGAGATGTTAGGTTCCCTTAGGTTAGGATATATAACGTTATAGACGTATATAATGTTCCCACCGAGAAGTAGGTGCCGACGCGCCAGGAATGTTGTAAAATATTACATCCGAGATGTTAGGATTGCCTTAGGCTAGGACATATAACGTTATAGACGCATATAATGTTCCCACCGAGAAGTAGGGGCCGAAGTGACGGGAATGTTGTAAAATATTACACCCGAGATGTTAGGTTGCCTTAGGTTAGGATATATAACGTTATAGACGTATATAATGTTCCCGCCGAGAAATAGGGGCCGACACGCCAGGAATGTTGTAAAACATTACATCCGAGGTGTTAGGTTCCCTTAGGTTAGGATATAAAACGTTATAGACGTATATAATGTTCCCACCGAGAAGTAGGGGCCGAAGTGACGGGAATGTTGTAAAATATTACATCCGAGATGTTAGGTTCCCTTAGGTTTGTATATATAACGTTATAGACGTATATAATGTTCCCACCGAGAAGTAGGGGCCAACGAGCCAGAAATGTGGTAAAATATTACATCCGAGATGTTAGGATTGCCTTAGGCTAGGATATATAACGTTATATACGTATATAATGTTCCCACCGAGAAGTAGGGGCCGAAGTGGCGGGAATGTTGTAAAATATTACATCCGAGATGTTAGGTTGCCTTAGGTTAGGATATATAACGTTATAGACGTATATAATGTTCCCACCGAGAAGTAGATGCCGTAGTGACGGGAATGTAGTAAAATATAACATCCTAGATGTTAGGTTGCCTTAGGCTAGGATATATAGCGTTATAGACGTATATAATGTTCCCACCCAGAAGTAGGGGCCGACGTGCCACGAATGTAGTAAAATATTACATCCGAGATGTTAGGTTGCCTTAGGTTAGGATATATAACGTTATAGACGTATATAATGTTCCCATCGAGAAGTAGGGGCCGAAGTGACGGGAATGTAGTAAAATATAACATCCTAGATGTTAGGTTGCCTTAGGCTAGGATATATAACGTTATAGACGTATATAATGTTCCCACCGAGAAGTAGGCGCCGGTGCGCCACGAATGTAGTAAAATATTACATCCGAGATGTTAGGTTGCCTTAGGCTAGGAATAGTAACGTTATAGATGTATATAATGTTCCCACCGAGAAGTAGGGGCCGACGAGCCAGGAATGTAGTAAAATATTACATCCGAGATGTTAGGTTACCTTAGGTTAGGATATATAACGTTATTGACTTATATAATGTTCCCACGTAGAAATAGGGGCCTACTCGCCAGGAATGTTGTAAAATTATACATTCGACATGTTAGGATTGCCTTAGGCTAGGATATATATCGTTAAAGACGTATATAATGTTCCCACCGAGAAATAGGGGCCGACACGCCAGGAATGTTGTAAAACACTACATCGGATGTGTTAGGTTCCCTTAGGTTAGGATATATAACGTTATAGACGTATATAATGTTCCCACCGAGAAGTAGGGGCCGACGTGCCAGGAATGTAGTAAAATATAACATCCTACATGTTAGGTTGCCTTAGGCCAGGATATATAGCGTTATAGACGTATATAATGTTCCCACCCAGAAGTAGGGGCCGACGTGCCACGAATGTAGTAAAATATTACATCCGAGATGTTAGGTTGCCTTAGGTTAGGATATATAACGTTATAGACGTATATAATGTTCCACCCGAGAAGTAGGGGCCGCCGCGCCGGGAATGCTGTAAAATATTACATTCGACATGTTAGGATAGCCTTAGGCTAGGATATATAACGTTATAGACGTATATGAAATTCCCACCGAGAACTACGGGCCTACACGCCAGGAATGTTATCAAATATTACTTCCGAGATGTTAGGTTCCCTTAGGTTAGGATATATAACGTTATAGACGTATATAATGTTCCCACCGAGAAGTAGTGGCCGACGTGCCAGGAATGTAGTAAAATATTACATCCGAGATATTAGGTTGCCTTAGGTTAGGATATATAACGTTATAGACGTATATAATGTTCCCATCGAGAAGTAGGGGCCGAAGTGACGGGAATGTTGTAAAATATTACATTCGATATGTTAGTTTGCCTTAGGCTAGGATATATAACGTTATAGACATATATAATGTTCCCACCGAGAAGTAGGGGCCGGCGCGCCGGGAATGTAGTAAAATATAACATCCGAGATGTTAGGTTGCCTTCGGCTAGGATATATAACGTTATAGACGTATATAATGTTCCCACCGAGAAGTAGGTGCCGAAGTGACGAGAATGTAGTAAAATATAACATCCTAGATGGTAGGTTGCCTTAGGCTAGGATATATAACGTTATAGACGTGTATAATGTTCCACCCGAGAAGTAGGGGCCGAAGTGACGGGAATGTTGTAAAATATTACATCCGAGATGTTAGGTTGCCTTAGGTTAGGATATATAACGTTATAGACGTATATAATGTTCCCATCGAGAAGTAGGGGCCGAAGTGACGGGAATGTTGTAAAATATTACATTCGATATGTTAGTTTGCCTTAGGCTAGGATATTTAGCGTTATAGACGTATATAATGTTCCCACCCAGAAGTAGGGGCCGACGTGCCAGGAATGTAGTAAAATATTACATCCGAGATATTAGGTTGCCTTAGGTTAGGATATATAACGTTATAGACGTATATAATGTTCCCATCGAGAAGTAGGGGCCGAAGTGACGGGAATGTAGTAAAATATAACATCCTAGATGTTAGGTTGCCTTAGGCTAGGATATATAACGTTATAGACGTATATAATGTTCCCACCGAGAAGTAGTGGCCGAAGTGACGGGAATGTTGTAAAATATTACATCCGAGATGTTAGGTTGCCTTAGGTTAGGATATATAACGTTATAGACGTATATAATGTTCCCATCGAGAAGTAGGGGCCGAAGTGACGGGAATGTGGTAAAATATTACATTCGATATGTTAGTTTGCCTTAGGCTAGGATATTTAGCGTTATAGACGTATATAATGTTCCCAACGAGATGTAGGGGCCGACGTACCAGGAATGTTGTAAAATATTACGCTCGACAAGTTAGGTTGCCTTAGGCTAGGATATATAGCGTTAAAGACGTATATAATGTTCCCACCGAGAAATAGGGGCCGACACGCCAGGAATGTTGTAAAATATTACATCCGAAATGTTAGGTTCCCTTAGGTTAGGATATATAACGTTATAGACGTATATAATGTTCCCACCGAGAAGTAGGTGCCGACGCTCCAGGAATGTTGTCAAATATTACATCCGAGATGTTAGGATTACCTTAGGCTAGGATATATAACGTTATAGACGTATATAATGTTCCCACCGAGAAGTAGGCGCCGGTGCGCCACGAATGTAGTAAAATATTACATCCGAGATGTTAGGTTGCCTTAGGCTAGGAATAGTAACGTTATAGATGTATATAATGTTCCCACCGAGAAGTGGGGGCCGACGAGCCAGGAATGTAGTAAAATATTACATCCGAGATGTTAGGTTACCTTAGGTTAGGATATATAACGTTATTGACTTATATAATGTTCCCACGTAGAAATAGGGGCCTACTCGCCAGGAATGTTGTAAAATTATACATTCGACATGTTAGGATTGCCTTAGGCTAGGATATATATCGTTAAAGACGTATATATTGTTCCCACCGAGAAATAGGGGCCGACACGCCAGGAATGTTGTAAAATATTACATACGAAATGTTAGGTTCCCTTAGGATTGGATATATAACGTTATAGACGTATATAATGTTCCCACCGAGAAGTAGAGGCCCACGAGCCAGGAATGTGATAAAATATTACATTCGACATGTTAAGTTGTCTTAGGTTAGGATATATAACGTTATAGTCGTATATACAGTTCCCACCGAGAAGTAGTTGCCGACGCGCCAGGAATATTGTAAAATATTATATTCGACATGTTAGGCTGTCTCAGGCTAGGACATATAGCGTTATAGACATATACAATGTTCCCACCGCGAAATAGGGGCCGACACGCCAGGAATGTTGTAAAACATTACATCCGAGGTGTTAGGTTCCCTTGGGTTAGGATATATAACGTTATAGACGTATATAATGTTCCCACCGAGAAGTAGGGGCCGGTGCGACACGAATGTAGTAAAATATTACATCCGAGATGTTAGGTTGCCTTAGACTGGGATATATAACGTTATAGACGTATATAATGTTCCCACCGAGAAGTAGGGGTCGAAGTGACGGGAATGTTGTAAAATTATACATTCGACACGTTAGGATTGCCTTAGGCTATGATATATAGCGATATAGACGTATATAATGTTCCCACCGAGATGTGGGGGCCGGCGCGCCAGGAATGTAGTAAAATATAACATCCGAGGTGTTAGGATGCCTTATGCTAGAATAAGTAACGTTATAGACGTATATAATGTTCCCACCGAGAAGTAAATGCCGGCGCACCAGGAATGTTGTAAAATATTACATCCGAGATGTTAGGATTGCCTTAGGCTAGGATATATAACGTTATAGACGTATATAATGTTCCCACCGAGAAGTAGGGGACGAAGTGACGGGAATGTTGTAAAATATTACATCCGAGATGTTAGGTTGCCTTAGGTTAGGATATATAACGTTATAGACGTATATAATGTTCCCACCGAGAAGTAGTTGCCGACACACCAGGAATATTGTAAAATATTACATTCGACATGTTAGGTTGTCTCAGGATAGGGCATATAGCGTTAAAGACGTATATAATATTCCCACCGAGAAATAGGGGCCGACACGCCAGGAATGTAGTAAAATATTACGCTCGACATTTTTGGTTGCCTTACGTTAGGATATATGGCGTTATAGACGTATATAATGTTCCCACCGAGAAGTAGGGGCCAGCGCGCCAGGAATGTGGTAAAATATTACATCCGGTATGTTAGGTTGCCTTAGGTTAGGATATATAACTTTATAGACGTATATCTTGTTCCCACCGAGAAGTAGGTGCCGACGCGCCAGGAATGTTGTAAAATATTACATCCGAGATGTTAGGATTACCTTAGGCTAGGATATATAACGTTATAGACGTATATAATGTTCCCACCGAGGAGTAGGGTCCGGCGCGCCGGGAATGTAGTAAAATATAACATCCGAGATGTTAGGTTGCCTTAGGCTAGGATATATAACGTTATAGACGTATATAATGTTCCCACCGAGAAGTAGGTGCCGAAGTGACGGGAATGTTGTAAAATATTACATTCGACATGTTAGTTTGCCTTAGGCTAGGATATATGGCGTTATAGACGTATATAATGTTCCCACCGAGAAGTAGGGGCCAGCGCGCCAGGAATGTGGTAAAATATTACATCCGGTATTTTAGGTTGCCTTAGGCTAGGATATATAACTTTATAGACGTATATCATGTTCCCACCGAGAAGTAGGTGCCGACGCGCCATGAATGTTGTAAAATATTACGCTCGACAAGTTAGGTTGCCTTAGGATAGGATATATAGCGTTAAAGACGTATATAATGTTCCCACCGAGACATAGGGGCCGACACGCCAGGAATGTTGTAAAATATTACATACGAAATGTTAGGTTCCCTTAGGATTGGATATATAACGTTATAGACGTATATAATGTTCCCACCGAGAAGTAGGGGCCGGCGCGCCAGGAATGCAGTAAAATATAACATCCGAGATGTTGGGTTGCCTTAGGCTAGGATAAGTAACGTTATAGACGTATATAATGTTGCCACCGAGAAGTAGGGGCCGACGAGCCAGGAATGTAGTAAAATATTACATCCGAGATGTTAGGTTGCCTTAGGTTAGGATATATAACGTTATAGACTTATATACTGTTCCCACCGAGAAGTAGGTGCCGACGCGCCAGGAATGATGTAAAATATTACATCCGAAATGTTAGGATTACCTTAGGCTAGGATATATAACGTTATAGACGTATATAATGTTCCCACCGAGAAGTAGGGGCCGACGTGCCAGGAATGTAGTAAAATATTACATCCGAGATGTTAGGTTGCCTTAGGTTAGGATATATAACGTTATAGACGTATATAATGTTCCACCCGAGAAGTAGGGGCCGACGCGCCAGGAATGCTGTAAAATATTACATTCGACATGTTAGAATTGCCTTAGGCTAGGATATATAACGTTATAGACGTATATGATGTTCCCACCGAGAACTACGGGCCTACACGCCAGGAATGTTATCAAATATTACTTCCGAGATGTTAGGTTCCCTTAGGTTAGGATATATAACGTTATAGACGTATATAATGTTCCCACCGAGAAGTAGGGGCCGACGAGCCAGGAATGTTGTAAAATATTACGCTCGATATGTTAGGTTGCCTTAGGCTATGATATATAGCGATATAGACGTATATAATATTCCCACCGAGAAGTGGGAGCCGACGCGCCAGGAATGTAGTAAAATATTACATCCAAGATGTTAGGTTGCCTTAGGCTAGGATACGTAAAGTTATAGACGTGTATAATGTTCCCACCGAGAAATAGGTGCCGGCGCGCCAGGAATGTTGTAAAATATAACATCCGAGATGTTAGCATTGCCTTAGGCTAAGATATATAACGTTATAGACGTATATAATGTTCCCACCGAGAACTAGGGGCCGAAGTGACGGGAATGTTGTAAAATTATACATTCGACATGTTAGTATTGCCTTAGGCTTGGATATATATCGTTAAAGACGTATATAATGTTCCCACCGAGAAATAGGGGCCGACACGCCAGGAATGTAGTAAAATATTACATCCGAGATGTTAGGTTGCCTTAGACTAGAATATATAACGTTATAGGCGTATATAATGTTCCCACCGAGAAGTAGGGGCCGAAGTGACGGGAATGTTGTAAAATATTACATCCGATATGTTTGGTTGCCTTAGGTTAGGATATATAACGTTATTGACTTATATAATGTTCCCACCGAGAAATAGGGGCCGGCGCGCCAGGAATGCTGTAAAATATTACATTAGACATGTTAGGTTGCCTTAGGCTAGTATATATAGCGATATAGACGTATATAATGTTCCCACCGAGAAATAGGTGCGGGCGCGCCAGGAATGTTGTAAAATATTACATCCGAGGTGTTAGGATTGCCTTAGGCTAAGATATACAACGTTATAGACGTATATAATGTTCCCACCGAGAAGTAGGGGCCGAAGTGACGGGAATGTTGTAAAATATTACATCCGAGATGTCAGGTTGCCTTAGGTTAGGATATATAACGTTATTGACTTATATAATGTTCCCACCGCGAAATAGGGGCCGACGCCCCAGGAATGTTGTAAAATATTACGCTCGACAAGTTAGGTTGCCTTAGGCTAGGATATATAGCGTTAAAGACGTATATAATGTTCCCACCGAGAAATAGGGGCCGACACGCCAGGAATGTTGTAAATTATTACATCCGAGATGTTAGGTTCCCTTAGGTTAGAATATATAACGTTATAGACGTATATAATGTTCCCACCGAGAAGTAGGGGCCAATGAGCCAGGAATGTTGTAAAATATTACGCTCGACAAGTTAGGTTGCCTTAGGCTAGGATATATAGCGTTAAAGACGTATATAATGTTCCCACCGAGCAATAGGGGCCGACACGCCAGGAATGTTGTAAAACATTACATCCGAGGTGTTAGGTTGCCTTAGGCTAGGATATATAGCGTTATAGACGTATATAATGTTCCCACCGAGAAGTAGGGGCCGACGTGCCAGGAATGTAGTAAAATATTACATCCGAGATGTTAGGATTGCCTTAGGCTAAGATATATAGCGTTATAGACGTATATAATGTTCCCACCGAGAAGTAGGGGCCGAAGTGACGGGAATGTTGTAAAATATTACATTCGACATGTTAGTTTGCCTTAGGCTAGTATATATAGCGATATAGATGTGTATAATGTTCCCACCGAGAAATAGGTGCCGGCGCGCCAGGAATGTTGTAAAATATTGCATCCGAGGTGTTAGGATTGCCTGAGGCTAAGATATATAACGTTATAGACTTATATAATGTTCCCACCGAGAAGTAGGGGCCAACGTGCCAGGAATGTAGTAAAATATTACATCCGAGATGTTAGGTTGCCTTAGGTTAGGATATATAACGTTATAGACGGATATACTGTTCCCACCGAGAAGTGGTTGCCGACGCGCCAGGAATATTGTAAAATATTACATTCGACATGTTAGTTTGCCTTAGGCTAGGATATATAGCGTTATAGACGTATATAATGTTCCCTCCGAGAAGTAGGGGCCGACGTGCCAGGAATGTAGTAAAATATTACATCCGAGATGTTAGGTTGCCTTAGGTTAGGATATATAGCGTTATAGACATATATAATGTTCCCACCGAGAAGTAGGGGCCGACGTGCCAGGAATGTAATAAAATATTACATCCGAGATGTTAGGTTGCCTTAGGTTAGGATATATAACGTTATAGACGCTCATAATGTTCCCACCCAGAAGTAGGGGCCAACGATCCAGGAATGTGGTGAAACATTACATTCGACATGATAAGTTGCCTTAGGTTAGGATATATCACGTTATAGACGTATATACAGTTCCCACCGAGAAGTAGTTGCCGACGCGCCAGGAATATTGTAATATATTATATTCGACATGCTAGGTTGTCTCAGGCTAGGACATATGGCGTTATAGACATATATAATGTTCCCATTGAGAAATAGGGACCGACACGCCAGGAATGTTGTATAGCATTACATTCGAGGTGTTAGGTTTCCTTAGGTTAGGATATATAACGTTATAGACGTATATAATGTTCGCACCGAGAAGTAGGTGCCGACGCGCCAGGAATGTTGTAAAATATTACATCCGAGATGTTAGGTTCCCTTAGGTTAGGATATATAACGTTATAGACGTATATAATGTTCCCACCGAGAAGTAGGTGCCGACGCGCCAGGAATGTTGTCAAATATTGCATCCGAGATGTTAGGATTACCTTAGGCTAGGATATATAACGTTATAGACGTATATAATGTTCCCACCGAGGAGTAGGGTCCGGCGCGCCGGGAATGTTGTAAAATATAACATCCGAGATGTTAGGTTGCCTTAGGCTAGGATATATAACGTTATAGACGTATAGAATGTTCCCACCGAGAAGTAGGTGCCGAAGTGACGGGAATGTTGTAAAATATTACATTCGACATGTTAGTTTGCCTTAGGCTAGGATATATGGCGTTATAGACGTATATAATGTTCCCACCGAGAAGTAGGGGCCAGCGCGCCAGGAATGTTGTAAAATATTACGCTCGACATGTTAGGTTGCCTTAGGATAGGATATATAGCGTTAAAGACGTATATAATGTTCCCACCGAGACATAGGGGCCGACACGCCAGGAATGTTGTAAAATATTACATACGAAATGTTAGGTTCCCTTAGGATTGGATATATAACGTTATAGACGTATATAATGTTCCCACCGAGAAGTAGGGGCCCACGAGCCAGGAATGTGATAAAATATTACATTCGACATGTTAAGTTGTATTAGGTTAGGATATATAACGTTATAGTCGTATATACAGTTCCCACCGAGAAGTAGTTGCCGACGCGCCAGGAATATTGTAAAATATTATATTCGACATGTTAGGCTGTCTCAGGCTAGGACATATAGCGTTATAGACATATACAATGTTCCCACCGCGAAATAGGGGCCGACACGCCAGGAATGTTGTAAAACATTACATCCGAGGTGTTAGGTTCCCTTCGGTTAGGATATATAACGTTATAGACGTATATAATGTTCCCACCGAGAAGTAGGGGCCGGTGCGACACGAATGTAGTAAAATATTACATCCGAGATGTTAGGTTGCCTTAGACTGGGATATATAACGTTATAGACGTATATAATGTTCCCACCGAGAAGTAGGGGTCGAAGTGACGGGAATGTTGTAAAATTATACATTCGACACGTTAGGATTGCCTTAGGCTATGATATATAGCGATATAGACGTATATAATGTTCCCACCGAGATGTGGGGGCCGGCGCGCCAGGAATGTAGTAAAATATAACATCCGAGGTGTTAGGATGCCTTATGCTAGAATAAGTAACGTTATAGACGTATATAATGTTCCCACCGAGAAGTAAATGCCGGCGCACCAGGAATGTTGTAAAATATTACATCCGAGATGTTAGGATTGCCTTAGGCTAGGATATATAACGTTATAGACGTATATAATGTTCCCACCGAGAAGTAGGGGACGAAGTGACGGGAATGTTGTAAAATATTACATCCGAGATGTTAGGTTGCCTTAGGTTAGGATATATAACGTTATAGACGTATATAATGTTCCCACCGAGAAGTAGTTGCCGACACACCAGGAATATTGTAAAATATTACATTCGACATGTTAGGTTGTCTCAGGCTAGGGCATATAGCGTTAAAGACGTATATAATATTCCCACCGAGAAATAGGGGCCGACACGCCAGGAATGTAGTAAAATATTACGCTCGACATTTTTGGTTGCCTTACGTTAGGATATATGGCGTTATAGACGTATATAATGTTCCCACCGAGAAGTAGGGGCCAGCGCGCCAGGAATGTGGTAAAATATTACATCCGGTATGTTAGGTTGCCTTAGGTTAGGATATATAACTTTATAGACGTATATCTTGTTCCCACCGAGAAGTAGGTGCCGACGCGCCAGGAATGTTGTAAAATATTACATCCGAGATGTTAGGATTACCTTAGGCTAGGATATATAACGTTATAGACGTATATAATGTTCCCACCGAGGAGTAGGGTCCGGCGCGCCGGGAATGTAGTAAAATATAACATCCGAGATGTTAGGTTGCCTTAGGCTAGGATATATAACGTTATAGACGTATATAATGTTCCCACCGAGAAGTAGGTGCCGAAGTGACGGGAATGTTGTAAAATATTACATTCGACATGTTAGTTTGCCTTAGGCTAGGATATATGGCGTTATAGACGTATATAATGTTCCCACCGAGAAGTAGGGGCCAGCGCGCCAGGAATGTGGTAAAATATTACATCCGGTATTTTAGGTTGCCTTAGGCTAGGATATATAACTTTATAGACGTATATCATGTTCCCACCGAGAAGTAGGTGCCGACGCGCCATGAATGTTGTAAAATATTACGCTCGACAAGTTAGGTTGCCTTAGGATAGGATATATAGCGTTAAAGACGTATATAATGTTCCCACCGAGACATAGGGGCCGACACGCCAGGAATGTTGTAAAATATTACATACGAAATGTTAGGTTCCCTTAGGATTGGATATATAACGTTATAGACGTATATAATGTTCCCACCGAGAAGTAGGGGCCGGCGCGGCAGGAATGCAGTAAAATATAACATCCGAGATGTTGGGTTGCCTTAGGCTAGGATAAGTAACGTTATAGACGTATATAATGTTGCCACCGAGAAGTAGGGGCCGACGAGCCAGGAATGTAGTAAAATATTACATCCGAGATGTTAGGTTGCCTTAGGTTAGGATATATAACGTTATAGACTTATATACTGTTCCCACCGAGAAGTAGGTGCCGACGCGCCAGGAATGATGTAAAATATTACATCCGAAATGTTAGGATTACCTTAGGCTAGGATATATAACGTTATAGACGTATATAATGTTCCCACCGAGAAGTAGGGGCCGACGTGCCAGGAATGTAGTAAAATATTACATCCGAGATGTTAGGTTGCCTTAGGTTAGGATATATAACGTTATAGACGTATATAATGTTCCACCCGAGAAGTAGGGGCCGACGCGCCAGGAATGCTGTAAAATATTACATTCGACATGTTAGAATTGCCTTAGGCTAGGATATATAACGTTATAGACGTATATGATGTTCCCACCGAGAACTACGGGCCTACACGCCAGGAATGTTATCAAATATTACTTCCGAGATGTTAGGTTCCCTTAGGTTAGGATATATAACGTTATAGACGTATATAATGTTCCCACCGAGAAGTAGGGGCCGACGAGCCAGGAATGTTGTAAAATATTACGCTCGATATGTTAGGTTGCCTTAGGCTATGATATATAGCGATATAGACGTATATAATATTCCCACCGAGAAGTGGGAGCCGACGCGCCAGGAATGTAGTAAAATATTACATCCGAGATGTTAGGTTGCCTTAGGCTAGGATACGTAAAGTTATAGACGTGTATAATGTTCCCACCGAGAAATAGGTGCCGGCGCGCCAGGAATGTTGTAAAATATAACATCCGAGATGTTAGCATTGCCTTAGGCTAAGATATATAACGTTATAGACGTATATAATGTTCCCACCGAGAACTAGGGGCCGAAGTGACGGGAATGTTGTAAAATTATACATTCGACATGTTAGTATTGCCTTAGGCTTGGATATATATCGTTAAAGACGTATATAATGTTCCCACCGAGAAATAGGGGCCGACACGCCAGGAATGTAGTAAAATATTACATCCGAGATGTTAGGTTGCCTTAGACTAGAATATATAACGTTATAGGCGTATATAATGTTCCCACCGAGAAGTAGGGGCCGAAGTGACGGGAATGTTGTAAAATATTACATCCGATATGTTTGGTTGCCTTAGGTTAGGATATATAACGTTATTGACTTATATAATGTTCCCACCGAGAAATAGGGGCCGGCGCGCCAGGAATGCTGTAAAATATTACATTAGACATGTTAGGTTGCCTTAGGCTAGTATATATAGCGATATAGACGTATATAATGTTCCCACCGAGAAATAGGTGCGGGCGCGCCAGGAATGTTGTAAAATATTACATCCGAGGTGTTAGGATTGCCTTAGGCTAAGATATACAACGTTATAGACGTATATAATGTTCCCACCGAGAAGTAGGGGCCGAAGTGACGGGAATGTTGTAAAATATTACATCCGAGATGTCAGGTTGCCTTAGGTTAGGATATATAACGTTATTGACTTATATAATGTTCCCACCGCGAAATAGGGGCCGACGCCCCAGGAATGTTGTAAAATATTACGCTCGACAAGTTAGGTTGCCTTAGGCTAGGATATATAGCGTTAAAGACGTATATAATGTTCCCACCGAGAAATAGGGGCCGACACGCCAGGAATGTTGTAAATTATTACATCCGAGATGTTAGGTTCCCTTAGGTTAGAATATATAACGTTATAGACGTATATAATGTTCCCACCGAGAAGTAGGGGCCAATGAGCCAGGAATGTTGTAAAATATTACGCTCGACAAGTTAGGTTGCCTTAGGCTAGGATATATAGCGTTAAAGACGTATATAATGTTCCCACCGAGCAATAGGGGCCGACACGCCAGGAATGTTGTAAAACATTACATCCGAGGTGTTAGGTTGCCTTAGGCTAGGATATATAGCGTTATAGACGTATATAATGTTCCCACCGAGAAGTAGGGGCCGACGTGCCAGGAATGTAGTAAAATATTACATCCGAGATGTTAGGATTGCCTTAGGCTAAGATATATAGCGTTATAGACGTATATAATGTTCCCACCGAGAAGTAGGGGCCGAAGTGACGGGAATGTTGTAAAATATTACATTCGACATGTTAGTTTGCCTTAGGCTAGTATATATAGCGATATAGATGTGTATAATGTTCCCACCGAGAAATAGGTGCCGGCGCGCCAGGAATGTTGTAAAATATTGCATCCGAGGTGTTAGGATTGCCTGAGGCTAAGATATATAACGTTATAGACTTATATAATGTTCCCACCGAGAAGTAGGGGCCAACGTGCCAGGAATGTAGTAAAATATTACATCCGAGATGTTAGGTTGCCTTAGGTTAGGATATATAACGTTATAGACGGATATACTGTTCCCACCGAGAAGTGGTTGCCGACGCGCCAGGAATATTGTAAAATATTACATTCGACATGTTAGTTTGCCTTAGGCTAGGATATATAGCGTTATAGACGTATATAATGTTCCCTCCGAGAAGTAGGGGCCGACGTGCCAGGAATGTAGTAAAATATTACATCCGAGATGTTAGGTTGCCTTAGGTTAGGATATATAGCGTTATAGACATATATAATGTTCCCACCGAGAAGTAGGGGCCGACGTGCCAGGAATGTAATAAAATATTACATCCGAGATGTTAGGTTGCCTTAGGTTAGGATATATAACGTTATAGACGCTCATAATGTTCCCACCCAGAAGTAGGGGCCAACGATCCAGGAATGTGGTGAAACATTACATTCGACATGATAAGTTGCCTTAGGTTAGGATATATCACGTTATAGACGTATATACAGTTCCCACCGAGAAGTAGTTGCCGACGCGCCAGGAATATTGTAATATATTATATTCGACATGCTAGGTTGTCTCAGGCTAGGACATATGGCGTTATAGACATATATAATGTTCCCATTGAGAAATAGGGACCGACACGCCAGGAATGTTGTATAGCATTACATTCGAGGTGTTAGGTTTCCTTAGGTTAGGATATATAACGTTATAGACGTATATAATGTTCGCACCGAGAAGTAGGTGCCGACGCGCCAGGAATGTTGTAAAATATTACATCCGAGATGTTAGGATTGCCTTAGGCTAGGATATATAACGTTATAGACGTATATAATGTTCCCACCGAGAAGTAGGGGCCGGTGCGCCACGAATGTAGTAAAATATTACATCCGAGATGTTAGGTTGCCTTAGGCTAGTAATAGTAACGTTATAGACGTATATAAAGTTCCCACCGAGAAGTAGGGGCCGAAGTGACGGGAATGTTGTAAAATGTTACATTCGACATGTTAATTTGCCTTAGGCTAGGATATATAGAGTTATAGACGTATATAATGTTCCCACCGAGAAGTAGGGGCCGACGTGCCAGGAATGTAGTAAAATATTACATCCGAGATGTTAGGTTGCCTTAGGTTAGGATATATAGCGTTATAGACGTATATAATGTTCCCACCGAGAAGTAGGTGCCGACGCGCTAGGAATGTTGTAACATATTACTTCCGAGATGTTAGGATTGCCTTAGGCTAGGATATATAACGTTATAGACGTATATACTGTTCCCACCGAGAAGTAGGGGCCGGCGCGCCAGGAATGAAGTAAAATATAACATCCGAGATGTTAGGTTGCCTTAGGCTAGGATATATAACGTTATAGACGTATATAATGTTCCCACCGAGAAGTAGGTGCCGAAGTGACGGGAATGTTGTAAAATATTACATTCGACATGTTAGTTTGCCTTAGGCTCGGATGTATAGCGTTATAGGCGTATATAATGTTCCCACCGAGAAGTAAGGGCCGACGAGCCAGGAATGTTGTAAAATATTACGCTCGACATGTTAAGTTGTCTTAGGTTAGGATATATAACGTTACAGACGTATATACAGTTCCCACCGAGAAGTAGTTGCCGACGCGCCAGGAATATTGTAATATATTATATTCGACATGCTAGGTTGTCTCAGGCTAGGACATATGGCGTTATAGACATATATAATGTTCCCATTGAGAAATAGGGACCGACACGCCAGGAATGTTGTATAACATTACATTCGAGGTGTTAGGTTTCCTTAGGTTAGGATATATAACGTTATAGGCGTATATAATGCTCCCACCGAGAAGTATGTGCCGACGCGCCAGGAATGTTGTAAAATATTACATCCGAGATGTTAGGATTGCCTTAGGCTAGGATATATAACGTTATAGACGTATATAATGTTTCCACCGAGGAGTAGGGGCCGGTGCGCCACGAATGTAGTAAAATATTACATCCGAGATGTTAGGTTGCCTTCGGCTAGGATAAGTAACGTTATAGGTGTATATAATGTTCCCACCGAGAAGTAGGGACCGACGACCAGGAATGTAGTAAAATATTACATCCGAGATGTTAGGTTGCCTTAGGTAAGGATATATAACGTTATAGACTTATATACTGTTCCCACCTAGAAGTAGGTGCCGAAGCGCCAGGAATGTTGTAAAATATTACATCCGAGATGTCAGGTTGCCTTAGGTTAGGATATATAACGTTATTGACTTATATAATGTTCCCACCGCGAAATAGGGGCCGACGCCCCAGGAATGTTGTAAAATATTACGCTCGACAAGTTAGGTTGCCTTAGGCTAGGATATATAGCGTTAAAGACGTATATAATGTTCCCACCGAGAAATAGGGGCCGACACGCCAGGAATGTTGTAAATTATTACATCCGAGATGTTAGGTTCCCTTAGGTTAGAATATATAACGTTATAGACGTATATAATGTTCCCACCGAGAAGTAGGGGCCAATGAGCCAGGAATGTTGTAAAATATTACGCTCGACAAGTTAGGTTGCCTTAGGCTAGGATATATAGCGTTAAAGACGTATATAATGTTCCCACCGAGCAATAGGGGCCGACACGCCAGGAATGTTGTAAAACATTACATCCGAGGTGTTAGGTTGCCTTAGGCTAGGATATATAGCGTTATAGACGTATATAATGTTCCCACCGAGAAGTAGGGGCCGACGTGCCAGGAATGTAGTAAAATATTACATCCGAGATGTTAGGATTGCCTTAGGCTAAGATATATAGCGTTATAGACGTATATAATGTTCCCACCGAGAAGTAGGGGCCGAAGTGACGGGAATGTTGTAAAATATTACATTCGACATGTTAGTTTGCCTTAGGCTAGTATATATAGCGATATAGATGTGTATAATGTTCCCACCGAGAAATAGGTGCCGGCGCGCCAGGAATGTTGTAAAATATTGCATCCGAGGTGTTAGGATTGCCTGAGGCTAAGATATATAACGTTATAGACTTATATAATGTTCCCACCGAGAAGTAGGGGCCAACGTGCCAGGAATGTAGTAAAATATTACATCCGAGATGTTAGGTTGCCTTAGGTTAGGATATATAACGTTATAGACGGATATACTGTTCCCACCGAGAAGTGGTTGCCGACGCGCCAGGAATATTGTAAAATATTACATTCGACATGTTAGTTTGCCTTAGGCTAGGATATATAGCGTTATAGACGTATATAATGTTCCCTCCGAGAAGTAGGGGCCGACGTGCCAGGAATGTAGTAAAATATTACATCCGAGATGTTAGGTTGCCTTAGGTTAGGATATATAGCGTTATAGACATATATAATGTTCCCACCGAGAAGTAGGGGCCGACGTGCCAGGAATGTAATAAAATATTACATCCGAGATGTTAGGTTGCCTTAGGTTAGGATATATAACGTTATAGACGCTCATAATGTTCCCACCCAGAAGTAGGGGCCAACGATCCAGGAATGTGGTGAAACATTACATTCGACATGATAAGTTGCCTTAGGTTAGGATATATCACGTTATAGACGTATATACAGTTCCCACCGAGAAGTAGTTGCCGACGCGCCAGGAATATTGTAATATATTATATTCGACATGCTAGGTTGTCTCAGGCTAGGACATATGGCGTTATAGACATATATAATGTTCCCATTGAGAAATAGGGACCGACACGCCAGGAATGTTGTATAGCATTACATTCGAGGTGTTAGGTTTCCTTAGGTTAGGATATATAACGTTATAGACGTATATAATGTTCGCACCGAGAAGTAGGTGCCGACGCGCCAGGAATGTTGTAAAATATTACATCCGAGATGTTAGGATTGCCTTAGGCTAGGATATATAACGTTATAGACGTATATAATGTTCCCACCGAGAAGTAGGGGCCGGTGCGCCACGAATGTAGTAAAATATTACATCCGAGATGTTAGGTTGCCTTAGGCTAGTAATAGTAACGTTATAGACGTATATAAAGTTCCCACCGAGAAGTAGGGGCCGAAGTGACGGGAATGTTGTAAAATGTTACATTCGACATGTTAATTTGCCTTAGGCTAGGATATATAGAGTTATAGACGTATATAATGTTCCCACCGAGAAGTAGGGGCCGACGTGCCAGGAATGTAGTAAAATATTACATCCGAGATGTTAGGTTGCCTTAGGTTAGGATATATAGCGTTATAGACGTATATAATGTTCCCACCGAGAAGTAGGTGCCGACGCGCTAGGAATGTTGTAACATATTACTTCCGAGATGTTAGGATTGCCTTAGGCTAGGATATATAACGTTATAGACGTATATACTGTTCCCACCGAGAAGTAGGGGCCGGCGCGCCAGGAATGAAGTAAAATATAACATCCGAGATGTTAGGTTGCCTTAGGCTAGGATATATAACGTTATAGACGTATATAATGTTCCCACCGAGAAGTAGGTGCCGAAGTGACGGGAAT
Organism: Xylocopa violacea; assembly: GCA_963969225.1. Lineage (NCBI taxonomy): Eukaryota > Metazoa > Arthropoda > Insecta > Hymenoptera > Apidae > Xylocopa > Xylocopa violacea. Next base: position 19,174,803 of record CAXAJV010000653.1, read on the forward strand.
GTTGTAAAATATTACATTCGACATGTTAGTTTGCCTTAGGCTCGGATGTATAGCGTTATAGGCGTATATAATGTTCCCACCGAGAAGTAAGGGCCGACGAGCCAGGAATGTTGTAAAATATTACGCTCGACATGTTAAGTTGTCTTAGGTTAGGATATATAACGTTACAGACGTATATACAGTTCCCACCGAGAAGTAGTTGCCGACGCGCCAGGAATATTGTAATATATTATATTCGACATGCTATGTTGTCTCAGGCTAGGACATATGGCGTTATAGACATATATAATGTTCCCATTGAGAAATAGGGACCGACACGCCAGGAATGTTGTATAACATTACATTCGAGGTGTTAGGTTTCCTTAGGTTAGGATATATAACGTTATAGGCGTATATAATGCTCCCACCGAGAAGTATGTGCCGACGCGCCAGGAATGTTGTAAAATATTACATCCGAGATGTTAGGATTGCCTTAGGCTAGGATATATAACGTTATAGACGTATATAATGTTTCCACCGAGGAGTAGGGGCCGGTGCGCCACGAATGTAGTAAAATATTACATCCGAGATGTTAGGTTGCCTTCGGCTAGGATAAGTAACGTTATAGGTGTATATAATGTTCCCACCGAGAAGTAGGGACCGACGACCAGGAATGTAGTAAAATATTACATCCGAGATGTTAGGTTGCCTTAGGTAAGGATATATAACGTTATAGACTTATATACTGTTCCCACCTAGAAGTAGGTGCCGAAGCGCCAGGAATGTTGTAAAATATTACATCCGAGATGTCAGGTTGCCTTAGGTTAGGATATATAACGTTATTGACTTATATAATGTTCCCACCGCGAAATAGGGGCCGACGCCCCAGGAATGTTGTAAAATATTACGCTCGACAAGTTAGGTTGCCTTAGGCTAGGATATATAGCGTTAAAGACGTATATAATGTTCCCACCGAGAAATAGGGGCCGACACGCCAGGAATGTTGTAAATTATTACATCCGAGATGTTAGGTTCCCTTAGGTTAGAATATATAACGTTATAGACGTATATAATGTTCCCACCGAGAAGTAGGGGCCAATGAGCCAGGAATGTTGTAAAATATTACGCTCGACAAGTTAGGTTGCCTTAGGCTAGGATATATAGCGTTAAAGACGTATATAATGTTCCCACCGAGCAATAGGGGCCGACACGCCAGGAATGTTGTAAAACATTACATCCGAGGTGTTAGGTTGCCTTAGGCTAGGATATATAGCGTTATAGACGTATATAATGTTCCCACCGAGAAGTAGGGGCCGACGTGCCAGGAATGTAGTAAAATATTACATCCGAGATGTTAGGATTGCCTTAGGCTAAGATATATAGCGTTATAGACGTATATAATGTTCCCACCGAGAAGTAGGGGCCGAAGTGACGGGAATGTTGTAAAATATTACATTCGACATGTTAGTTTGCCTTAGGCTAGTATATATAGCGATATAGATGTGTATAATGTTCCCACCGAGAAATAGGTGCCGGCGCGCCAGGAATGTTGTAAAATATTGCATCCGAGGTGTTAGGATTGCCTGAGGCTAAGATATATAACGTTATAGACTTATATAATGTTCCCACCGAGAAGTAGGGGCCAACGTGCCAGGAATGTAGTAAAATATTACATCCGAGATGTTAGGTTGCCTTAGGTTAGGATATATAACGTTATAGACGGATATACTGTTCCCACCGAGAAGTGGTTGCCGACGCGCCAGGAATATTGTAAAATATGACATTCGACATGTTAGTTTGCCTTAGGCTAGGATATATAGCGTTATAGACGTATATAATGTTCCCTCCGAGAAGTAGGGGCCGACGTGCCAGGAATGTAGTAAAATATTACATCCGAGATGTTAGGTTGCCTTAGGTTAGGATATATAGCGTTATAGACATATATAATGTTCCCACCGAGAAGTAGGGGCCGACGTGCCAGGAATGTAATAAAATATTACATCCGAGATGTTAGGTTGCCTTAGGTTAGGATATATAACGTTATAGACGCTCATAATGTTCCCACCCAGAAGTAGGGGCCAACGATCCAGGAATGTGGTGAAACATTACATTCGACATGATAAGTTGCCTTAGGTTAGGATATATCACGTTATAGACGTATATACAGTTCCCACCGAGAAGTAGTTGCCGACGCGCCAGGAATATTGTAATATATTATATTCGACATGCTAGGTTGTCTCAGGCTAGGACATATGGCGTTATAGACATATATAATGTTCCCATTGAGAAATAGGGACCGACACGCCAGGAATGTTGTATAGCATTACATTCGAGGTGTTAGGTTTCCTTAGGTTAGGATATATAACGTTATAGACGTATATAATGTTCGCACCGAGAAGTAGGTGCCGACGCGCCAGGAATGTTGTAAAATATTACATCCGAGATGTTAGGATTGCCTTAGGCTAGGATATATAACGTTATAGACGTATATAATGTTCCCACCGAGAAGTAGGGGCCGGTGCGCCACGAATGTAGTAAAATATTACATCCGAGATGTTAGGTTGCCTTAGGCTAGTAATAGTAACGTTATAGACGTATATAAAGTTCCCACCGAGAAGTAGGGGCCGAAGTGACGGGAATGTTGTAAAATGTTACATTCGACATGTTAATTTGCCTTAGGCTAGGATATATAGAGTTATAGACGTATATAATGTTCCCACCGAGAAGTAGGGGCCGACGTGCCAGGAATGTAGTAAAATATTACATCCGAGATGTTAGGTTGCCTTAGGTTAGGATATATAGCGTTATAGACGTATATAATGTTCCCACCGAGAAGTAGGTGCCGACGCGCTAGGAATGTTGTAACATATTACTTCCGAGATGTTAGGATTGCCTTAGGCTAGGATACATAACGTTATAGACGTATATACTGTTCCCACCGAGAAGTAGGGGCCGGCGCGCCAGGAATGAAGTAAAATATAACATCCGAGATGTTAGGTTGCCTTAGGCTAGGATATATAACGTTATAGACGTATATAATGTTCCCACCGAGAAGTAGGTGCCGAAGTGACGGGAATGTTGTAAAATATTACATTCGACATGTTAGTTTGCCTTAGGCTCGGATGTATAGCGTTATAGGCGTATATAATGTTCCCACCGAGAAGTAAGGGCCGACGAGCCAGGAATGTTGTAAAATATTACGCTCGACATGTTAAGTTGTCTTAGGTTAGGATATATAACGTTACAGACGTATATACAGTTCCCACCGAGAAGTAGTTGCCGACATGCCAGGAATATTGTAATATATTATATTCGACATGCTAGGTTGTCTCAGGCTAGGACATATGGCGTTATAGACATATATAATGTTCCCATTGAGAAATAGGGACCGACACGCCAGGAATGTTGTATAACATTACATTCGAGGTGTTAGGTTTCCTTAGGTTAGGATATATAACGTTATAGGCGTATATAATGCTCCCACCGAGAAGTATGTGCCGACGCGACAGGAATGTTGTAAAATATTACATCCGAGATGTTAGGATTGCCTTAGGCTAGGATATATAACGTTATAGACGTATATAATGTTCCCACCGAGAAGTAGGGGCCGGTGCGTCAGGAATGTTGTAAAATATTACATCCGAGATGTTAGGATTGCCTTAGGCTAGGATATATAACGTTATAGACGTATATAATTTTCCCACCGAGAAGTAGTTGCCGACGCGCCAGGAATATTGTAAAATATTATATTCGACATGTTAGGTTGTCTCGGGCTAGGACATATAGCGTTATAGACATATACAATGTTCCCACCGAGAAATATGGGCCGACGCGCCAGGAATGCTGTAAAATATTACATTCGACATGTTAGGTTGTCTTAGGCTAGGATATATAACGTTATAGACGTATATAATGTTCCCACCGAGAAGTAGGTGCCGACGCGCTAGGAATGAAGTAAAATATAACATCCGAGGTGTTAGGTTGCCTTAGGCTCGGATATATAGCGTTATAGGCGTATATAATGTTCCCACCGAGAAGTAAGGGCCGACGAGCCAGGAATGTTGTAAAATATTACGCTCGACATGTTAAGTTGTCTTAGGTTAGGATATATAACGTTACAGACGTATATACAGTTCCCACCGAGAAGTAGTTGCCGACGCGCCAGGAATATTGTAATATATTATATTCGACATGCTAGGTTGTCTCAGGCTAGGACATATGGCGTTATAGACATATATAATGTTCCCATTGAGAAATAGGGACCGACACGCCAGGAATGTTGTATAACATTACATTCGAGGTGTTAGGTTTCCTTAGGTTAGGATATATAACGTTATAGGCGTATATAATGCTCCCACCGAGAAGTAGGTGCCGACGCGCCAGGAATGTAGTAAAATATTACATCCGAGATGTTAGGTTGCCTTAGGCTAGGATAAGTAACGTTATAGGTGTATATAATGTTCCCACCGAGAAGTAGGGGCCGACGACCAGGAATGTAGAAAAATATTACATCCGAGATGTTAGGTTGCCTTAGGTTAGGATATATAACGTTATTGACTTATATACTGTTCCCACCGAGAAGTAGATGCCGACGCGCCAGGAATGTTTTAAAATATTACTTCCGAGATGTTAGGATTGCCTTAGGCTAGGACATATCACGTTATAGACGTATATAATGTTCCCACCGAGAAGTAGGGGCCGATGTGCCAGGAATGTAGTAAAATATTACATTCGACATGATAAGTTGTCTTAGATTAGGATATATAACGTTATAGTCGTATATACAGTTCCCACCGAGAAGTAGTTGCCGACGCGCCAGGAATATTGTAAAATATTATATTCGACATGTTAGGTTGTCTCAGGCTAGGACATATAGCGTTATAGACATATACAATGTTCCAACCGCGAAATAGGGGCCGACACGCCAGGAATGTTGTAAAATATTACATTCGACATGTTAGGTTGTCTTAGGCTAGGATATATAACGTTATAGACGTATATAATGTTCCCACCGAGAAGTAGGTGCCGACGCGCTAGGAATGTTGTAAAATATTACTTCCGAGATGTTAGGATTGCCTTAGGCTAGGATATATAACGTTATAGACGTATATACCGTTCCCACCGAGAAGTAGGGGCCGGCGCGCCAGGAATGAAGTAAAATATAACATCCGAGATGTTAGGTTGCCTTAGGCTAGGATATATAACGTTATAGACGTATATAATGTTCCCACCGAGAAGTAGGTGCCGAAGTGACGGGAATGTTGTAAAATATTACATTCGACATGTTAGTTTGCCTTAGGCTAGGATATATAGCGTAATAGACTTATATAATGTTCCCACCGAGAAGTAGTGGCCGACGTGCCAGGAATGTAGTAAAATATGACATCCGAGATGTTAGGTTGCCTTAGGTTAGGATATATAGCGTTATAGACGTATATAATGTTCCCACCGAGAAGTAAGGGCCGACGTGCCAGGAATGTAGTAAAATATTACATCCGAGATGTTAGGTTGCCTTAGGTTAGGATATATGGCGTCATAGACGTATATAATGTTCCCACCGAGAAGTAGGGGCCAGCGCGCCAGGAATGTAGTAAAATATTACATCCGATATGTTAGGTTGCCTTAGGCTAGGATATATAACGTTATAGACGTATATAATGTTCCCACCGAGAAGTAGGGGCCGTCGAGCCAGGAATGTTGTAAAATATTACGCTCGACATGTTAAGTTGTCTTAGGTTAGGATATATAACGTTATAGACGTATATACAGTTCCCACCGAGAAGTAGTTGCCGACGCGCCAGGAATATTGTAATATATTATATTCGACATGCTAGGTTGTCTCAGGCTAGGATGTCTCAGGCTAGGATATATAGCGTTATAGACATATATAATGTTCCCACCGAGAAATAGGGACCGACACGCGAGGAATGTTGTATAACATTACATTCGAGGTGTTAGGTTTCCTCAGGTTAGGATATATAACGTTATAGACGTGTATATTGTTCCCACCGAGAAGTAGGGGCCGACGTGCCAGGAATGTAGTAAAATATTACATCCGAGATGTTAGGTTGCCTTAGGATAGGATATATGGCGTTATAGACGTATATAATGTTCCCACCGAGAAGTAGGGGCCAGCGCGCCAGGAATGTAGTAAAATATTACATCCGATATGTTAGGTTGCCTTAGGCTAGGATATATAACGTTATAGACGTATATAATGTTTCCACCGAGGAGTAGGGGCCGGTGCGACACGAATGTAGTAAAATATTACATCCGAGATGTTAGGTTGCCTTAGGCTAGGATAAGTAACGTTATAGGTGTATATAATGTTCCCACCGAGAAGTAGGGGCCGACGACCAGGAATGTAGTAAAATATTACATCCGAGATGTTAGGTTGCCTTAGGTTAGGATATATAACGTTATAGACGTATATAATGTTTCCACCGAGGAGTAGGGGCCAGCGCGCCAGGAATGTAGTAAAATATTACATCCGATATGTTAGGTTGCCTTAGGCTAGGATATATAACGTTATAGACGTATATAATGTTTCCACCGAGGAGTAGGGGCCGGTGCGACACGAATGTAGTAAAATATTACATCCGAGATGTTAGGTTGCCTTAGGCTAGGATAAGTAACGTTATAGGTGTATATAATGTTCCCACCGAGAAGTAGGGGCCGACGACCAGGAATGTAGTAAAATATTACATCCGAGATGTTAGGTTGCCTTAGGTTAGGATATATAACGTTATAGACTTATATACTGTTCCCACCTAGAAGTAGGTGCCGAAGCGCCAGGAATGTTGTAAAATATTACATCCGAGATGTTAGGATTACCTTAGGCTAGGATATATAACGTTATAGACGTATATAATGTTCCCACCGAGAAATAGGGGCCGACACGCCAGGAATGTTGTAAAATATTACATCCGAGATGTTAGGTTGCCTTAGGTTAGGATATATGGCGTTATAGACGTATATAATGTTCTCACCGAGAAGTAGGGGCCAGCGCGCCAGGAATGTAGTAAAATATTACATCCGATATGTTAGGTTGCCTTAGGCTAGGATATATAACGTTATAGACGTATATAATGTTCCCACCGAGTAGTAGGGGCCGTCGAGCCAGGAATGTTGTAAAATATTACGCTCGACATGTTAAGTTGTCTTAGGTTAGGATATATAACGTTATAGACGTATATACAGTTCCCACCGAGAAGTAGTTGCCAACGCGCCAGGAATATTGTAATATATTATATTCGACATGCTAGGTTGTCTCAGGCTAGGATATATAGCGTTATAGACATATATAATGTTCCCACCGAGAAATAGGGACCGACACGCGAGGAATGTTGTATAACATTACATTCGAGGTGTTAAGTTTCCTCAGGTTAGGATATATAACGTTATAGACGTGTATATTGTTCCCACCGAGAAGTAGGGGCCGACGTGCCAGGAATGTAGTAAAATATTACATCCGAGATGTTAGGTTGCCTTAGGATAGGATATATGGCGTTATAGACGTATATAATGTTCCCACCGAGAAGTAGAGGCCAGCGCGCCAGGAATGTAGTAAAATATTACATCCGATATGTTAGGTTGCCTTAGGCTAGGATATATAACGTTATAGACGTATATAATGTTTCCACCGAGGAGTAGGGGCCGGTGCGACACGAATGTAGTAAAATATTACATCCGAGATGTTAGGTTGCCTTAGGCTAGGATAAGTAACGTTAGAGGTGTATATAATGTTCCCACCGAGAAGTAGGGGCCGACGACCAGGAATGTAGTAAAATATTACATCCGAGATGTTAGGTTGCCTTAGGTTAGGATATATAACGTTATAGACGTATATAATGTTTCCACCGAGGAGTAGGGGCCAGCGCGCCAGGAATGTAGTAAAATATTACATCCGATATGTTAGGTTGCCTTAGGCTAGGATATATAACGTTATAGACGTATATAATGTTTCCACCGAGGAGTAGGGGCCGGTGCGACACGAATGTAGTAAAATATTACATCCGAGATGTTAGGTTGCCTTAGGCTAGGATAAGTAACGTTATAGGTGTATATAATGTTCCCACCGAGAAGTAGGGGCCGACGACCAGGAAAGTAGTAAAATATTACATCCGAGATGTTAGGTTGCCTTAGGTTAGGATATATAACGTTATATACTTATATACTGTTCCCACCTAGAAGTAGGTGCCGAAGCGCCAGGAATGTTGTAAAATATTACATCCGAGATGTTAGGACTACCTTAGGCTAGGATATATAACGTTATAGACGTATATAATGTTCCCACCGAGAAATAGGGGCCGACACGCCAGGAATGTTGTAAAATATTACATCCGAGATGTTAGGTTGCCTTAGACTAGGATATATAACGTTATAGACGTATATAAAGTTCCCACCGAGAAGTAGGGTCCGAAGTGACGGGAATGTTGTAAAATATTACATTCGACATGTTAGTTTGCCTTAGGCTAGGATATATAGCGTTATAGACGTATATAATGTTCCCACCGAGAAGTAGGGGCCGACGTGCCAGGAATGTAGTAAAATATTACATACGAGATGTTAGGTTGCCTTAGGTTAGGATGTATAACGTTATAGACGTATATACAGTTCCCACCGAGAAGTAGTTGCCGACGCGCCAGGAATATAGTAATATATTATATTCGACATGCTAGGTTGTCTCAGGCTAGGATGTCTCAGGCTAGGATATATAGCGTTATAGACATATATAATGTTCCCACCGAGAAATAGGGACCGACACGCGAGGAATGTTGTATAACATTACATTCGAGGTGTTAGGTTTCCTCAGGTTAGGATATATAACGTTATAGACGTGTATATTGTTCCCACCGAGAAGTAGGGGCCGACGTGCCAGGAATGTAGTAAAATATTACATCCGAGATGTTAGGTTGCCTTAGGATAGGATATATGGCGTTATAGACGTATATAATGTTCCCACCGAGAAGTAGGGGCCAGCGCGCCAGGAATGTAGTAAAATATTACATCCGATATGTTAGGTTGCCTTAGGCTAGGATATATAACGTTATAGACGTATATAATGTTTCCACCGAGGAGTAGGGGCCGGTGCGACACGAATGTAGTAAAATATTACATCCGAGATGTTAGGTTGCCTTAGGCTAGGATAAGTAACGTTATAGGTGTATATAATGTTCCCACCGAGAAGTAGGGGCCGACGACCAGGAATGTAGTAAAATATTACATCCGAGATGTTAGGTTGCCTTAGGTTAGGATATATAACGTTATAGACGTATATAATGTTTCCACCGAGGAGTAGGGGCCAGCGCGCCAGGAATGTAGTAAAATATTACATCCGATATGTTAGGTTGCCTTAGGCTAGGATATATAACGTTATAGACGTATATAATGTTTCCACCGAGGAGTAGGGGCCGGTGCGACACGAATGTAGTAAAATATTACATCCGAGATGTTAGGTTGCCTTAGGCTAGGATAAGTAACGTTATAGGTGTATATAATGTTCCCACCGAGAAGTAGGGGCCGACGACCAGGAATGTAGTAAAATATTACATCCGAGATGTTAGGTTGCCTTAGGTTAGGATATATAACGTTATAGACGTATATAATGTTTCCACCGAGGAGTAGGGGCCAGCGCGCCAGGAATGTAGTAAAATATTACATCCGATATGTTAGGTTGCCTTAGGCTAGGATATATAACGTTATAGACGTATATAATGTTTCCACCGAGGAGTAGGGGCCGGTGCGACACGAATGTAGTAAAATATTACATCCGAGATGTTAGGTTGCCTTAGGCTAGGATAAGTAACGTTATAGGTGTATATAATGTTCCCACCGAGAAGTAGGGGCCGACGACCAGGAATGTAGTAAAATATTACATCCGAGATGTTAGGTTGCCTTAGGTTAGGATATATAACGTTATAGACTTATATACTGTTCCCACCTAGAAGTAGGTGCCGAAGCGCCAGGAATGTTGTAAAATATTACATCCGAGATGTTAGGATTACCTTAGGCTAGGATATATAACGTTATAGACGTATATAATGTTCCCACCGAGAAATAGGGGCCGACACGCCAGGAATGTTGTAAAATATTACATCCGAGATGTTAGGTTGCCTTAGGTTAGGATATATGGCGTTATAGACGTATATAATGTTCTCACCGAGAAGTAGGGGCCAGCGCGCCAGGAATGTAGTAAAATATTACATCCGATATGTTAGGTTGCCTTAGGCTAGGATATATAACGTTATAGACGTATATAATGTTCCCACCGAGAAGTAGGGGCCGTCGAGCCAGGAATGTTGTAAAATATTACGCTCGACATGTTAAGTTGTCTTAGGTTAGGATATATAACGTTATAGACGTATATACAGTTCCCACCGAGAAGTAGTTGCCGACGCGCCAGGAATATTGTAATATATTATATTCGACATGCTAGGTTGTCTCAGGCTAGGATATATAGCGTTATAGACATATATAATGTTCCCACCGAGAAATAGGGACCGACACGCGAGGAATGTTGTATAACATTACATTCGAGGTGTTAAGTTTCCTCAGGTTAGGATATATAACGTTATAGACGTGTATATTGTTCCCACCGAGAAGTAGGGGCCGACGTGCCAGGAATGTAGTAAAATATTACATCCGAGATGTTAGGTTGCCTTAGGCTAGGATAAGTAACGTTAGAGGTGTATATAATGTTCCCACCGAGAAGTAGGGGCCGACGACCAGGAATGTAGTAAAATATTACATCCGAGATGTTAGGTTGCCTTAGGTTAGGATATATAACGTTATAGACGTATATAATGTTTCCACCGAGGAGTAGGGGCCAGCGCGCCAGGAATGTAGTAAAATATTACATCCGATATGTTAGGTTGCCTTAGGCTAGGATATATAACGTTATAGACGTATATAATGTTTCCACCGAGGAGTAGGGGCCGGTGCGACACGAATGTAGTAAAATATTACATCCGAGATGTTAGGTTGCCTTAGGCTAGGATAAGTAACGTTATAGGTGTATATAATGTTCCCACCGAGAAGTAGGGGCCGACGACCAGGAATGTAGTAAAATATTACATCCGAGATGTTAGGTTGCCTTAGGTTAGGATATATAACGTTATATACTTATATACTGTTCCCACCTAGAAGTAGGTGCCGAAGCGCCAGGAATGTTGTAAAATATTACATCCGAGATGTTAGGACTACCTTAGGCTAGGATATATAACGTTATAGACGTATATAATGTTCCCACCGAGAAATAGGGGCCGACACGCCAGGAATGTTGTAAAATATTACATCCGAGATGTTAGGTTGCCTTAGACTAGGATATATAACGTTATAGACGTATATAAAGTTCCCACCGAGAAGTAGGGTCCGAAGTGACGGGAATGTTGTAAAATATTACATTCGACATGTTAGTTTGCCTTAGGCTAGGATATATAGCGTTATAGACGTATATAATGTTCCCACCGAGAAGTAGGGGCCGACGTGCCAGGAATGTAGTAAAATATTACATACGAGATGTTAGGTTGCCTTAGGTTAGGATGAATAACGTTATAGACGTATATACAGTTCCCACCGAGAAGTAGTTGCCGACGCGCCAGGAATATAGTAATATATTATATTCGACATGCTAGGTTGTCTCAGGCTAGGACATATGGCGTTATAGACATATATAATGTTCCCATTGAGAAATAGGGACCGACACGCCAGGAATGTTGTATAACATTACATTCGAGGTGTTAGGTTTCCTTAGGTTAGGATATATAACGTTATAGGCGTATATAATGCTCCCACCGGGAAGTAGGTGCCGACGCGCCAGGAATGTTGTAAAATATTACATCCGAAATGTTAGGATTGCCTTAGGCTAGGATATATAACGTTATAGACGTATATAATGTTTCCACCGAGGAGTAAGGGCCGGTGCGCCACGAATGTAGTAAAATATTACATCCGAGATGTTAGGTTGCCTTAGGCTAGGATAAGTAACGTTATAGGTGTATATAATGTTCCCACCGAGAAGTAGGGGCCGACGACCAGGAATGTAGTAAAATATTACATCCGAGATGTTAGGTTGCCTTAGGTTAGGATATATAACGTTATAGACTTATATACTGTTCCCACCTAGAAGTAGGTGCCGAAGCGCCAGGAATGTTGTAAAATATTACATCCGAGATGTTAGGATTACCTTAGGCTAGGATATATAACGTTATAGACGTATATAATGTTCCCACCGAGAAATAGGGGCCGACACGCCAGGAATGTTGTAAAATATTACATCCGAGATGTTAGGTTGCCTTAGGTTAGGATATATGGCGTTATAGACGTATATAATGTTCTCACCGAGAAGTAGGGGCCAGCGCGCCAGGAACGTAGTAAAATATTACATCCGATATGTTAGGTTGCCTTAGGCTAGGATATATAACGTTATAGACGTATATAATGTTCCCACCGAGAAGTAGGGGCCGTCGAGCCAGGAATGTTGTAAAATATTACGCTCGACATGTTAAGTTGTCTTAGGTTAGGATATATAACGTTATAGACGTATATACAGTTCCCACCGAGAAGTAGTTGCCGACGCGCCAGGAATATTGTAATATATTATATTCGACATGCTAGGTTGTCTCAGGCTAGGATATATAGCGTTATAGACATATATAATGTTCCCACCGAGAAATAGGGACCGACACGCGAGGAATGTTGTATAACATTACATTCGAGGTGTTAGGTTTCCTCAGGTTAGGATATATAACGTTATAGACGTGTATATTGTTCCCACCGAGAAGTAGGGGCCGACGTGCCAGGAATGTAGTAAAATATTACATCCGAGATGTTAGGTTGCCTTAGGTTAGGATATATGGCGTTATAGACGTATATAATGTTCCCACCGAGAAGTAGGGGCCAGCGCGCCAGGAATGTAGTAAAATATTACATCCGATATGTTAGGTTGCCTTAGGCTAGGATATATAACGTTATAGACGTATATAATGTTTCCACCGAGGAGTAGGGGCCGGTGCGACACGAATGTAGTAAAATATTACATCCGAGATGTTAGGTTGCCTTAGGCTAGGATAAGTAACGTTATAGGTGTATATAATGTTCCCACCGAGAAGTAGGGGCCGACGACCAGGAATGTAGTAAAATATTACATCCGAGATGTTAGGTTGCCTTAGGTTAGGATATATAACGTTATAGACGTATATAATGTTTCCACCGAGGAGTAGGGGCCAGCGCGCCAGGAATGTAGTAAAATATTACATCCGATATGTTAGGCTGCCTTAGGCTAGGATATATAACGTTATAGACGTATATAATGTTTCCACCGAGGAGTAGGGGCCGGTGCGACACGAATGTAGTAAAATATTACATCCGAGATGTTAGGTTGCCTTAGGCTAGGATAAGTAACGTTATAGGTGTATATAATGTTCCCACCGAGAAGTAGGGGCCGACGACCAGGAATGTAGTAAAATATTACATCCGAGATGTTAGGTTGCCTTAGGTTAGGATATATAACGTTATAGACTTATATACTGTTCCCACCTAGAAGTAGGTGCCGAAGCGCCAGGAATGTTGTAAAATATTACATCCGAGATGTTAGGATTACCTTAGGCTAGGATATATAACGTTATAGACGTATATAATGTTCCCACCGAGAAATAGGGGCCGACACGCCAGGAATGTTGTAAAATATTACATCCGAGATGTTAGGTTGCCTTAGGTTAGGATATATGGCGTTATAGACGTATATAATGTTCTCACCGAGAAGTAGGGGCCAGCGCGCCAGGAATGTAGTAAAATATTACATCCGATATGTTAGGTTGCCTTAGGCTAGGATATATAACGTTATAGACGTATATAATGTTCCCACCGAGAAGTAGGGGCCGTCGAGCCAGGAATGTTGTAAAATATTACGCTCGACATGTTAAGTTGTCTTAGGTTAGGATATATAACGTTATAGACGTATATACAGTTCCCACCGAGAAGTAGTTGCCGACGCGCCAGGAATATTGTAATATATTATATTCGACATGCTAGGTTGTCTCAGGCTAGGATATATAGCGTTATAGACATATATAATGTTCCCACCGAGAAATAGGGACCGACACGCGAGGAATGTTGTATAACATTACATTCGAGGTGTTAGGTTTCCTCAGGTTAGGATATATAACGTTATAGACGTATATAATGTTCCGACCGAGAAATAGGGGCCGACACGCCAGGAATGTTGTAAAATATTACATCCGAGATGTTAGGTTGCCTTAGACTAGGATATATAACGTTATAGACGTATATAAAGTTCCCACCGAGAAGTAGGGTCCGAAGTGACGGGAATGTTGTAAAATATTACATTCGACATGTTAGTTTGCCTTAGGCTAGGATATATAGCGTTATAGACGTATATAATGTTCCCACCGAGAAGTAGGGGCCGACGTGCCAGGAATGTAGTAAAATATTACATCCGAGATGTTAGGTTGCCTTAGGTTAGGATATATGGCGTTATAGACGTATATAATGTTCCCACCGAGAAGTAGGGGCCAGCGCGCCAGGAATGTAGTAAAATATTACATCCGAGATGTTAGGTTGCCTTAGGTTAGGATGTATAACGTTATAGACGTATATACAATTCCCACCGAGAAGTAGTTGCCGACCCGCCAGGAATATAGTAATATATTATATTCGACATGCTAGGTTGTCTCAGGCTAGGACATATGGCGTTATAGACATATATAATGTTCCCATTGAGAAATAGGGACCGACACGCCAGGAATGTTGTATAACATTACATTCGAGGTGTTAGGTTTCCTTAGGTTAGGATATATAACGTTATAGGCGTATATAATGCTCCCACCGGGAAGTAGGTGCCGACGCGCCAGGAATGTTGTAAAATATTACATCCGAAATGTTAGGATTGCCTTAGGCTAGGATATATAACGTTATAGACGTATATAATGTTTCCACCGAGGAGTAAGGGCCGGTGCGCCACGAATGTAGTAAAATATTACATCCGAGATGTTAGGTTGCCTTAGGCTAGGATAAGTAACGTTATAGGTGTATATGATGTTCCCACCGAGAAGTAGGGGCCGACGACCAGGAATGTAGTAAAATATTACATCCGAGATGTTAGGTTGCCTTAGGTTAGGATATATAACGTTATAGACTTATATACTGTTCCCACCTAGAAGTAGGTGCCGAAGCGCCAGGAATGTTGTAAAATATTACATCCGAGATGTTAGGATTACCTTAGGCTAGGATATATAACGTTATAGACGTATATAATGTTCCCACCGAGAAATAGGGGCCGACACGCCAGGAATGTTGTAAAATATTACATCCGAGACGTTAGGTTGCCTTAGACTAGGATATATAACGTTATAGACGTATATAAAGTTCCCACCGAGAAGTAGGGTCCGAAGTGACGGGAATGTTGTAAAATATTACATTCGACATGTTAGTTTGCCTTAGGCTAGGATATATAGCGTTATAGACGTATATAATGTTCCCACCGAGAAGTAGGGGCCGACGTGCCAGGAATGTAGTAAAATGTTACATACGAGATGTTAGGTTGCCTTAGGTTAGGATATATGAAGTTATAGACGTATATAATGTTCCCACCGAGATGTAGGGGCCAGCGCGCCAGGAATGTAGTAAAATATTACATCCGAGATGTTAGGTTGCCTTAGGTTAGGATGTATAACGTTATAGACGTATATACAGTTCCCACCGAGAAGTAGTTGCCGACGCGCCAGGAATATAGTAATATATTATATTCGACATGCTAGGTTGTCTCAGGCTAGGACATATGGCGTTATAGACATATATAATGTTCCCATTGAGAAATAGGGACCGACACGCCAGGAATGTTGTATAACATTACATTCGAGGTGTTAGGTTTCCTTAGGTTAGGATATATAACGTTATAGGCGTATATAATGCTCCCACCGGGAAGTAGGTGCCGACGCGCCAGGAATGTTGTAAAATATTACATCCGAAATGTTAGGATTGCCTTAGGCTAGGATATATAACGTTATAGACGTATATAATGTTTCCACCGAGGAGTAAGGGCCGGTGCGCCACGAATGTAGTAAAATATTACATCCGAGATGTTAGGTTGCCTTAGGCTAGGATAAGTAACGTTATAGGTGTATATAATGTTCCCACCGAGAAGTAGGGGCCGACGACCAGGAATGTAGTAAAATATTACATCCGAGATGTTAGGTTGCCTTAGGTTAGGATATATAACGTTATAGACTTATATACTGTTCCCACCTAGAAGTAGGTGCCGAAGCGCCAGGAATGTTGTAAAATATTACATCCGAGATGTTAGGATTACCTTAGGCTAGGATATATAACGTTATAGACGTATATAATGTTCCCACCGAGAAATAGGGGCCGACACGCCAGGAATGTTGTAAAATATTACATCCGAGATGTTAGGTTGCCTTAGGTTAGGATATATGGCGTTATAGACGTATATAATGTTCCCACCGAGAAGTAGGGGCCAGCGCGCCAGGAATGTAGTAAAATATTACATCCGATATGTTAGGTTGCCTTAGGCTAGGATATATAACGTTATAGACGTATATAATGTTCCCACCGAGAAGTAGGGGCCGTCGAGCCAGGAATGTTGTAAAATATTACGCTCGACATGTTAAGTTGTCTTAGGTTAGGATATATAACGTTATAGACGTATATACAGTTCCCACCGAGAAGTAGTTGCCGACGCGCCAGGAATATTGTAATATATTATATTCGACATGCTAGGTTGTCTCAGGCTAGGATATATAGCGTTATAGACATATATAATGTTCCCACCGAGAAATAGGGACCGACACGCGAGGAATGTTGTATAACATTACATTCGAGGTGTTAGGTTTCCTCAGGTTAGGATATATAACGTTATAGACGTGTATATTGTTCCCACCGAGAAGTAGGGGCCGACGTGCCAGGAATGTAGTAAAATATTACATCCGAGATGTTAGGTTGCCTTAGGTTAGGATATATGGCGTTATAGACGTATATAATGTTCCCACCGAGAAGTAGGGGCCAGCGCGCCAGGAATGTAGTAAAATATTACATCCGATATGTTAGGTTGCCTTAGGCTAGGATATATAACGTTATAGACGTATATAATGTTTCCACCGAGGAGTAGGGGCCGGTGCGACACGAATGTAGTAAAATATTACATCCGAGATGTTAGGTTGCCTTAGGCTAGGATAAGTAACGTTATAGGTGTATATAATGTTCCCACCGAGAAGTAGGGGCCGACGACCAGGAATGTAGTAAAATATTACATCCGAGATGTTAGGTTGCCTTAGGTTAGGATATATAACGTTATAGACGTATATAATGTTTCCACCGAGGAGTAGGGGCCAGCGCGCCAGGAATGTAGTAAAATATTACATCCGATATGTTAGGTTGCCTTAGGCTAGGATATATAACGTTATAGACGTATATAATGTTTCCACCGAGGAGTAGGGGCCGGTGCGACACGAATGTAGTAAAATATTACATCCGAGATGTTAGGTTGCCTTAGGCTAGGATAAGTAACGTTATAGGTGTATATAATGTTCCCACCGAGAAGTAGGGGCCGACGACCAGGAATGTAGTAAAATATTACATCCGAGATGTTAGGTTGCCTTAGGTTAGGATATATAACGTTATAGACTTATATACTGTTCCCACCTAGAAGTAGGTGCCGAAGCGCCAGGAATGTTGTAAAATATTACATCCGAGATGTTAGGACTACCTTAGGCTAGGATATATAACGTTATAGACGTATATAATGTTCCCACCGAGAAATAGGGGCCGACACGCCAGGAATGTTGTAAAATATTACATCCGAGATGTTAGGTTGCCTTAGACTAGGATGTATAACGTTATAGACGTATATAAACTTCCCACCGAGAAGTAGGGTCCGAAGTGACGGGAATGTTGTAAAATATTACATTCGACATGTTAGTTTGCCTTAGGCTAGGATATATAGCGTTATAGACGTATATAATGTTCCCACCGAGAAGTAGGGGCCGACACGCCTGGAATGTTGTAAAATATTACATCCGAGATGTTAGGTTGCCTTAGGTTAGGATATATGGCGTTATAGACGTATATAATGTTCCCACCGAGAAGTAGGGGCCAGCGCGCCAGGAATGTAGTAAAATATTACATCCGATATGTTAGGTTGCCTTAGGCTAGGATATATAACGTTATAGACGTATATAATGTTCCCACCGAGAAGTAGGGGCCGTCGAGCCAGGAATGTTGTATAACATTACATTCGAGGTGTTAGGTTTCCTCAGGTTAGGATATATAACGTTATAGACGTATATATTGTTCCCACCGAGAAGTAGGGGCCGACGTGCCAGGAATGTAGTAAAATATTACATCCGAGATGTTAGGTTGCCTTAGGTTAGGATATATGGCGTTATAGACGTATATAATGTTCCCACCGAGAAGTAGGGGCCAGCGCGCCAGGAATGTAGTAAAATATTACATCCGATATGTTAGGTTGCCTTAGGCTAGGATATATAACGTTATAGACGTATATAATGTTTCCACCGAGGAGTAGGGGCCGGTGCGACACGAATGTAGTAAAATATTACATCCGAGATGTTAGGTTGCCTTAGGCTAGGATAAGTAACGTTATAGGTGTATATAATGTTCCCACCGAGAAGTAGGGGCCGACGACCAGGTATGTAGTAAAATATTACATCCGAGATGTTAGGTTGCCTTAGGTTAGGATATATAACGTTATAGACTTATATACTGTTCCCACCTAGAAGTAGGTGCCGAAGCGCCAGGAATGTTGTAAAATATTACATCCGAGATGTTAGGACTACCTTAGGCTAGGATATATAACGTTATAGACGTACATAATGTTCCCACCGAGAAATAGGGGCCGACACGCCAGGAATGTTGTAAAATATTACATCCGAGATGTTAGGTTGCCTTAGACTAGGATATATAACGTTATAGACGTATATAAAGTTCCCACCGAGAAGTAGGGTCCGAAGTGACGGGAATGATGTAAAATATTACATTCGACATGTTAGTTTGCCTTAGGCTAGGATATATAGCGTTATAGACGTATATAATGTTCCCACCGAGAAGTAGGGGCCGACGTGCCAGGAATGTAGTAAAATATTACATCCGAGATGTTAGGTTGCCTTAGGTTAGGATATATAACGTTATAGACTTATATACTGTTCCCACCGAGAAGTAGGTGCCGACGCGCCAGGAATGTTGTAAAATATTACATCCGAGATGTTAGGATTACCTTAGGCTAGGATATATAACGTTGTAGACTTATATAATGTTCCCACCGAGAAGTGGGGGCCGGCGCGCCGGGACTGTAGTAAAATATAACATCCGAGATGTTAGGTTGCCTTAGGCTAAGATATATAACGTTATAGACGTATATAATGTTCCCACCGAGAAGTAGGTGCCGACGCGCCAGGAATGTTGTAAAATATTACATCCGAGATGTTAGGATTACCTTAGGCTAGGATATATAACGTTGTAGACTTATATAATGTTCCCACCGAGAAGTAGGGGCCGGCGCGACGGGACTGTAGTAAAATATCACATCCGAGATGTTAGGTTGCCTTAGGCTAAGATATATAACGTTATAGACGTATATAATGTTCCCACCGAGAAGTAGGTGCCGAAGTGACGGGAATGTTGTAAAATATTACATTCGACATGTTAGTTTGCCTTAGGCTAGAATATATAGCGTTATAGACTTATATAATGTTCACACCGAGAAGTAGTGGCCGACGTGCCAGGAATGTAGTAAAATATTAAATCCGGGATGTTAGGTTGCCTTAGGTTAGGATATATAACGTTATTGACTTATATACTGTTCCCACCGAGAAGTAGATGCGGACGCGCCAGGAATGTTTTAAAATATTACTTCCGAGATGTTAGGATTGCCTTAGGCTAGGACATATCACGTTATAGGCGTATATAATGTTCCCACCGAGAAGTAGGGGCCGATGTGCCAGGAATGTAGTAAAATATTACATTCGACATGATAAGTTGCCTTAGGTTAGGATATATAACTTTATAGACTTATATACTGTTCCCACCGAGAAGTAGGTGCCGACGCGCCAGGAATGTTGTAAAATATTACATCCGAGATGTTAGGATTACCTTATCCTAAGATATATAACGTTGTAGACTTATATAATGTTCCCACCGAGAAGTAGGGGCCGGCGCGCCGGGACTGTAGTAAAATATAACATCCGAGATGTTAGGTTGCCTTAGGCTAAGATATATAACTTTATAGACGTATATAATGTTCCCACCGAGAAGTAGGTGCCGAAGTGACGGGAATGTTGTAAAATATTACATTCGACATGTTAGTTTGCCTTAGGCTAGGATATATAGCGTTATAGACGGTATATAATGTTCCCACCGAGAAGTAGGGGCCGACGTGCCAGGAATGTAGTAAAATATGACATCCGAGATGTTAGGTTGCCTTAGGTTAGGATATATAACGTTATAGACTTATATACTGTTCCCACCGAGAAGTAGGTGCCGACGCGCCAGGAATGTAGTAAAATATTACATTCGACATGATAAGTTGTCTTAGATTAGGATATATAACGTTATAGTCGTATATACAGTTCCCACCGAGAAGTAGTTGCCGACGCGCCAGGAATATTGTAAAATATTATATTCGACATGTTAGGTTGTCTCAGGCTAGGACATATAGCGTTATAGACATATACAATGTTCCAACCGAGAAATAGGGGCCCACACGCCAGGAATGTTGTAAAACATTACATCGGATGTGTTAGGTTCCCTTAGGTTAGGATATATAACGTTATAGACGTATATAATGTTCCCACCGAGAAGTAGGTGCCGACGCGCCAGGAATGTTGTAAAATATTACATCCGAGATGTTAGGATTGCCTTAGGCTAGGATACATAACGTTATAGACGTATATAATGTTCCCACCGAGAAGTAGGTGCCGGTGCGCCACGAATGTAGTAAAATATTACATCCGAGATGTTAGGTTGCCTTAAACTAGGATATATAACGTTATAGACGTATATAATGTTCCCACCGAGAAGTAGGTGCCGAAGTGACGGGAATGTTGTAAAATGTTACATTCGACATGTTAGTTTGCCTTAGGCTAGGACATATAGCGTTATAGACTTATATAATGTTCCCACCGAGAAGTAGTGGCCGGCGCGCCGGGAATGTAGTAAAATATAACATCCGAGATGTTAGGTTCCCTTAGGTTAGGATATATAACGTTATAGACGTATATAATGTTCCCACCGAGAAGTAGGGGCCAACGAGCCAGGAATGTGGTAAAATATTACATTCGACATGTTAGGATTGCCTTAGGTTAGGATATATGGCGTTATAGACGTATATAATGTTCCCACCGAGAAGTAGGGGCCGACACGCCAGGAATGTGGTAAAACATTACATCCGAGGTGTTAGGTTGCCTTAGGCTCGGATATATAGCGTTATAGGCGTATATAATGTTCCCACCGAGAAGTAAGGGCCGACGAGCCAGGAATGTTGTAAAATATTACGCTCGACATGTTAAGTTGTCTTAGGTTAGGATATATAACGTTACAGACGTATATACAGTTCCCACCGAGAAGTAGTTGCCGACGCGCCAGGAATATTGTAATATATTATATTCGACATGCTAGGTTGCCTTAGATTAGGATATATAACGTTATTGACTTATATACTGTTCCCACCGAGAAGTAGATGCCGACGCGCCAGGCAAGTTTTAAAATATTACTTCCGAGATGTTAGGATTGCCTTAGGCTAGGAGATATCACGTTATAGGCGTATATAATGTTCCCACCGAGAAGTAGGGGCCGATGTGCCAGGAATGTAGTAAAATATTACATTCGACATGATAAGTTGTCTTAGATTAGGATATATAACGTTATAGTCGTATATACAGTTCCCACCGAGAAGTAGTTGCCGACGCGCCAGGAATATTGTAAAATATTATATTCGACATGTTAGGTTGTCTCAGGCTAGGACATATAGCGTTATAGACATATACAATGTTCCCACCGAGAAATATGGGCCGACGCGCCAGGAATGCTGTAAAATATTACATTCGACATGTTAGGTTGTCTTAGGCTAGGATATATAACGTTATAGACGTATATAATGTTCCCACCGAGAAGTAGGTGCCGGTGCGCCACGAATGTAGTAAAATATTACATACGAGATGTTAGGTTGCCTTAAACTAGGATATATAACGTTATAGACGTATATAAAGTTCCCACCGAGAAGTAGGTGCCGAAGTGACGGGAATGTTGTAAAATATTACATTCGACATGTTAGTTTGCCTTAGGCTAGGATATATAGCGTAATAGACTTATATAATGTTCCCACCGAGAAGTAGTGGCCGACGTGCCAGGAATGTAGTAAAATATGACATCCGAGATGTTAGGTTGCCTTAGGTTAGGATATATAGCGTTATAGACGTATATAATGTTCCCACCGAGAAGTAGGGGCCGACGTGCCAGGAATGTAGTAAAATATTACATCCGAGATGTTAGGTTGCCTTAGGTTAGGATATATGGCGTTATAGACGTATATAATGTTCCCACCGAGAAGTAGGGGCCGACACGCCAGGAATGTGGTAAAACATTACATCCGAGGTGTTAGGTTGCCTCAGGCTCGGATATATAGCGTTATAGGCGTATATAATGTTCCCACCGAGAAGTAAGGGCCGACGAGCCAGGAATGTTGTAAAATATTACGCTCGACATGTTAAGTTGTCTTAGGTTAGGATATATAACGTTACAGACGTATATACAGTTCCCACCGAGAAGTAGTTGCCGACGCGCCAGGAATATTGTAATATATTATATTCGACATGCTAGGTTGTCTCAGGCTAGGACATATGGCGTTATAGACATATACAATGTTCCAACCGCGAAATAGGGGCCGACACGCCAGGAATGTTCTAAAATATTACATTCGACATGTTAGGTTGTCTTAGGCTAGGATATATAACGTTATAGACGTATATAAAGTTCCCACCGAGAAGTAGGGGCCGACGTGCCAGGAATGTAGTAAAATATGACATCCGAGATGTTAGGTTGCCTTAGGTTAGGATATATAACGTTATAGACTTATAAACTGTTCCCACCGAGAAGTAGGTGCCGACGCGCCAGGAATGTTGTAAAATATTACATCCGAGATGTTAGGATTACCTTAGGCTAGGATATATAACGTTGTAGACTTATATAATGTTCCCACCGAGAAGTAGGGGCCGGCGCGCCGGGACTGTAGTAAAATATAACATCCGAGATGTTAGGTTGCCTTAGGCTAAGATATATAACGTTATAGACGTATATAATGTTCCCACCGAGAAGTAGGTGCCGACGCGCCAGGAATGTTGTAAAATATTACATCCGAGATGTTAGGTTGCCTTAGACTAGGATATATAACGTTATAGACGTATATAAAGTTCCCACCAAGAAGTAGGTGCCGAAGTGACGGGAATGTTGTAAAATATTACATTCGACATGTTAGTTTGCCTTAGGATAGGATATATAGCGTTATAGACTTATATAATGTTCCCACCGAGAAGTAGTGGCCGACGTGCCAGGAATGTAGCAAAATATTAAATCCGGGATGTTAGGTTGCCTTAGGTTAGGATATATAACGTTATTGACTTATATACTGTTCCCACCGAGAAGTAGATGCCGACGCGCCAGGAATGTTTTAAAATATTACTTCCGAGATGTTAGGATTGCCTTAGGCTAGGACATATCACGTTATAGGCATATATAATGTTCCCACCAAGAAGTAGGGGCCGATGTGCCAGGAATGTAGTAAAATATTACATTCGACATGATAAGTTGCCTTAGGTTAGGATATATAACGTTATAGACTTATATACTGTTCCCACCGAGAAGTAGGTGCCGACGCGCCAGGAATGTTGTAAAATATTACATCCGAGATGTTAGGATTACCTTAGGCTAGGATATATAACGTTGTAGACTTATATAATGTTCCCACCGAGAAGTAGGGGCCGGCGCGCGGGGACTGTAGTAAAATATAACATCCGAGATGTTAGGTTGCCTTAGGCTAAGATATATAACGTTATAGACGTATATAATGTTCCCACCGAGAAGTAGGTGCCGACGCGCCAGGAATGTTGTAAAATATTACATCCGAGATGTTAGGTTGCCTTAGACTAGGATATATAACGTTATAGACGTATATAAAGTTCCCACCGAGAAGTAGGTGCCGAAGTGACGGGAATGTTGTAAAATATTACATTCGACATGTTAGTTTGCCTTAGGATAGGATATATAGCGTTATAGACTTATATAATGTTCCCACCGAGAAGTAGTGGCCGACGTGCCAGGAATGTAGCAAAATATTAAATCCGGGATGTTAGGTTGCCTTAGGTTAGGATATATAACGTTATTGACTTATATACTGTTCCCACCGAGAAGTAGATGCCGACGCGCCAGGAATGTTTTAAAATATTACTTCCGAGATGTTAGGATTGCCTTAGGCTAGGACATATCACGTTATAGGCGTATATAATGTTCCCACCGAGAAGTAGGGGCCGATGTGCCAGGAATGTAGTAAAATATTACATTCGACATGATAAGTTGCCTTAGGTTAGGATATATAACGTTATAGACTTATATACTGTTCCCACCGAGAAGTAGGTGCCGACGCGCCAGGAATGTTGTAAAATATTACATCCGAGATGTTAGGATTACCTTAGGCTAGGATATATAACGTTATAGACGTATATAATGTTTCCACCGAGGAGTAGGGGCCGGTGCGCCACGAATGTAGTGAAATATTACATCCGAGATGTTAGGTTGCCTTAGGCTAGGATAAGTAACGTTATAGGTGTATATAATGTTCCCACCGAGAAGTAGGGGCCGACGACCAGGAATGTAGTAAAATATTACATCCGAGATGTTAGGTTGCCTTAGGTTAGGATATATAACGTTATAGACTTATATACAGTTCCCACCGAGAAGTAGTTGCCGACGCGCCAGGAATATTGTAATATATTATATTCGACATGCTAGGTTGTCTCAGGCTAGGACATATGGCGTTATAGACATATATAATGTTCCCATTGAGAAATAGGGACCGACACGCCAGGAATGTTGTATAACATTACATTCGAGGTGTTAGGTTTCCTTAGGTTACGATATATAACGTTATAGGCGTATATAATGCTCCCACCGAGAAGTAGGGTCCGAAGTGACGGGAATGTGGTAAAATATTACATCCGAGATGTTAGGTTGCCTTAGGTTAGGATATATGGCGTTATAGACGTATATAATGTTCCCACCGAGAAGTAGGGGCCAGCGCGCCAGGAATGTAGTGAAATATTACATCCGAGATGTTAGGTTGCCTTAGGTTAGGATATATAACGTTATTGACTTATATAATGTTCCCACGGAGAAATAGGGGCCGACTCGCCAGGAATGTTGTAAAACATTACATCCGAGGTGTTAGGTTCCCTTAGGTTAGGATATATAACGTTATAGACATATATAATGTTCCCACCGAGAAATAGGTGCCGATGCGCCAGGAATGTTGTAAAATATTACATCCGAGATGTTAGGATTGCCTTAGGCTAGGATATATAACGCTATAGACGTATATAATGTTCCCACCGAGTAGTAGGTGCCGGTGCGCCACGAATGTAGTAAAATATTACATCCGAGATGTTAGGTTGCCTTAGACTAGGATATATAACGTTATAGACGTATATAAAGTTCCCACCGAGAAGTAGGAGCCGACATGCCAGGAATGTAGTAAAATATGACATCCGAGATGTTAGGTTGCCTTAGGTTAGGATATATAACGTTATAGACTTATATACTGTTCCCACCGAGAAGTAGGTGCCGACGCGCCAGGAATGTTGTAAAATATTACATCCGAGATGTTAGGATTACCTTAGGCTAGGATATATAACGTTGTAGACTTATATAATGTTCCCACCGAGAAGTAGGGGCCGGCGCGCCGGGACTGTAGTAAAATATAACATCCGAGATGTTAGGATTACCTTAGGCTAGGATATATAACGTTGTAGACTTATATAATGTTCCCACCGAGAAGTAGGGGCCGGCGCGCCGGGACTGTAGTAAAATATAACATCCGAGATGTTAGGTTGCCTTAGGCTAAGATATATAACGTTATAGACGTATATAATGTTCCCACCGAGAAGTAGGTGCCGAAGTGACGGGAATGTTGTAAAATATTACATTCGACATGTTAGTTTGCCTTAGGCTAGGATATATAGCGTTATAGACTTATATAATGTTCCCACCGAGAAGTAGTGGCCGACGTGCCAGGAATGTAGTAAAATATTAAATCCGGGATGTTAGGTTGCCTTAGGTTAGGATATATAACGTTATTGACTTATATACTGTTCCCACCGAGAAGTAGATGCCGACGCGCCAGGAATGTTTTAAAATATTACTTCCGAGATGTTAGGATTGCCTTAGGCTAGGACATATCACGTTATAGGCGTATATAATGTTCCCACCGAGAAGTAGGGGCCGATGTGCCAGGAATGTAGTAAAATATTACATTCGACATGATAAGTTGCCTTAGGTTAGGATATATAACGTTATAGACTTATATACTGTTCCCACCGAGAAGTAGGTGCCGACGCGCCAGGAATGTTGTAAAATATTACATCCGAGATGTTAGGATTACCTTAGGCTAGGATATATAACGTCTGTAGACCTATATAATGTTCCCACCGAGAAGTAGGGGCCGGCGCGCCGGGACTGTAGTAAAATATAACATCCGAGATGTTAGGTTGCCTTAGGTTAGGATATATAACGTTATAGACTTATAAACTGTTCCCACCGAGAAGTAGGTGCCGACGCGCCAGGAATGTTGTAAAATATTACATCCGAGATGTTAGGATTACCTTAGGCTAGGATATATAACGTTGTAGACTTATATAATGTTCCCACCGAGAAGTAGGGGCCGGCGCGCCGGGACTGTAGTAAAATATAACATCCGAGATGTTAGGTTGCCTTAGGCTAAGATATATAACGTTATAGACGTATATAATGTTCCCACCGAGAAGTAGGTGCCGACGCGCCAGGAATGTTGTAAAATATTACATCCGAGATGTTAGGTTGCCTTAGACTAGGATATATAACGTTATAGACGTATATAAAGTTCCCACCAAGAAGTAGGTGCCGAAGTGACGGGAATGTTGTAAAATATTACATTCGACATGTTAGTTTGCCTTAGGATAGGATATATAGCGTTATAGACTTATATAATGTTCCCACCGAGAAGTAGTGGCCGACGTGCCAGGAATGTAGCAAAATATTAAATCCGGGATGTTAGGTTGCCTTAGGTTAGGATATATAACGTTATTGACTTATATACTGTTCCCACCGAGAAGTAGATGCCGACGCGCCAGGAATGTTTTAAAATATTACTTCCGAGATGTTAGGATTGCCTTAGGCTAGGACATATCACGTTATAGGCATATATAATGTTCCCACCAAGAAGTAGGGGCCGATGTGCCAGGAATGTAGTAAAATATTACATTCGACATGATAAGTTGCCTTAGGTTAGGATATATAACGTTATAGACTTATATACTGTTCCCACCGAGAAGTAGGTGCCGACGCGCCAGGAATGTTGTAAAATATTACATCCGAGATGTTAGGATTACCTTAGGCTAGGATATATAACGTTGTAGACTTATATAATGTTCCCACCGAGAAGTAGGGGCCGGCGCGCGGGGACTGTAGTAAAATATAACATCCGAGATGTTAGGTTGCCTTAGGCTAAGATATATAACGTTATAGACGTATATAATGTTCCCACCGAGAAGTAGGTGCCGACGCGCCAGGAATGTTGTAAAATATTACATCCGAGATGTTAGGTTGCCTTAGACTAGGATATATAACGTTATAGACGTATATAAAGTTCCCACCGAGAAGTAGGTGCCGAAGTGACGGGAATGTTGTAAAATATTACATTCGACATGTTAGTTTGCCTTAGGATAGGATATATAGCGTTATAGACTTATATAATGTTCCCACCGAGAAGTAGTGGCCGACGTGCCAGGAATGTAGCAAAATATTAAATCCGGGATGTTAGGTTGCCTTAGGTTAGGATATATAACGTTATTGACTTATATACTGTTCCCACCGAGAAGTAGATGCCGACGCGCCAGGAATGTTTTAAAATATTACTTCCGAGATGTTAGGATTGCCTTAGGCTAGGACATATCACGTTATAGGCGTATATAATGTTCCCACCGAGAAGTAGGGGCCGATGTGCCAGGAATGTAGTAAAATATTACATTCGACATGATAAGTTGCCTTAGGTTAGGATATATAACGTTATAGACTTATATACTGTTCCCACCGAGAAGTAGGTGCCGACGCGCCAGGAATGTTGTAAAATATTACATCCGAGATGTTAGGATTACCTTAGGCTAGGATATATAACGTTATAGACGTATATAATGTTTCCACCGAGGAGTAGGGGCCGGTGCGCCACGAATGTAGTGAAATATTACATCCGAGATGTTAGGTTGCCTTAGGCTAGGATAAGTAACGTTATAGGTGTATATAATGTTCCCACCGAGAAGTAGGGGCCGACGACCAGGAATGTAGTAAAATATTACATCCGAGATGTTAGGTTGCCTTAGGTTAGGATATATAACGTTATAGACTTATATACAGTTCCCACCGAGAAGTAGTTGCCGACGCGCCAGGAATATTGTAATATATTATATTCGACATGCTAGGTTGTCTCAGGCTAGGACATATGGCGTTATAGACATATATAATGTTCCCATTGAGAAATAGGGACCGACACGCCAGGAATGTTGTATAACATTACATTCGAGGTGTTAGGTTTCCTTAGGTTACGATATATAACGTTATAGGCGTATATAATGCTCCCACCGAGAAGTAGGGTCCGAAGTGACGGGAATGTGGTAAAATATTACATCCGAGATGTTAGGTTGCCTTAGGTTAGGATATATGGCGTTATAGACGTATATAATGTTCCCACCGAGAAGTAGGGGCCAGCGCGCCAGGAATGTAGTGAAATATTACATCCGAGATGTTAGGTTGCCTTAGGTTAGGATATATAACGTTATTGACTTATATAATGTTCCCACGGAGAAATAGGGGCCGACTCGCCAGGAATGTTGTAAAACATTACATCCGAGGTGTTAGGTTCCCTTAGGTTAGGATATATAACGTTATAGACATATATAATGTTCCCACCGAGAAATAGGTGCCGATGCGCCAGGAATGTTGTAAAATATTACATCCGAGATGTTAGGATTGCCTTAGGCTAGGATATATAACGCTATAGACGTATATAATGTTCCCACCGAGTAGTAGGTGCCGGTGCGCCACGAATGTAGTAAAATATTACATCCGAGATGTTAGGTTGCCTTAGACTAGGATATATAACGTTATAGACGTATATAAAGTTCCCACCGAGAAGTAGGAGCCGACATGCCAGGAATGTAGTAAAATATGACATCCGAGATGTTAGGTTGCCTTAGGTTAGGATATATAACGTTATAGACTTATATACTGTTCCCACCGAGAAGTAGGTGCCGACGCGCCAGGAATGTTGTAAAATATTACATCCGAGATGTTAGGATTACCTTAGGCTAGGATATATAACGTTGTAGACTTATATAATGTTCCCACCGAGAAGTAGGGGCCGGCGCGCCGGGACTGTAGTAAAATATAACATCCGAGATGTTAGGATTACCTTAGGCTAGGATATATAACGTTGTAGACTTATATAATGTTCCCACCGAGAAGTAGGGGCCGGCGCGCCGGGACTGTAGTAAAATATAACATCCGAGATGTTAGGTTGCCTTAGGCTAAGATATATAACGTTATAGACGTATATAATGTTCCCACCGAGAAGTAGGTGCCGAAGTGACGGGAATGTTGTAAAATATTACATTCGACATGTTAGTTTGCCTTAGGCTAGGATATATAGCGTTATAGACTTATATAATGTTCCCACCGAGAAGTAGTGGCCGACGTGCCAGGAATGTAGTAAAATATTAAATCCGGGATGTTAGGTTGCCTTAGGTTAGGATATATAACGTTATTGACTTATATACTGTTCCCACCGAGAAGTAGATGCCGACGCGCCAGGAATGTTTTAAAATATTACTTCCGAGATGTTAGGATTGCCTTAGGCTAGGACATATCACGTTATAGGCGTATATAATGTTCCCACCGAGAAGTAGGGGCCGATGTGCCAGGAATGTAGTAAAATATTACATTCGACATGATAAGTTGCCTTAGGTTAGGATATATAACGTTATAGACTTATATACTGTTCCCACCGAGAAGTAGGTGCCGACGCGCCAGGAATGTTGTAAAATATTACATCCGAGATGTTAGGATTACCTTAGGCTAGGATATATAACGTCTGTAGACCTATATAATGTTCCCACCGAGAAGTAGGGGCCGGCGCGCCGGGACTGTAGTAAAATATAACATCCGAGATGTTAGGTTGCCTTAGGCTAAGATATATAACGTTATAGACGTATATAATTTTCCCACCGAGAAGTAGGTGCCGAAGTGACGGGAATGTTGTAAAATATTACATTCGACATGTTAGTTTGCCTTAGGCTAGGATATATAGCGTTATAGACTTATATAATGTTCCCACCGAGAAGTAGTGGCCGACGTGCCAGGAATGTAGTAAAATATTAAATCCGGGATGTTAGGTTGCCTTAGGTCAGGATATATAACGTTATTGACTTATATACTGTTCCCACCGAGAAGTAGATGCCGACGCGCCAGGAATGTTTTAAAATATTACTTCCGAGATGTTAGGATTGCCTTAGGATAGGACATATCACGTTATAGGCGTATATAATGTTCCCACCGAGAAGTAGGGGCCGATGTGCCAGGAATGTAGTAAAATATTACATTCGACATGATAAGTTGCCTTAGATTAGGATATATAACGTTATAGTCGTATATACAGTTCCCACCGAGAAGTAGTTGCCGACGCGCCAGGAATATTGTAAAATATTATATTCGACATGTTAGGTTGTCTCAGGCTAGGACATATAGCGTTATAGACATATACAATGTTCCAACCGAGAAATAGGGGCCGACAGGCCAGGAATGTTGTAAAACATTACATCGGATGTGTTAGGTTCCCTTAGGTTAGGATATATAACGTTATAGACGTATGTAATGTTCCCACCGAGAAGTAGGTGCCGACGCGCCAGGAATGTTGTAAAATATTACATCCGAGATGTTAGGATTGCCTTAGGCTAGGATACATAACGTTATAGACGTATATAATGTTCCCGCCGAGAAGTAGGTGCCGGTGCGCCACGAATGTAGTAAAATATTACATCCGAGATGTTAGGTTGCCTTAAACTAGGATATATAACGTTATAGACGTATATAATGTTCCCACCGAGAAGTAGGTGCCGACGCGCTAGGAATGTTGTAAAATATTACTTCCGAGATGTTAGGATTGCCTTAGGCTAGGATATATAACGTTATATACGTATATACTGTTCCCACCGAGAAGTAGGGGCCGGTGCGCCAGGAATGAAGTAAAATATAACATCCGAGATGTTAGGTTGCCTTAGGCTAGGATATATAACGTTGTAGACGTGTATAATGTTCCCACCGAGAAGTAGGTGCCGAAGTGACGGGAATGTTGTAAAATATTACATTCGACATGTTAGTTTGCCTTAGGCTAGGATATATAGCGTAATAGAGTTATATAATGTTCCCACCGAGAAGTAGTGGCCGACACGCCAGGAATGTTGTAAAATATTACATCCGAGATGTTAGGTTGCCTTAGACTAGGATATATAACGTTATAGACGTATATAAAGTTCCCACCGAGAAGTAGGGTCCGAAGTGACGGGAATGTTGTAAAATATTACATTCGACATGTTAGTTTGCCTTAGGCTAGGATATATAGCGTTATAGACATATATAATGTTCCCACCGAGAAGTAGGGGCCGACGTGCCAGGAATGTAGTAAAATATTACATCCGAGATGTTAGGTTGCCTTAGGTTAGGATATATGGCGTTATAGACGTATATAATGTTCCCACCGAGAAGTAGGGGCCAGTGCGCCAGGAATGTAGTGAAATATTACATCCGAGATGTTAGGTTGCCTTAGGTTAGGATATATAACGTTATTGACTTATATAATGTTCCCACGGAGAAATAGGGGCCGACTCGCCAGGAATGTTGTAAAACATTACATCCGAGATGTTAGGTTGCCTTAGGTTAGGATATATAACGTTATAGACTTATATACTGTTCCCACCGAGAAGTAGGTGCCGACGCGCCAGGAATGTTGTAAAATATTACATCCGAGATGTTAGGATTGCCTTAGGCTAGGATATATAACGCTATAGACGTATATAATGTTCCCACCGAGTAGTAGGTGCCGGTGCGCCACGAATGTAGTAAAATATTACATCCGAGATGTTAGGTTGCCTTAGACTAGGATATATAACGTTATAGACGTATATAAAGTTCCCACCGAGAAGTAGGGGCCGACGTGCCAGGAATGTAGTAAAATATGACATCCGAGATGTTAGGTTGCCTTAGGTTAGGATATATAACGTTATAGACTTATATACTGTTCCCACCGAGAAGTAGGTGCCGACGCGCCAGGAATGTTGTAAAATATTACATCCGAGATGTTAGGATTACCTTAGGCTAGGATATATAACGTTGTAGACTTATATAATGTTCCCACCGAGAAGTAGGGGCCGGCGCGCCGGGACTGTAGTAAAATATAACATCCGAGATGTTAGGATTACCTTAGGCTAGGATATATAACGTTGTAGACTTATATAATGTTCCCACCGAGAAGTAGGGGCCGGCGCGCCGGGACTGTAGTAAAATATAACATCCGAGATGTTAGGTTGCCTTAGGCTAAGATATATAACGTTATAGACGTATATAATGTTCCCACCGAGAAGTAGGTGCCGAAGTGACGGGAATGTTGTAAAATATTACATTCGACATGTTAGTTTGCCTTAGGCTAGGATATATAGCGTTATAGACTGATATAATGTTCCCACCGAGAAGTAGTGGCCGACGTGCCAGGAATGTAGTAAAATATTAAATCCGGGATGTTAGGTTGCCTTAGGTTAGGATATATAACGTTATTGACTTATATACTGTTCCCACCGAGAAGTAGATGCCGACGCGCCAGGAATGTTTTAAAATATTACTTCCGAGATGTTAGGATTGCCTTAGGATAGGACATATCACGTTATAGGCGTATATAATGTTCCCACCGAGAAGTAGGGGCCGATGTGCCAGGAATGTAGTAAAATATTACATTCGACATGATAAGTTGTCTTAGGTTAGGATATATAACGTTATAGTCGTATATACAGTTCCCACCGAGAAGTAGTTGCCGACGCGCCAGGAATATTGTAAAATATTATATTCGACATGTTAGGTTGTCTCAGGCTAGGACATATAGCGTTATAGACATATACAATGTTCCAACCGAGAAATAGGGGCCGACACGCCAGGAATGTTGTAAAACATTACATCGGATGTGTTAGGTTCCCTTAGGTTAGGATATATAACGTTATAGACGTATATAATGTTCCCACCGAGAAGTAGTTGCCGACGCGCCAGGAATATAGTAATATATTATATTCGACATGCTAGGTTGTCTCAGGCTAGGACATATGGCGTTATAGACATATATAATGTTCCCATTGAGAAATAGGGACCGACACGCCAGGAATGTTGTATAACATTACATTCGAGGTGTTAGGTTTCCTTAGGTTAGGATATATAACGTTATAGGCGTATATAATGCTCCCACCGGGAAGTAGGTGCCGACGCGCCAGGAATGTTGTAAAATATTACATCCGAAATGTTAGGATTGCCTTAGGCTAGGATATATAACGTTATAGACGTATATAATGTTTCCACCGAGGAGTAAGGGCCGGTGCGCCACGAATGTAGTAAAATATTACATCCGAGATGTTAGGTTGCCTTAGGCTAGGATAAGTAACGTTATAGGTGTATATAATGTTCCCACCGAGAAGTAGGGGCCGACGACCAGGAATGTAGTAAAATATTACATCCGAGATGTTAGGTTGCCTTAGGTTAGGATATATAACGTTATAGACTTATATACTGTTCCCACCTAGAAGTAGGTGCCGAAGCGCCAGGAATGTTGTAAAATATTACATCCGAGATGTTAGGATTACCTTAGGCTAGGATATATAACGTTATAGACGTATATAATGTTCCCACCGAGAAATAGGGGCCGACACGCCAGGAATGTTGTAAAATATTACATCCGAGATGTTAGGTTGCCTTAGGTTAGGATATATGGCGTTATAGACGTATATAATGTTCCCACCGAGAAGTAGGGGCCAGCGCGCCAGGAATGTAGTAAAATATTACATCCGATATGTTAGGTTGCCTTAGGCTAGGATATATAACGTTATAGACGTATATAATGTTCCCACCGAGAAGTAGGGGCCGTCGAGCCAGGAATGTTGTAAAATATTACGCTCGACATGTTAAGTTGTCTTAGGTTAGGATATATAACGTTATAGACGTATATACAGTTCCCACCGAGAAGTAGTTGCCGACGCGCCAGGAATATTGTAATATATTATATTCGACATGCTAGGTTGTCTCAGGCTAGGATATATAGCGTTATAGACATATATAATGTTCCCACCGAGAAATAGGGACCGACACGCGAGGAATGTTGTATAACATTACATTCGAGGTGTTAGGTTTCCTCAGGTTAGGATATATAACGTTATAGACGTGTATATTGTTCCCACCGAGAAGTAGGGGCCGACGTGCCAGGAATGTAGTAAAATATTACATCCGAGATGTTAGGTTGCCTTAGGTTAGGATATATGGCGTTATAGACGTATATAATGTTCCCACCGAGAAGTAGGGGCCAGCGCGCCAGGAATGTAGTAAAATATTACATCCGATATGTTAGGTTGCCTTAGGCTAGGATATATAACGTTATAGACGTATATAATGTTTCCACCGAGGAGTAGGGGCCGGTGCGACACGAATGTAGTAAAATATTACATCCGAGATGTTAGGTTGCCTTAGGCTAGGATAAGTAACGTTATAGGTGTATATAATGTTCCCACCGAGAAGTAGGGGCCGACGACCAGGAATGTAGTAAAATATTACATCCGAGATGTTAGGTTGCCTTAGGTTAGGATATATAACGTTATAGACGTATATAATGTTTCCACCGAGGAGTAGGGGCCAGCGCGCCAGGAATGTAGTAAAATATTACATCCGATATGTTAGGTTGCCTTAGGCTAGGATATATAACGTTATAGACGTATATAATGTTTCCACCGAGGAGTAGGGGCCGGTGCGACACGAATGTAGTAAAATATTACATCCGAGATGTTAGGTTGCCTTAGGCTAGGATAAGTAACGTTATAGGTGTATATAATGTTCCCACCGAGAAGTAGGGGCCGACGACCAGGAATGTAGTAAAATATTACATCCGAGATGTTAGGTTGCCTTAGGTTAGGATATATAACGTTATAGACTTATATACTGTTCCCACCTAGAAGTAGGTGCCGAAGCGCCAGGAATGTTGTAAAATATTACATCCGAGATGTTAGGACTACCTTAGGCTAGGATATATAACGTTATAGACGTATATAATGTTCCCACCGAGAAATAGGGGCCGACACGCCAGGAATGTTGTAAAATATTACATCCGAGATGTTAGGTTGCCTTAGACTAGGATGTATAACGTTATAGACGTATATAAACTTCCCACCGAGAAGTAGGGTCCGAAGTGACGGGAATGTTGTAAAATATTACATTCGACATGTTAGTTTGCCTTAGGCTAGGATATATAGCGTTATAGACGTATATAATGTTCCCACCGAGAAGTAGGGGCCGACACGCCTGGAATGTTGTAAAATATTACATCCGAGATGTTAGGTTGCCTTAGGTTAGGATATATGGCGTTATAGACGTATATAATGTTCCCACCGAGAAGTAGGGGCCAGCGCGCCAGGAATGTAGTAAAATATTACATCCGATATGTTAGGTTGCCTTAGGCTAGGATATATAACGTTATAGACGTATATAATGTTCCCACCGAGAAGTAGGGGCCGTCGAGCCAGGAATGTTGTAAAATATTACGCTCGACATGTTAAGTTGTCTTAGGTTAGGATATATAACGTTATAGACGTATATACAGTTCCCACCGAGGAGTAGTTGCCGACGCGCCAGGAATATTGTAATATATTATATTCGACATGCTAGGTTGTCTCAGGCTAGGATATATAGCGTTATAGACATATATAATGTTCCCACCGAGAAATAGGGACCGACACGCGAGGAATGTTGTATAACATTACATTCGAGGTGTTAGGTTTCCTCAGGTTAGGATATATAACGTTATAGACGTATATATTGTTCCCACCGAGAAGTAGGGGCCGACGTGCCAGGAATGTAGTAAAATATTACATCCGAGATGTTAGGTTGCCTTAGGTTAGGATATATGGCGTTATAGACGTATATAATGTTCCCACCGAGAAGTAGGGGCCAGCGCGCCAGGAATGTAGTAAAATATTACATCCGATATGTTAGGTTGCCTTAGGCTAGGATATATAACGTTATAGACGTATATAATGTTTCCACCGAGGAGTAGGGGCCGGTGCGACACGAATGTAGTAAAATATTACATCCGAGATGTTAGGTTGCCTTAGGCTAGGATAAGTAACGTTATAGGTGTATATAATGTTCCCACCGAGAAGTAGGGGCCGACGACCAGGTATGTAGTAAAATATTACATCCGAGATGTTAGGTTGCCTTAGGTTAGGATATATAACGTTATAGACTTATATACTGTTCCCACCTAGAAGTAGGTGCCGAAGCGCCAGGAATGTTGTAAAATATTACATCCGAGATGTTAGGACTACCTTAGGCTAGGATATATAACGTTATAGACGTATATAATGTTCCCACCGAGAAATAGGGGCCGACACGCCAGGAATGTTGTAAAATATTACATCCGAGATGTTAGGTTGCCTTAGACTAGGATATATAACGTTATAGACGTATATAAAGTTCCCACCGAGAAGTAGGGTCCGAAGTGACGGGAATGATGTAAAATATTACATTCGACATGTTAGTTTGCCTTAGGCTAGGA
This sequence comes from Xylocopa violacea, assembly GCA_963969225.1. NCBI lineage: Eukaryota > Metazoa > Arthropoda > Insecta > Hymenoptera > Apidae > Xylocopa > Xylocopa violacea. Next base: position 19,211,977 of record CAXAJV010000653.1, read on the forward strand.
TATATAGCGTTATAGACGTATATAATGTTCCCACCGAGAAGTAGGGGCCGACGTGCCAGGAATGTAGTAAAATATTACATCCGAGATGTTAGGTTGCCTTAGGTTAGGATATATAACGTTATAGACTTATATACTGTTCCCACCGAGAAGTAGGTGCCGACGCGCCAGGAATGTTGTAAAATATTACATCCGAGATGTTAGGATTACCTTAGGCTAGGATATATAACGTTGTAGACTTATATAATGTTCCCACCGAGAAGTGGGGGCCGGCGCGCCGGGACTGTAGTAAAATATAACATCCGAGATGTTAGGTTGCCTTAGGCTAAGATATATAACGTTATAGACGTATATAATGTTCCCACCGAGAAGTAGGTGCCGACGCGCCAGGAATGTTGTAAAATATTACATCCGAGATGTTAGGATTACCTTAGGCTAGGATATATAACGTTGTAGACTTATATAATGTTCCCACCGAGAAGTAGGGGCCGGCGCGACGGGACTGTAGTAAAATATCACATCCGAGATGTTAGGTTGCCTTAGGCTAAGATATATAACGTTATAGACGTATATAATGTTCCCACCGAGAAGTAGGTGCCGAAGTGACGGGAATGTTGTAAAATATTACATTCGACATGTTAGTTTGCCTTAGGCTAGGATATATAGCGTTATAGACTTATATAATGTTCACACCGAGAAGTAGTGGCCGACGTGCCAGGAATGTAGTAAAATATTAAATCCGGGATGTTAGGTTGCCTTAGGTTAGGATATATAACGTTATTGACTTATATACTGTTCCCACCGAGAAGTAGATGCGGACGCGCCAGGAATGTTTTAAAATATTACTTCCGAGATGTTAGGATTGCCTTAGGCTAGGACATATCACGTTATAGGCGTATATAATGTTCCCACCGAGAAGTAGGGGCCGATGTGCCAGGAATGTAGTAAAATATTACATTCGACATGATAAGTTGCCTTAGGTTAGGATATATAACTTTATAGACTTATATACTGTTCCCACCGAGAAGTAGGTGCCGACGCGCCAGGAATGTTGTAAAATATTACATCCGAGATGTTAGGATTACCTTATCCTAAGATATATAACGTTGTAGACTTATATAATGTTCCCACCGAGAAGTAGGGGCCGGCGCGCCGGGACTGTAGTAAAATATAACATCCGAGATGTTAGGTTGCCTTAGGCTAAGATATATAACTTTATAGACGTATATAATGTTCCCACCGAGAAGTAGGTGCCGAAGTGACGGGAATGTTGTAAAATATTACATTCGACATGTTAGTTTGCCTTAGGCTAGGATATATAGCGTTATAGACGGTATATAATGTTCCCACCGAGAAGTAGGGGCCGACGTGCCAGGAATGTAGTAAAATATGACATCCGAGATGTTAGGTTGCCTTAGGTTAGGATATATAACGTTATAGACTTATATACTGTTCCCACCGAGAAGTAGGTGCCGACGCGCCAGGAATGTAGTAAAATATTACATTCGACATGATAAGTTGTCTTAGATTAGGATATATAACGTTATAGTCGTATATACAGTTCCCACCGAGAAGTAGTTGCCGACGCGCCAGGAATATTGTAAAATATTATATTCGACATGTTAGGTTGTCTCAGGCTAGGACATATAGCGTTATAGACATATACAATGTTCCAACCGAGAAATAGGGGCCCACACGCCAGGAATGTTGTAAAACATTACATCGGATGTGTTAGGTTCCCTTAGGTTAGGATATATAACGTTATAGACGTATATAATGTTCCCACCGAGAAGTAGGTGCCGACGCGCCAGGAATGTTGTAAAATATTACATCCGAGATGTTAGGATTGCCTTAGGCTAGGATACATAACGTTATAGACGTATATAATGTTCCCACCGAGAAGTAGGTGCCGGTGCGCCACGAATGTAGTAAAATATTACATCCGAGATGTTAGGTTGCCTTAAACTAGGATATATAACGTTATAGACGTATATAATGTTCCCACCGAGAAGTAGGTGCCGAAGTGACGGGAATGTTGTAAAATGTTACATTCGACATGTTAGTTTGCCTTAGGCTAGGACATATAGCGTTATAGACTTATATAATGTTCCCACCGAGAAGTAGTGGCCGGCGCGCCGGGAATGTAGTAAAATATAACATCCGAGATGTTAGGTTCCCTTAGGTTAGGATATATAACGTTATAGACGTATATAATGTTCCCACCGAGAAGTAGGGGCCAACGAGCCAGGAATGTGGTAAAATATTACATTCGACATGTTAGGATTGCCTTAGGTTAGGATATATGGCGTTATAGACGTATATAATGTTCCCACCGAGAAGTAGGGGCCGACACGCCAGGAATGTGGTAAAACATTACATCCGAGGTGTTAGGTTGCCTTAGGCTCGGATATATAGCGTTATAGGCGTATATAATGTTCCCACCGAGAAGTAAGGGCCGACGAGCCAGGAATGTTGTAAAATATTACGCTCGACATGTTAAGTTGTCTTAGGTTAGGATATATAACGTTACAGACGTATATACAGTTCCCACCGAGAAGTAGTTGCCGACGCGCCAGGAATATTGTAATATATTATATTCGACATGCTAGGTTGCCTTAGATTAGGATATATAACGTTATTGACTTATATACTGTTCCCACCGAGAAGTAGATGCCGACGCGCCAGGAAAGTTTTAAAATATTACTTCCGAGATGTTAGGATTGCCTTAGGCTAGGAGATATCACGTTATAGGCGTATATAATGTTCCCACCGAGAAGTAGGGGCCGATGTGCCAGGAATGTAGTAAAATATTACATTCGACATGATAAGTTGTCTTAGATTAGGATATATAACGTTATAGTCGTATATACAGTTCCCACCGAGAAGTAGTTGCCGACGCGCCAGGAATATTGTAAAATATTATATTCGACATGTTAGGTTGTCTCAGGCTAGGACATATAGCGTTATAGACATATACAATGTTCCCACCGAGAAATATGGGCCGACGCGCCAGGAATGCTGTAAAATATTACATTCGACATGTTAGGTTGTCTTAGGCTAGGATATATAACGTTATAGACGTATATAATGTTCCCACCGAGAAGTAGGTGCCGGTGCGCCACGAATGTAGTAAAATATTACATACGAGATGTTAGGTTGCCTTAAACTAGGATATATAACGTTATAGACGTATATAAAGTTCCCACCGAGAAGTAGGTGCCGAAGTGACGGGAATGTTGTAAAATATTACATTCGACATGTTAGTTTGCCTTAGGCTAGGATATATAGCGTAATAGACTTATATAATGTTCCCACCGAGAAGTAGTGGCCGACGTGCCAGGAATGTAGTAAAATATGACATCCGAGATGTTAGGTTGCCTTAGGTTAGGATATATAGCGTTATAGACGTATATAATGTTCCCACCGAGAAGTAGGGGCCGACGTGCCAGGAATGTAGTAAAATATTACATCCGAGATGTTAGGTTGCCTTAGGTTAGGATATATGGCGTTATAGACGTATATAATGTTCCCACCGAGAAGTAGGGGCCGACACGCCAGGAATGTGGTAAAACATTACATCCGAGGTGTTAGGTTGCCTCAGGCTCGGATATATAGCGTTATAGGCGTATATAATGTTCCCACCGAGAAGTAAGGGCCGACGAGCCAGGAATGTTGTAAAATATTACGCTCGACATGTTAAGTTGTCTTAGGTTAGGATATATAACGTTACAGACGTATATACAGTTCCCACCGAGAAGTAGTTGCCGACGCGCCAGGAATATTGTAATATATTATATTCGACATGCTAGGTTGTCTCAGGCTAGGACATATGGCGTTATAGACATATACAATGTTCCAACCGCGAAATAGGGGCCGACACGCCAGGAATGTTCTAAAATATTACATTCGACATGTTAGGTTGTCTTAGGCTAGGATATATAACGTTATAGACGTATATAAAGTTCCCACCGAGAAGTAGGGGCCGACGTGCCAGGAATGTAGTAAAATATGACATCCGAGATGTTAGGTTGCCTTAGGTTAGGATATATAACGTTATAGACTTATAAACTGTTCCCACCGAGAAGTAGGTGCGGACGCGCCAGGAATGTTGTAAAATATTACATCCGAGATGTTAGGATTACCTTAGGCTAGGATATATAACGTTGTAGACTTATATAATGTTCCCACCGAGAAGTAGGGGCCGGCGCGCCGGGACTGTAGTAAAATATAACATCCGAGATGTTAGGTTGCCTTAGGCTAAGATATATAACGTTATAGACGTATATAATGTTCCCACCGAGAAGTAGGTGCCGACGCGCCAGGAATGTTGTAAAATATTACATCCGAGATGTTAGGTTGCCTTAGACTAGGATATATAACGTTATAGACGTATATAAAGTTCCCACCAAGAAGTAGGTGCCGAAGTGACGGGAATGTTGTAAAATATTACATTCGACATGTTAGTTTGCCTTAGGATAGGATATATAGCGTTATAGACTTATATAATGTTCCCACCGAGAAGTAGTGGCCGACGTGCCAGGAATGTAGCAAAATATTAAATCCGGGATGTTAGGTTGCCTTAGGTTAGGATATATAACGTTATTGACTTATATACTGTTCCCACCGAGAAGTAGATGCCGACGCGCCAGGAATGTTTTAAAATATTACTTCCGAGATGTTAGGATTGCCTTAGGCTAGGACATATCACGTTATAGGCATATATAATGTTCCCACCAAGAAGTAGGGGCCGATGTGCCAGGAATGTAGTAAAATATTACATTCGACATGATAAGTTGCCTTAGGTTAGGATATATAACGTTATAGACTTATATACTGTTCCCACCGAGAAGTAGGTGCCGACGCGCCAGGAATGTTGTAAAATATTACATCCGAGATGTTAGGATTACCTTAGGCTAGGATATATAACGTTGTAGACTTATATAATGTTCCCACCGAGAAGTAGGGGCCGGCGCGCGGGGACTGTAGTAAAATATAACATCCGAGATGTTAGGTTGCCTTAGGCTAAGATATATAACGTTATAGACGTATATAATGTTCCCACCGAGAAGTAGGTGCCGACGCGCCAGGAATGTTGTAAAATATTACATCCGAGATGTTAGGTTGCCTTAGACTAGGATATATAACGTTATAGACGTATATAAAGTTCCCACCGAGAAGTAGGTGCCGAAGTGACGGGAATGTTGTAAAATATTACATTCGACATGTTAGTTTGCCTTAGGATAGGATATATAGCGTTATAGACTTATATAATGTTCCCACCGAGAAGTAGTGGCCGACGTGCCAGGAATGTAGCAAAATATTAAATCCGGGATGTTAGGTTGCCTTAGGTTAGGATATATAACGTTATTGACTTATATACTGTTCCCACCGAGAAGTAGATGCCGACGCGCCAGGAATGTTTTAAAATATTACTTCCGAGATGTTAGGATTGCCTTAGGCTAGGACATATCACGTTATAGGCGTATATAATGTTCCCACCGAGAAGTAGGGGCCGATGTGCCAGGAATGTAGTAAAATATTACATTCGACATGATAAGTTGCCTTAGGTTAGGATATATAACGTTATAGACTTATATACTGTTCCCACCGAGAAGTAGGTGCCGACGCGCCAGGAATGTTGTAAAATATTACATCCGAGATGTTAGGATTACCTTAGGCTAGGATATATAACGTTATAGACGTATATAATGTTTCCACCGAGGAGTAGGGGCCGGTGCGCCACGAATGTAGTGAAATATTACATCCGAGATGTTAGGTTGCCTTAGGCTAGGATAAGTAACGTTATAGGTGTATATAATGTTCCCACCGAGAAGTAGGGGCCGACGACCAGGAATGTAGTAAAATATTACATCCGAGATGTTAGGTTGCCTTAGGTTAGGATATATAACGTTATAGACTTATATACAGTTCCCACCGAGAAGTAGTTGCCGACGCGCCAGGAATATTGTAATATATTATATTCGACATGCTAGGTTGTCTCAGGCTAGGACATATGGCGTTATAGACATATATAATGTTCCCATTGAGAAATAGGGACCGACACGCCAGGAATGTTGTATAACATTACATTCGAGGTGTTAGGTTTCCTTAGGTTACGATATATAACGTTATAGGCGTATATAATGCTCCCACCGAGAAGTAGGGTCCGAAGTGACGGGAATGTGGTAAAATATTACATCCGAGATGTTAGGTTGCCTTAGGTTAGGATATATGGCGTTATAGACGTATATAATGTTCCCACCGAGAAGTAGGGGCCAGCGCGCCAGGAATGTAGTGAAATATTACATCCGAGATGTTAGGTTGCCTTAGGTTAGGATATATAACGTTATTGACTTATATAATGTTCCCACGGAGAAATAGGGGCCGACTCGCCAGGAATGTTGTAAAACATTACATCCGAGGTGTTAGGTTCCCTTAGGTTAGGATATATAACGTTATAGACATATATAATGTTCCCACCGAGAAATAGGTGCCGATGCGCCAGGAATGTTGTAAAATATTACATCCGAGATGTTAGGATTGCCTTAGGCTAGGATATATAACGCTATAGACGTATATAATGTTCCCACCGAGTAGTAGGTGCCGGTGCGCCACGAATGTAGTAAAATATTACATCCGAGATGTTAGGTTGCCTTAGACTAGGATATATAACGTTATAGACGTATATAAAGTTCCCACCGAGAAGTAGGAGCCGACATGCCAGGAATGTAGTAAAATATGACATCCGAGATGTTAGGTTGCCTTAGGTTAGGATATATAACGTTATAGACTTATATACTGTTCCCACCGAGAAGTAGGTGCCGACGCGCCAGGAATGTTGTAAAATATTACATCCGAGATGTTAGGATTACCTTAGGCTAGGATATATAACGTTGTAGACTTATATAATGTTCCCACCGAGAAGTAGGGGCCGGCGCGCCGGGACTGTAGTAAAATATAACATCCGAGATGTTAGGATTACCTTAGGCTAGGATATATAACGTTGTAGACTTATATAATGTTCCCACCGAGAAGTAGGGGCCGGCGCGCCGGGACTGTAGTAAAATATAACATCCGAGATGTTAGGTTGCCTTAGGCTAAGATATATAACGTTATAGACGTATATAATGTTCCCACCGAGAAGTAGGTGCCGAAGTGACGGGAATGTTGTAAAATATTACATTCGACATGTTAGTTTGCCTTAGGCTAGGATATATAGCGTTATAGACTTATATAATGTTCCCACCGAGAAGTAGTGGCCGACGTGCCAGGAATGTAGTAAAATATTAAATCCGGGATGTTAGGTTGCCTTAGGTTAGGATATATAACGTTATTGACTTATATACTGTTCCCACCGAGAAGTAGATGCCGACGCGCCAGGAATGTTTTAAAATATTACTTCCGAGATGTTAGGATTGCCTTAGGCTAGGACATATCACGTTATAGGCGTATATAATGTTCCCACCGAGAAGTAGGGGCCGATGTGCCAGGAATGTAGTAAAATATTACATTCGACATGATAAGTTGCCTTAGGTTAGGATATATAACGTTATAGACTTATATACTGTTCCCACCGAGAAGTAGGTGCCGACGCGCCAGGAATGTTGTAAAATATTACATCCGAGATGTTAGGATTACCTTAGGCTAGGATATATAACGTCTGTAGACCTATATAATGTTCCCACCGAGAAGTAGGGGCCGGCGCGCCGGGACTGTAGTAAAATATAACATCCGAGATGTTAGGTTGCCTTAGGCTAAGATATATAACGTTATAGACGTATATAATTTTCCCACCGAGAAGTAGGTGCCGAAGTGACGGGAATGTTGTAAAATATTACATTCGACATGTTAGTTTGCCTTAGGCTAGGATATATAGCGTTATAGACTTATATAATGTTCCCACCGAGAAGTAGTGGCCGACGTGCCAGGAATGTAGTAAAATATTAAATCCGGGATGATAGGTTGCCTTAGGTCAGGATATATAACGTTATTGACTTATATACTGTTCCCACCGAGAAGTAGATGCCGACGCGCCAGGAATGTTTTAAAATATTACTTCCGAGATGTTAGGATTGCCTTAGGATAGGACATATCACGTTATAGGCGTATATAATGTTCCCACCGAGAAGTAGGGGCCGATGTGCCAGGAATGTAGTAAAATATTACATTCGACATGATAAGTTGCCTTAGATTAGGATATATAACGTTATAGTCGTATATACAGTTCCCACCGAGAAGTAGTTGCCGACGCGCCAGGAATATTGTAAAATATTATATTCGACATGTTAGGTTGTCTCAGGCTAGGACATATAGCGTTATAGACATATACAATGTTCCAACCGAGAAATAGGGGCCGACAGGCCAGGAATGTTGTAAAACATTACATCGGATGTGTTAGGTTCCCTTAGGTTAGGATATATAACGTTATAGACGTATGTAATGTTCCCACCGAGAAGTAGGTGCCGACGCGCCAGGAATGTTGTAAAATATTACATCCGAGATGTTAGGATTGCCTTAGGCTAGGATACATAACGTTATAGACGTATATAATGTTCCCGCCGAGAAGTAGGTGCCGGTGCGCCACGAATGTAGTAAAATATTACATCCGAGATGTTAGGTTGCCTTAAACTAGGATATATAACGTTATAGACGTATATAATGTTCCCACCGAGAAGTAGGTGCCGACGCGCTAGGAATGTTGTAAAATATTACTTCCGAGATGTTAGGATTGCCTTAGGCTAGGATATATAACGTTATATACGTATATACTGTTCCCACCGAGAAGTAGGGGCCGGTGCGCCAGGAATGAAGTAAAATATAACATCCGAGATGTTAGGTTGCCTTAGGCTAGGATATATAACGTTATAGACGTGTATAATGTTCCCACCGAGAAGTAGGTGCCGAAGTGACGGGAATGTTGTAAAATATTACATTCGACATGTTAGTTTGCCTTAGGCTAGGATATATAGCGTAATAGAGTTATATAATGTTCCCACCGAGAAGTAGTGGCCGACACGCCAGGAATGTTGTAAAATATTACATCCGAGATGTTAGGTTGCCTTAGACTAGGATATATAACGTTATAGACGTATATAAAGTTCCCACCGAGAAGTAGGGTCCGAAGTGACGGGAATGTTGTAAAATATTACATTCGACATGTTAGTTTGCCTTAGGCTAGGATATATAGCGTTATAGACATATATAATGTTCCCACCGAGAAGTAGGGGCCGACGTGCCAGGAATGTAGTAAAATATTACATCCGAGATGTTAGGTTGCCTTAGGTTAGGATATATGGCGTTATAGACGTATATAATGTTCCCACCGAGAAGTAGGGGCCAGTGCGCCAGGAATGTAGTGAAATATTACATCCGAGATGTTAGGTTGCCTTAGGTTAGGATATATAACGTTATTGACTTATATAATGTTCCCACGGAGAAATAGGGGCCGACTCGCCAGGAATGTTGTAAAACATTACATCCGAGATGTTAGGTTGCCTTAGGTTAGGATATATAACGTTATAGACTTATATACTGTTCCCACCGAGAAGTAGGTGCCGACGCGCCAGGAATGTTGTAAAATATTACATCCGAGATGTTAGGATTGCCTTAGGCTAGGATATATAACGCTATAGACGTATATAATGTTCCCACCGAGTAGTAGGTGCCGGTGCGCCACGAATGTAGTAAAATATTACATCCGAGATGTTAGGTTGCCTTAGACTAGGATATATAACGTTATAGACGTATATAAAGTTCCCACCGAGAAGTAGGGGCCGACGTGCCAGGAATGTAGTAAAATATGACATCCGAGATGTTAGGTTGCCTTAGGTTAGGATATATAACGTTATAGACTTATATACTGTTCCCACCGAGAAGTAGGTGCCGACGCGCCAGGAATGTTGTAAAATATTACATCCGAGATGATAGGATTACCTTAGGCTAGGATATATAACGTTGTAGACTTATATAATGTTCCCACCGAGAAGTAGGGGCCGGCGCGCCGGGACTGTAGTAAAATATAACATCCGAGATGTTAGGATTACCTTAGGCTAGGATATATAACGTTGTAGACTTATATAATGTTCCCACCGAGAAGTAGGGGCCGGCGCGCCGGGACTGTAGTAAAATATAACATCCGAGATGTTAGGTTGCCTTAGGCTAAGATATATAACGTTATAGACGTATATAATGTTCCCACCGAGAAGTAGGTGCCGAAGTGACGGGAATGTTGTAAAATATTACATTCGACATGTTAGTTTGCCTTAGGCTAGGATATATAGCGTTATAGACTGATATAATGTTCCCACCGAGAAGTAGTGGCCGACGTGCCAGGAATGTAGTAAAATATTAAATCCGGGATGTTAGGTTGCCTTAGGTTAGGATATATAACGTTATTGACTTATATACTGTTCCCACCGAGAAGTAGATGCCGACGCGCCAGGAATGTTTTAAAATATTACTTCCGAGATGTTAGGATTGCCTTAGGATAGGACATATCACGTTATAGGCGTATATAATGTTCCCACCGAGAAGTAGGGGCCGATGTGCCAGGAATGTAGTAAAATATTACATTCGACATGATAAGTTGTCTTAGGTTAGGATATATAACGTTATAGTCGTATATACAGTTCCCACCGAGAAGTAGTTGCCGACGCGCCAGGAATATTGTAAAATATTATATTCGACATGTTAGGTTGTCTCAGGCTAGGACATATAGCGTTATAGACATATACAATGTTCCAACCGAGAAATAGGGGCCGACACGCCAGGAATGTTGTAAAACATTACATCGGATGTGTTAGGTTCCCTTAGGTTAGGATATATAACGTTATAGACGTATATAATGTTCCCACCGAGAAGTAGGTGCCGACGCGCCAGGAATGTTTTAAAATATTACTTCCGAGATGTTAGGATTGCCTTAGGCTAGGATACATAACGTTGTAGACGTATATAATGTTCCCACCGAGAAGTAGGTGCCGGTGCGCCAGGAATGTAGTGAAATATTACATCCGAGATGTTAGGTTGCCTTAGGTTAGGATATATAACGTTATTGACTTATATAATGTTCCCACGGAGAAATAGGGGCCGACTCGCCAGGAATGTTGTAAAACATTACCTCCGAGATGTTAGGTTGCCTTAGGTTAGGATATATAACGTTATAGACTTATATACTGTTCCCACCGAGAAGTATGTGCCGACGCGCCAGGAATGTTGTAAAATATTACATCCGAGATGTTAGGATTGCCTTAGGCTAGGATATATAACGCTATAGACGTATATAATGTTCCCACCGAGTAGTAGGTGCCGGTGCGCCACGAATGTAGTAAAATATTACATCCGAGATGTTAGGTTGCCTTAGACTAGGATATATAACGTTATAGACGTATATAAAGTTCCCACCGAGAAGTAGGGGCCGACGTGCCAGGAATGTAGTAAAATATGACATCCGAGATGTTAGGTTGCCTTAGGTTAGGATATATAACGTTATAGACTTATATACTGTTCCCACCGAGAAGTAGTGGCCGACGTGCCAGGAATGTAGTAAAATATTAAATCCGGGATGTTAGGTTGCCTTAGGTTAGGATATATAACGTTATTGACTTATATACTGTTCCCACCGAGAAGTAGATGCGGACGCGCCAGGAATGTTTTAAAATATTACTTCCGAGATGTTAGGATTGCCTTAGGCTAGGACATATCACGTTATAGGCGTATATAATGTTCCCACCGAGAAGTAGGGGCCGATGTGCCAGGAATGTAGTAAAATATTACATTCGACATGATAAGTTGCCTTAGGTTAGGATATATAACGTTATAGACTTATATACTGTTCCCACCGAGAAGTAGTTGCCGACGCGCCAGGAATATTGTAAAATATTATATTCGACATGTTAGGTTGTCTCAGGCTAGGACATATAGCGTTATAGACATATACAATGTTCCAACCGAGAAATAGGGGCCCACACGCCAGGAATGTTGTAAAACATTACATCGGATGTGTTAGGTTCCCTTAGGTTAGGATATATAACGTTATAGACGTATATAATGTTCCCACCGAGAAGTAGGTGCCGACGCGCCAGGAATGTTGTAAAATATTACATCCGAGATGTTAGGATTACCTTAGGCTAGGATATATAACGTCTGTAGACTTATATAATGTTCCCACCGAGAAGTAGGGGCCGGCGCGCCGGGACTGTAGTAAAATATAACATCCGAGATGTTAGGTTGCCTTAGGCTAAGATATATAACGTTATAGACGTATATAATTTTCCCACCGAGAAGTAGGTGCCGAAGTGACGGGAATGTTGTAAAATATTACATTCGACATGTTAGTTTGCCTTAGGCTAGGATATATAGCGTTATAGACTTATATAATGTTCCCACCGAGAAGTAGTGGCCGACGTGCCAGGAATGTAGTAAAATATTAAATCCGGGATGTTAGGTTGCCTTAGGTCAGGATATATAACGTTATTGACTTATATACTGTTCCCACGGAGAAATAGGGGCCGACTCGCCAGGAATGTTGTAAAACATTACCTCCGAGATGTTAGGTTGCCTTAGGTTAGGATATATAACGTTATAGACTTATATACTGTTCCCACCGAGAAGTAGGTGCCGACGCGCCAGGAATGTTGTAAAATATTACATCCGAGATGTTAGGATTGCCTTAGGCTAGGATATATAACGCTATAGACGTATATAATGTTCCCACCGAGTAGTAGGTGCCGGTGCGCCACGAATGTAGTAAAATATTACATCCGAGATGTTAGGTTGCCTTAGACTAGGATATATAACGTTATAGACGTATATAAAGTTCCCACCGAGAAGTAGGGGCCGACGTGCCAGGAATGTAGTAAAATATGACATCCGAGATGTTAGGTTGCCTTAGGTTAGGATATATAACGTTATAGACTTATATACTGTTCCCACCGAGAAGTAGTGGCCGACGTGCCAGGAATGTAGTAAAATATTAAATCCGGGATGTTAGGTTGCCTTAGGTTAGGATATATAACGTTATAGACGTATATAATGTTCCCACCGAGAAGTAGGTGCCGACGCGCCAGGAATGTTGTAAAATATTACATCCGAGATGTTAGGATTACCTTAGGCTAGGATATATAACGTCTGTAGACTTATATAATGTTCCCACCGAGAAGTAGGGGCCGGCGCGCCGGGACTGTAGTAAAATATAACATCCGAGATGTTAGGTTGCCTTAGGCTAAGATATATAACGTTATAGACGTATATAATTTTCCCACCGAGAAGTAGGTGCCGAAGTGACGGGAATGTTGTAAAATATTACATTCGACATGTTAGTTTGCCTTAGGCTAGGATATATAGCGTTATAGACTTATATAATGTTCCCACCGAGAAGTAGTGGCCGACGTGCCAGGAATGTAGTAAAATATTAAATCCGGGATGTTAGGTTGCCTTAGGTCAGGATATATAACGTTATTGACTTATATACTGTTCCCACGGAGAAATAGGGGCCGACTCGCCAGGAATGTTGTAAAACATTACCTCCGAGATGTTAGGTTGCCTTAGGTTAGGATATATAACGTTATAGACTTATATACTGTTCCCACCGAGAAGTAGGTGCCGACGCGCCAGGAATGTTGTAAAATATTACATCCGAGATGTTAGGATTGCCTTAGGCTAGGATATATAACGCTATAGACGTATATAATGTTCCCACCGAGTAGTAGGTGCCGGTGCGCCACGAATGTAGTAAAATATTACATCCGAGATGTTAGGTTGCCTTAGACTAGGATATATAACGTTATAGACGTATATAAAGTTCCCACCGAGAAGTAGGGGCCGACGTGCCAGGAATGTAGTAAAATATGACATCCGAGATGTTAGGTTGCCTTAGGTTAGGATATATAACGTTATAGACTTATATACTGTTCCCACCGAGAAGTAGTGGCCGACGTGCCAGGAATGTAGTAAAATATTAAATCCGGGATGTTAGGTTGCCTTAGGTTAGGATATATAACGTTATTGACTTATATACTGTTCCCACCGAGAAGTAGATGCGGACGCGCCAGGAATGTTTTAAAATATTACTTCCGAGATGTTAGGATTGCCTTAGGCTAGGACATATCACGTTATAGGCGTATATAATGTTCCCACCGAGAAGTAGGGGCCGTTGTGCCAGGAATGTAGTAAAATATTACATTCGACATGATAAGTTGCCTTAGGTTAGGATATATAACGTTATAGACTTATATACTGTTCCCACCGAGAAGTAGTTGCCGACGCGCCAGGAATATTGTAAAATATTATATTCGACATGTTAGGTTGTCTCAGGCTAGGACATATAGCGTTATAGACATATACAATGTTCCAACCGAGAAATAGGGGCCCACACGCCAGGAATGTTGTAAAACATTACATCGGATGTGTTAGGTTCCCTTAGGTTAGGATATATAACGTTATAGACGTATATAATGTTCCCACCGAGAAGTAGGTGCCGACGCGCCAGGAATGTTGTAAAATATTACATCCGAGATGTTAGGATTACCTTAGGCTAGGATATATAACGTCTGTAGACTTATATAATGTTCCCACCGAGAAGTAGGGGCCGGCGCGCCGGGACTGTAGTAAAATATAACATCCGAGATGTTAGGTTGCCTTAGGCTAAGATATATAACGTTATAGACGTATATAATTTTCCCACCGAGAAGTAGGTGCCGAAGTGACGGGTATGTTGTAAAATATTACATTCGACATGTTAGTTTGCCTTAGGCTAGGATATATAGCGTTATAGACTTATATAATGTTCCCACCGAGAAGTAGTGGCCGACGTGCCAGGAATGTAGTAAAATATTAAATCCGGGATGTTAGGTTGCCTTAGGTCAGGATATATAACGTTATTGACTTATATACTGTTCCCACCGAGAAGTAGATGCCGACGCGCCAGGAATGTTTTAAAATATTACTTCCGAGATGTTAGGATTGCCTTAGGATAGGACATATCACGTTATAGGCGTATATAATGTTCCCACCGAGAAGTAGGGGCCGATGTGCCAGGAATGTAGTAAAATATTACATTCGACATGATAAGTTGCCTTAGATTAGGATATATAACGTTATAGTCGTATATACAGTTCCCACCGAGAAGTAGTTGCCGACGCGCCAGGAATATTGTAAAATATTATATTCGACATGTTAGGTTGTCTCAGGCTAGGACATATAGCGTTATAGACATATACAATGTTCCAACCGAGAAATAGGGGCCGACACGCCAGGAATGTTGTAAAACATTACATCGGATGTGTTAGGTTCCCTTAGGTTAGGATATATAACGTTATAGACGTATATAATGTTCCCACCGAGAAGTAGGTGCCGACGCGCCAGGAATGTTGTAAAATATTACATCCGAGATGTTAGGATTGCCTTAGGCTAGGATATATAGCGTTATAGACTTATATAATGTTCCCACCGAGAAGTAGTGGCCGACGTGCCAGGAATGTAGTAAAATATTAAATCCGGGATGTTAGGTTGCCTTAGGTCAGGATATATAACGTTATTGACTTATATACTGTTCCCACGGAGAAATAGGGGCCGACTCGCCAGGAATGTTGTAAAACATTACCTCCGAGATGTTAGGTTGCCTTAGGTTAGGATATATAACGTTATAGACTTATATACTGTTCCCACCGAGAAGTAGGTGCCGACGCGCCAGGAATGTTGTAAAATATTACATCCGAGATGTTAGGATTGCCTTAGGCTAGGATATATAACGCTATAGACGTATATAATGTTCCCACCGAGTAGTAGGTGCCGGTGCGCCACGAATGTAGTAAAATATTACATCCGAGATGTTAGGTTGCCTTAGACTAGGATATATAACGTTATAGACGTATATAAAGTTCCCACCGAGAAGTAGGGGCCGACGTGCCAGGAATGTAGTAAAATATGACATCCGAGATGTTAGGTTGCCTTAGGTTAGGATATATAACGTTATAGACTTATATACTGTTCCCACCGAGAAGTAGTGGCCGACGTGCCAGGAATGTAGTAAAATATTAAATCCGGGATGTTAGGTTGCCTTAGGTTAGGATATATAACGTTATTGACTTATATACTGTTCCCACCGAGAAGTAGATGCGGACGCGCCAGGAATGTTTTAAAATATTACTTCCGAGATGTTAGGATTGCCTTAGGCTAGGACATATCACGTTATAGGCGTATATAATGTTCCCACCGAGAAGTAGGGGCCGTTGTGCCAGGAATGTAGTAAAATATTACATTCGACATGATAAGTTGCCTTAGGTTAGGATATATAACGTTATAGACTTATATACTGTTCCCACCGAGAAGTAGTTGCCGACGCGCCAGGAATATTGTAAAATATTATATTCGACATGTTAGGTTGTCTCAGGCTAGGACATATAGCGTTATAGACATATACAATGTTCCAACCGAGAAATAGGGGCCCACACGCCAGGAATGTTGTAAAACATTACATCGGATGTGTTAGGTTCCCTTAGGTTAGGATATATAACGTTATAGACGTATATAATGTTCCCACCGAGAAGTAGGTGCCGACGCGCCAGGAATGTTGTAAAATATTACATCCGAGATGTTAGGATTACCTTAGGCTAGGATATATAACGTCTGTAGACTTATATAATGTTCCCACCGAGAAGTAGGGGCCGGCGCGCCGGGACTGTAGTAAAATATAACATCCGAGATGTTAGGTTGCCTTAGGCTAAGATATATAACGTTATAGACGTATATAATTTTCCCACCGAGAAGTAGGTGCCGAAGTGACGGGTATGTTGTAAAATATTACATTCGACATGTTAGTTTGCCTTAGGCTAGGATATATAGCGTTATAGACTTATATAATGTTCCCACCGAGAAGTAGTGGCCGACGTGCCAGGAATGTAGTAAAATATTAAATCCGGGATGTTAGGTTGCCTTAGGTCAGGATATATAACGTTATTGACTTATATACTGTTCCCACCGAGAAGTAGATGCCGACGCGCCAGGAATGTTTTAAAATATTACTTCCGAGATGTTAGGATTGCCTTAGGATAGGACATATCACGTTATAGGCGTATATAATGTTCCCACCGAGAAGTAGGGGCCGATGTGCCAGGAATGTAGTAAAATATTACATTCGACATGATAAGTTGCCTTAGATTAGGATATATAACGTTATAGTCGTATATACAGTTCCCACCGAGAAGTAGTTGCCGACGCGCCAGGAATATTGTAAAATATTATATTCGACATGTTAGGTTGTCTCAGGCTAGGACATATAGCGTTATAGACATATACAATGTTCCAACCGAGAAATAGGGGCCGACACGCCAGGAATGTTGTAAAACATTACATCGGATGTGTTAGGTTCCCTTAGGTTAGGATATATAACGTTATAGACGTATATAATGTTCCCACCGAGAAGTAGGTGCCGACGCGCCAGGAATGTTGTAAAATATTACATCCGAGATGTTAGGATTGCCTTAGGCTAGGATACATAACGTTATAGACGTATATAATGTTCCCGCCGAGAAGTAGGTGCCGGTGCGCCACGAATGTAGTAAAATATTACATCCGAGATGTTAGGTTGCCTTAAACTAGGATATATAACGTTATAGACGTATATAATGTTCCCACCGAGAAGTAGGTGCCGACGCGCTAGGAATGTTGTAAAATATTACTTCCGAGATGTTAGGATTGCCTTAGGCTAGGATATATAACGTTATAGACTTATATACTGTTCCCACCGAGAAGTAGGTGCCGACGCGCCAGGAATGTTGTAAAATATTACATCCGAGATGTTAGGATTACCTTAGGCTAGGATATATAACGTTGTAGACTTATATAATGTTCCCACCGAGAAGTAGGGGCCGGCGCGCCGGGACTGTAGTAAAATATAACATCCGAGATGTTAGGTTGCCTTAGGCTAAGATATATAACGTTATAGACGTATATAATGTTCCCACCGAGAAGTAGGTGCCGAAGTGACGGGAATGTTGTAAAATATTACATTCGACATGTTAGTTTGCCTTAGGCTAGGATATATAGCGTTATAGACTTATATAATGTTCCCACCGAGAAGTAGTGGCCGACGTGCCAGGAATGTAGTAAAATATTAAATCCGGGATGTTAGGTTGCCTTAGGTTAGGATATATAACGTTATTGACTTATATACTGTTCCCACCGAGAAGTAGATGCCGACGCGCCAGGAATGTTTTAAAATATTACTTCCGAGATGTTAGGATTGCCTTAGGATAGGACATATCACGTTATAGGCGTATATAATGTTCCCACCGAGAAGTAGGGGCCGATGTGCCAGGAATGTAGTAAAATATTACATTCGACATGATAAGTTGTCTTAGGTTAGGATATATAACGTTATAGTCGTATATACAGTTCCCACCGAGAAGTAGTTGCCGACGCGCCAGGAATATTGTAAAATATTATATTCGACATGTTAGGTTGTCTCAGGCTAGGACATATAGCGTTATAGACATATACAATGTTCCAACCGAGAAATAGGGGCCGACACGCCAGGAATGTTGTAAAACATTACATCGGATGTGTTAGGTTCCCTTAGGTTAGGATATATAACGTTATAGACGTATATAATGTTCCCACCGAGAAGTAGGTGCCGACGCGCCAGGAATGTTTTAAAATATTACTTCCGAGATGTTAGGATTGCCTTAGGCTAGGACATATCACGTTATAGGCGTATATAATGTTCCCACCGAGAAGTAGGGGCCGATGTGCCAGGAATGTAGTAAAATATTACATTCGACATGATAAGTTGCCTTAGGTTAGGATATATAACGTTATAGACTTATACACTGTTCCCACCGAGAAGTAGTTGCCGACGCGCCAGGAATATTGTAAAATATTATATTCGACATGTTAGGTTGTCTCAGGCTAGGACATATAGCGTTATAGACATATACAATGTTCCAACCGAGAAATAGGGGCCCACACGCCAGGAATGTTGTAAAACATTACATCGGATGTGTTAGGTTCCCTTAGGTTAGGATATATAACGTTATAGACGTATATAATGTTCCCACCGAGAAGTAGGTGCCGACGCGCCAGGAATGTTGTAAAATATTACATCCGAGATGTTAGGATTGCCTTAGGCTAGGATATATAGAGTTATAGACGTATATATTGTTCCCACCGAGAAGTAGGGGCCGACGTGCCAGGAATGTAGTAAAATATTACATCCGAGATGTTAGGTTGCCTTAGGTTAGGATATATGGCGTTATAGACGTATATAATGTTCCCACCGAGAAGTAGGGGCCAGCGCGCCAGGAATGTAGTGAAATATTACATCCGAGATGTTAGGTTGCCTTAGGTTATGATATATAACGTTATTGACTTATATAATTTTCCCACGGAGAAATAGGGGCCGACTCGCCAGGAATGTTGTAAAATTATACATTCGACATGTTAGGATTGCCTTAGGATAGGATATATATCGTTAAAGACGTATATAATGTTCCCACCGAGAAATAGGGGCCGACACGCCAGGAATGTTGTAAAACATTACATCCGAGGTGTTAGGTTGCCTTAGGCGCGGATATATATATCGTTATAGGCGTATATAATGTTCCCACCGAGAAATAGGGGCCGACACGCCAGGAATGTTGTAAAACATTACATTCGACATGTTAGGTTGTCTTAGGCTAGGATATATAACGTTATAGACGTATATAATGTTCCCACCGAGAAGTAGGTGCCGACGCGCTAGGAATGTTGTAAAATATTACTTCCGAGATATAAGGATTGCCTTAGGCTAGGTTATATAACGTGATAGACGTATATACTGTTCCCACCGAGAAGTAGGGGCCGGCGCGCCAGGAATGTAGTAAAATATAACATCCGTGATGTTAGTTTGCCTTAGGCTAGGATATATAGAGTTATAGACGTATATAATGTTCCCACCGAGAAGTAGGGGCCGACGTGCCAGGAATGTAGTAAAATATTACATCCGAGACGTTAGGTTGCCTTAGGTTAGGATATATAGCGTTATAGACGTATGTAATGTTCCCACCGAGAAGTAGGGGCCGACGCGCCAGGAATGCTGTAAAATATTACATTCGACATGTTAGGTTGTCTTAGGCTAGGATATATAACGTTATAGACGTATATAATGTTCCCACCGAGAAGTAGGTGCCGACGCGCTAGGAATGTTGTAAAATATTAAATCCGGGATGTTAGGTTGCCTTAGATTAGGATATATAACGTTATTGACTTATATACTGTTCCCACCGAGAAGTAGATGCCGACGCGCCAGGAAAGTTTTAAAATATTACTTCCGAGATGTTAGGATTGCCTTAGGCTAGGACATATCACGTTATAGGCGTATATAATGTTCCCACCGAGAAGTAGGGGCCGATGTGCCAGGAATGTAGTAAAATATTACATTCGACATGATAAGTTGTCTTAGATTAGGATATATAACGTTATAGTCGTATATACAGTTCCCACCGAGAAGTAGTTGCCGACGCGCCAGGAATATTGTAAAATATTATATTCGACATGTTAGGTTGTCTCAGGCTAGGACATATAGCGTTATAGACATATACAATGTTCCAACCGAGAAATAGGGGCCGACACGCCAGGAATGTTATAAAACATTACATCGGATGTGTTAGGTTCCCTTAGGTTAGGGTAGATAACGTTATAGACGTATATAATGTTCCCACCGAGAAGTAGGTGCCGACGCGCCAGGAATGTTGTAAAATATTACATCCGAGATGTTAGGTTGCCTTAGGTTAGGATATATAACGTTATAGACTTATATAATGTTCCCACCGAGAAGTAGGTGCCGAAGTGACGGGAATGTTGTAAAATATTACATTCGACATGTTAGTTTGCCTTAGGCTAGGATATATAGCGTTATAGACTTATATAATGTTCCCACCGAGAAGTAGTGGCCGACGTGCCAGGAATGTAGTAAAATATTAAATCCGGGATGTTAGGTTGCCTTAGGTTAGGATATATAACGTTATTGACTTATATACTGTTCCCACCGAGAAGTAGATGCCGACGCGCCAGGAATGTTTTAAAATATTACTTCCGAGATGTTAGGATTGCCTTAGGATAGGACATATCACGTTATAGGCGTATATAATGTTCCCACCGAGAAGTAGGGGCCGATGTGCCAGGAATGTAGTAAAATATTACATTCGACATGATAAGTTGTCTTAGGTTAGGATATATAACGTTATAGTCGTATATACAGTTCCCACCGAGAAGTAGTTGCCGACGCGCCAGGAATATTGTAAAATATTATATTCGACATGTTAGGTTGTCTCAGGCTAGGACATATAGCGTTATAGACATATACAATGTTCCAACCGAGAAATAGGGGCCGACACGCCAGGAATGTTGTAAAATATTACTTCCGAGATGTTAGGATTGCCTTAGGCTAGGACATATCACGTTTTAGGCGTATATAATGTTCCCACCGAGAAGTAGGTGCCGACGCGCCAGGAATGTTTTAAAATATTACTTCCGAGATGTTAGGATTGCCTTAGGCTAGGACATATCACGTTATAGGCGTATATAATGTTCCCACCGAGAAGTAGGGGCCGATGTGCCAGGAATGTAGTAAAATATTACATTCGACATGATAAGTTGCCTTAGGTTAGGATATATAACGTTATAGACTTATATACTGTTCCCACCGAGAAGTAGTTGCCGACGCGCCAGGAATATTGTAAAATATTATATTCGACATGTTAGGTTGTCTCAGGCTAGGACATATAGCGTTATAGACATATACAATGTTCCAACCGAGAAATAGGGGCCCACACGCCAGGAATGTTGTAAAACATTACATCGGATGTGTTAGGTTCCCTTAGGTTAGGATATATAACGTTATAGACGTATATAATGTTCCCACCGAGAAGTAGGTGCCGACGCGCCAGGAATGTTTTAAAATATTACTTCCGAGATGTTAGGATTGCCTTAGGCTAGGACATATCACGTTATAGGCGTATATAATGTTCCCACCGAGAAGTAGGGGCCGATGTGCCAGGAATGTAGTAAAATATTACATTCGACATGATAAGTTGCCTTAGGTTAGGATATATAGCGTTATAGACTTATATAATGTTCCCACCGAGAGGTTGGGGCCGACGCGCCAGGAATTCTGTAAAATATTACATTCGACATGTTAGGTTGTCTTAGGCTAGGATATATAACGTTATAGACGTATATAATGTTCCCACCCAGAAGTAGGTGCCGACGCGCTAGGAATGTTGTAAAATATTACTTCCGAGATGTTAGGATTGCCTTAGGCTAGGATATATAACGTTATAGACGTATATACTGTTCCCACCGAGAAGTAGGGGCCGGCGCGCCAGGAATGAAGTAAAATATAACATCCGAGATGTTAGGTTGCCTTAGGCTAGGATATATAACGTTATAGACGTGTATAATGTTCCCACCGAGAAGTAGGTGCCGAAGTGACGGGAATGTTGTAAAATATTACATTCGACATGTTAGTTTGCCTTAGGCTAGGATATATAGCGTAATAGATTTATATAATGTTCCCACCGAGAAGTAGTGGCCGACACGCCAGGAATGTTGTAAAATATTACATCCGAGATGTTAGGTTGCCTTAGACTAGGATATATAACGTTATAGACGTATATAAAGTTCCCACCGAGAAGTAGGGTCCGAAGTGACGGGAATGATGTAAAATATTACATTCGACATGTTAGTTTGCCTTAGGCTAGGATATATAGCGTTATAGACATATATAATGTTCCCACCGAGAAGTAGGGGCCGACGTGCCAGGAATGTAGTAAAATATTACATCCGAGATGTTAGGTTGCCTTAGGTTAGGATATATGGCGTTATAGACGTATATAATGTTCCCACCGAGAAGTAGGGGCCAGCGCGCCAGGAATGTAGTGAAATATTACATCCGAGATGTTAGGTTGCCTTAGGTTATGATATATAACGTTATTGACTTATATAATTTTCCCACGGAGAAATAGGGGCCGACTCGCCAGGAATGTTGTAAAATTATACATTCGACATGTTAGGATTGCCTTAGGATAGGATATATATCGTTAAAGACGTATATAATGTTCCCACCGAGAAATAGGGGCCGACACGCCAGGAATGTTGTAAAACATTACATCCGAGGTGTTAGGTTGCCTTAGGCGCGGATATATATATCGTTATAGGCGTATATAATGTTCCCACCGAGAAATAGGGGCCGACACGCCAGGAATGTTGTAAAACATTACATTCGACATGTTAGGTTGTCTTAGGCTAGGATATATAACGTTATAGACGTATATAATGTTCCCACCGAGAAGTAGGTGCCGACGCGCTAGGAATGTTGTAAAATATTACTTCCGAGATATAAGGATTGCCTTAGGCTAGGTTATATAACGTTATAGACGTATATACTGTTCCCACCGAGAAGTAGGGGCCGGCGCGCCAGGAATGTAGTAAAATATAACATCCGTGATGTTAGTTTGCCTTAGGCTAGGATATATAGAGTTATAGACGTATATAATGTTCCCACCGAGAAGTAGGGGCCGACGTGCCAGGAATGTAGTAAAATATTACATCCGAGACGTTAGGTTGCCTTAGGTTAGGATATATAGCGTTATAGACGTATGTAATGTTCCCACCGAGAAGTAGGGGCCGACGCGCCAGGAATGCTGTAAAATATTACATTCGACATGTTAGGTTGTCTTAGGCTAGGATATATAACGTTATAGACGTATATAATGTTCCCACCGAGAAGTAGGTGCCGACGCGCTAGGAATGTTGTAAAATATTAAATCCGGGGTGTTAGGTTGCCTTAGATTAGGATATATAACGTTATTGACTTATATACTGTTCCCACCGAGAAGTAGATGCCGACGCGCCAGGAAAGTTTTAAAATATTACTTCCGAGATGTTAGGATTGCCTTAGGCTAGGAAATATCACGTTATAGGCGTATATAATGTTCCCACCGAGAAGTAGGGGCCGATGTGCCAGGAATGTAGTAAAATATTACATTCGACATGATAAGTTGTCTTAGATTAGGATATATAACGTTATAGTCGTATATACAGTTCCCACCGAGAAGTAGTTGCCGACGCGCCAGGAATATTGTAAAATATTATATTCGACATGTTAGGTTGTCTCAGGCTAGGACATATAGCGTTATAGACATATACAATGTTCCAACCGAGAAATAGGGGCCGACACGCCAGGAATGTTATAAAACATTACATCGGATGTGTTAGGTTCCCTTAGGTTAGGGTAGATAACGTTATAGACGTATATAATGTTCCCACCGAGAAGTAGGTGCCGACGCGCCAGGAATGTTGTAAAATATTACATCCGAGATGTTAGGTTGCCTTAGGTTAGGATATATAACGTTATAGACTTATATACTGTTCCCACCGAGAAGTAGGTGCCGACGCGCCAGGAATGTTGTAAAATATTACATCCGAGATGTTAGGATTACCTTAGGCTAGGATATATAACGTTGTAGACTTATATAATGTTCCCACCGAGAAGTAGGGGCCGGCGCGCCGGGACTGTAGTAAAATATAACATCCGAGATGTTAGGATTACCTTAGGCTAGGATATATAACGTTGTAGACTTATATAATGTTCCCACCGAGAAGTAGGGGCCGGCGCGCCGGGACTGTAGTAAAATATAACATCCGAGATGTTAGGTTGCCTTAGGCTAAGATATATAACGTTATAGACGTATATAATGTTCCCACCGAGAAGTAGGTGCCGAAGTGACGGGAATGTTGTAAAATATTACATTCGACATGTTAGTTTGCCTTAGGCTAGGATATATAGCGTTATAGACTTATATAATGTTCCCACCGAGAAGTAGTGGCCGACGTGCCAGGAATGTAGTAAAATATTAAATCCGGGATGTTAGGTTGCCTTAGGTTAGGATATATAACGTTATTGACTTATATACTGTTCCCACCGAGAAGTAGATGCCGACGCGCCAGGAATGTTTTAAAATATTACTTCCGAGATGTTAGGATTGCCTTAGGATAGGACATATCACGTTATAGGCGTATATAATGTTCCCACCGAGAAGTAGGTGCCGATGTGCCAGGAATGTAGTAAAATATTACATTCGACATGATAAGTTGTCTTAGATTAGGATATATAACGTTATAGTCGTATATACAGTTCCCACCGAGAAGTAGTTGCCGACGCGCCAGGAATATTGTAAAATATTATATTCGACATGTTAGGTTGTCTCAGGCTAGGACATATAACGTTATAGACTTATATACTGTTCCCACCGAGAAGTAGTGGCCGACGTGCCAGGAATGTAGTAAAATATTAAATCCGGGATGTTAGGTTGCCTTAGGTTAGGATATACAACGTTATAGACGTATATAATGTACCCACCGAGAAGTAGGTGCCGACGCGCCAGGAATGTTGTAAAATATTACATCCGAGATGTTAGGATTGCCTTAGGCTAGGATACATAACGTTATAGACGTATATAATGTTCCCGCCGAGAAGTAGGTGCCGGTGCGCCACGAATGTAGTAAAATATTACATCCGAGATGTTAGGTTGCCTTAAACTAGGATATATAACGTTATAGACGTATATAATGTTCCCACCGAGAAGTAGGTGCCGACGCGCTAGGAATGTTGTAAAATATTACTTCCGAGATGTTAGGATTGCCTTAGGCTAGGATATATAACGTTATAGACGTATATACTGTTCCCACCGAGAAGTAGGGGCCGGTGCGCCAGGAATGAAGTAAAATATAACATCCGAGATGTTAGGTTGCCTTAGGTTAGGATATATGGCGTTATAGACGTATATAATGTTCCCACCGAGAAGTAGGGGCCAGTGCGCCAGGAATGTAGTGAAATATTACATCCGAGATGTTAGGTTGCCTTAGGTTAGGATATATAACGTTATTGACTTATATAATGTTCCCACGGAGAAATAGGGGCCGACTCGCCAGGAATGTTGTAAAACATTACATCCGAGATGTTAGGTTGCCTTAGGTTAGGATATATAACGTTATAGACTTATATACTGTTCCCACCGAGAAGTAGGTGCCGACGCGCCAGGAATGTTGTAAAATATTACATCCGAGATGTTAGGATTGCCTTAGGCTAGGATATATAACGCTATAGACGTATATAATGTTCCCACCGAGTAGTAGGTGCCGGTGCGCCACGAATGTAGTAAAATATTACATCCGAGATGTTAGGTTGCCTTAGACTAGGATATATAACGTTATAGACGTATATAAAGTTCCCACCGAGAAGTAGGGGCCGACGTGCCAGGAATGTAGTAAAATATGACATCCGAGATGTTAGGTTGCCTTAGGTTAGGATATATAACGTTATAGACTTATATACTGTTCCCACCGAGAAGTAGGTGCCGACGCGCCAGGAATGTTGTAAAATATTACATCCGAGATGTTAGGATTACCTTAGGCTAGGATATATAACGTTGTAGACTTATATAATGTTCCCACCGAGAAGTAGGGGCCGGCGCGCCGGGACTGTAGTAAAATATAACATCCGAGATGTTAGGTTGCCTTAGGCTAAGATATATAACGTTATAGACGTATATAATGTTCCCACCGAGAAGTAGGTGCCGAAGTGACGGGAATGTTGTAAAATATTACATTCGACATGTTAGTTTGCCTTAGGCTAGGATATACAGCGTTATAGACGTATATAATGTTCCCACCGAGAAGTAGGGGCCGACGTGCCAGGAATATTGTAATATATTATATTCGACATGCTAGGTTGTCCCAGGCTAAGACATATAGCGTTATAGACATATATAATGTTCCCACCGAGAAATAGGGACCGACACGCGAGGAATGTTGTAAAATATTACATCCGAGATGTTAGGATTGCCTTAGGCTAGGATATATAATGTTATAGACGTATATAATGTTCCCACCGAGAAGTAGGCGCCGGTGCGCCACGAATGTAGTAAAATATTACATCCGAGGTGTTAGGTTGCCTTAGGCTAGGTATAGTAACGTTATAGATGTATATAATGTTCCCACCGAGAAGTAGGGGCCGACGAGCCAGGAATGTAGTAAAATATTACATCCGAGATGTTAGGTTACCTTAGGTTAGGATATATAACGTTATTGACTTATATAATGTTCCCACGGAGAAATAGGGGCCGACTCGCCAGGAATGTTGTAAAATTATACATTCGACATGTTAGGATTGCCTTAGGCTAGGATATATATCGTTAAAGACGTATATAACGTTCCCACCGAGAAATAGGGGCCGACACGCCAGGAATGTTGTAAAACATTACATCGGATGTGTTAGGTTCCCTTAGGTTAGGATATATAACGTTATAGACGTATATAATGTTCCCACCGAGAAGTAGGTGCCGACGCGCCAGGAATGTTGTGAAATATTACATCCGAGATGTTAGGTTGCCTTAAACTAAGATATATAACGTTATAGACGCATATAAAGTTCCCACCGAGAAGTAGGGGCCGAAGTGACGGGAATGTTGTAAAATATTACATTCGACATGTTAGTTTGCCTTAGGCTAGGATATATAGCGTTATAGACTTATATAATGTTCCCACCGAGAAGTAGTGGCCGACGTGCCAGGAATGTAGTAAAATATTAAATCCGGGATGTTAGGTTGCCTTAGGTTAGGATATATAACGTTATTGACTTATATACTGTTCCCACCGAGAAGTAGGTGCCGACGCGCCAGGAATGTTTTAAAATATTACTTCCGAGATGATAAGTTGCCTTAGGTTAGGATATATAACGTTATAGACTTATATACTGTTCCCACCGAGAAGTAGGTGCCGACGCGCCAGGAATGTTGTAAAATATTACATCCGAGATGTTAGGATTACCTTAGGCTAGGATATATAACGTTGTAGACTTATATAATGTTCCCACCGAGAAGTAGGGGCCGGCGCGCCAGGAATGTTGTAAAATATTACATCCGAGATGTTAGGATTACCTTAGGCTAGGATATACAACGTTGTAGACGTATATAATGTTCCCACCGAGAAGTAGGGGCCGACGAGCCAGGAATATAGTAAAATATTACATCCGACATGTTAGGTTACCTTAGGTTAGGATATATAACGTTATTGACTTATATAATGTTCCCACGGAGAAATAGGGGCCGACTCGCCAGGAATGTTGTAAAATTATACATTCGACATGTTAGGATTGCCTTAGGATAGGATATATATCGTTAAAGACGTATATAATGTTCCCACCGAGAAATAGGGGCCGACACGCCAGGAATGTTGTAAAACATTACATCCGAGGTGTTAGGTTGCCTTAGGCGCGGATATATATATCGTTATAGGCGTATATAATGTTCCCACCGAGAAATAGGGGCCGACACGCCAGGAATGTTGTAAAACATTACATTCGACATGTTAGGTTGTCTTAGGCTAGGATATATAACGTTATAGACGTATATAATGTTCCCACCGAGAAGTAGGTGCCGACGCGCTAGGAATGTTGTAAAATATTACTTCCGAGATATTAGGATTGCCTTAGGCTAGGTTATATAACGTTATAGACGTATATAATGTTCCCACCGAGAAGTAGGTGCCGACGCGCCAGGAATGTTTTAAAATATTACTTCCGAGATGTTAGGATTGCCTTAGGCTAGGACATATCACGTTATAGGCGTATATAATGTTCCCACCGAGAAGTAGGGGCCGATGTGCCAGGAATGTAGTAAAATATTACATCCGAGATGTTAGGTTGCCTTAGGTTAGGATATATAGCGTTATAGACTTATATAATGTTCCCACCGAGAGGTTGGGGCCGACGCGCCAGGAATTCTGTAAAATATTACATTCGACATGTTAGGTTGTCTTAGGCTAGGATATATAACGTTATAGACGTATATAATGTTCCCACCCAGAAGTAGGTGCCGACGCGCTAGGAATGTTGTAAAATATTACTTCCGAGATGTTAGGATTGCCTTAGGCTAGGATATATAACGTTATAGACGTATATACTGTTCCCACCGAGAAGTAGGGGCCGGCGCGCCAGGAATGAAGTAAAATATAACATCCGAGATGTTAGGTTGCCTTAGGCTAGGATATATAACGTTATAGACGTGTATAATGTTAGCACCGAGAAGTAGGTGCCGAAGTGACGGGAATGTTGTAAAATATTACATTCGACATGTTAGTTTGCCTTAGGCTAGGATATATAGCGTAATAGAGTTATATAATGTTCCCACCGAGAAGTAGTGGCCGACACGCCAGGAATGTTGTAAAATATTACATCCGAGATGTTAGGTTGCCTTAGGTTAGGATATATGGCGTTATAGACGTATATAATGTTCCCACCGAGAAGTAGGGGCCAGCGCGCCAGGAATGTAGTGAAATATTACATCCGAGATGTTAGGTTGCCTTAGGTTATGATATATAACGTTATTGACTTATATAATTTTCCCACGGAGAAATAGGGGCCGACTCGCCAGGAATGTTGTAAAATTATACATTCGACATGTTAGGATTGCCTTAGGATAGGATATATATCGTTAAAGACGTATATAATGTTCCCACCGAGAAATAGGGGCCGACACGCCAGGAATGTTGTAAAACATTACATCCGAGGTGTTAGGTTGCCTTAGGCGCGGATATATATATCGTTATAGGCGTATATAATGTTCCCACCGAGAAATAGGGGCCGACACGCCAGGAATGTTGTAAAACATTACATTCGACATGTTAGGTTGTCTTAGGCTAGGATATATAACGTTATAGACGTATATAATGTTCCCACCGAGAAGTAGGTGCCGACGCGCTAGGAATGTTGTAAAATATTACTTCCGAGATATAAGGATTGCCTTAGGCTAGGTTATATAACGTTATAGACGTATATACTGTTCCCACCGAGAAGTAGGGGCCGGCGCGCCAGGAATGTAGTAAAATATAACATCCGTGATGTTAGTTTGCCTTAGGCTAGGATATATAGAGTTATAGACGTATATAATGTTCCCACCGAGAAGTAGGGGCCGACGTGCCAGGAATGTAGTAAAATATTACATCCGAGACGTTAGGTTGCCTTAGGTTAGGATATATAGCGTTATAGACGTATGTAATGTTCCCACCGAGAAGTAGGGGCCGACGCGCCAGGAATGCTGTAAAATATTACATTCGACATGTTAGGTTGTCTTAGGCTAGGATATATAACGTTATAGACGTATATAATGTTCCCACCGAGAAGTAGTTGCCGACGCGCCAGGAATATTGTAAAATATTATATTCGACATGTTAGGTTGTCTCAGGCTAGGACATGTAGCGTTATAGACATATACAATGTTCCAACCGAGAAATAGGGGCCGACACGCCAGGAATGTTATAAAACATTACATCGGATGTGTTAGGTTCCCTTAGGTTAGGGTAGATAACGTTATAGACGTATATAATGTTCCCACCGAGAAGTAGGTGCCGACGCGCCAGGAATGTTGTAAAATATTACATCCGAGATGTTAGGTTGCCTTAGGTTAGGATATATAACGTTATAGACTTATATACTGTTCCCACCGAGAAGTAGGTGCCGACGCGCCAGGAATGTTGTAAAATATTACATCCGAGATGTTAGGATTACCTTAGGCTAGGATATATAACGTTGTAGACTTATATAATGTTCCCACCGAGAAGTAGAGGCCGGCGCGCCGGGACTGTAGTAAAATATAACATCCGAGATGTTAGGATTACCTTAGGCTAGGATATATAACGTTGTAGACTTATATAATGTTCCCACCGAGAAGTAGGGGCCGGCGCGCCGGGACTGTAGTAAAATATAACATCCGAGATGTTAGGTTGCCTTAGGCTAAGATATATAACGTTATAGACGTATATAATGTTCCCACCGAGAAGTAGGTGCCGAAGTGACGGGAATGTTGTAAAATATTACATTCGACATGTTAGTTTGCCTTAGGCTAGGATATATAGCGTTATAGACTTATATAATGTTCCCACCGAGAAGTAGTGGCCGACGTGCCAGGAATGTAGTAAAATATTAAATCCGGGATGTTAGGTTGCCTTAGGTTAGGATATATAACGTTATTGACTTATATACTGTTCCCACCGAGAAGTAGATGCCGACGCGCCAGGAATGTTTTAAAATATTACTTCCGAGATGTTAGGATTGCCTTAGGATAGGACATATCACGTTATAGGCGTATATAATGTTCCCACCGAGAAGTAGGGGCCGATGTGCCAGGAATGTAGTAAAATATTACATTCGACATGATAAGTTGTCTTAGGTTAGGATATATAACGTTATAGACGTATATAATGTTCCCACCGAGAAGTAGGTGCCGACGCGCCAGGAATGTTGTAAAATATTACATCCGAGATGTTAGGATTGCCTTAGGCTAGGATACATAACGTTATAGACGTATATAATGTTCCCACCGAGAAGTAGGTGCCGGTGCGCCAGGAATGTAGTGAAATATTACATCCGAGATGTTAGGTTGCCTTAGGTTAGGATATATAACGTTATTGACTTATATAATGTTCCCACGGAGAAATAGGGGCCGACTCGCCAGGAATGTTGTAAAACATTACCTCCGAGATGTTAGGGTGCCTTAGGTTAGGATATATAACGTTATAGACTTATATACTGTTCCCACCGAGAAGTAGGTGCCGACGCGCCAGGAATGTTGTAAAATATTACATCCGAGATGTTAGGATTGCCTTAGGCTAGGATATATAACGCTATAGACGTATATAATGTTCCCACCGAGTAGTAGGTGCCGGTGCGCCACGAATGTAGTAAAATATTACATCCGAGATGTTAGGTTGCCTTAGACTAGGATATATAACGTTATAGACGTATATAAAGTTCCCACCGAGAAGTAGGGGCCGACGTGCCAGGAATGTAGTAAAATATGACATCCGAGATGTTAGGTTGCCTTAGGTTAGGATATATAACGTTACTGACTTATATACTGTTCCCACCGAGAAGTAGTGGCCGACGTGCCAGGAATGTAGTAAAATATTAAATCCGGGATGTTAGGTTGCCTTAGGTTAGGATATATAACGTTATTGACTTATATACTGTTCCCACCGAGAAGTAGATGCGGACGCGCCAGGAATGTTTTAAAATATTACTTCCGAGATGTTATGATTGCCTTAGGCTAGGACATATCACGTTATAGGCGTATATAATGTTCCCACCGAGAAGTAGGGGCCGATGTGCCAGGAATGTAGTAAAATATTACATTCGACATGATAAGTTGCCTTAGGTTAGGATATATAACGTTATAGACTTATATACTGTTCCCACCGAGGAGTAGTTGCCGACGCGCCAGGAATATTGTAAAATATTATATTCGACATGTTAGGTTGTCTCAGGCTAGGACATATAGCGTTATAGACATATACAATGTTCCAACCGAGAAATAGGGGCCCACACGCCAGGAATGTTGTAAAACATTACATCGGATGTGTTAGGTTCCCTTAGGTTAGGATATATAACGTTATAGACGTATATAATGTTCCCACCGAGAAGTAGGGGCCAGCGCGCCAGGAATGTAGTGAAATATTACATCCGAGATGTTAGGTTGCCTTAGGTTATGATATATAACGTTATTGACTTATATAATTTTCCCACGGAGAAATAGGGGCCGACTCGCCAGGAATGTTGTAAAATTATACATTCGACATGTTAGGATTGCCTTAGGATAGGATATATATCGTTAAAGACGTATATAATGTTCCCACCGAGAAATAGGGGCCGACACGCCAGGAATGTTGTAAAACATTACATCCGAGGTGTTAGGTTGCCTTAGGCGCGGATATATATATCGTTATAGGCGTATATAATGTTCCCACCGAGAAATAGGGGCCGACACGCCAGGAATGTTGTAAAACATTACATTCGACATGTTAGGTTGTCTTAGGCTAGGATATATAACGTTATAGACGTATAAAATGTTCCCACCGAGAAGTAGGTGCCGACGCGCTAGGAATGTTGTAAAATATTACTTCCGAGATATAAGGATTGCCTTAGGCTAGGTTATATAACGTTATAGACGTATATACTGTTCCCACCGAGAAGTAGGGGCCGGCGCGCCAGGAATGTAGTAAAATATAACATCCGTGATGATAGTTTGCCTTAGGCTAGGATATATAGAGTTATAGACGTATATAATGTTCCCACCGAGAAGTAGGGGCCGACGTGCCAGGAATGTAGTAAAATATTACATCCGAGACGTTAGGTTGCCTTAGGTTAGGATATATAGCGTTATAGACGTATGTAATGTTCCCACCGAGAAGTAGGGGCCAACGCGCCAGGAATGCTGTAAAATATTACATTCGACATGTTAGGTTGTCTTAGGCTAGGATATATAACGTTATAGACGTATATAATGTTCCCACCGAGAAGTAGGTGCCGACGCGCTAGGAATGTTGTAAAATATTAAATCCGGGATGTTAGGTTGCCTTAGATTAGGATATATAACGTTATTGACTTATATACTGTTCCCACCGAGAAGTAGATGCCGACGCGCCAGGAAAGTTATAAAATATTACTTCCGAGATGTTAGGATTGCCTTAGGCTAGGACATGTCACGTTATAGGCGTATATTATGTTCCCACCGAGAAGTAGGGGCCGATGTGCCAGGAATGTAGTAAAATATTACATTCGACATGATAAGTTGTCTTAGATTAGGATATATAACGTTATAGTCGTATATACAGTTCCCACCGAGAAGTAGTTGCCGACGCGCCAGGAATATTGTAAAATATTATATTCGACATGTTAGGTTGTCTCAGGCTAGGACATATAGCGTTATAGACATATACAATGTTCCAACCGAGAAATAGGGGCCGACACGCCAGGAATGTTATAAAACATTACATCGGATGTGTTAGGTTCCCTTAGGTTAGGGTAGATAACGTTATAGACGTATATAATGTTCCCACCGAGAAGTAGGTGCCGACGCGCCAGGAATGTTGTAAAATATTACATCCGAGATGTTAGGTTGCCTTAGTTTAGGATATATAACGTTATAGACTTATATACTGTTCCCACCGAGAAGTAGGTGCCGACGCGCCAGGAATGTTGTAAAATATTACATCCGAGATGTTAGGATTACCTTAGGCTAGGATATATAACGTTGTAGACTTATATAATGTTCCCACCGAGAAGTAGGGGCCGGCGCGCCGGGACTGTAGTAAAATATAACATCCGAGATGTTAGGATTACCTTAGGCTAGGATATATAACGTTGTAGACTTATATAATGTTCCCACCGAGAAGTAGGGGCCGGCGCGCCGGGACTGTAGTAAAATATAACATCCGAGATGTTAGGTTGCCTTAGGCTAAGATATATAACGTTATAGACGTATATAATGTTCCCACCGAGAAGTAGGTGCCGAAGTGACGGGAATGTTGTAAAATATTACATTCGACATGTTAGTTTGCCTTAGGCTAGGATATATAGCGTTATAGACTTATATAATGTTCCCACCGAGAAGTAGTGGCCGACGTGCCAGGAATGTAGTAAAATATTAAATCCGGGATGTTAGGTTGCCTTAGGTTAGGATATATAACGTTATTGACTTATATACTGTTCCCACCGAGAAGTAGATGCCGGCGCGCCAGGAATGTTTTAAAATATTACTTCCGAGATGTTAGGATTGCCTTAGGATAGGACATATCACGTTATAGGCGTATATAATGTTCCCACCGAGAAGTAGGGGCCGATGTGCCAGGAATGTAGTAAAATATTACATTCGACATGATAAGTTGTCTTAGATTAGGATATATAACGTTATAGTCGTATATACTGTTCCCACCGAGAAGTAGGTGCCGACGCGCCAGGAATGTTGTAAAATATTACATCCGAGATGTTAGGATTGCCTTAGGCTAGGATATATAACGCTATAGACGTATATAATGTTCCCACCGAGTAGTAGGTGCCGGTGCGCCACGAATGTAGTAAAATATTACATCCGAGATGTTAGGTTGCCTTAGAGTAGGATATATAACGTTATAGACGTATATAAAGTTCCCACCGAGAAGTAGGGGCCGACGTGCCAGGAATGTAGTAAAATATGACATCCGAGATGTTAGGTTGCCTTAGGTTAGGATATATAACGTTATAGACTTATATACTGTTCCCACCGAGAAGTAGTGGCCGACGTGCCAGGAATGTAGTAAAATATTAAATCCGGGATGTTAGGTTGCCTTAGGTTAGGATATATAACGTTATTGACTTATATACTGTTCCCACCGAGAAGTAGATGCGGACGCGCCAGGAATGTTTTAAAATATTACTTCCGAGATGTTAGGATTGCCTTAGGTTAGGATATATAGCGTTATAGACTTATATAATGTTCCCACCGAGAGGTTGGGGCCGACGCGCCAGGAATTCTGTAAAATATTACATTCGACATGTTAGGTTGTCTTAGGCTAGGATATATAACGTTATAGACGTATATAATGTTCCCACCCAGAAGTAGGTGCCGACGCGCTAGGAATGTTGTAAAATATTACTTCCGAGATGTTAGGATTGCCTTAGGCTAGGATATATAACGTTATAGACGTATATACTGTTCCCACCGAGAAGTAGGGGCCGGCGCGCCAGGAATGAAGTAAAATATAACATCCGAGATGTTAGGTTGCCTTAGGCTAGGATATATAACGTTATAGACGTGTATAATGTTCCCACCGAGAAGTAGGTGCCGAAGTGACGGGAATGTTGTAAAATATTACATTCGACATGTTAGTTTGCCTTAGGCTAGGATATATAGCGTAATAGAGTTATATAATGTTCCCACCGAGAAGTAGTGGCCGACACGCCAGGAATGTTGTAAAATATTACATCCGAGATGTTAGGTTGCCTTAGACTAGGATATATAACGTTATAGACGTATATAAAGTTCCCACCGAGAAGTAGGGGCCAGCGCGCAAGGAATGTAGTGAAATATTACATCCGAGATGTTAGGTTGCCTTAGGTTATGATATATAACGTTATTGACTTATATAATTTTCCCACGGAGAAATAGGGCCCGACTCGCCAGGAATGTTGTAAAATTATACATTCGACATGTTAGGATTGCCTTAGGATAGGATATATATCGTTAAAGACGTATATAATGTTCCCACCGAGAAATAGGGGCCGACACGCCAGGAATGTTGTAAAACATTACATCCGAGGTGTTAGGTTGCCTTAGGCGCGGATATATATATCGTTATAGGCGTATATAATGTTCCCACCGAGAAATAGGGGCCGACACGCCAGGAATGTTGTAAAACATTACATTCGACATGTTAGGTTGTCTTAGGCTAGGATATATAACGTTATAGACGTATATAATGTTCTCACCTAGAAGTAGGTGCCGACGCGCTAGGAATGTTGTAAAATATTACTTCCGAGATATTAGGATTGCCTTAGGCTAGGTTATATAACGTTATAGACGTATATACTGTTCCCACCGAGAAGTAGGGGCCGGCGCGCCAGGAATGTAGTAAAATATAACATCCGTGATGTTAGTTTGCCTTGGGCTAGGATATATAGAGTTATAGACGTATATAATGTTCCCACCGAGAAGTAGGGGCCGACGTGCCAGGAATGTAGTAAAATATTACATCCGAGACGTTAGGTTGCCTTAGGTTAGGATATATAGCGTTATAGACGTATGTAATGTTCCCACCGAGAAGTAGGGGCCGACGCGCCAGGAATGCTGTAAAATATTACATTCGACATGTTAGGTTGTCTTAGGCTAGGATATATAACGTTATAGACGTATATAATGTTCCCACCGAGAAGTAGGTGCCGACGCGCTAGGAATGTTGTAAAATATTAAATCCGGGATGTTAGGTTGCCTTAGATTAGGATATATAACGTTATTGACTTATATACTGTTCCCACCGAGAAGTAGATGCCGACGCGCCAGGAAAGTTTTAAAATATTACTTCCGAGATGTTAGGATTGCCTTAGGCTAGGACATATCACGTTATAGGCGTATATAATGTTCCCACCGAGAAGTAGGGGCCGATGTGCCAGGAATGTAGTAAAATATTACATTCGACATGATAAGTTGTCTTAGATTAGGATATATAACGTTATAGTCGTATATACAGTTCCCACCGAGAAGTAGTTGCCGACGCGCCAGGAATATTGTAAAATATTATATTCGACATGTTAGGTTGTCTCAGGCTAGGACATATAGCGTTATAGACATATACAATGTTCCAACCGAGAAATAGGGGCCGACACGCCAGGAATGTTATAAAACATTACATCGGATGTGTTAGGTTCCCTTAGGTTAGGGTAGATAACGTTATAGACGTATATAATGTTCCCACCGAGAAGTAGGTGCCGACGCGCCAGGAATGTTGTAAAATATTACATCCGAGATGTTAGGATTGCCTTAGGCTAGGATATATAACGTTATAGACGTATATAATGTTCCCACCGAGAAGTAGGTGCCGGTGCGCCACGAATGTAGTAAAATATTACATCCGAGATGTTAGGTTGCCTTAAACTAGGATATATAACGTTATAGACGTATATAAAGTTCCCACCGAGAAGTAGGGGCCGAAGTGACGGGAATGTTGTAAAATGTTACATTCGACATGTTAGTTTGCCTTAGGCTAGGATATATAGAGTTATAGACGTATATATTGTTCCCACCGAGAAGTAGGGGCCGACGTGCCAGGAATGTAGTAAAATATTACATCCGAGATGTTAGGTTGCCTTAGGTTAGGATATATAGCGTTATAGACGTATATAATGTTCCCACCGAGAAGTAGGGGCCGACGCGCCAGGAATTCTGTAAAATATTACATTCGACATGTTAGGTTGTCTTAGGCTAGGATATATAACGTTATAGACGTATATAATGTTCCCACCGAGAAGTAGGTGCCGACGCGCTAGGAATGTTGTAAAATATTACTTCCGAGATGTTAGGATTACCTTAGGCTAGGATATATAACGTTATCGACGTATATAATGTTCCCACCGAGAAGTAGGTGCCGAAGTGACGGGAATGTTGTAAAATATTACATTCGACGTGTTAGTTTGCCTTAGGCTAGGATATATAGCGTAATAGGCTTATATAATGTTCCCACCGAGAAGTAGTGGCCGACGTGCCAGGAATGTAGTAAAATATGACATCCGAGATGTTAGGTTGCCTTAGGTTAGGATATATAGCCTTATAGACGTATATAATGTTCCCACCGAGAAGTAGTGGCCGACGTGCCAGGAATGTAGTAAAATATTAAATCCGGGATGTTAGGTTGCCTTAGGTTAGGATATATAACGTTATTGACTTATATACTGTTCCCACCGAGAAGTAGATGCGGACGCGCCAGGAATGTTTTAAAATATTACTTCCGAGATGTTAGGATTGCCTTAGGTTAGGATATATAGCGTTATAGACTTATATAATGTTCCCACCGAGAGGTTGGGGCCGACGCGCCAGGAATTCTGTAAAATATTACATTCGACATGTTAGGTTGTCTTAGGCTAGGATATATAACGTTATAGACGTATATAATGTTCCCACCCAGAAGTAGGTGCCGACGCGCTAGGAATGTTGTAAAATATTACTTCCGAGATGTTAGGATTGCCTTAGGCTAGGATATATAACGTTATAGACGTATATACTGTTCCCACCGAGAAGTAGGGGCCGGCGCGCCAGGAATGAAGTAAAATATAACATCCGAGATGTTAGGTTGCCTTAGGCTAGGATATATAACGTTATAGACGTGTATAATGTTCCCACCGAGAAGTAGGTGCCGAAGTGACGGGAATGTTGTAAAATATTACATTCGACATGTTAGTTTGCCTTAGGCTAGGATATATAGCGTAATAGAGTTATATAATGTTCCCACCGAGAAGTAGTGGCCGACACGCCAGGAATGTTGTAAAATATTACATCCGAGATGTTAGGTTGCCTTAGACTAGGATATATAACGTTATAGACGTATATAAAGTTCCCACCGAGAAGTAGGGGCCAGCGCGCCAGGAATGTAGTGAAATATTACATCCGAGATGTTAGGTTGCCTTAGGTTATGATATATAACGTTATTGACTTATATAATTTTCCCACGGAGAAATAGGGCCCGACTCGCCAGGAATGTTGTAAAATTATACATTCGACATGTTAGGATTGCCTTAGGATAGGATATATATCGTTAAAGACGTATATAATGTTCCCACCGAGAAATAGGGGCCGACACGCCAGGAATGTTGTAAAACATTACATCCGAGGTGTTAGGTTGCCTTAGGCGCGGATATATATATCGTTATAGGCGTATATAATGTTCCCACCGAGAAATAGGGGCCGACACGCCAGGAATGTTGTAAAACATTACATTCGACATGTTAGGTTGTCTTAGGCTAGGATATATAACGTTATAGACGTATATAATGTTCTCACCTAGAAGTAGGTGCCGACGCGCTAGGAATGTTGTAAAATATTACTTCCGAGATATTAGGATTGCCTTAGGCTAGGTTATATAACGTTATAGACGTATATACTGTTCCCACCGAGAAGTAGGGGCCGGCGCGCCAGGAATGTAGTAAAATATAACATCCGTGATGTTAGTTTGCCTTGGGCTAGGATATATAGAGTTATAGACGTATATAATGTTCCCACCGAGAAGTAGGGGCCGACGTGCCAGGAATGTAGTAAAATATTACATCCGAGACGTTAGGTTGCCTTAGGTTAGGATATATAGCGTTATAGACGTATGTAATGTTCCCACCGAGAAGTAGGGGCCGACGCGCCAGGAATGCTGTAAAATATTACATTCGACATGTTAGGTTGTCTTAGGCTAGGATATATAACGTTATAGACGTATATAATGTTCCCACCGAGAAGTAGGTGCCGACGCGCTAGGAATGTTGTAAAATATTAAATCCGGGATGTTAGGTTGCCTTAGATTAGGATATATAACGTTATTGACTTATATACTGTTCCCACCGAGAAGTAGATGCCGACGCGCCAGGAAAGTTTTAAAATATTACTTCCGAGATGTTAGGATTGCCTTAGGCTAGGACATATCACGTTATAGGCGTATATAATGTTCCCACCGAGAAGTAGGGGCCGATGTGCCAGGAATGTAGTAAAATATTACATTCGACATGATAAGTTGTCTTAGATTAGGATATATAACGTTATAGTCGTATATACAGTTCCCACCGAGAAGTAGTTGCCGACGCGCCAGGAATATTGTAAAATATTATATTCGACATGTTAGGTTGTCTCAGGCTAGGACATATAGCGTTATAGACATATACAATGTTCCAACCGAGAAATAGGGGCCGACACGCCAGGAATGTTATAAAACATTACATCGGATGTGTTAGGTTCCCTTAGGTTAGGGTAGATAACGTTATAGACGTATATAATGTTCCCACCGAGAAGTAGGTGCCGACGCGCCAGGAATGTTGTAAAATATTACATCCGAGATGTTAGGATTGCCTTAGGCTAGGATATATAACGTTATAGACGTATATAATGTTCCCACCGAGAAGTAGGTGCCGGTGCGCCACGAATGTAGTAAAATATTACATCCGAGATGTTAGGTTGCCTTAAACTAGGATATATAACGTTATAGACGTATATAAAGTTCCCACCGAGAAGTAGGGGCCGAAGTGACGGGAATGTTGTAAAATGTTACATTCGACATGTTAGTTTGCCTTAGGCTAGGATATATAGAGTTATAGACGTATATATTGTTCCCACCGAGAAGTAGGGGCCGACGTGCCAGGAATGTAGTAAAATATTACATCCGAGATGTTAGGTTGCCTTAGGTTAGGATATATAGCGTTATAGACGTATATAATGTTCCCACCGAGAAGTAGGGGCCGACGTGCCAGGAATGTAGTAAAATATTACATCCGAGATGTTAGGTTGCCTTAGGTTAGGATATATGGCGTTATAGACGTATATAATGTTCCCACCGAGAAGTAGGGGCCAGCGCGCCAGGAATGTAGTAAATTATTACATCCGAGATGTTAGGTTGCCTTAGGCTAGGATATATAACGTTATAGACGTATATAATGTTCCCACCGAGAAGTAGTGGCCGACGTGCCAGGAATGTAGTAAAATATTAAATCCGGGATATTAGGTTGCCTTAGGTTAGGATATATAACGTTATTGACTTATATACTGTTCCCACCGAGAAGTAGATGCCGACGCGCCAGGAATGTTTTAAAATATTACTTCCGAGATGTTAGGATTGCCTTAGGATAGGACATATCACGTTATAGGCGTATATAATGTTCCCACCGAGAAGTAGGGGCCGATGTGCCAGGAATGTAGTAAAATATTACATTCGACATGATAAGTTGTCTTAGATTAGGATATATAACGTTATAGTCGTATATACAGTTCCCACCGAGAAGTAGTTGCCGACGCGCCAGGAATATTGTAAAATATTATATTCGACATGTTAGGTTGTCTCAGGCTAGGACATATAGCGTTATAGACATATACAATGTTCCAACCGAGAAATAGGGGCCGACACGCCAGGAATGTTGTAAAACATTACATCGGATGTGTTAGGTTCCCTTAGGTTAGGATATATAACGTTATAGACGTATATAATGTTCCCACCGAGAAGTAGGTGCCGACGCGCCAGGAATGTTGTAAAATATTACATCCGAGATGTTAGGATTGCCTTAGGCTAGGATACATAACGTTATAGACGTATATAATGTTCCCACCGAGAAGTAGGTGCCGGTGCGCCACGAATGTAGTAAAATATTACATCCGAGATGTTAGGTTGCCTTAAACTAGGATATATAACGTTATAGACGTATATAATGTTCCCACCGAGAAGTAGGTGCCGACGCGCTAGGAATGTTGTAAAATATTACTTCCGAGATGTTAGGATTGCCTTAGGCTAGGATATATAACGTTATAGACGTATATACTGTTCCCACCGAGAAGTAGGGGCCGGCGCGCCAGGAATGAAGTAAAATATAACATCCGAGATGTTAGGTTGCCTTAGGCTAGGATATATAACGTTATAGACGTGTATAATGTTCCCACCGAGAAGTAGGTGCCGAAGTGACGGGAATGTTGTAAAATATTACATTCGACATGTTAGTTTGCCTTAGGCTAGGATATATAGCGTAATAGAGTTATATAATGTTCCCACCGAGAAGTAGTGGCCGACACGCCAGGAATGTTGTAAAATATTACATCCGAGATGTTAGGTTGCCTTAGACTAGGATATATAACGTTATAGACGAATATAAAGTTCCCACCGAGAAGTAGGGTCCGAAGTGACGGGAATGTTGTAAAATATTACAATCGACATGTTAGTTTGCCTTAGGGTGGGATATATAGCGTTATAGACATATATAATGTTCCCACCGAGAAGTAGGGGCCGACGTGCCAGGAATGTAGTAAAATATTACATCCGAGATGTTAGGTTGCCTTAGGTTAGGATATATAGCGTTATAGACGTATATAATGTTCCCACCGAGAAGTAGGGGCCGACGTGCCAGGAATGTAGTAAAATATTACATCCGAGATGTTAGGTTGCCTTAGGTTAGGATATATGGCGTTATAGACGTATATAATGTTCCCACCGAGAAGTAGGGGCCAGCGCGCCAGGAATGTAGTAAATTATTACATCCGAGATGTTAGGTTGCCTTAGGCTAGGATATATAACGTTATAGACGTATATAATGTTCCCACCGAGAAGTAGTGGCCGACGTGCCAGGAATGTAGTAAAATATTAAATCCGGGATATTAGGTTGCCTTAGGTTAGGATATATAACGTTATTGACTTATATACTGTTCCCACCGAGAAGTAGATGCCGACGCGCCAGGAATGTTTTAAAATATTACTTCCGAGATGTTAGGATTGCCTTAGGATAGGACATATCACGTTATAGGCGTATATAACGTTCCCACCGAGAAGTAGGGGCCGATGTGCCAGGAATGTAGTAAAATATTACATTCGACATGATAAGTTGTCTTAGATTAGGATATATAACGTTATAGTCGTATATACAGTTCCCACCGAGAAGTAGTTGCCGACGCGCCAGGAATATTGTAAAATATTATATTCGACATGTTAGGTTGTCTCAGGCTAGGACATATAGCGTTATAGACATATACAATGTTCCAACCGAGAAATAGGGG
Source organism: Xylocopa violacea (assembly GCA_963969225.1). Taxonomy (NCBI): domain Eukaryota; kingdom Metazoa; phylum Arthropoda; class Insecta; order Hymenoptera; family Apidae; genus Xylocopa; species Xylocopa violacea. The sequence goes on from CAXAJV010000653.1 coordinate 19,255,092, forward strand.
CCGACACGCCAGGAATGTTGTAAAACATTACATCGGATGTGTTAGGTTCCCTTAGGTTAGGATATATAACGTTATAGACGTATATAATGTTCCCACCGAGAAGTAGGTGCCGACGCGCCAGGAATGTTGTAAAATATTACATCCGAGATGTTAGGATTGCCTTAGGCTAGGATACATAACGTTATAGACGTATATAATGTTCCCACCGAGAAGTAGGTGCCGGTGCGCCACGAATGTAGTAAAATATTACATCCGAGATGTTAGGTTGCCTTAAACTAGGATATATAACGTTATAGACGTATATAATGTTCCCACCGAGAAGTAGGTGCCGACGCGCTAGGAATGTTGTAAAATATTACTTCCGAGATGTTAGGATTGCCTTAGGCTAGGATATATAACGTTATAGACGTATATACTGTTCCCACCGAGAAGTAGGGGCCGGCGCGCCAGGAATGAAGTAAAATATAACATCCGAGATGTTAGGTTGCCTTAGGCTAGGATATATAACGTTATAGACGTGTATAATGTTCCCACCGAGAAGTAGGTGCCGAAGTGACGGGAATGTTGTAAAATATTACATTCGACATGTTAGTTTGCCTTAGGCTAGGATATATAGCGTAATAGAGTTATATAATGTTCCCACCGAGAAGTAGTGGCCGACACGCCAGGAATGTTGTAAAATATTACATCCGAGATGTTAGGTTGCCTTAGACTAGGATATATAACGTTATAGACGAATATAAAGTTCCCACCGAGAAGTAGGGTCCGAAGTGACGGGAATGTTGTAAAATATTACAATCGACATGTTAGTTTGCCTTAGGGTGGGATATATAGCGTTATAGACATATATAATGTTCCCACGGAGAAATAGGGGCCGACTCGCCAGGAATGTTGTAAAACATTACATCCGAGATGTTAGGTTGCCTTAGGTTAGGATATATAACGTTATAGACTTATATACTGTTCCCACCGAGAAGTAGGTGCCGACGCGCCAGGAATGTTGTAAAATATTACATTCGAGATGTTAGGATTGCCTTAGGCTAGGATATATAACGCTATAGACGTATATAATGTTCCCACCGAGAAGTAGGGGCCGGCGCGCCGGGACTGTAGTAAAATATAACATCCGAGATGTTAGGATTACCTTAGGCTAGGATATATAACGTTGTAGACTTATATAATGTTCCCACCGAGAAGTAGGGGCCGGCGCGCCGGGACTGTAGTAAAATATAACATCCGAGATGTTATGTTGCCTTAGGCTAAGATATATAACGTTATAGACGTATATAATGTTCCCACCGAGAAGTAGGTGCCGAAGTGACGGGAATGTTGTAAAATATTACATTCGACATGTTAGTTTGCCTTAGGCTAGGATATATAGCGTTATAGACTTATATAATGTTCCCACCGAGAAGTAGTGGCCGACGTGCCAGGAATGTAGTAAAATATTAAATCCGGGATGTTAGGTTGCCTTAGGTTAGGATATATAACGTTATTGACTTATATACTGTTCCCACCGAGAAGTAGATGCCGACGCGCCAGGAATGTTTTAAAATATTACTTCCGAGATGTTAGGATTGCCTTAGGATAGGACATATCACGTTATAGGCGTATATAATGTTCCCACCGAGAAGTAGGGGCCGATGTGCCAGGAATGTAGTAAAATATTACATTCGACATGGTAAGTTGTCTTAGATTAGGATATATAACGTTATAGTCGTATATACAGTTCCCCCCGAGAAGTAGTTGCCGACGCGCCAGGAATATTGTAAAATATTATATTCGACATGTTAGGTTGTCTCAGGCTAGGACATATAGCGTTATAGACATATACAATGTTCCAACCGAGAAATAGGGGCCGACACGCCAGGAATGTTGTAAAACATTACATCGGATGTGTTAGGTTCCCTTAGGTTAGGATATATAACGTTATAGACGTATATAATGTTCCCACCGAGAAGTAGGTGCCGACGCGCCAGGAATGTTTTAAAATATTACTTCCGAGATGTTAGGATTGCATTAGGCTAGGACATATCACGTTATAGGCGTATATAATGTTCCCACCGAGTAGTAGGTGCCGGTGCGCCACGAATGTAGTAAAATATTACATCCGAGATGTTAGGTTGCCTTAGACTAGGATATATAACGTTATAGACGTATATAAAGTTCCCACCGAGAAGTAGGGGCCGACGTGCCAGGAATGTAGTAAAATATGACATCCGAGATGTTAGGTTGCCTTAGGTTAGGATATATAACGTTGTAGACTTATATAATGTTCCCACCGAGAAGTAGGGGCCGGCGCGCCGGGACTGTAGTAAAATATAACATCCGAGATGTTAGGATTACCTTAGGCTAGGATATATAACGTTGTAGACTTATATAATGTTCCCACCGAGAAGTAGGGGCCGGCGCGCCGGGACTGTAGTAAAATATTACATCCGAGACGTTAGGTTGCCTTGGGTTAGGATATATAGCGTTATAGACGTATGTAATGTTCCCACCGAGAAGTAGGGGCCGACGCGCCAGGAATGTAGTAAATTATTACATCCGAGATGTTAGGTTGCCTTAGGCTAGGATATATAACGTTATAGACGTATATAATGTTCCCACCGAGAAGTAGGGGCCAACGAGCCAGGAATGTGGTGAAATATTACATTCGACATGTTAAGTTGCCTTAGGCTAGGAATAGTAACGTTATAGATGTATATAATGTTCCCACCGAGAAGTAGGGGCCGACGAGCCAGGAATGTAGTAAAATATTACATCCGAGATGTTAGGTTACCTTAGGTTAGGATATATAACGTTATTGACTTATATAATGTCCCCACGGAGAAATAGGGGCCGACTCGCCAGGAATGTTGTAAAATTATACATTCGACATGTTAGGATTGCCTTAGGCTAGGATATATATCGTTAAAGACGTATATAATGTTCCCACCGAGAAATAGGGGCCTACACGCCAGGAATGTGGTAAAACATTACATCCGAGGTGTTAGGTTGCCTTAGGCTCGGATATATAGCGTTATAGGCGTATATAATGTTCCCACCGAGAGGTAGAGGCCGACGAGCCAGGAATATTGTAAAATATTACGCTCGACATGTTAAGTTGTCTTAGGTTAGGATATATAACGTTATAGACGTATATAATGTTCCCACCGAGATGTAGGGGCCAACGAGCCAGGAATGTGGTGAAATATTACATTCGACATGTTAAGTTGCCTTAGGCTAGGAATAGTAACGTTATAGATGTATATAATGTTCCCACCGAGAAGTAGGGGCCGACGAGGCAGGAATGTTGTATAACATTACATTCGAGGTGTTAGGTTTCCTTAGGTTAGGATATATAACGTTATAGGCGTATATAATGCTACCACAGAGAAGTAGGTGCCGACGCGCCAGGAATGTTGTAAAATATTACATCCGAGATGTTAGGATTGCCTTAGGCTAGGATATATAACGTTATAGACGTAAATAATGTTTCCACCGAGGAGTAGGGGCCGGTGCGCCACGAATGTAGTAAAATATTACATCCGAGATGTTAGGTTGCCTTAGGCTAGGATAAGCAACGTTATAGGTGTATATATTGTTCCCACCGAGAAGTAGGGGCCGACGACCGGGAATGTAGTAAAATATTACATCCGGGATGTTAGGTTGCCTTAGGTTAGGATATATAACGTTATAGACTTATATACTGTTCCCACCTAGAAGTAGGTGCCGACGCGCCAGGAATGTTGTAAAATATTACATCCGAAATGTTAGGATTACCTTAGGCTAGGATATATAACGTTATAGACGTATATAATGTTTTCACCGAGAAATAGGGGCCGTCACGCCAGGAATGTTGTAAAATATTACATCCGAGATGTTAGGATGCCTTAGACTAGGATATATAACATTATAGACGTATTTAAAGTTCCCACCGAGAAGTAGGTTCCGAAGTGACGGGAATGCTGTAAAATATTACATTCGACATGTCAGTTTGCCTTAGGCTAGGATATACAGCGTTATAGACGTATATAATGTTCCCACCGAGAAGTAGGGGCCGACGTGCCAGGAATATTGTAATATATTATATTCGACATGCTAGGTTGTCCCAGGCTAAGACATATAGCGTTATAGACATATATAATGTTCCCACCGAGAAATAGGGACCGACACGCGAGGAATGTTGTAAAATATTACATCCGAGATGTTAGGATTGCCTTAGGCTAGGATATATAATGTTATAGACGTATATAATGTTCCCACCGAGAAGTAGGGGCCGACGCGCCAGGAATTCTGTAAAATATTACATTCGACATGTTAGGTTGTCTTAGGCTAGGATATATAACGTTATAGACGTATATAATGTTCCCACCGAGAAGTAGGTGCCGACGCGCTAGGAATGTTGTAAAATATTACTTCCGAGATGTTAGGATTACCTTAGGCTAGGATATATAACGTTATCGACGTATATAATGTTCCCACCGAGAAGTAGGTGCCGAAGTGACGGGAATGTTGTAAAATATTACATTCGACATGTTAGTTTGCCTTAGGCTAGGATATATAGCGTAATAGGCTTATATAATGTTCCCACCGAGAAGTAGTGGCCGACGTGCCAGGAATGTAGTAAAATATGACATCCGAGATGTTAGGTTGCCTTAGGTTAGGATATATAGCCTTATAGACGTATATAATGTTCCCACCGAGAAGTAGGGGCCGACGTGCCAGGAATGTAGTAAATTATTACATCCGAGATGTTAGGTTGCCTTAGGCTAGGATATATAACGTTATAGACGTATATAATGTTCCCACCGAGAAGTAGGGGCCAACGAGCCAGGAATGTGGTGAAATATTACATTCGACATGTTAAGTTGCCTTAGGCTAGGAATAGTAACGTTATAGATGTATATAATGTTCCCACCGAGAAGTAGGGGCCGACGAGCCAGGAATGTAGTAAAATATTACATCCGAGATGTTAGGTTACCTTAGGTTAGGATATATAACGTTATTGACTTATATAATGTCCCCACGGAGAAATAGGGGCCGACTCGCCAGGAATGTTGTAAAATTATACATTCGACATGTTAGGATTGCCTTAGGCTAGGATATATATCGTTAAAGACGTATATAATGTTCCCACCGAGAAATAGGGGCCTACACGCCAGGAATGTGGTAAAACATTACATCCGAGGTGTTAGGTTGCCTTAGGCTCGGATATATAGCGTTATAGGCGTATATAATGTTCCCACCGAGAGGTAGAGGCCGACGGGCCAGGAATATTGTAAAATATTACGCTCGACATGTTAAGTTGTCTTAGGTTAGGATATATAACGTTATAGACGTATATAATGTTCCCACCGAGATGTAGGGGCCAACGAGCCAGGAATGTGGTGAAATATTACATTCGACATGTTAAGTTGCCTTAGGCTAGGAATAGTAACGTTATAGATGTATATAATGTTCCCACCGAGAAGTAGGGGCCGACGAGGCAGGAATGTTGTATAACATTACATTCGAGGTGTTAGGTTTCCTTAGGTTAGGATATATAACGTTATAGGCGTATATAATGCTACCACAGAGAAGTAGGTGCCGACGCGCCAGGAATGTTGTAAAATATTACATCCGAGATGTTAGGATTGCCTTAGGCTAGGATATATAACGTTATAGACGTAAATAATGTTTCCACCGAGGAGTAGGGGCCGGTGCGCCACGAATGTAGTAAAATATTACATCCGAGATGTTAGGTTGCCTTAGGCTAGGATAAGTAACGTTATAGGTGTATATATTGTTCCCACCGAGAAGTAGGGGCCGACGACCAGGAATGTAGTAAAATATTACATCCGGGATGTTAGGTTGCCTTAGGTTAGGATATATAACGTTATAGACTTATATACTGTTCCCACCTAGAAGTAGGTGCCGACGCGCCAGGAATGTTGTAAAATATTACATCCGAAATGTTAGGATTACCTTAGGCTAGGATATATAACGTTATAGACGTATATAATGTTTCCACCGAGAAATACGGGCCGTCACGCCAGGAATGTTGTAAAATATTACATCCGAGATGTTAGGATGCCTTAGACTAGGATATATAACATTATAGACGTATTTAAAGTTCCCACCGAGAAGTAGGTTCCGAAGTGACGGGAATGCTGTAAAATATTACATTCGACATGTCAGTTTGCCTTAGGCTAGGATATACAGCGTTATAGACGTAAATAATGTTCCCACCGAGAAGTAGGGGCCGACGTGCCAGGAATATTGTAATATATTATATTCGACATGCTAGGTTGTCCCAGGCTAAGACATATAGCGTTATAGACATATATAATGTTCCCACCGAGAAATAGGGACCGACACGCGAGGAATGTTGTAAAATATTACATCCGAGATGTTAGGATTGCCTTAGGCTAGGATATATAATGTTATAGACGTATATAATGTTCCCACCGAGAAGTAGGCGCCGGTGCGCCACGAATGTAGTAAAATATTACATCCGAGGTGTTAGGTTGCCTTAGGCTAGGTATAGTAACGTTATAGATGTATATAATGTTCCCACCGAGAAGTAGGGGCCGACGAGCCAGGAATGTAGTAAAATATTACATCCGAGATGTTAGGTTACCTTAGGTTAGGATATATAACGTTATTGACTTATATAATGTTCCCACGGAGAAATAGGGGCCGACTCGCCAGGAATGTTGTAAAATTATACATTCGACATGTTAGGATTGCCTTAGGCTAGGATATATATCGTTAAAGACGTATATAACGTTCCCACCGAGAAATAGGGGCCGACACGCCAGGAATGTTGTAAAACATTACATCGGATGTGTTAGGTTCCCTTAGGTTAGGATATATAACGTTATAGACGTATATAATGTTCCCACCGAGAAGTAGGTGCCGACGCGCCAGGAATGTTGTAAAATATTACATCCGAGATGTTAGGTTGCCTTAAACTAGGATATATAACGTTATAGACGTATATAAAGTTCCCACCGAGAAGTAGGGGCCGAAGTGACGGGAATGTTGTAAAATATTACATTCGACATGTTAGTTTGCCTTAGGCTAGGATATATAGCGTTATAGACTTATATAATGTTCCCACCGAGAAGTAGTGGCCGACGTGCCAGGAATGTAGTAAAATATTAAATCCGGGATGTTAGGTTGCCTTAGGTTAGGATATATAACGTTATTGACTTATATACTGTTCCCACCGAGAAGTAGGTGCCGACGCGCCAGGAATGTTTTAAAATATTACTTCCGAGATGATAAGTTGCCTTAGGTTAGGATATATAACGTTATAGTCTTATATACTGTTCCCACCGAGAAGTAGGGGCCGATGTGCCAGGAATGTAGTAAAATATTACATTCGACATGATAAGTTGTCTTAGATTAGGATATATAACGTTATAGTCGTATATACAGTTCCCACCGAGAAGTAGTTGCCGACGCGCCAGGAATATTGTAAAATATTATATTCGACATGTTAGGTTGTCTCAGGCTAGGACATATAGCGTTATAGACATATACAATGTTCCAACCGAGAAATAGGGGCCGACACGCCAGGAATGTTGTAAAACATTACATCCGACATGTTAGGTTACCTTAGGTTAGGATATATAACGTTATTGACTTATATAATGTTCCCACGGAGAAATAGGGGCCGACTCGCCAGGAATGTTGTAAAATTATACATTCGACATGTTAGGATTGCCTTAGGATAGGATATATATCGTTAAAGACGTATATAATGTTCCCACCGAGAAATAGGGGCCGACACGCCAGGAATGTTGTAAAACATTACATCCGAGGTGTTAGGTTGCCTTAGGCGCGGATATATATATCGTTATAGGCGTATATAATGTTCCCACCGAGAAATAGGGGCCGACACGCCAGGAATGTTGTAAAACATTACATTCGACATGTTAGGTTGTCTTAGGCTAGGATATATAACGTTATAGACGTATATAATGTTCCCACCGAGAAGTAGGTGCCGACGCGCTAGGAATGTTGTAAAATATTACTTCCGAGATATTAGGATTGCCTTAGGCTAGGTTATATAACGTTATAGACGTATATACTGTTCCCACCGAGAAGTAGGGGCCGGCGCGCCAGGAATGTAGTAAAATATAACATCCGTGATGTTAGTTTGCCTTAGGCTAGGATATATAGAGTTATAGACGTATATAATGTTCCCACCGAGAAGTAGGGGCCGACGTGCCAGGAATGTAGTAAAATATTACATCCGAGACGTTAGGTTGCCTTGGGTTAGGATATATAGCGTTATAGACGTATGTAATGTTCCCACCGAGAAGTAGGGGCCGACGCGCCAGGAAGGCTGTAAAATATTACATTCGACATGTTAGGTTGTCTTAGGCTAGGATATATAACGTTATAGACGTATATAATGTTCCCACCGAGAAGTAGGTGCCGACGCGCTAGGAATGTTGTAAAATATTAAATCCGGGATGTTAGGTTGCCTTAGATTAGGATATATAACGTTATTGACTTATATACTGTTCCCACCGAGAAGTAGATGCCGACGCGCCAGGAAAGTTTTAAAATATTACTTCCGAGATGTTAGGATTGCCTTAGGCTAGGACATATCACGTTATAGGCGTATATAATGTTCCCACCGAGAAGTAGGGGCCGATGTGCCAGGAATGTAGTAAAATATTACATTCGACATGGTAAGTTGTCTTAGATTAGGATATATAACGTTATAGTCGTATATACAGTTCCCACCGAGAAGTAGTTGCCGACGCGCCAGGAATATTGTAAAATATTATATTCGACATGTTAGGTTGTCTCAGGCTAGGACATATAGCGTTATAGACATATACAATGTTCCAACCGAGAAATAGGGGCCGACACGCCAGGAATGTTATAAAACATTACATCGGATGTGTTAGGTTCCCTTAGGTTAGGGTATATAACGTTATAGACGTATATAATGTTCCCACCGAGAAGTAGGTGCCGACGCGCTAGGAATGTTGTAAAATATTAAATCCGGGATGTTAGGTTGCCTTAGATTAGGATATATAACGTTATTGACTTATATACTGTTCCCACCGAGAAGTAGATGCCGACGCGCCAGGAAAGTTTTAAAATATTACTTCCGAGATGTTAGGATTGCCTTAGGCTAGGATATATAACGTTATAGACGTATATAATGTTCCCACCGAGAAGTAGGTGCCGGTGCGCCACGAATGTAGTAAAATATTACATCCGAGATGTTAGGTTGCCTTAAACTAGGATATATAACGTTATAGACGTATATAAAGTTCCCACCGAGAAGTAGGGGCCGAAGTGACGGGAATGTTGTAAAATGTTACATTCGACATGTTAGTTTGCCTTAGGCTAGGATATATAGAGTTATAGACGTATATATTGTTCCCACCGAGAAGTAGGGGCCGACGTGCCAGGAATGTAGTAAAATATTACATCCGAGATGTTAGGTTGCCTTAGGTTAGGATATATAGCGTTATAGACGTATATAATGTTCCCACCGAGAAGTAGGGGCCGACGCGCCAGGAATTCTGTAAAATATTACATTCGACATGTTAGGTTGTCTTAGGCTAGGATATATAACGTTATAGACGTATGTAATGTTCCCACCGAGAAGTAGGTGCCGACGCGCTAGGAATGTTGTAAAATATTACTTCCGAGATGTTAGGATTACCTTAGGCTAGGATATATAACGTTATCGACGTATATAATGTTCCCACCGAGAAGTAGGGGCCGATGTGCCAGGAATGTTGTAAAATATTACATTCGACATGTTAGTTTGCCTTAGGCTAGCATATATAGCGTAATAGGCTTATATAATGTTCCCACCGAGAAGTAGTGGCCGACGTGCCAGGAATGTAGTAAAATATGACATCCGAGATGTTAGGTTGCCTTAGGTTAGGATATATAGCCTTATAGACGTATATAATGTTCCCACCGAGAAGTAGGGGCCGACGTGCCAGGAATGTAGTAAATTATTACATCCGAGATGTTAGGTTGCCTTAGGCTAGGATATATAACGTTATAGACGTATATAATGTTCCCACCGAGAAGTAGGGGCCGTCGAGCCAGGAATGTTGTAAAATATTACGCTCGACATGTTAAGTTGTCTTAGGTTAGGATATATAACGTTATAGACGTATATACAGTTCCCACCGAGAAGTAGTTGCCGACGCGCCAGGAATATTGTAATATATTATATTCGACATGCTAGGTTGTCCCAGGCTAGGACATATAGCGTTATAGACATATATAATGTTCCCACCGAGAAATAGGGACCGACACGTCAGGAATGTTGTCAAATATTACATCCGAGATGTTAGGTTCCCTTAGGTTAGGATATATAACGTTATTGATTTATATAATGTTCCCGCCGAGAGGTAGAGGCCGACGAGCCAGCAATGTTGTAAAATTTTACGCTCGACAAGTTAGGTTGCCTTAGGCTAGGATATATAGCGTTACAGACGTATATAATGTTCCCACCGAAAAGTAGGGGCCGGCGCGCCAGGAATGTAATAAAATATTACAGCCGAGATGTTAGGTTGCCTTAGGCTAGGATATGTAACGTTATAGACGTATATAATGTTCCCACCGAGATGTAGGGGCCAACGAGCCAGGAATGTGGTGAAATATTACATTCGACATGTTAAGTTGCCTTAGGCTAGGAATAGTAACGTTATAGATGTATATAATGTTCCCACCGAGAAGTAGGGGCCGACGAGCCAGGAATGTAGTAAAATATTACATCCGAGATGTTAGGTTACCTTAGGTTAGGATATATAACGTTATTGACTTATATAATGTCCCCACGGAGAAATAGGGGCCGACTTGCCAGGAATGTTGTAAAATTATACATTCGACATGTTAGGATTGCCTTAGGCTAGGATATATATCGTTAAAGACGTATATAATGTTCCCACCGAGAAATAGGGGCCTACACGCCAGGAATGTGGTAAAACATTACATCCGAGGTGTTAGGTTGCCTTAGGCTCGGATATATAGCGTTATAGGCGTATATAATGTTCCCACCGAGAGGTAGAGGCCGACGAGCCAGGAATATTGTAAAATATTACGCTCGACATGTTAAGTTGTCTTAGGTTAGGATATATAACGTTATAGACGTATATAATGTTCCCACCGAGATGTAGGGGCCAACGAGCCAGGAATGTGGTGAAATATTACATTCGACATGTTAAGTTGCCTTAGGTTAGGAATAGTAACGTTATAGATGTATATAATGTTCCCACCGAGAAGTAGGGGCCGACGAGCCAGGAATGTTGTAAAATATTACATCCGAAATGTTAGGATTACCTTAGGCTAGGATATATAACGTTATAGACGTATATAATGTTTCCACCGAGAAATAGGGGCCGTCACGCCAGGAATGTTGTAAAATATTACATCCGAGATGTTAGGATGCCTTAGACAAGGATATATAACATTATAGACGTATTTAAAGTTCCCACCGAGAAGTAGGTTCCGAAGTGACGGGAATGCTGTAAAAAATTACATTCGACATGTTAGTTTGCCTTAGGCTAGGATATACAGCGTTATAGACGTATATAATGTTCCCACCGAGAAGTAGGGGCCGACGTGCCAGGAATATTGTAATATATTATATTCGACATGCTAGGTTGTCCCAGGCTAAGACATATAGCGTTATAGACATATATAATGTTCCCACCGAGAAATAGGGACCGACACGCGAGGAATGTTGTAAAATATTACATCCGAGATGTTAGGATTGCCTTAGGCTAGGATATATAATGTTATAGACGTATATAATGTTCCCACCGAGAAGTAGGCGCCGGTGCGCCACGAATGTAGTAAAATATTACATCCGAGGTGTTAGGTTGCCTTAGGCTAGGTATAGTAACGTTATAGATGTATATAATGTTCCCACCGAGAAGTAGGGGCCGACGAGCCAGGAATGTAGTAAAATATTACATCCGAGATGTTAGGTTACCTTAGGTTAGGATATATAACGTTATTGACTTATATAATGTTCCCACGGAGAAATAGGGGCCGACTCGCCAGGAATGTTGTAAAATTATACATTCGACATGTTAGGATTGCCTTAGGCTAGGATATATATCGTTAAAGACGTATATAACGTTCCCACCGAGAAATAGGGGCCGACACGCCAGGAATGTTGTAAAACATTACATCGGATGTGTTAGGTTCCCTTAGGTTAGGATATATAACGTTATAGACGTATATAATGTTCCCACCGAGAAGTAGGTGCCGACGCGCCAGGAATGTTGTGAAATATTACATCCGAGATGTTAGGTTGCCTTAAACTAAGATATATAACGTTATAGACGCATATAAAGTTCCCACCGAGAAGTAGGGGCCGAAGTGACGGGAATGTTGTAAAATATTACATTCGACATGTTAGTTTGCCTTAGGCTAGGATATATAGCGTTATAGACTTATATAATGTTCCCACCGAGAAGTAGTGGCCGACGTGCCAGGAATGTAGTAAAATATTAAATCCGGGATGTTAGGTTGCCTTAGGTTAGGATATATAACGTTATTGACTTATATACTGTTCCCACCGAGAAGTAGGTGCCGACGCGCCAGGAATGTTTTAAAATATTACTTCCGAGATGATAAGTTGCCTTAGGTTAGGATATATAACGTTATAGACTTATATACTGTTCCCACCGAGAAGTAGGTGCCGACGCGCCAGGAATGTTGTAAAATATTACATCCGAGATGTTAGGATTACCTTAGGCTAGGATATATAACGTTGTAGACTTATATAATGTTCCCACCGAGAAGTAGGGGCCGGCGCGCCAGGAATGTTGTAAAATATTACATCCGAGATGTTAGGATTACCTTAGGCTAGGATATACAACGTTGTAGACGTATATAATGTTCCCACCGAGAAGTAGGGGCCGACGAGCCAGGAATATAGTAAAATATTACATCCGACATGTTAGGTTACCTTAGGTTAGGATATATAACGTTATTGACTTATATAATGTTCCCACGGAGAAATAGGGGCCGACTCGCCAGGAATGTTGTAAAATTATACATTCGACATGTTAGGATTGCCTTAGGATAGGATATATATCGTTAAAGACGTATATAATGTTCCCACCGAGAAATAGGGGCCGACACGCCAGGAATGTTGTAAAACATTACATCCGAGGTGTTAGGTTGCCTTAGGCGCGGATATATATATCGTTATAGGCGTATATAATGTTCCCACCGAGAAATAGGGGCCGACACGCCAGGAATGTTGTAAAACATTACATTCGACATGTTAGGTTGTCTTAGGCTAGGATATATAACGTTATAGACGTATATAATGTTCCCACCGAGAAGTAGGTGCCGACGCGCTAGGAATGTTGTAAAATATTACTTCCGAGATATTAGGATTGCCTTAGGCTAGGTTATATAACGTTATAGACGTATATACTGTTCCCACCGAGAAGTAGGGGCCGGCGCGCCAGGAATGTAGTAAAATATAACATCCGTGATGTTAGTTTGCCTTAGGCTAGGATATATAGAGTTATAGACGTATATAATGTTCCCACCGAGAAGTAGGGGCCGACGTGCCAGGAATGTAGTAAAATATTACATCCGAGACGTTAGGTTGCCTTGGGTTAGGATATATAGCGTTATAGACGTATGTAATGTTCCCACCGAGAAGTAGGGGCCGACGCGCCAGGAAGGCTGTAAAATATTACATTCGACATGTTAGGTTGTCTTAGGCTAGGATATATAACGTTATAGACGTATATAATGTTCCCACCGAGAAGTAGGTGCCGACGCGCTAGGAATGTTGTAAAATATTAAATCCGGGATGTTAGGTTGCCTTAGATTAGGATATATAACGTTATTGACTTATATACTGTTCCCACCGAGAAGTAGATGCCGACGCGCCAGGAAAGTTTTAAAATATTACTTCCGAGATGTTAGGATTGCCTTAGGCTAGGACATATCACGTTATAGGCGTATATAATGTTCCCACCGAGAAGTAGGGGCCGATGTGCCAGGAATGTAGTAAAATATTACATTCGACATGGTAAGTTGTCTTAGATTAGGATATATAACGTTATAGTCGTATATACAGTTCCCACCGAGAAGTAGTTGCCGACGCGCCAGGAATATTGTAAAATATTATATTCGACATGTTAGGTTGTCTCAGGCTAGGACATATAGCGTTATAGACATATACAATGTTCCAACCGAGAAATAGGGGCCGACACGCCAGGAATGTTATAAAACATTACATCGGATGTGTGAGGTTCCCTTAGGTTAGGGTATATAACGTTATAGACGTATATAATGTTCCCACCGAGAAGTAGGTGCCGACGCGCTAGGAATGTTGTAAAATATTAAATCCGGGATGTTAGGTTGCCTTAGATTAGGATATATAACGTTATTGACTTATATACTGTTCCCACCGAGAAGTAGATGCCGACGCGCCAGGAAAGTTTTAAAATATTACTTCCGAGATGTTAGGATTGCCTTAGGCTAGGACATTTCACGTTATAGGCGTATATAATGTTCCCACCGAGAAGTAGGGGCCGATGTGCCAGGAATGTAGTAAAATATTACATTCGACATGATAAGTTGTCTTAGATTAGGATATATAACGTTATAGTCGTATATAAAGTTCCCACCGAGAAGTAGTTGCCGACGCGCCAGGAATATTGTAAAATATTATATTCGACATGTTAGGTTGTCTCAGGCTAGGACATAGAGCGTTATAGACATATACAATGTTCCAACCGAGAAATAGGGGCCGACACGCCAGGAATGTTATAAAACATTACATCGGATGTGTTAGGTTCCCTTAGGTTAGGGTATATAACGTTATAGACGTATATAATGTTCCCACCGAGATGTAGGGGCCAACGAGCCAGGAATGTGGTGAAATATTACATTCGACATGTTAAGTTGCCTTAGGTTAGGAATAGTAACGTTATAGATGTATATAATGTTCCCACCGAGAAGTAGGGGCCGACGAGCCAGGAATGTTGTAAAATATTACATCCGAAATGTTAGGATTACCTTAGGCTAGGATATGTAACGTTATAGACGTATATAATGTTTCCACCGAGAAATAGGGGCCGTCACGCCAGGAATGTTGTAAAATATTACATCCGAGATGTTAGGATGCCTTAGACAAGGATATATAACATTATAGACGTATTTAAAGTTCCCACCGAGAAGTAGGTTCCGAAGTGACGGGAATGCTGTAAAAAATTACATTCGACATGTTAGTTTGCCTTAGGCTAGGATATACAGCGTTATAGACGTATATAATGTTCCCACCGAGAAGTAGGGGCCGACGTGCCAGGAATATTGTAATATATTATATTCGACATGCTAGGTTGTCCCAGGCTAAGACATATAGCGTTATAGACATATATAATGTTCCCACCGAGAAATAGGGACCGACACGCGAGGAATGTTGTAAAATATTACATCCGAGATGTTAGGATTGCCTTAGGCTAGGATATATAATGTTATAGACGTATATAATGTTCCCACCGAGAAGTAGGCGCCGGTGCGCCACGAATGTAGTAAAATATTACATCCGAGGTGTTAGGTTGCCTTAGGCTAGGTATAGTAACGTTATAGATGTATATAATGTTCCCACCGAGAAGTAGGGGCCGACGAGCCAGGAATGTAGTAAAATATTACATCCGAGATGTTAGGTTACCTTAGGTTAGGATATATAACGTTATTGACTTATATAATGTTCCCACGGAGAAATAGGGGCCGACTCGCCAGGAATGTTGTAAAATTATACATTCGACATGTTAGGATTGCCTTAGGCTAGGATATATATCGTTAAAGACGTATATAACGTTCCCACCGAGAAATAGGGGCCGACACGCCAGGAATGTTGTAAAACATTACATCGGATGTGTTAGGTTCCCTTAGGTTAGGATATATAACGTTATAGACGTATATAATGTTCCCACCGAGAAGTAGGTGCCGACGCGCCAGGAATGTTGTGAAATATTACATCCGAGATGTTAGGTTGCCTTAAACTAAGATATATAACGTTATAGACGCATATAAAGTTCCCACCGAGAAGTAGGGGCCGAAGTGACGGGAATGTTGTAAAATATTACATTCGACATGTTAGTTTGCCTTAGGCTAGGATATATAGCGTTATAGACTTATATAATGTTCCCACCGAGAAGTAGTGGCCGACGTGCCAGGAATGTAGTAAAATATTAAATCCGGGATGTTAGGTTGCCTTAGGTTAGGATATATAACGTTATTGACTTATATACTGTTCCCACCGAGAAGTAGGTGCCGACGCGCCAGGAATGTTTTAAAATATTACTTCCGAGATGATAAGTTGCCTTAGGTTAGGATATATAACGTTATAGACTTATATACTGTTCCCACCGAGAAGTAGGTGCCGACGCGCCAGGAATGTTGTAAAATATTACATCCGAGATGTTAGGATTACCTTAGGCTAGGATATATAACGTTGTAGACTTATATAATGTTCCCACCGAGAAGTAGGGGCCGGCGCGCCAGGAATGTTGTAAAATATTACATCCGAGATGTTAGGATTACCTTAGGCTAGGATATACAACGTTGTAGACGTATATAATGTTCCCACCGAGAAGTAGGGGCCGACGAGCCAGGAATATAGTAAAATATTACATCCGACATGTTAGGTTACCTTAGGTTAGGATATATAACGTTATTGACTTATATAATGTTCCCACGGAGAAATAGGGGCCGACTCGCCAGGAATGTTGTAAAATTATACATTCGACATGTTAGGATTGCCTTAGGATAGGATATATATCGTTAAAGACGTATATAATGTTCCCACCGAGAAATAGGGGCCGACACGCCAGGAATGTTGTAAAACATTACATCCGAGGTGTTAGGTTGCCTTAGGCGCGGATATATATATCGTTATAGGCGTATATAATGTTCCCACCGAGAAATAGGGGCCGACACGCCAGGAATGTTGTAAAACATTACATTCGACATGTTAGGTTGTCTTAGGCTAGGATATATAACGTTATAGACGTATATAATGTTCCCACCGAGAAGTAGGTGCCGACGCGCTAGGAATGTTGTAAAATATTACTTCCGAGATATTAGGATTGCCTTAGGCTAGGTTATATAACGTTATAGACGTATATACTGTTCCCACCGAGAAGTAGGGGCCGGCGCGCCAGGAATGTAGTAAAATATAACATCCGTGATGTTAGTTTGCCTTAGGCTAGGATATATAGAGTTATAGACGTATATAATGTTCCCACCGAGAAGTAGGGGCCGACGTGCCAGGAATGTAGTAAAATATTACATCCGAGACGTTAGGTTGCCTTGGGTTAGGATATATAGCGTTATAGACGTATGTAATGTTCCCACCGAGAAGTAGGGGCCGACGCGCCAGGAAGGCTGTAAAATATTACATTCGACATGTTAGGTTGTCTTAGGCTAGGATATATAACGTTATAGACGTATATAATGTTCCCACCGAGAAGTAGGTGCCGACGCGCTAGGAATGTTGTAAAATATTAAATCCGGGATGTTAGGTTGCCTTAGATTAGGATATATAACGTTATTGACTTATATACTGTTCCCACCGAGAAGTAGATGCCGACGCGCCAGGAAAGTTTTAAAATATTACTTCCGAGATGTTAGGATTGCCTTAGGCTAGGACATATCACGTTATAGGCGTATATAATGTTCCCACCGAGAAGTAGGGGCCGATGTGCCAGGAATGTAGTAAAATATTACATTCGACATGGTAAGTTGTCTTAGATTAGGATATATAACGTTATAGTCGTATATACAGTTCCCACCGAGAAGTAGTTGCCGACGCGCCAGGAATATTGTAAAATATTATATTCGACATGTTAGGTTGTCTCAGGCTAGGACATATAGCGTTATAGACATATACAATGTTCCAACCGAGAAATAGGGGCCGACACGCCAGGAATGTTATAAAACATTACATCGGATGTGTGAGGTTCCCTTAGGTTAGGGTATATAACGTTATAGACGTATATAATGTTCCCACCGAGAAGTAGGTGCCGACGCGCTAGGAATGTTGTAAAATATTAAATCCGGGATGTTAGGTTGCCTTAGATTAGGATATATAACGTTATTGACTTATATACTGTTCCCACCGAGAAGTAGATGCCGACGCGCCAGGAAAGTTTTAAAATATTACTTCCGAGATGTTAGGATTGCCTTAGGCTAGGACATTTCACGTTATAGGCGTATATAATGTTCCCACCGAGAAGTAGGGGCCGATGTGCCAGGAATGTAGTAAAATATTACATTCGACATGATAAGTTGTCTTAGATTAGGATATATAACGTTATAGTCGTATATAAAGTTCCCACCGAGAAGTAGTTGCCGACGCGCCAGGAATATTGTAAAATATTATATTCGACATGTTAGGTTGTCTCAGGCTAGGACATATAGCGTTATAGACATATACAATGTTCCAACCGAGAAATAGGGGCCGACACGCCAGGAATGTTATAAAACATTACATCGGATGTGTTAGGTTCCCTTAGGTTAGGGTATATAACGTTATAGACGTATATAATGTTCCCACCGAGAAGTAGGTGCCGACGCGCCAGGAATGTTGTAAAATATTACATCCGAGGTGTTAGGATTGCCTTAGGCTAGGATATATAACGTTATAGACGTATATAATGTTCCCACCGAGAAGTAGGTGCCGGTGCGCCACGAATGTAGTAAAATATTACATCCGAGATGTTAGGTTGCCTTAAACTAGGATATATAACGTTATAGACGTATATAAAGTTCCCACCGAGAAGTAGGGGCCGAAGTGACGGGAATGTTGTAAAATGTTACATTCGACATGTTAGTTTGCCTTAGGCTAGGATATATAGAGTTATAGACGTATATATTGTTCCCACCGAGAAGTAGGGGCCGACGTGCCAGGAATGTAGTAAAATATTACATCCGAGATGTTAGGTTGCCTTAGGTTAGGATATATAGCTTTATAGACGTATATAATGTTCCCACCGAGAAGTAGGGGCCGACGCGCCAGGAATTCTGTAAAATATTACATTCGACATGTTAGGTTGTCTTAGGCTAGGATATATAACGTTATAGACGTATGTAATGTTCCCACCGAGAAGTAGGTGCCGACGCGCTAGGAATGTTGTAAAATATTACTTCCGAGATGTTAGGATTACCTTAGGCTAGGATATATAACGTTATCGACGTATATAATGTTCCCACCGAGAAGTAGGTGCCGAAGTGACGGGAATGTTGTAAAATATTACATTCGACATGTTAGTTTGCCTTAGGCTAGCATATATAGCGTAATAGGCTTATATAATGTTCCCACCGAGAAGTAGTGGCCGACGTGCCAGGAATGTAGTAAAATATGACATCCGAGATGTTAGGTTGCCTTAGGTTAGGATATATAGCCTTATAGACGTATATAATGTTCCCACCGAGAAGTAGGGGCCGACGTGCCAGGAATGTTGTAAAACATTACATTCGACATGTTAGGTTGTCTTAGGCTAGGATATATAACGTTATAGACGTATATAATGTTCCCACCGAGAAGTAGGTGCCGACGCGCCAGGAATGTTGTAAAATATTACATCCGAGATGTTAGGATTGCCTTAGGCTAGGATATATAACGTTATAGACGTATATAATGTTCCCACCGAGAAGTAGGTGCCGGTGCGCCACGAATGTAGTAAAATATTACATCCGAGATGTTAGGTTGCCTTAAACTAGGATATATAACGTTATAGACGTATATAAAGTTCCCACCGAGAAGTAGGGGCCGAAGTGACGGGAATGTTGTAAAATGTTACATTCGACATGTTAGTTTGCCTTAGGCTAGGATATATAGAGTTATAGACGTATATATTGTTCCCACCGAGAAATAGGGGCCGACACGCCAGGAATGTTGTAAAACATTACATTCGACATGTTAGGTTGTCTTAGGCTAGGATATATAACGTTATAGACGTATATAATGTTCCCACCGAGAAGTAGGTGCCGACGCGCTAGGAATGTTGTAAAATATTACTTCCGAGATATTAGGATTGCCTTAGGCTAGGTTATATAACGTTATAGACGTATATACTGTTCCCACCGAGAAGTAGGGGCCGGCGCGCCAGGAATGTAGTAAAATATAACATCCGTGACGTTAGTTTGCCTTAGGCTAGGATATATAGAGTTATAGACGTATATAATGTTCCCACCGAGAAGTAGGGGCCGACGTGCCAGGAATGTAGTAAAATATTACATCCGAGACGTTAGGTTGCCTTGGGTTAGGATATATAGCGTTATAGACGTATGTAATGTTCCCACCGAGAAGTAGGGGCCGACGCGCCAGGAAGGCTGTAAAATATTACATTCGACATGTTAGGTTGTCTTAGGCTAGGATATATAACGTTATAGACGTATATAATGTTCCCACCGAGAAGTAGGTGCCGACGCGCTAGGAATGTTGTAAAATATTAAATCCGGGATGTTAGGTTGCCTTAGATTAGGATATATAACGTTATTGACTTATATACTGTTCCCACCGAGAAGTAGATGCCGACGCGCCAGGAAAGTTTTAAAATATTACTTCCGAGATGTTAGGATTGCCTTAGGCTAGGACATATCACGTTATAGGCGTATATAATGTTCCCACCGAGAAGTAGGGGCCGATGTGCCAGGAATGTAGTAAAATATTACATTCGACATGGTAAGTTGTCTTAGATTAGGATATATAACGTTATAGTCGTATATACAGTTCCCACCGAGAAGTAGTTGCCGACGCGCCAGGAATATTGTAAAATATTATATTCGACATGTTAGGTTGTCTCAGGCTAGGACATATAGCGTTATAGACATATACAATGTTCCAACCGAGAAATAGGGGCCGACACGCCAGGAATGTTATAAAACATTACATCGGATGTGTTAGGTTCCCTTAGGTTAGGGTATATAACGTTATAGACGTATATAATGTTCCCACCGAGAAGTAGGTGCCGACGCGCTAGGAATGTTGTAAAATATTAAATCCGGGATGTTAGGTTGCCTTTGATTAGGATATATAACGTTATTGACTTATATACTGTTCCCACCGAGAAGTAGATGCCGACGCGCCAGGAAAGTTTTAAGATATTACTTCCGAGATGTTAGGATTGCCTTAGGCTAGGACATTTCACGTTATAGGCGTATATAATGTTCCCACCGAGAAGTAGGGGCCGATGTGCCAGGAATGTAGTAAAATATTACATTCGACATGATAAGTTGTCTTAGATTAGGATATATAACGTTATAGTCGTATATAAAGTTCCCACCGAGAAGTAGTTGCCGACGCGCCAGGAATATTGTAAAATATTATATTCGACATGTTAGGTTGTCTCAGGCTAGGACATATAGCGTTATAGACATATACAATGTTCCAACCGAGAAATAGGGGCCGACACGCCAGGAATGTTATAAAACATTACATCGGATGTGTTAGGTTCCCTTAGGTTAGGGTATATAACGTTATAGACGTATATAATGTTCCCACCGAGAAGTAGGTGCCGACGCGCCAGGAATGTTGTAAAATATTACATCCGAGATGTTAGGATTGCCTTAGGCTAGGATATATAACGTTATAGACGTATATAATGTTCCCACCGAGAAGTAGGTGCCGGTGCGCCACGAATGTATTAAAATATTACATTCGAGATGTTAGGTTGCCTTAAACTAGGATATATAACGTTATAGACGTATATAAAGTTCTCACCGAGAAGTAGGGGCCGAAGTGACGGGAATGTTGTAAAATGTTACATTCGACATGTTAGTTTGCCTTAGGCTAGGATATATAGAGTTATAGACGTATATATTGTTCCCACCGAGAAGTAGGGGCCGACGTGCCAGGAATGTAGTAAAATATTACATCCGAGATGTTAGGTTGCCTTAGGTTAGGATATATAGCGTTATAGACGTATATAATGTTCCCACCGAGAAGTAGGGGCCGACGCGCCAGGAATTCTGTAAAATATTACATTCGACATGTTAGGTTGTCTTAGGCTAGGATATATAACGTTATAGACGTATGTAATGTTCCCACCGAGAAGTAGGTGCCGACGCGCTAGGAATGTTGTAAAATATTACTTCCGAGATGTTAGGATTACCTTAGGCTAGGATATATAACGTTATCGACGTATATAATGTTCCCACCGAGAAGTAGGTGCCGAAGTGACGGGAATGTTGTAAAATATTACATTCGACATGTTAGTTTGCCTTAGGCTAGGATATATAGAGTTATAGACGTATATATTGTTCCCACCGAGAAGTAGGGGCCGACGTGCCAGGAATGTAGTAAAATATTACATCCGAGATGTTAGGTTGCCTTAGGTTAGGATATATAGCCTTATAGACGTATATAATGTTCCCACCGAGAAGTAGGGGCCGACGTGCCAGGAATGTAGTAAATTATTACATCCGAGATGTTAGGTTGCCTTAGGCTAGGATATATAACGTTATAGACGTATATAATGTTCCCACCGAGAAGTAGGGGCCGTCGAGCCAGGAATGTTGTAAAATATTACGCTCGACATGTTAAGTTGTCTTAGGTTAGGATATATAACGTTATAGACGTATATACAGTTCCCACCGACAAGTAGTTGCCGACGCGCCAGGAATATTGTAATATATTATATTCGACATGCTAGGTTGTCCCAGGCTAGGACATATAGCGTTATAGACATATATAATGTTCCCACCGAGAAATAGGGACCGACACGTCAGGAATGTTGTCAAATATTACATCCGAGATGTTAGGTTCCCTTAGGTTAGGATATATAACGTTATTGATTTATATAATGTTCCCGCCGAGAGGTGGAGGCCGACGAGCCAGCAATGTTGTAAAATTTTACGCTCGACAAGTTAGGTTGCCTTAGGCTAGGATATATAGCGTTACAGACGTATATAATGTTCCCACCGAAAAGTAGGGGCCGGCGCGCCAGGAATGTAATAAAATATTACAGCCGAGATGTTAGGTTGCCTTAGGCTAGGATATGTAACGTTATAGACGTATATAATGTTCCCACCGAGATGTAGGGGCCAACGAGCCAGGAATGTGGTGAAATATTACATTCGACATGTTAAGTTGCCTTAGGCTAGGAATAGTAACGTTATAGATGTATATAATGTTCCCACCGAGAAGTAGGGGCCGACGAGCCAGGAATGTAGTAAAATATTACATCCGAGATGTTAGGTTACCTTAGGTTAGGATATATAACGTTATTGACTTATATAATGTCCCCACGGAGAAATAGGGGCCGACTCGCCAGGAATGTTGTAAAATTATACATTCGACATGTTAGGATTGCCTTAGGCTAGGATATATATCGTTAAAGACGTATATAATGTTCCCACCGAGAAATAGGGGCCTACACGCCAGGAATGTGGTAAAACATTACATCCGAGGTGTTAGGTTGCCTTAGGCTCGGATATATAGCGTTATAGGCGTATATAATGTTCCCACCGAGAGGTAGAGGCCGACGAGCCAGGAATATTGTAAAATATTACGCTCGACATGTTAAGTTGTCTTAGGTTAGGATATATAACGTTATAGACGTATATAATGTTCCCACCGAGATGTAGGGGCCAACGAGCCAGGAATGTGGTGAAATATTACATTCGACATGTTAAGTTGCCTTAGGCTAGGAATAGTAACGTTATAGATGTATATAATGTTCCCACCGAGAAGTAGGGGCCGACGAGCCAGGAATGTTGTATAACATTACATTCGAGGTGTTAGGTTTCCTTAGGTTAGGATATATAACGTTATAGGCGTATATAATGCTACCACAGAGAAGTAGGTGCCGACGCGCCAGGAATGTTGTAAAATATTACATCCGAGATGTTAGGATTGCCTTAGGCTAGGATATATAACGTTATAGACGTAAATAATGTTTCCACCTAGAAGTAGGTGCCGACGCGCCAGGAATGTTGTAAAATATTACATCCGAAATGTTAGGATTACCTTAGGCTAGGATATATAACGTTATAGACGTATATAATGTTTCCACCGAGAAATAGGGGCCGTCACGCCAGGAATGTTGTAAAATATTACATCCGAGATGTTAGGATGCCTTAGACTAGGATATATAACATTATAGACGTATTTAAAGTTCCCACCGAGAAGTAGGTTCCGAAGTGACGGGAATGCTGTAAAATATTACATTCGACATGTCAGTTTGCCTTAGGCTAGGATATACAGCGTTATAGACGTATATAATGTTCCCACCGAGAAGTAGGGGCCGACGTGCCAGGAATATTGTAATATATTATATTCGACATGCTAGGTTGTCCCAGGCTAAGACATATAGCGTTATAGACATATATAATGTTCCCACCGAGAAATAGGGACCGACACGCGAGGAATGTTGTAAAATATTACATCCGAGATGTTAGGATTGCCTTAGGCTAGGATATATAATGTTATAGACGTATACAATGTTCCCACCGAGAAGTAGGCGCCGACACGCCAGGAATGTTGTAAAACATTACATCGGATGTGTTAGGTTCCCTTAGGTTAGGATATATAACGTTATAGACGTATATAATGTTCCCACCGAGAAGTAGGTGCCGACGCGCCAGGAATGTTGTAAAATATTACATCCGAGATGTTAGGATTACCTTAGGCTAGGATATATAACGTTGTAGACTTATATAATGTTCCCACCGAGAAGTAGGGGCCGGCGCGCCAGGAATGTTGTAAAATATTACATCCGAGATGTTAGGATTACCTTAGGCTAGGATATACAACGTTGTAGACGTATATAATGTTCCCACCGAGAAGTAGGGGCCGACGAGCCAGGAATATAGTAAAATATTACATCCGACATGTTAGGTTACCTTAGGTTAGGATATATAACGTTATTGACTTATATAATGTTCCCACGGAGAAATAGGGGCCGACTCGCCAGGAATGTTGTAAAATTATACATTCGACATGTTAGGATTGCCTTAGGATAGGATATATATCGTTAAAGACGTATATAATGTTCCCACCGAGAAATAGGGGCCGACACGCCAGGAATGTTGTAAAACATTACATCCGAGGTGTTAGGTTGCCTTAGGCGCGGATATATATATCGTTATAGGCGTATATAATGTTCCCACCGAGAAATAGGGGCCGACACGCCAGGAATGTTGTAAAACATTACATTCGACATGTTAGGTTGTCTTAGGCTAGGATATATAACGTTATAGACGTATATAATGTTCCCACCGAGAAGTAGGTGCCGACGCGCTAGGAATGTTGTAAAATATTACTTCCGAGATATTAGGATTGCCTTAGGCTAGGTTATATAACGTTATAGACGTATATACTGTTCCCACCGAGAAGTAGGGGCCGGCGCGCCAGGAATGTAGTAAAATATAACATCCGTGATGTTAGTTTGCCTTAGGCTAGGATATATAGAGTCATAGACGTATATAATGTTCCCACCGAGAAGTAGGGGCCGACGTGCCAGGAATGTAGTAAAATATTACATCCGAGACGTTAGGTTGCCTTGGGTTAGGATATATAGCGTTATAGACGTATGTAATGTTCCCACCGAGAAGTAGGGGCCGACGCGCCAGGAATGCTGTAAAATATTACATTCGACATGTTAGGTTGTCTTAGGCTAGGATATATAACGTTATAGACGTATATAATGTTCCCACCGAGAAGTAGGTGCCGACGCGCTAGGAATGTTGTAAAATATTAAATCCGGGATGTTAGGTTGCCTTAGATTAGGATATATAACGTTATTGACTTATATACTGTTCCCACCGAGAAGTAGATGCCGACGCGCCAGGAAAGTTTTAAAATATTACTTCCGAGATGTTAGGATTGCCTTAGGCTAGGACATATCACGTTATAGGCGTATATAATGTTCCCACCGAGAAGTAGGGGCCGATGTGCCAGGAATGTAGTAAAATATTACATTCGACATGGTAAGTTGTCTTAGATTAGGATATATAACGTTATAGTCGTATATACAGTTCCCACCGAGAAGTAGTTGCCGACGCGCCAGGAATATTGTAAAATATTATATTCGACATGTTAGGTTGTCTCAGGCTAGGACATATAGCGTTATAGACATATACAATGTTCCAACCGAGAAATAGGGGCCGACACGCAAGGAATGTTATAAAACATTACATCGGATGTGTTAGGTTCCCTTAGGTTAGGGTATATAACGTTATAGACGTATATAATGTTCCCACCGAGAAGTAGGTGCCGACGCGCTAGGAATGTTGTAAAATATTAAATCCGGGATGTTAGGTTGCCTTAGATTAGGATATATAACGTTATTGACTTATATACTGTTCCCACCGAGAAGTAGATGCCGACGCGCCAGGAAAGTTTTAAAATATTACTTCCGAGATGTTAGGATTGCCTTAGGCTAGGACATTTCACGTTATAGGCGTATATAATGTTCCCACCGAGAAGTAGGGGCCGATGTGCCAGGAATGTAGTAAAATATTACATTCGACATGATAAGTTGTCTTAGATTAGGATATATAACGTTATAGTCGTATATAAAGTTCCCACCGAGAAGTAGTTGCCGACGCGCCAGGAATATTGTAAAATATTATATTCGACATGTTAGGTTGTCTCAGACTAGGACATATAGCGTTATAGACATATACAATGTTCCAACCGAGAAATAGGGGCCGACACGCCAGGAATGTTATAAAACATTACATCGGATGTGTTAGGTGCCCTTAGGTTAGGATATATAACGTTATAGACTTATATACTGTTCCCACCGAGAAGTAGGTGCCGACGCGCCAGGAATGTTGTAAAATATTACATCCGAGATGTTAGGATTACCTTAGGCTAGGATATATAAAGTTATAGACGTATATAATGTTTCCACCGAGAAATAGGGGCCGTCACGCCAGGAATGTTGTAAAATATTACATCCGAGATGTTAGGATGCCTTAGACTAGGATATATAACATTATAGACGTATTTAAAGTTCCCACCGAGAAGTAGGTTCCGAAGTGACGGGAATGCTGTAAAATATTACATTCGACATGTCAGTTTGCCTTAGGCTAGGATATACAGCGTTATAGACGTATATAATGTTCCCACCGAGAAGTAGGGGCCGACGTGCCAGGAATATTGTAATATATTATATTCGACATGCTAGGTTGTCCCAGGCTAAGACATATAGCGTTATAGACATATATAATGTTCCCACCGAGAAATAGGGACCGACACGCGAGGAATGTTGTAAAATATTACATCCGAGATGTTAGGATTGCCTTAGGCTAGGATATATAATGTTATAGACGTATATAATGTTCCCACCGAGAAGTAGGCGCCGGTGCGCCACGAATGTAGTAAAATATTACATCCGAGGTGTTAGGTTGCCTTAGGCTAGGTATAGTAACGTTATAGATGTATATAATGTTCCCACCGAGAAGTAGGGGCCGACGAGCCAGGAATGTAGTAAAATATTACATCCGAGATGTTAGGTTACCTTAGGTTAGGATATATAACGTTATTGACTTATATAATGTTCCCACGGAGAAATAGGGGCCGACTCGCCAGGAATGTTGTAAAATTATACATTCGACATGTTAGGATTGCCTTAGGCTAGGATATATATCGTTAAAGACGTATATAACGTTCCCACCGAGAAATAGGGGCCGACACGCCAGGAATGTTGTAAAACATTACATCGGATGTGTTAGGTTCCCTTAGGTTAGGATATATAACGTTATAGACGTATATAATGTTCCCACCGAGAAGTAGGTGCCGACGCGCCAGGAATGTTGTAAAATATTACATCCGAGATGTTAGGTTGCCTTAAACTAGGATATATAACGTTATAGACGTATATAAAGTTCCCACCGAGAAGTAGGGGCCGAAGTGACGGGAATGTTGTAAAATATTACATTCGACATGTTAGTTTGCCTTAGGCTAGGATATATAGCGTTATAGACTTATATAATGTTCCCACCGAGAAGTAGTGGCCGACGTGCCAGGAATGTAGTAAAATATTAAATCCGGGATGTTAGGTTGCCTTAGGTTAGGATATATAACGTTATTGACTTATATACTGTTCCCACCGAGAAGTAGGTGCCGACGCGCCAGGAATGTTTTAAAATATTACTTCCGAGATGATAAGTTGCCTTAGGTTAGGATATATAACGTTATAGACTTATATACTGTTCCCACCGAGAAGTAGGTGCCGACGCGCCAGGAATGTTGTAAAATATTACATCCGAGATGTTAGGATTACCTTAGGCTAGGATATATAACGTTGTAGACTTATATAATGTTCCCACCGAGAAGTAGGGGCCGGCGCGCCAGGAATGTTGTAAAATATTACATCCGAGATGTTAGGATTACCTTAGGCTAGGATATACAACGTTGTAGACGTATATAATGTTCCCACCGAGAAGTAGGGGCCGACGAGCCAGGAATATAGTAAAATATTACATCCGACATGTTAGGTTACCTTAGGTTAGGATATATAACGTTATTGACTTATATAATGTTCCCACGGAGAAATAGGGGCCGACTCGCCAGGAATGTTGTAAAATTATACATTCGACATGTTAGGATTGCCTTAGGATAGGATATATATCGTTAAAGACGTATATAATGTTCCCACCGAGAAATAGGGGCCGACACGCCAGGAATGTTGTAAAACATTACATCCGAGGTGTTAGGTTGCCTTAGGCGCGGATATATATATCGTTATAGGCGTATATAATGTTCCCACCGAGAAATAGGGGCCGACACGCCAGGAATGTTGTAAAACATTACATTCGACATGTTAGGTTGTCTTAGGCTAGGATATATAACGTTATAGACGTATATAATGTTCCCACCGAGAAGTAGGTGCCGACGCGCTAGGAATGTTGTAAAATATTACTTCCGAGATATTAGGATTGCCTTAGGCTAGGTTATATAACGTTATAGACGTATATACTGTTCCCACCGAGAAGTAGGGGCCGGCGCGCCAGGAATGTAGTAAAATATAACATCCGTGATGTTAGTTTGCCTTAGGCTAGGATATATAGAGTTATAGACGTATATAATGTTCCCACCGAGAAGTAGGGGCCGACGTGCCAGGAATGTAGTAAAATATTACATCCGAGACGTTAGGTTGCCTTGGGTTAGGATATATAGCGTTATAGACGTATGTAATGTTCCCACCGAGAAGTAGGGGCCGACGCGCCAGGAAGGCTGTAAAATATTACATTCGACATGTTAGGTTGTCTTAGGCTAGGATATATAACTTTATAGACGTATATAATGTTCCCACCGAGAAGTAGGTGCCGACGCGCTAGGAATGTTGTAAAATATTAAATCCGGGATGTTAGGTTGCCTTAGATTAGGATATATAACGTTATTGACTTATATACTGTTCCCACCGAGAAGTAGATGCCGACGCGCCAGGAAAGTTTTAAAATATTACTTCCGAGATGTTAGGATTGCCTTAGGCTAGGACATATCACGTTATAGGCGTATATAATGTTCCCACCGAGAAGTAGGGGCCGATGTGCCAGGAATGTAGTAAAATATTACATTCGACATGGTAAGTTGTCTTAGATTAGGATATATAACGTTATAGTCGTATATACAGTTCCCACCGAGAAGTAGTTGCCGACGCGCCAGGAATATTGTAAAATATTATATTCGACATGTTAGGTTGTCTCAGGCTAGGACATATAGCGTTATAGACATATACAATGTTCCAACCGAGAAATAGGGGCCGACACGCCAGGAATGTTATAAAACATTACATCGGATGTGTTAGGTTCCCTTAGGTTAGGGTATATAACGTTATAGACGTATATAATGTTCCCACCGAGAAGTAGGTGCCGACGCGCTAGGAATGTTGTAAAATATTAAATCCGGGATGTTAGGTTGCCTTTGATTAGGATATATAACGTTATTGACTTATATACTGTTCCCACCGAGAAGTAGATGCCGACGCGCCAGGAAAGTTTTAAAATATTACTTCCGAGATGTTAGGATTGCCTTAGGCTAGGACATTTCACGTTATAGGCGTATATAATGTTCCCACCGAGAAGTAGGGGCCGATGTGCCAGGAATGTAGTAAAATATTACATTCGACATGATAAGTTGTCTTAGATTAGGATATATAACGTTATAGTCGTATATAAAGTTCCCACCGAGAAGTAGTTGCCGACGCGCCAGGAATATTGTAAAATATTATATTCGACATGTTAGGTTGTCTCAGGCTAGGACATATAGCGTTATAGACATATACAATGTTCCAACCGAGAAATAGGGGCCGACACGCCAGGAATGTTATAAAACATTACATCGGATGTGTTAGGTTCCCTTAGGTTAGGGTATATAACGTTATAGACGTATATAATGTTCCCACCGAGAAGTAGGTGCCGACGCGCCAGGAATGTTGTAAAATATTACATCCGAGATGTTAGGATTGCCTTAGGCTAGGATATATAACGTTATAGACGTATATAATGTTCCCACCGAGAAGTAGGTGCCGGTGCGCCACGAATGTATTAAAATATTACATCCGAGATGTTAGGTTGCCTTAAACTAGGATATATAACGTTATAGACGTATATAAAGTTCCCACCGAGAAGTAGGGGCCGAAGTGACGGGAATGTTGTAAAATGTTACATTCGACATGTTAGTTTGCCTTAGGCTAGGATATATAGAGTTATAGACGTATATATTGTTCCCACCGAGAAGTAGGGGCCGACGTGCCAGGAATGTAGTAAAATATTACATCCGAGATGTTAGGTTGCCTTAGGTTAGGATATATAGCGTTATAGACGTATATAATGTTCCCACCGAGAAGTAGGGGCCGACGCGCCAGGAATTCTGTAAAATATTACATTCGACATGTTAGGTTGTCTTAGGCTAGGATATATAACGTTATAGACGTATGTAATGTTCCCACCGAGAAGTAGGTGCCGACGCGCTAGGAATGTTGTAAAATATTACTTCCGAGATGTTAGGATTACCTTAGGCTAGGATATATAACGTTATCGACGTATATAATGTTCCCACCGAGAAGTAGGTGCCGAAGTGACGGGAATGTTGTAAAATATTACATTCGACATGTTAGTTTGCCTTAGGCTAGCATATATAGCGTAATAGGCTTATATAATGTTCCCACCGAGAAGTAGGTGCCGACGCGCTAGGAATGTTGTAAAATAATACTTCCGAGATGTTAGGATTACCTTAGGCTAGGATATATAACGTTATCGACGTATATAATGTTCCCACCGAGAAGTAGGTGCCGAAGTGACGGGAATGTTGTAAAATATTACATTCGACATGTTAGTTTGCCTTAGGCTAGCATATATAGCGTAATAGGCTTATATAATGTTCCCACCGAGAAGTAGTGGCCGACGTGCCAGGAATGTAGTAAAATATGACATCCGAGATGTTAGGTTGCCTTAGGTTAGGATATATAGCCTTATAGACGTATATAATGTTCCCACCGAGAAGTAGGGGCCGACGTGCCAGGAATGTAGTAAATTATTACATCCGAGATGTTAGGTTGCCTTAGGCTAGGATATATAACGTTATAGACGTATATAATGTTCCCACCGAGAAGTAGGGGCCGTCGAGCCAGGAATGTTGTAAAATATTACGCTCGACATGTTAAGTTGTCTTAGGTTAGGATATATAACGTTATAGACGTATATACAGTTCCCACCGAGAAGTAGTTGCCGACGCGCCAGGAATATTGTAATATATTATATTCGACATGCTAGGTTGTCCCAGGCTAGGACATATAGCGTTATAGACATATATAATGTTCCCACCGAGAAATAGGGACCGACACGTCAGGAATGTTGTCAAATATTACATCCGAGATGTTAGGTTCCCTTAGGTTAGGATATATAACGTTATTGATTTATATAATGTTCCCGCCGAGAGGTGGAGGCCGACGAGCCAGCAATGTTGTAAAATTTTACGCTCGACAAGTTAGGTTGCCTTAGGCTAGGATATATAGCGTTACAGACGTATATAATGTTCCCACCGAAAAGTAGGGGCCGGCGCGCCAGGAATGTAGTAAAATATTACATCCGAGATGTTAGGTTGCCTTAGGCTAGGATATGTAACGTTATAGACGTATATAATGTTCCCACCGAGATGTAGGGGCCAACGAGCCAGGAATGTGGTGAAATATTACATTCGACATGTTAAGTTGCCTTAGGCTAGGAATAGTAACGTTATAGATGTATATAATGTTCCCACCGAGAAGTAGGGGCCGACGAGCCAGGAATGTAGTAAAATATTACATCCGAGATGTTAGGTTACCTTAGGTTAGGATATATAACGTTATTGACTTATATAATGTCCCCACGGAGAAATAGGGGCCGACTCGCCAGGAATGTTGTAAAATTATACATTCGACATGTTAGGATTGCCTTAGGCTAGGATATATATCGTTAAAGACGTATATAATGTTCCCACCGAGAAATAGGGGCCTACACGCCAGGAATGTGGTAAAACATTACATCCGAGGTGTTAGGTTGCCTTAGGCTCGGATATATAGCGTTATAGGCGTATATAATGTTCCCACCGAGAGGTAGAGGCCGACGAGCCAGGAATATTGTAAAATATTACGCTCGACATGTTAAGTTGTCTTAGGTTAGGATATATAACGTTATAGACGTATATAATGTTCCCACCGAGATGTAGGGGCCAACGAGCCAGGAATGTGGTGAAATATTACATTCGACATGTTAAGTTGCCTTAGGCTAGGAATAGTAACGTTATAGATGTATATAATGTTCCCACCGAGAAGTAGGGGCCGACGAGCCAGGAATGTTGTATAACATTACATTCGAGGTGTTAGGTTTCCTTAGGTTAGGATATATAACGTTATAGGCGTATATAATGCTACCACAGAGAAGTAGGTGCCGACGCGCCAGGAATGTTGTAAAATATTACATCCGAGATGTTAGGATTGCCTTAGGCTAGGATATATAACGTTATAGACGTAAATAATGTTTCCACCTAGAAGTAGGTGCCGACGCGCCAGGAATGTTGTAAAATATTACATCCGAGATGTTAGGATGCCTTAGACTAGGATATATAACATTATAGACGTATTTAAAGTTCCCACCGAGAAGTAGGTTCCGAAGTGACGGGAATGCTGTAAAATATTACATTCGACATGTCAGTTTGCCTTAGGCTAGGATATACAGCGTTATAGACGTATATAATGTTCCCACCGAGAAGTAGGGGCCGACGTGCCAGGAATATTGTAATATATTATATTCGACATGCTAGGTTGTCCCAGGCTAAGACATATAGCGTTATAGACATATATAATGTTCCCACCGAGAAATAGGGACCGACACGCGAGGAATGTTGTAAAATATTACATCCGAGATGTTAGGATTGCCTTAGGCTAGGATATATAATGTTATAGACGTATATAATGTTCCCACCGAGAAGTAGGCGCCGACACGCCAGGAATGTTGTAAAACATTACATCGGATGTGTTAGGTTCCCTTAGGTTAGGATATATAACGTTATAGACGTATATAATGTTCCCACCGAGAAGTAGGTGCCGACGCGCCAGGAATGTTGTAAAATATTACATCCGAGATGTTAGGTTGCCTTAAACTAGGATATATAACGTTATAGACGTATATAAAGTTCCCACCGAGAAGTAGGGGCCGAAGTGACGGGAATGTTGTAAAATATTACATTCGACATGTTAGTTTGCCTTAGGCTAGGATATATAGCGTTATAGACTTATATAATGTTCCCACCGAGAAGTAGTGGCCGACGTGCCAGGAATGTAGTAAAATATTAAATCCGGGATGTTAGGTTGCCTTAGGTTAGGATATATAACGTTATTGACTTATATACTGTTCCCACCGAGAAGTAGGTGCCGACGCGCCAGGAATGTTTTAAAATATTACTTCCGAGATGATAAGTTGCCTTAGGTTAGGATATATAACGTTATAGACTTATATACTGTTCCCACCGAGAAGTAGGTGCCGACGCGCCAGGAATGTTGTAAAATATTACATCCGAGATGTTAGGATTACCTTAGGCTAGGATATATAACGTTGTAGACTTATATAATGTTCCCACCGAGAAGTAGGGGCCGGCGCGCCAGGAATGTTGTAAAATATTACATCCGAGATGTTAGGATTACCTTAGGCTAGGATATACAACGTTGTAGACGTATATAATGTTCCCACCGAGAAGTAGGGGCCGACGAGCCAGGAATATAGTAAAATATTACATCCGACATGTTAGGTTACCTTAGGTTAGGATATATAACGTTATTGACTTATATAATGTTCCCACGGAGAAATAGGGGCCGACTCGCCAGGAATGTTGTAAAATTATACATTCGACATGTTAGGATTGCCTTAGGATAGGATATATATCGTTAAAGACGTATATAATGTTCCCACCGAGAAATAGGGGCCGACACGCCAGGAATGTTGTAAAACATTACATCCGAGGTGTTAGGTTGCCTTAGGCGCGGATATATATATCGTTATAGGCGTATATAATGTTCCCACCGAGAAATAGGGGCCGACACGCCAGGAATGTTGTAAAACATTACATTCGACATGTTAGGTTGTCTTAGGTTAGGATATATAACGTTATAGACGTATATAATGTTCCCACCGAGAAGTAGGGGCCGACGTGCCAGGAATGTAGTAAAATATTACATCCGAGACGTTACGTTGCCTTGGGTTAGGATATATAGCGTTATAGACGTATGTAATGTTCCCACCGAGAAGTAGGGGCCGACGCGCCAGGAATGCTGTAAAATATTACATTCGACATGTTAGGTTGTCTTAGGCTAGGATATATAACGTTATAGACGTATATAATGTTCCCACCGAGAAGTAGGTGCCGACGCGCTAGGAATGTTGTAAAATATTAAATCCGGGATGTTAGGTTGCCTTAGATTAGGATATATAACGTTATTGACTTATATACTGTTCCCACCGAGAAGTAGATGCCGACGCGCCAGGAAAGTTTTAAAATATTACTTCCGAGATGTTAGGATTGCCTTAGGCTAGGACATATCACGTTATAGGCGTATATAATGTTCCCACCGAGAAGTAGGGGCCGATGTGCCAGGAATGTAGTAAAATATTACATTCGACATGGTAAGTTGTCTTAGATTAGGATATATAACGTTATAGTCGTATATACAGTTCCCACCGAGAAGTAGTTGCCGACGCGCCAGGAATATTGTAAAATATTATATTCGACATGTTAGGTTGTCTCAGGCTAGGACATATAGCGTTATAGACATATACAATGTTCCAACCGAGAAATAGGGGCCGACACGCCAGGAATGTTATAAAACATTACATCGGATGTGTTAGGTTCCCTTAGGTTAGGGTATATAACGTTATAGACGTATATAATGTTCCCACCGAGAAGTAGGTGCCGACGCGCCAGGAATGTTGTAAAATATTACATCCGAGATGTTAGGATTGCCTTAGGCTAGGATATATAACGTTATAGACGTATATAATGTTCCCACCGAGAAGTAGGTGCCGGTGCGCCACGAATGTATTAAAATATTACATCCGAGATGTTAGGTTGCCTTAAACTAGGATATATAACGTTATAGACGTATATAAAGTTCCCACCGAGAAGTAGGGGCCGAAGTGACGGGAATGTTGTAAAATGTTACATTCGACATGTTAGTTTGCCTTAGGCTAGGATATATAGAGTTATAGACGTATATATTGTTCCCACCGAGAAGTAGGGGCCGACGTGCCAGGAATGTAGTAAAATATTACATCCGAGATGTTAGGTTGCCTTAGGTTAGGATATATAGCGTTATAGACGTATATAATGTTCCCACCGAGAAGTAGGGGCCGACGCGCCAGGAATTCTGTAAAATATTACATTCGACATGTTAGGTTGTCTTAGGCTAGGATATATAACGTTATAGACGTATGTAATGTTCCCACCGAGAAGTAGGTGCCGACGCGCTAGGAATGTTGTAAAATATTACTTCCGAGATGTTAGGATTACCTTAGGCTAGGATATATAACGTTATCGACGTATATAATGTTCCCACCGAGAAGTAGGTGCCGAAGTGACGGGAATGTTGTAAAATATTACATTCGACATGTTAGTTTGCCTTAGGCTAGCATATATAGCGTAATAGGCTTATATAATGTTCCCACCGAGAAGTAGGTGCCGACGCGCTAGGAATGTTGTAAAATATTACGCTCGACATGTTAAGTTGTCTTAGGTTAGGATATATAACGTTATAGACGTATATACAGTTCCCACCGAGAAGTAGTTGCCGACGCGCCAGGAATATTGTAATATATTATATTCGACATGCTAGGTTGTCCCAGGCTAGGACATATAGCGTTATAGACATATATAATGTTCCCACCGAGAAATAGGGACCGACACGTCAGGAATGTTGTCAAATATTACATCCGAGATGTTAGGTTCCCTTAGGTTAGGATATATAACGTTATTGATTTATATAATGTTCCCGCCGAGAGGTGGAGGCCGACGAGCCAGCAATGTTGTAAAATTTTACGCTCGACAAGTTAGGTTGCCTTAGGCTAGGATATATAACGTTATAGACGTATATAATGTTCCCACCGAGAAGTAGGGGCCGTCGAGCCAGGAATGTTGTAAAATATTACGCTCGACATGTTAAGTTGTCTTAGGTTAGGATATATAACGTTATAGACGTATATACAGTTCCCACCGAGAAGTAGTTGCCGACGCGCCAGGAATATTGTAATATATTATATTCGACATGCTAGGTTGTCCCAGGCTAGGACATATAGCGTTATAGACATATATAATGTTCCCACCGAGAAATAGGGACCGACACGTCAGGAATGTTGTCAAATATTACATCCGAGATGTTAGGTTCCCTTAGGTTAGGATATATAACGTTATTGATTTATATAATGTTCCCGCCGAGAG
Source organism: Xylocopa violacea (assembly GCA_963969225.1). Taxonomy (NCBI): domain Eukaryota; kingdom Metazoa; phylum Arthropoda; class Insecta; order Hymenoptera; family Apidae; genus Xylocopa; species Xylocopa violacea. The sequence continues at coordinate 19,292,017 of CAXAJV010000653.1, forward strand.
GTGGAGGCCGACGAGCCAGCAATGTTGTAAAATTTTACGCTCGACAAGTTAGGTTGCCTTAGGCTAGGATATATAGCGTTACAGACGTATATAATGTTCCCACCGAAAAGTAGGGGCCGGCGCGCCAGGAATGTAGTAAAATATTACATCCGAGATGTTAGGTTGCCTTAGGCTAGGATATGTAACGTTATAGACGTATATAATGTTCCCACCGAGATGTAGGGGCCAACGAGCCAGGAATGTGGTGAAATATTACATTCGACATGTTAAGTTGCCTTAGGCTAGGAATAGTAACGTTATAGATGTATATAATGTTCCCACCGAGAAGTAGGGGCCGACGAGCCAGGAATGTAGTAAAATATTACATCCGAGATGTTAGGTTACCTTAGGTTAGGATATATAACGTTATTGACTTATATAATGTCCCCACGGAGAAATAGGGGCCGACTCGCCAGGAATGTTGTAAAATTATACATTCGACATGTTAGGATTGCCTTAGGCTAGGATATATATCGTTAAAGACGTATATAATGTTCCCACCGAGAAATAGGGGCCTACACGCCAGGAATGTGGTAAAACATTACATCCGAGGTGTTAGGTTGCCTTAGGCTCGGATATATAGCGTTATAGGCGTATATAATGTTCCCACCGAGAGGTAGAGGCCGACGAGCCAGGAATATTGTAAAATATTACGCTCGACATGTTAAGTTGTCTTAGGTTAGGATATATAACGTTATAGACGTATATAATGTTCCCACCGAGATGTAGGGGCCAACGAGCCAGGAATGTGGTGAAATATTACATTCGACATGTTAAGTTGCCTTAGGCTAGGAATAGTAACGTTATAGATGTATATAATGTTCCCACCGAGAAGTAGGGGCCGACGAGCCAGGAATGTTGTATAACATTACATTCGAGGTGTTAGGTTTCCTTAGGTTAGGATATATAACGTTATAGGCGTATATAATGCTACCACAGAGAAGTAGGTGCCGACGCGCCAGGAATGTTGTAAAATATTACATCCGAGATGTTAGGATTGCCTTAGGCTAGGATATATAACGTTATAGACGTAAATAATGTTTCCACCTAGAAGTAGGTGCCGACGCGCCAGGAATGTTGTAAAATATTACATCCGAGATGTTAGGATGCCTTAGACTAGGATATATAACATTATAGACGTATTTAAAGTTCCCACCGAGAAGTAGGTTCCGAAGTGACGGGAATGCTGTAAAATATTACATTCGACATGTCAGTTTGCCTTAGGCTAGGATATACAGCGTTATAGACGTATATAATGTTCCCACCGAGAAGTAGGGGCCGACGTGCCAGGAATATTGTAATATATTATATTCGACATGCTAGGTTGTCCCAGGCTAAGACATATAGCGTTATAGACATATATAATGTTCCCACCGAGAAATAGGGACCGACACGCGAGGAATGTTGTAAAATATTACATCCGAGATGTTAGGATTGCCTTAGGCTAGGATATATAATGTTATAGACGTATATAATGTTCCCACCGAGAAGTAGGCGCCGACACGCCAGGAATGTTGTAAAACATTACATCGGATGTGTTAGGTTCCCTTAGGTTAGGATATATAACGTTATAGACGTATATAATGTTCCCACCGAGAAGTAGGTGCCGACGCGCCAGGAATGTTGTAAAATATTACATCCGAGATGTTAGGTTGCCTTAAACTAGGATATATAACGTTATAGACGTATATAAAGTTCCCACCGAGAAGTAGGGGCCGAAGTGACGGGAATGTTGTAAAATATTACATTCGACATGTTAGTTTGCCTTAGGCTAGGATATATAGCGTTATAGACTTATATAATGTTCCCACCGAGAAGTAGTGGCCGACGTGCCAGGAATGTAGTAAAATATTAAATCCGGGATGTTAGGTTGCCTTAGGTTAGGATATATAACGTTATTGACTTATATACTGTTCCCACCGAGAAGTAGGTGCCGACGCGCCAGGAATGTTTTAAAATATTACTTCCGAGATGATAAGTTGCCTTAGGTTAGGATATATAACGTTATAGACTTATATACTGTTCCCACCGAGAAGTAGGTGCCGACGCGCCAGGAATGTTGTAAAATATTACATCCGAGATGTTAGGATTACCTTAGGCTAGGATATATAACGTTGTAGACTTATATAATGTTCCCACCGAGAAGTAGGGGCCGGCGCGCCAGGAATGTTGTAAAATATTACATCCGAGATGTTAGGATTACCTTAGGCTAGGATATACAACGTTGTAGACGTATATAATGTTCCCACCGAGAAGTAGGGGCCGACGAGCCAGGAATATAGTAAAATATTACATCCGACATGTTAGGTTACCTTAGGTTAGGATATATAACGTTATTGACTTATATAATGTTCCCACGGAGAAATAGGGGCCGACTCGCCAGGAATGTTGTAAAATTATACATTCGACATGTTAGGATTGCCTTAGGATAGGATATATATCGTTAAAGACGTATATAATGTTCCCACCGAGAAATAGGGGCCGACACGCCAGGAATGTTGTAAAACATTACATCCGAGGTGTTAGGTTGCCTTAGGCGCGGATATATATATCGTTATAGGCGTATATAATGTTCCCACCGAGAAATAGGGGCCGACACGCCAGGAATGTTGTAAAACATTACATTCGACATGTTAGGTTGTCTTAGGCTAGGATATATAACGTTATAGACGTATATAATGTTCCCACCGAGAAGTAGGGGCCGACGTGCCAGGAATGTAGTAAAATATTACATCCGAGACGTTACGTTGCCTTGGGTTAGGATATATAGCGTTATAGACGTATGTAATGTTCCCACCGAGAAGTAGGGGCCGACGCGCCAGGAATGCTGTAAAATATTACATTCGACATGTTAGGTTGTCTTAGGCTAGGATATATAACGTTATAGACGTATATAATGTTCCCACCGAGAAGTAGGTGCCGACGCGCTAGGAATGTTGTAAAATATTAAATCCGGGATGTTAGGTTGCCTTAGATTAGGATATATAACGTTATTGACTTATATACTGTTCCCACCGAGAAGTAGATGCCGACGCGCCAGGAAAGTTTTAAAATATTACTTCCGAGATGTTAGGATTGCCTTAGGCTAGGACATATCACGTTATAGGCGTATATAATGTTCCCACCGAGAAGTAGGGGCCGATGTGCCAGGAATGTAGTAAAATATTACATTCGACATGGTAAGTTGTCTTAGATTAGGATATATAACGTTATAGTCGTATATACAGTTCCCACCGAGAAGTAGTTGCCGACGCGCCAGGAATATTGTAAAATATTATATTCGACATGTTAGGTTGTCTCAGGCTAGGACATATAGCGTTATAGACATATACAATGTTCCAACCGAGAAATAGGGGCCGACACGCAAGGAATGTTATAAAACATTACATCGGATGTGTTAGGTTCCCTTAGGTTAGGGTATATAACGTTATAGACGTATATAATGTTCCCACCGAGAAGTAGGTGCCGACGCGCTAGGAATGTTGTAAAATATTAAATCCGGGATGTTAGGTTGCCTTAGATTAGGATATATAACGTGTTTGACTTATATACTGTTCCCACCGAGAAGTAGATGCCGACGCGCCAGGAAAGTTTTAAAATATTACTTCCGAGATGTTAGGATTGCCTTAGGCTAGGACATTTCACGTTATAGGCGTATATAATGTTCCCACCGAGAAGTAGGGGCCGATGTGCCAGGAATGTAGTAAAATATTACATTCGACATGATAAGTTGTCTTAGATTAGGATATATAACGTTATAGTCGTATATAAAGTTCCCACCGAGAAGTAGTTGCCGACGCGCCAGGAATATTGTAAAATATTATATTCGACATGTTAGGTTGTCTCAGGCTAGGACATATAGCGTTATAGACATATACAATGTTCCAACCGAGAAATAGGGGCCGACACGCCAGGAATGTTATAAAACATTACATCGGATGTGTTAGGTTCCCTTAGGTTAGGATATATAACGTTATAGACTTATATACTGTTCCCACCGAGAAGTAGGTGCCGACGCGCCAGGAATGTTGTAAAATATTACATCCGAGATGTTAGGATTACCTTAGGCTAGGATATATAAAGTTATAGACGTATATAATGTTTCCACCGAGAAATAGGGGCCGTCACGCCAGGAATGTTGTAAAATATTACATCCGAGATGTTAGGATGCCTTAGACTAGGATATATAACATTATAGACGTATTTAAAGTTCCCACCGAGAAGTAGGTTCCGAAGTGACGGGAATGCTGTAAAATATTACATTCGACATGTCAGTTTGCCTTAGGCTAGGATATACAGCGTTATAGACGTATATAATGTTCCCACCGAGAAGTAGGGGCCGACGTGCCAGGAATATTGTAATATATTATATTCGACATGCTAGGTTGTCCCAGGCTAAGACATATAGCGTTATAGACATATATAATGTTCCCACCGAGAAATAGGGACCGACACGCGAGGAATGTTGTAAAATATTACATCCGAGATGTTAGGATTGCCTTAGGCTAGGATATATAATGTTATAGACGTATATAATGTTCCCACCGAGAAGTAGGCGCCGGTGCGCCACGAATGTAGTAAAATATTACATCCGAGGTGTTAGGTTGCCTTAGGTTAGGATATATAACGTTATTGACTTATATAATGTTCCCACGGAGAAATAGGGGCCGACTCGCCAGGAATGTTGTAAAATTATACATTCGACATGTTAGGATTGCCTTAGGCTAGGATATATATCGTTAAAGACGTATATAACGTTCCCACCGAGAAATAGGGGCCGACACGCCAGGAATGTTGTAAAACATTACATCGGATGTATTAGGTTCCCTTAGGTTAGGATATATAACGTTATAGACGTATATAATGTTCCCACCGAGAAGTAGGTGCCGAAGTGACGGGAATGTTGTAAAATATTACATTCGACATGTTAGTTTGCCTTAGGCTAGGATATATAGCGTAATAGGCTTATATAATGTTCCCACCGAGAAGTAGTGGCCGACGTGCCAGGAATGTAGTAAAATATGACATCCGAGATGTTAGGTTGCCTTAGGTTAGGATATATGGCGTTATAGACGTATATAATGTGCCCACCGAGAAGTAGGGGCCAGCGCGCCAGGAATGTAGTAAATTATTACATCCGAGATGTTAGGTTGCCTTAGGCTAGGATATATAACGTTATAGACGTATATAATGTTCCCACCGGGAAGTAGGGGCCGTCGAGCCAGGAATGTTGTAAAATATTACGCTCGACATGTTAAGTTGTCTTAGGTTAGGATATATAACGTTATAGACGTATATACAGTTCCCACCGAGAAGTAGTTGCCGACGCGCCAGGAATATTGTAATATATTATATTCGACATGATAGGTTGTGCCAGGCTAGGACATATAGCGTTATAGACATATATAATGTTCCCACCGAGAAATAGGGACCGACACGCGAGGAATGTTGTATAACATTACATTCGAGGTGTTAGGTTTCCTCAGGTCAGGATATATAACGTTATAGACGTATATAATGTTCCCACCGCGAAGTAGGTGCCGACGCGACAGGAATGTTGTAAAATATTACATCCGAGATGTTAGGATTGCCTTAGGCTAGGATATATAACGTTGTAGACTTTTATAATGTTCCCACCGAGAAGTAGGGGCCGGCGCGCCGGGACTGTAGTAAAATATAACATCCGAGATGTTAGGTTGCCTTAGGCTAGGATATATAACGTTATAGACGTATATAATGTTCCCACCGAGAAGTAGGTGCCGAAGTGACGGGAATGTTGTAAAATATTACATTCGACATGTTAGTTTGCCTTAGGCTAGGATATATAGCGTTATAGACTTATATAATGTTCCCACCGAGAAGTAGTGGCCTACGTGCCAGGAATGTAGTAAAATATTACATCCGAGATGTTAGGTTGCCTTAGGTTAGGATATATAACGTTATTGACTTATATACTGTTCCCACCGAGAAGTAAATGCCGACGCGCCAGGAATGTTGTAAAATATTACTTCCGAGATGTTAGGATTGCCTCAGGCTAGGATATATAACGTTATAGACTTATATAATGTTCCCACCGAGAAGTAGGGGCCGACGTGGCAGGAATGTAGTAAAATATTACATTCGAGATGTTAGGCTGCCTTAGGTTAGGATATATAACGTTATTGAATTATATAATGTTCCCACCGAGAAATAGGGGCCGACACGCCAGGAATGTTGTAAAATATAACATCCGAGATGTTAGGTTGCCTTAGGCTAGGATATATAACGTTATAGACGTATATACTGTTCCCACCGAGAAGTAGGGGCCGGCACGCCAGGAATGTAGTAAAATATAACATCCGAGATGTTAGGTTGCCTTAGGCTAGGATATATAACGTTATAGACGTATATAAAGTTCCCACCGAGAAGTAGGGGCCGAAGAGACGGGAATGTTGTAAAATATTACATTCGACATGTTAGTTTGCCTTAGGCTAGGATATATAGAGTTATAGACGTATATAATGTTCCCACCGAGAAGTAGGGGCCGACGTGCCAGGAATGTAGTAAAATATTACATCCGAGACGTTAGGTTGCCTTAGGTTAGGATATATAGCGTTATAGACATATACAATGTTCCCACCGAGAAGTAGGTGCCGACGCGCTAGGAATGTTGTAAAATATTACTTCCGAGATGTTAGGATTGCCTTAGGCTAGGATATATAACGTTATAGACGTATTTACTGTTCCCACCGAGAAGTAGGGGCCGGCGCGCCAGGAATGTAGTAAAATATAACATCCGAGATGTTAGGTTGCCTTAGGCTAGGATATATAACGTTATAGACGTATATAATGTTCCCTCCGAGAAGTAGGGGCCGACGTGCCAGGAATGTAGTAAAATATTACATTCGACATGATAAGTTGTCTTAGGTTAGGATATATGGCGTTGTAGACGTATATAATGTTCCCACCGAGAAGTAGGGGCCAGCGCGCCAGGAATGTAGTAAAATATTACATCCGAGATGTTAGGTTGCCTTAGGCTAGGAATAGTAACGTTATAGATGTATATAATGTTCCCACCGAGAAGTAGGGGCCGACGAGCCAGGAATGTAGTAAAATATTACATCCGAGATGTTAGGTTACCTTAGGTTAGGATATATAACGTTATTGACTTATATAATGTTCCCACGGAGAAATAGGGGCCGACTCGCCAGGAATGTTGTAAAATTATACATTCGACATGTTAGGATTGCCTTAGGATAGGATATATATCGTTAAAGACGTATATAATGTTCCCACCGAGAAATAGGGGCCGACACGCCAGGAATGTTGTAAAACATTACATCCGAGGTGTTAGGTTGCCTTAGGCGCGGATATATATATCGTTATAGGCGTATATAATGTTCCCACCGAGAAATAGGGGCCGACACGCCAGGAATGTTGTAAAACATTACATTCGACATGTTAGGTTGTCTTAGGCTAGGATATATAACGTTATAGACGTATATAATGTTCCCACCGAGAAATAGGGGCCGACACGCCAGGAATGTTGTAAAATATAACATCCGAGATGTTAGGTTGCCTTAGGCTAGGATATATAACGTTATAGACGTATATACTGTTCCCACCGAGAAGTAGGGGCCGGCACGCCAGGAATGTAGTAAAATATAACATCCGAGATGTTAGGTTGCCTTAGGCTAGGATATATAACGTTATAGACGTATATAGTGTTCCCAACGAGAAGTAGGGGCCGAAGTGACGAGAATGTTGTAAAATATTACATTCGACATGATAAGTTGTCTTAGATTAGGATATATAACGTTATAGTCGTATATACAGTTCCCACCGAGAAGTAGTTGCCTACGCGCCAGGAATATTGTAAAATATAATATTCGACATGCTAGGTTGTCTCAGGCTAGGACATATAGCGTTATAGACATATATAATGTTCTCACCGAGAAATAGGGACCGACACGCCAGGAATGTTGTATAACATTACATTCGAGGTGTTAGGTTTCCTCAGGTTAGGACATATAGCGTTATAGACATATACAATGTTCCCACCGAGAAATAGGGGCCGACGCGCCAGGAATGCTGTAAAATATTACATTCGACATGTTAGGTTGTCTTAGGCTAGGATATATAACGTTATAGACGTATATACTGTTCCCACCGAGAAGTAGGTGCCGGCGTGCCAGGAATGAAGTAAAATATAACATCCGAGATGTTAGGTTGCCTTAGGCTAGGATATATAACGTTATAGACGTATATAATGTTCCCACCGAGAAGTAGGTGCCGAAGTGACGGGAATGTTGTAAAATATTACATTCGACATGTTAGTTTGCCTTAGGCTAGGATATATAGCGTAATAGGCTTATATAATGTTCCCACCGATAAGTAGTGGCCGACGTGCCAGGAATGTAGTAAAATATGACATCCGAGATGTTAGGTTGCCTTAGGTTAGGATATATGGCGTTATAGACGTATATAATGTGCCCACCGAGAAGTAGGGGCCAGCGCGCCAGGAATGTAGTAAATTATTACATCCGAGATGTTAGGTTGCCTTAGGCTAGGATATATAACGTTATAGACGTATATAGTGTTCCCAACGAGAAGTAGTTGCCGACGCGCCAGGAATATTGTAATATATTATATTCGACATGATAGGTTGTCCCAGGCTAGGACATATAGCGTTATAGACATATATAATGTTCCCACCGAGAAATAGGGACCGACACGCGAGGAATGTTGTATAACATTACATTCGAGGTGTTAGGTTTCCTCAGGTCAGGATATATAACGTTATAGACGTATATAATGTTCCCACCGCGAAGTAGGTGCCGACGTGACAGGAATGTTGTAAAATATTACATCCGAGATGTTAGGATTGCCTTAGGCTAGGATATATAACGTTGTAGACTTATATAATGTTCCCACCGAGAAGTAGGGGCCGGCGCGCCGGGACTGTAGTAAAATATAACATCCGAGATGTTAGGTTGCCTTAGGCTAGGATATATAACGTTATAGACGTATATAATGTTCCCACCGAGAAGTAGGTGCCGAAGTGACGGGAATGTTGTAAAATATTACATTCGACATGTTAGTTTGCCTTAGGCTAGGATATATAGCGTTATAGACTTATATAATGTTCCCACCGAGAAGTAGTGGCCTACGTGCCAGGAATGTAGTAAAATATTACATCCGAGATGTTAGGTTGCCTTAGGTTAGGATATATAACGTTATTGACTTATATACTGTTCCCACCGAGAAGTAAATGCCGACGCGCCAGGAATGTTGTAAAATATTACTTCCGAGATGTTAGGATTGCCTCAGGCTAGGATATATAACGTTATAGACTTATATAATGTTCCCACCGAGAAGTAGGGGCCGACGTGGCAGGAATGTAGTAAAATATTACATTCGAGATGTTAGGCTGCCTTAGGTTAGGATATATAACGTTATTGAATTATATAATGTTCCCACCGAGAAATAGGGGCCGACACGCCAGGAATGTTGTAAAATATTACATTCGACATGTTAGTTTGCCTTAGGCTAGGATATATAGAGTTATAGACGTATATAATGTTCCCACCGAGAAGTAGGGGCCGACGTGCCAGGAATGTAGTAAAATATTACATCCGAGACGTTAGGTTGCCTTAGGTTAGGATATATAGCGTTATAGACATATACAATGTTCCCACCGAGAAGTAGGTGCCGACGCGCTAGGAATGTTGTAAAATATTACTTCCGAGATGTTAGGATTGCCTTAGGCTAGGATATATAACGTTATAGACGTATTTACTGTTCCCACCGAGAAGTAGGGGCCGGCGCGCCACGAATGTAGTAAAATATAACATCCGAGATGTTAGGTTGCCTTAGGCTAGGATATATAACGTTATAGACGTATATAATGTTCCCTCCGAGAAGTAGGGGCCGACGTGCCAGGAATGTAGTAAAATATTACATTCGACATGATAAGTTGTCTTAGGTTAGGATATATGGCGTTGTAGACGTATATAATGTTCCCACCGAGAAGTAGGGGCCAGCGCGCCAGGAATGTAGTAAAATATTACATCCGAGATGTTAGGTTGCCTTAGGCTAGGAATAGTAACGTTATAGATGTATATAATGTTCCCACCGAGAAGTAGGGGCCGACGAGCCAGGAATGTAGTAAAATATTACATCCGAGATGTTAGGTTACCTTAGGTTAGGATATATAACGTTATTGACTTATATAATGTTCCCACGGAGAAATAGGGGCCGACTCGCCAGGAATGTTGTAAAATTATACATTCGACATGTTAGGATTGCCTTAGGATAGGATATATATCGTTAAAGACGTATATAATGTTCCCACCGAGAAGTAGGGGCCGGCACGCCAGGAATGTAGTAAAATATAACATCCGAGATGTTAGGTTGCCTTAGGCTAGGATATATAACGTTATAGACGTATATAGTGTTCCCAACGAGAAGTAGGGGCCGAAGTGACGAGAATGTTGTAAAATATCACATTCGACATGATAAGTTGTCTTAGATTAGGATATATAACGTTATAGTCGTATATACAGTTCCCACCGAGAAGTAGTTGCCTACGCGCCAGGAATATTGTAAAATATAATTTTCGACATGCTAGGTTGTCTCAGGCTAGGACATATAGCGTTATAGACATATATAATGTTCTCACCGAGAAATAGGGACCGACACGCCAGGAATGTTGTATAACATTACATTCGAGGTGTTAGGTTTCCTCAGGTTAGGACATATAGCGTTATAGACATATACAATGTTCCCACCGAGAAATAGGGGCCGACGCGCCAGGAATGCTGTAAAATATTACATTCGACATGTTAGGTTGTCTTAGGCTAGGATATATAACGTTATAGACGTATATAATGTTCCCACCGAGAAGTAGGGGCCGGTGCGCCACGAATGTAGTAAAATATTACATCCGAGATGTTAGGTTGCCGTAAACTAGGATATATAACGTTATAGGCGTATATAAAGTTCCCACCGAGAAGTAGGGGCCGAAGTGACGGGAATGTTGTAAAATATTACATTCGACATGTTAGTTTGCCTTAGGCTAGGATATATAGAGTTATAGACGTATATAATGTTCCCACCGAGAAGTAGGGGCCGACGTGCCAGGAATGTAGTAAAATATTACATCCGAGACGTTAGGTTGCCTTAGGTTAGGATATATAGCGTTATAGACATATACAATGTTCCCACCGAGAAGTAGGTGCCGACGCGCTAGGAATGTTGTAAAATATTACTTCCGAGATCTTAGGATTGCCTTAGGCTAGGAAATATAACGTTATAGACGTATTTACTGTTCCCACCGAGAAGTAGGGGCCGGCGCGCCAGGAATGTAGTAAAATATAACATCCGAGATGTTAGGTTGACTTAGGCTAGGATATATAACGTTATAGACGTATATAATGTTCCCTCCGAGAAGTAGGGGCCGACGTGCCAGGAATGTAGTAAAATATTACATTCGACATGATAAGTTGTCTTAGATTAGGATATATAACATTATAGTCGTATATACAGTTCCCACCGAGAAGTAGTTGCCGACGCGCCAGGAATATTGTAAAATATTATATTCGACATGTTAGGTTGTCTCAGGCTAGGATATATAGCGTTATAGACATATACAATGTTCCCACCGAGAAATAGGGGCCGACACGCCAGGAATGTTGTAAAACATTACATCCGAGGTGTTAGTTTCCCTTAGGTTAAGATATATAACGTTATAGACGTATATAATGTTCCCACCGAGAAGTAGGTGCCGACGCGCCAGGAATGTTGTAAAATATTACATCCGAGATGTTAGGATTGCCTTAAGCTAGGACATATCGCGTTATAGACGTATATAATGTTCCCACCGAGAAGTAGGGGCCGACGTGCCAGGAATGTAGTAAAATATTACATTCGACATGATAAGTTGTCTTAGGTTAGGATATATGGCGTTGTAGACGTATATAATGTTCCCACCGAGAAGTAGGGGCCAGCGCGCCAGGAATGTAGTAAAATATTACATCCGAGATGTTAGGTTGCCTTAGGCTAGGAATAGTAACGTTATAGATGTATATAATGTTCCCACCGAGAAGTAGGGGCCGACGAGCCAGGAATGTAGTAAAATATTACATCCGAGATGTTAGGTTACCTTAGGTTAGGATATATAACGTTATTGACTTATATAATGTTCCCACGGAGAAATAGGGGCCGACTCGCCAGGAATGTTGTAAAATTATACATTCGACATGTTAGGATTGCCTTAGGATAGGATATATATCGTTAAAGACGTATATAATGTTCCCACCGAGAAGTAGGGGCCGGCACGCCAGGAATGTAGTAAAATATAACATCCGAGATGTTAGGTTGCCTTAGGCTAGGATATATAACGTTATAGACGTATATAGTGTTCCCAACGAGAAGTAGGGGCCGAAGTGACGAGAATGTTGTAAAATATCACATTCGACATGATAAGTTGTCTTAGATTAGGATATATAACGTTATAGTCGTATATACAGTTCCCACCGAGAAGTAGTTGCCTACGCGCCAGGAATATTGTAAAATATAATTTTCGACATGCTAGGTTGTCTCAGGCTAGGACATATAGCGTTATAGACATATATAATGTTCTCACCGAGAAATAGGGACCGACACGCCAGGAATGTTGTATAACATTACATTCGAGGTGTTAGGTTTCCTCAGGTTAGGACATATAGCGTTATAGACATATACAATGTTCCCACCGAGAAATAGGGGCCGACGCGCCAGGAATGCTGTAAAATATTACATTCGACATGTTAGGTTGTCTTAGGCTAGGATATATAACGTTATAGACGTATATAATGTTCCCACCGAGAAGTAGGGGCCGGTGCGCCACGAATGTAGTAAAATATTACATCCGAGATGTTAGGTTGCCGTAAACTAGGATATATAACGTTATAGGCGTATATAAAGTTCCCACCGAGAAGTAGGGGCCGAAGTGACGGGAATGTTGTAAAATATTACATTCGACATGTTAGTTTGCCTTAGGCTAGGATATATAGAGTTATAGACGTATATAATGTTCCCACCGAGAAGTAGGGGCCGACGTGCCAGGAATGTAGTAAAATATTACATCCGAGACGTTAGGTTGCCTTAGGTTAGGATATATAGCGTTATAGACATATACAATGTTCCCACCGAGAAGTAGGTGCCGACGCGCTAGGAATGTTGTAAAATATTACTTCCGAGATCTTAGGATTGCCTTAGGCTAGGAAATATAACGTTATAGACGTATTTACTGTTCCCACCGAGAAGTAGGGGCCGGCGCGCCAGGAATGTAGTAAAATATAACATCCGAGATGTTAGGTTGACTTAGGCTAGGATATATAACGTTATAGACGTATATAATGTTCCCTCCGAGAAGTAGGGGCCGACGTGCCAGGAATGTAGTAAAATATTACATTCGACATGATAAGTTGTCTTAGATTAGGATATATAACATTATAGTCGTATATACAGTTCCCACCGAGAAGTAGTTGCCGACGCGCCAGGAATATTGTAAAATATTATATTCGACATGTTAGGTTGTCTCAGGCTAGGATATATAGCGTTATAGACATATACAATGTTCCCACCGAGAAATAGGGGCCGACACGCCAGGAATGTTGTAAAACATTACATCCGAGGTGTTAGTTTCCCTTAGGTTAAGATATATAACGTTATAGACGTATATAATGTTCCCACCGAGAAGTAGGTGCCGACGCGCCAGGAATGTTGTAAAATATTACATCCGAGATGTTAGGATTGCCTTAAGCTAGGACATATCGCGTTATAGACGTATATAATGTTCCCACCGAGAAGTAGGGGCCGACGTGCCAGGAATGTAGTAAAATATTACATTCGACATTATAAGTTGTCTTAAATTAGGATATATAAAGTTATAGTCGTATATACAGTTCCCACCGAGAAGTAGTTGCCGACGCGCCAGGAATATTGTAAAATATTATATTAGACATGATAGGTTGTCTCAGGCTAGGACATATAGCGTTATAGACATATACAATGTTCCCACCGAGAAATAGGGGCCGACACGCCAGGAATGTTGTAAAACATTACATCCGAGGTGTTAGTTTCCCTTAGGTTAGGATATATAACGTTATAGACGTATATAATGTTCCCACCGAGAAGTAGGTGCCGCCGCGCCAGGAATGTTGTAAAATATTACATCCGATATGTTAGGATTGCCTTAGGCTATGATATATAACGTTATAGACGTATATAATGTTCCCACCGAGAAGTAGGTGCCGGAGCGCCACGAATGTAGTAAAATATAACATCTGAGATGTTAGGTTGCCTTAGGCTAGGATATATAACGTCATAGACGTATATAATGTTCCCACCGAGAAGTAGGTGCCGACGTGACGGGAATGTTGTAAAATATTACATTCGACATGTTAGTTTGCCTTAGGCTAGGATATATAGCGTTATAGACTTATATAATGTTCCCACCGAGAAGTAGTGGCCGACGTGCTAGGAATGTAGTAAAGTATAACATCCGAGATGTTAGGTTGCCTTAGGCTAGGATATATAACGTTATAGACGTATATAGTGTTCCCACCGAGAAGTAGTTGCCGACGCGCCAGGAATATTGTAAAATATTATATTCGACATGTTAGGTTGTCTCAGGCTAGGACATATAACGTTATAGACGTATATAATGTTCCCACCGAGAAGTAGGTGCCGACGCGTTAGGAATGTTGTAAAATATTACTTCCGAGATGTTAGGATTGCCTTAGGCTAGGATATATAACGTTATAGACGTATATACTGTTCCCACCGAGAAGTAGGGGCCGGCACGCCAGGAATGTAGTAAAATATAACATCCGAGATGTTAGGTTGCCTTAGGCTAGGATATATAACGTTATAGACGTATATAGTGTTCCCAACGAGAAGTAGGGGCCGAAGTGACGAGAATGTTGTAAAATATTACATTCGACATGATAAGTTGTCTTAGATTAGGATATATAACGTTATAGACGTATATACAGTTCCCACCGAGAAGTAGTTGCCGACGCGCCAGGAATATTGTAAAATATTATATTCGACATGTTAGGTTGTCTCAGGCTAGGACATATAGCGTTATAGACATATACAATGTTCCCACCGAGAAATAGGGGCCGACGCGCCAGGAATGCTGTAAAATATTACATTCGACATGTTAGGTTGTCTTAGGCTAGGATATGTAACGTTATAGACGTATATAATGTTCCCACCGAGAAGTAGGTGCCGACGCGCTAGGAATGTTGTAAAATATTACTTCCGAGATGTTAGGATTGCCTTAAGCTAGGACATATCGCGTTATAGACGTATATAATGTTCCCACCGAGAAGTAGGGGCCGACGTGCCAGGAATGTAGTAAAATATTACATTCGACATTATAAGTTGTCTTAGATTAGGATATATAAAGTTATAGTCGTATATACAGTTCCCACCGAGAAGTAGTTGCCGACGCGCCAGGAATATTGTAAAATATTATATTAGACATGATAGGTTGTCTCAGGCTAGGACATATAGCGTTATAGACATATACAATGTTCCCACCGAGAAATAGGGGCCGACACGCCAGGAATGTTGTAAAACATTACATCCGAGGTGTTAGTTTCCCTTAGGTTAGGATATATAACGTTATAGACGTATATAATGTTCCCACCGAGAAGTAGGTGCCGCCGCGCCAGGAATGTTGTAAAATATTACATCCGATATGTTAGGATTGCCTTAGGCTATGATATATAACGTTATAGACGTATATAATGTTCCCACCGAGAAGTAGGTGCCGGAGCGCCACGAATGTAGTAAAATATAACATCTGAGATGTTAGGTTGCCTTAGGCTAGGATATATAACGTCATAGACGTATATAATGTTCCCACCGAGAAGTAGGTGCCGACGTGACGGGAATGTTGTAAAATATTACATTCGACATGTTAGTTTGCCTTAGGCTAGGATATATAGCGTTATAGACTTATATAATGTTCCCACCGAGAAGTAGTGGCCGACGTGCTAGGAATGTAGTAAAATATTACATCCGAGATGTTAGGTTGCCTTAGGTTAGGATATATAACGTTATTGACTTATATACTGTTCCCACCGAGAAGTAGATGCCGACGCGCCAGGAATGTTGTAAAATATTACTTCCGAGATGTTAGGATTGCCTTAGGCTAGGACATATCACGTTATAGACGTATATAATGTTCCCACCGAGAAGTAGGGGCCCACGCGCCAGGAATGTTGTAAAATATTACATTCGACGTGTTAGGGTTGCCCTAGGCTAGCATATATAACGTTATAGACGTATACGATATTCCCACCTAGAAGTACGTGCCGCCACGCCAGGAATGTTGTCAAATATTACTTCCGAGATGTTAGGTTCCCTCAGGTTAGGATATATAACGTTATAGACGTACATAACGTTCCCACCGAGAAGTAGGGGCCGAAGTGCTGGAATGTTGTAAAAAATTACATTCGAGATGTTAGGTTGCCTTAGCCTAGGATATGTAACATTATAGGCGTATATAATGTTCCCACCGTGAAGTAGGGGCCAACGAGCCAAGAATGTAGTAAAATATTACAACCGAGATGTTATGTTGTCTTAGGCTAGGATATATAACGTTATAGACGTATATACTGTTCCCACCGAGAAGTAGTTGCCGACGCGCCAGGAATGTTGTAAAATATTAAATTCGACATGTTAGGTTGCCTTAGGCTAGGATATCTAACCTTATAGACGTATATAATGTTACCACCGAGATCTACGGGCCGACACGACAGGAATGATGTAAAATATTACATTCGACATGGCAGGTCGCCTTAGGCTAGGATATATAACGTTATAGACCTATATAATGTTCCCCTCCGAGAAATAGGGGCCGACGCGTCAGGAATGTTGTAAAATATTACATCCGATATGTTAGGTTGCCTTAGGCTAGGATATATAACGTGATAGACGTATATAATGTTCCCACCGAGAAATAGGAGCCGACGCGTCAGGAATGGTGAAAAATATTACATCCGAGTTGTTATCTCCATCCAGGTTGCTTTAGGTTAGGATATATACCGTTGTAGACTTATATAATGTTCCCACCGAGACGTAGGGACCGACATGCCAGGAGTGTTGTAAAATATTACATTTGATATGTTAGGTTTCCTTAGGCTAGGATATATAATGTTATACACGCACATAATGTTCCCACCGAGACTTAGCGACCGACATGTCTCGAATGTTGTAAAATATTACATACCAGAAGTTAGGTTGCTTTGGGTTAGGATATACAACGTTATAGACGTATATAATGTCCCCATCGAGAAGCAGGCGACGACACGCCAGGAATGTTGTAAAATATTACATCCGAGATGTTAGGTTGCATTAGGCTAGGACATATTCCGTTATAGACGTATACAATGTTCCCACCGAGAAGTAGGGACCGACGCGTCAGGAATGTTGTAAAATATTACATCCGAGATGTTAGGATGCGTTAGGTTAGGATATACAACGTTATAGACGTATATAATGTCCCCTTCGAGAAGCAGGCGACGACACGCCAGAATGTTGTAAAATATTACATTCGATATGTTAGGTTGCCTTAGGCTAGGATATGTATCGTTATAGACGTATATAATATTCCCACCGAGAAATAGGGGCCGACGCGTCAGGAATGTTGTAAAATATTACATCCGATATGTTAGGTTCCCTTAGGTTAGGATATATAACGTTATAGACGTATATAATATTCCCACCGGGAAATAGGGGCCGACGCGTCAAGAATGTTGTAAAATGTTACACCCGAGATGTTAGATTCCCTTAGGTTAGCATATACAACGTTATAGACGGATAGAATGTTCCCACCGAGATGCAGGCACCGACATGCCAGGAATGTTGTAAAATATTACATCCTAGTTGTTAGGTTGCTTTAGGTTAGGATATATATCGTTATAGACTTATATAATGTTCCCACCGAGACGTGGGAACCGACATGCCAGGAATGTTGTAAAATATTACATCCCAGAAGTTAGGTTGCTTTGGGTTAGGATATACAACGCTATAGACGTATATAATGTCCCCTTTGAGAAGCAGGCGACGACACGCCAGAATGTTGTAAAATATTACATTCGACATGTTAGGTTGCCTTAGGCTAGGATATGTAACGTTATAGACGTATATAATATTCCCACCGAGAAATAGGGGCCGACGCGTCAGGAATGTTGCAAAATATTACACCCGAAATGTTAGGTTCCCTTAGGTTAGGATATACAACGTTATAGACGTATAGAATGTTCCCACCGAGATGTATGGACCGACATGCCAGGATTGTTGTAAAATATTACACACGAGTTGTTAGGTTGCTTTAGGTTAGGATATATAACGTTATAGACTTATATAATGTTCCCACCCAGACGTGGGGACCGACATGCCAGGAATGTTGTAAAATATTACATCCCAGATGTTAGGTTGCGTTAGGTTAGGATATACAACGTTATACACGTATATAATGTCCCCTTCGAGAAGCAGGCGACGACACGCCAGAATGTTGTAAAATATTACATTCGTCATGTTGGGTAGCCTTAGGCTAGGATATATAACGTTATAGACGTATATAATATTCCCACCGAGAAATAGGGGCCGACGCGTCAGGAATGTTGTAAAATATTACATCCCAGATGTTACGTTGCGTTAGGTTAGGATATACAACGTTATTGACGTATATAATGTCCCCTTTGAGAAGCAGGCGACGACACGCCAGAATGTTGTAAAATATTACATTCGATATGTTAGGTTGCCTTAGGATAGGATATGTAACGTTATAGACGTATATAATGTTCCCAGCGAGAAATGGGGGCCGACGCGTCAGGAATGTTGTAAAATACTACATCCGATATGTTAGGTTCCCTTAGGTTAGGATATACAACGTTATAGACGTATAGAATGTTCCCACCGAGAAGTAGGGACCGACATGCCAGGAATGTTGTAAAATATTACATCCGAAATGTTAGGTTGCCGTAGGTTAGGATATACAACGTTATAGATGTATATAATGTCCCCATCGCGAAGTAGGCGACGACACGCCAGGAATGTTGTAAAATATTACTTTCGACATGTTAGGTTGCCTTAGGCTAGGATATATAACGTTATAGACGTATATAATATTCCCACCGAGAAATAGGGGCCGACGCGTCAGGAATGTTGAAAAATATTACATCTCAGATGTTAGGTTGCGTTAGGTTAGGATATACAACGTTATAGACGTATATAATGTCCCCTTCGAGTAGCAGGCGACGACACGCCAGAATGTTGTAAAATATTACATCCGACATGTTAGGTTGCCTTAGGCTAGGATATACAACGTTATAGACGTATATAATGTCCCCATCGAGAAGCAGGCGACGACACGCCAGGAATGCTGTAAAATATTACATCCGAGATGTTAGGTTGCCTTAGGCTAGGACATATTCCGTTATAGACGTATACAATGTTCCCACCGAGAAGTAGGGACCGACGCGTCAGGAATGTTGTAAAATATTACATCCGACATGTTAGGTTGCCTTAGGCTAGGATATATAACGTTATAGACGTATATAATATTCCCACCGAGAAGTAGGGACCGACGCGTCAGGAATGTTGTAAAACATTACATCCGGAATGTTCAGTTGCCTTAGGTTAGGATATATATCGTTATAGACGTATATACTGTTCCCACCGAGAAGTAGTTGCCGACGCGCCAGGAATATTGTAAAATATTACATACCACATGTTAGGTTGTCTCAGGCTAGGACATATAGCGTTAAAGACGTATATAATATTCCCACCGAGAAATAGGGGCCGACACGCCAGGAATGTAGTAAAATATTACGCTCGACAAGTTAGGTTGCCTTAGGCTAGGTTATATAGGGTTAAAGACGTATATAATGTTCCCACCGAGAAATAGGGGCCAACGAGCCAGGAATGTGGTAAAATATTACATTCGACATGTTAAGTTGTCTTAGGTTAGGATATATAACGTTATAGACGTATATACAGTTCCCACCGAGAAGTAGTTGCCGACGCGCCAGGAATATTGTAAAATATTATATTCGACATGTTAGGTTGTCTCAGGCTAGGACATATAGCGTTATAGACATATATAATGTTCCCACCGAGAAATAGGGGCCGACACGCCAGGAATGTTGTAAAACATTACATCCGAGGTGTTAGGTTCCCTTAGGTTAGGATATATAACGTTATAGACGTATATAATGTTCCCACCGAGAAGGAGGTGCCGACGCGCCAGGAATGTTGTAAAATATTTCATTCGACATGTTAGGTTGCCTTAAGCTGGGATATATAGCGTTATAGACGTATATAACGTTCCCACCGTGAAGTAGGGGCCGAAGTGCCCGGAAAGTTGTAAAATATTACGATCGACATGTTAGGTTGCCTTAGGCTAGGATATATAGCGTTATAAACGTATATAATGTTCCCACCGAGAAGTAGGGGCCGACACGCCAGGAATGTTGTAAAATATTACGCTCGACATGATAGGTTGCCTTAGGCTATGATATATAGCGATATAGACGTATATAATGTTCCCACCGAGAAGCAGGGGTCGGCGCGCCAGGAATGTAGTAAAATATTACGCTCGACATGTTAGGTTGCCTTACGGTATGATATATAGCGAAACAGACGTATATAATGTTCCCACCGAGAAGTAGGGGCCGGCGCGCCAGGAATGTAGTAAAATATTACATCCGAGATGTTAAGTTGTCTTAGGTTAGGATATATAACGTTCTAGACGTATATACTGTTCCGACCGAGAAGTAGGTACCGACGCGCCAGGAATGTTGTAAAATATTACGCTCTTCAAGTTAGGTTGCCTTATGCTAGGATATATAGCGTTAAAGACGTATATAATGTTCCCACCGAGAAATAGGTGCCGACACGCCAGGAATGTTGTAAAATATTACACCCGAGATGTTAGGTTCCCTTAGGTTATGATATATAACGTTATAGACGTATATAATGTTCCCACCGAGAAGGAGGTGCCGACGCGCCAGGAATGTTGTAAAATATTACATCCGACATGTTAAGTTGCCTTAGGTTAGGATATATATCGTTATAGACGTATATACTGTTCCCACCGAGAAGTAGTTGCCGACGCGCCAGGAATATTGTAAAATATTACATACGACATGTTAGGTTGTCTCAGGCTAGGACATATAGCGTTAAAGACGTATATAATATTCCCACCGAGAAATAGGGGCCGACACGACAGGAATGTAGTAAAATATTACGCTCGACAAGTTAGGTTGCCTTAGGCTAGGTTATATAGCGTTAAAGACGTATATAATGTTCCCACCGAGAAATAGGGGCCAACGAGCCAGGAATGTGGTAAAATATTACATTCGACATGTTAAGTTGTCTTAGGTTAGGATAAATAACATTATAGACGTATATACAGTTCCCACCGAGAAGTAGTTGCCGACGCGCCAGGAATATTGTAAAATATTATATTCGACATGTTAGGTTGTCTCAGGCTAGGACATATAGCGTTATAGACATATATAATGTTCCCACCGAAAAATAGGGGCCGACACGCCAGGAGTGTTGTAAAACATTACATCCGAGGTGTTAGGTTCCCTTAGGTTAGGATATATAACGTTATAGACGTATATAATGTTCCCACCGAGAAGGAGGTGCCGACGCGCCAGGAATGTTGTAAAATATTACATCCGACATGTTAAGTTGCCTTAGGTTAGCATATATATCGTTATAGACGTATATACTGTTCCCACCGAGAAGTAGTTGCCGACGCGCCAGGAATATTGTAAAATATTACATACGACATGTTAGGTTGTCTCAGGCTAGGACATATAGCGTTAAAGACGTATATAATATTCCCACCGAGAAATAGGGGCCGACACGCCAGGAATGTAGTAAAATATTACGCTCGACAAGTTAGGTTGCCTTAGGCTAGGTTATATAGCGTTAAAGACGTATATAATGTTCCCACCGAGAAATAGGGGCCAACGAGCCAGGAATGTGGTAAAATATTACATTCGACATGTTAAGTTGTCTTAGGTTAGGATATATAACGTTATAGACGTATATACAGTTCCCACCGAGAAGTAGTTGCCGACGCGCCAGGAATATTGTAAAATATTATATTCGACATGTTAGGTTGTCTCAGGCTAGGACATATAGCGTTATAGACATATATAATGTTCCCACCGAGAAATAGGGGCCGACACGCCAGGAATGTTGTAAAACATTACATCCGAGGTGTTAGGTTCCCTTAGGTTAGGATATATAACGTTATAGACGTATATAATGTTCCCACCGAGAAGGAGGTGCCGACGCGCCAGGAATGTTGTAAAATATTACATCCGACATGTTAGTATTGCATTAGGCTAGGATATATAACGTTATAGACGTATATAATGTTCCCACCGAGAAGTAGGGGCCGAAGTGACGGGAATGTTGTAAAATATTACATTCAACATGTTAATTTGCCTTAGGCTAGGATATATAGCGTTATAGACGTATATAATATTCCCACCGAGAAGTAGGGGCCAACGTGCCAGGAATATTGTAAAATATTACATTCGACATGTTAGGTTGTCTCAGGCTAGGACATATAGCGTTAAAGACGTATATAATATTCCCACCGAGAAATAGGGGCCGACACGCCAGGAATGTAGTAAAATATTACGCTCGACAAGTTAGGTTGCCTTAGGCTAGGTTATATAGCGTTAAAGACGTATATAATGTTCCCACCGAGAAATAGGGGCCAACGAGCCAGGAATGTGGTAAAATATTACATTCGACATGTTAAGTTGTCTTAGGTTAGGATATATAACGTTATAGACGTATATACAGTTCCCACCGAGAAGTAGTTGCCGACGCGCCAGGAATATTGTAAAATATTATATTCGACATGTTAGGTTGTCTCAGGCTAGGACATATAGCGTTATAGACATATATAATGTTCCCACCGAGAAATAGGGGCCGACACGCCAGGAATGTTGTAAAACATTACATCCGAGGTGTTAGGTTCCCTTAGGTTAGGATATATAACGTTATAGACGTATATAATGTTCCCACCGAGAAGGAGGTGCCGAAGCGCCAGGAATGTTGTAAAATATTACATCCGACATGTTAAGTTGCCTTAGGTTAGGATATATAACGTTATAGACGTATATACTGTTCGCACCGAGAAGTAGTTGCCGACGCGCCAGCAATATTGTAAAATATTACAGACGACATGTTAGGTTGTCTCAGGCTAGGACATATAGCGTTAAAGACGTATATAATATTCCCAGCGAGAAATAGGGGCCTACACGCCAGGAATGTAGTAAAATATTACGCTCGACAAGTTAGGTTGCCTTAGGCTAAGTTATATAGCGTTAAAGACGTATATAATGTTCCCACCGAGAAATAGGGGCCGACACGCCAGGAATGTTGTAAAATATTACATCCGAGATGTTAGGTTCGCTTAGGTTAGGATATATAACGTTATAGACGTATATAATGTTCCCACCGAGAAGTAGGGGCCAACGAGCCAGGAATGTGGTAAAATATTACATTCGACATGTTAAGTTGTCTTAGGTTAGGATATATAACGTGATGGACGTATATACAGTTCCCACCGAGAAGTAGTTGCCGACGCGCCAGGAATATTGTAAAATATTATATTCGACGTGTTAGGTTGTTTCAGGCTAGGACATATAGCGTTATAGACATATATAATGTTCGCACCGAGAAGTAGAGACCGACACGCCTGGAATGTTGTAAAACATTACATCCGAGGTGTTAGGTTTCATTAGGTTAGGATATATAACGTTATAGACGTATATAATGTTCCCACCGAGAAGTAGGTGCCGACGCGCCAGGAATGTTGTAAAATATTACATCCGACATGTTAAGTTGCCTTAGGTTAGGATATATAACGTTATAGACGTATATACTGTTCCCACCGAGAAATAGGGACCGACACGCCAGGAATGTAGTAAAATATTACATCCGATATGTTAGGTTGCCTTAGGTTAGGATATATAACGTTATAGATGTATATAATGTTCCCACCGAGAAATAGGGGCCGACACGCCAGGAATGTTGTAAAACATTACATCCGAGGTGTTAGGTTGCCTTAGGCTAGGATATATAGCGTTATAGGCGTATATAATGTTCCCACCGAGAAGTAGGGCCCGACGAGTCAGGATTGTTGTAAAATATTACGCTCGAAATGTTAGGTTGCCTTACGTTATGATATATAGCGATATAGACGTATATAATGTTCCCACCGAGAAGTAGGTGCCGACGCGCTAGGAATGTTGTAAAATATTACATCCGTCATGTTAAGTTGCCTTAGGTTAGGATATATAACGTTATAGACGTATATACTGTTCCCACCGAGAAGTAGTTGCCGACGCGCCAGGAATATTGTAAAATATTACATCCGTCATGTTAAGTTGCCTTAGGTTAGGATATATAACGTTATAGACGTATGTATTGTTCCCACCGAGAAGTAGTTGCCGACGCGAAAGGAATATTGTAAAATATTACATTCGACATGTTAGGTTGTCTCAGGCTAGGATATGTAAAGTTATAGACGTATATAATGTTCCCCCCGAGAAATAGGTGCCGACGTGCCAGGAATGTAGTAAAATATTACATCCGAGATGTTAGGATTGCCTTAGGCTAGGATATATATCCTTATAGACATATATAATGTTCCCACCGAGAAGTAGGGTCCGAAGTGACGGGCATGTCGTAAAATATTACAACCGAGATGTTAGGTTGCCTTAGGCTAGGATATGTAAAGTTATAGACATATATAATGTTCCCACCGAGAAATAGGTGCCGCCGTGCCAGGAATGTAGTAAAATATTACATCCGAGATGTTAGGTTGCCTTAGGTTAGGATATATAACGTTATTGACTTATATAATGTTCCCACGGAGAAATAGGGGCCGACGCGCCAGGAATGTTGTAAAATTATACATTCGACATGTTAGGATTGCCCTAGGCTAGGATATATATCGTTAACGACGTACATAATGTTCCCACCGAGAAGTAGGGACCGACGAGCCAGGAATGTTGTAAAATATTACGCTCGACATGTTAGGTTGCCTTACGTTATGATATATAGCGATATAGACGTATATAATGTTCCCACCGAGAAGTAGGGGCCGGTGCGCCAGGAATGTAGTAAAATATAACATCCGAGATGTTGGGTTGCCTTAGGCTAGGATAAGTAACGTTATAGACGTATATAATGTTCCCACCGAGAAGTAGGGTCCGACGAGCCAGGAATGTAGTAAAATATTACATCCGAGATGTTAGGTTGCGTTAGGTTAGGATATTAAACGTTATAGACTTATATACTGTTCCCACCGAGAAGTAGGTGCCGACACGCCAGGAATGTTGTAAAACATTACATCCGAGATGTTAGGTTGCCTTAGGCTAGGATATATAGCGTTATAGACGTATATAATGTTCCCACCGAGAAGTAGGGACCGACGAGCCAGGAATGTTGTAAAATATTACGCTCGACATGTTAGGTTGCCTTACGTTATGATATATAGCGATATAGACGTATATAATGTTCCACCCGAGAAGTAGGGGCCGACGCGCCAGGAATGCTGTAAAATATTACATTCGACATGTTAGGATTGCCTTAGGCTAGGATATATAACGTTATAGACGTATATGATATTCCCACCGAGAACTACGGGCCTACACGCCAGGAATGTTATCAAATATTACTTCCGAGATGTTAGGTTAGGTTAGGTTAGGATATATAACGTTATAGACGTATATAATGTTCCCACCGAGAAGTAGGGCCCGACGAGCCAGGAATGATGTAAAATATTACGCTCGACATGTTAGGTTGCTTTAGGCTATGATATGTAGCGATATAGACGTATATAATATTCCCACCGAGAAGTGGGGGCCGGCGCGCCAGGAATGTAGTAAAATATTACATACGAGATGTTAGGTTGCCTTAGGTTAGGATATATAGCGTTATAGAAGTATATAATGTTCCCTCCGAGAAGTAGGGGCCAACGAGCCAGGAATGTGATAAAATATTACATTCGATATGTTAAGTTGTCTTAGGTTAGGATATATAACGTTATAGTCGTATATACAGTTCCCACCGAGAAGTAGTTGCCGACGCGCCAGGAATATTGTAAAATATTATATTCGACATGTTAGGTTGTCTCAGGCTAGGACATATAGCGTTATAGACATATACAATGTTCCCACCGAGAAATAGGGGGCGACACGCCAGGAATGTTGTAAAACATTACATCCGAGGTGTTAGGTTCCCTTGGGTTAGGATATATAACGTTATAGACGTATATAATGTTCCCACCGAGAAGTAGGGGCCGACGCGCCAGGAATATTGTAAAATATTATATTCGACATGTTAGGTTGTCTCTGGCTAGGACATATAGCGTTATAGACATATATAATTTTCCCACCGAGAAATAGGGGCCGACACGCCAGGAATGTTGTAAAACATTGCATCCGAGGTGTTAGGTTTCCTTAGGTTAGGATATATAACGCTATAGACGTATATAATGTTCCCAGCGAGAAGGAGGTGCCGACGCGCCAGGAATGTTGTAAAATATTACATCCGATATGTTAACTTGCCTTAGGTTAGGATATATAACGTTATAGACGTATATACTGTTCCCACATAGAAGTACTTGCCGACGCGCCAGGAATATTGTAAAATATTACATTCGACATATTAGGTTGTCTCAGGCTAGGACATATAGCGTTAAAGACGTATATAATATTCCCACCGAGAAATAGGGGCCGACACGCCAGGAATGTAGTAAAATATTACGCTCGACATTTTTGGTTGCCTTAAGTTAGGATATATGGCGTTATAGACGTGTATAATGTTCCCACTGAGAAGTAGGGCCAACGCGCCAGGAATGTGGTAAAATATTACATCCGGTATGTTAGGTTGCCTTAGGTTAGGATATATAACGTTATAGACGTATATAATGTTCCCACCGAGAAGTAGGTACCAACGAGCCAGGAATGTGGTAAAATATTACATTCGACATGTTAAGTTGTCTTAGGTTAGGATATATAACGTTATAGTCGTATATACAGTTCCCACCGAGAAGTAGTTGCCGACGCGCCAGGAATGTTGTAAAATATTACATCCGAGATGTTAGGATTACCTTAGGCTAGGATATATAACGTTATAGACGTATATAATGTTCCCACCGAGAAGTAGGGGCCGAAGTGACGGGAATGTTGTAAAATATTACGCTCGAGAAGTTAGGTTGCCTTAGGCTAGGATATACAGCGTTAAAGACGTATATAATGTTCCCACCGAGAAATAGGGGCCGACACGCCAGGAATGTTATCAAATATTACTTCCGAGATGTTAGGTTGCCTTAGGCTAGGATAAGTAACGTTATAGATGTATATAATGTTCCCACCGAGAAGCAGGGGCCGGCGCGCCAGGAGTGTAGTAAAATATTACATCCGAGATGTTAGGTTGCCTTAGGCTAGGATATATAGCTTTAATGACGTATATAATGACCCCACCGAGAAATAGGGGCCGACGCGCCAGGAATGTTGTAAAATATTACATCCGAGATGTTAGGATTGCCTTAGGCTAGGATATTTAACGTTATAGACGTATATAATGTTCCCACCGAGAAGTAGGGGCCGGTGCGCCACGAATGTAGTAAAATATTACATCCGAGATGTTAGGTTGCCTTAGGCTAGGATAAGTAAAGTTATAGATGTATATAATGTTCCCACCGAGAAGTAGGGACCGGTGCGCCACGAATGTAGTAAAATATTACATCCGAGATGTTAGGTTGCCTTAGGCTAGGATAAGTAACGTTATAGATATATATAATGTTCCCACCGAGAAGTAGGTGCCGACGCGCTAGGAATTTTGTAAAATATTACTTCCGAGATGTTAGGATTGCCTTAGGCTAGGATATATATCGTTAAAGACGTATATAATGTTCCCACCGAGAAATAGGGGCCGACACGCCAGGAATGTTGTAAAACATTACATCCGAGGTGTTAGGTTGCCTTAGGCTAGGATATATAGCGTTATAGACGTATATAGTGTTCCCACCGAGCAGTAGGGACCGACGAGCCAGGAATGTTGTAAAATATTACGCTCGACATGTTAGGTTGCCTTACGTTATGATATATAGCGTTACAGACGTATATAATGTTCCCACCGAAAAGTAGGGGCCGGCGCGCAAGGAATGTAGTAAAATATTACATCCGAGATGTTAGGTTGCCTTAGGCTAGGATATGTAACGTTATAGACGCATATAATGTTCCCACCGAGAAGTAGGGGCCAACGAGCCAGGAATGTGGTGAAATATTACATTCGACATGATAAGTTACCTTAGGTTAGGATATATAACGTTATAGACGGATATACTGTTCCCACCGAGAAGTAGGGGCCGACGAGCCAGGAATGTTGTAAAATATTACGCTCGACATGTTAGGTTGCCTTAGGCTATGATATAAAGCGATATAGACGTATATAATGTTCCCACCGAGAAGTGGGGGCCGGCGCTCCAGGAATGTAGTAAAATATTACATCCGAGATGTTAGGTTGCCTTAGGTTAGGATATATAACGTTATTGACTTATATAATGTTCCCACCGAGAAATAGGATCCGACGCCCCAGGAATGTTGTAAAATATTACGCTCGACATGTTAGGTTGCCATAGGCTAGGATATATAGAGTTAAAGACGTATATAATGTTCCCACCGAGAAATAGGGGCCGACACCCCAGGAATGTTGTAAAATATTACATCCGAGATGTTAGGTTACCTTAGGTTAGGATATATAACGTTATAGACGTATATAATGTTCCCACCGAGAAGTAGGGGCCAACGAGCCAGGAATGTGGTAAAATATTACATTCGACATGTTAAGTTGTCTTAGGTTAGGATATATAACGTTATAGACATATATACAGTTCCCACCGAGAAGTAGTTGCCGACGCGCCAGGAATATTGTAAAATATTATATTCGACATGTTAGGTTGTCTCTGGCTAGGACATATAGCGTTATAGACATATATAATGTTCCCACCGAGAAATAGGTGCCAGCGCGGCAGGAATGTAATAAAATATTACATCCGAAATGATAGGTTGCCTTAGGTTAGGATATATAACGTTATTGACTTATATAATGTTTCCACGGAGAAATAGGGGCCGACGCGCCAGGAATGTTGTAAAATTATACATTCGACATGTTAGGATTGCCTTAGGCTAGGATATATATCGTTAAAGACGTATATAATGTCCCCACCGAGAAATAGGGGCCGACACGCCAGGAATGTTGTAAAATATTACATCCGAGATGTTAGGTGCCCTTAGGTTAGGATATATAACGTTATAGACGTATATAATGTTCCCACCGAGAAGTAGGGGCCAACGAGCCAGGAATGTGGTAAAATATTACATTCGACATGTTAAGTTGTCTTAGGTTAGGATATATAACGTTATAGACGTATATACAGTTCCCACCGAGAAGTAGTTGCCGACGCGCCAGGAATATTGTAAAATATTATATTCGACATGTTAGGTTGTCTCAGGCTAGGACATATAGCGTTATAGACATATATAATGTTCCCACCAAGAAATAGGGGCCGACACGCCAGGAATGTAGTAAAATATTACATCCGAGATGTTAGGTTGCCTTAGGCTAGGATATGTAAAGTTATAGACCTATATAATGTTCCCACCGAGAAATAGGTGCCGACGTGCCAGGAATGTAGTAAAATATTACATCCGAGATGTTAGGTTGCCTTAGGGTAGGATATGTAAAGTTATAGACGTATATAATGTTCCCACCGAGAAATAGGTGCCGACGTGCCAGGAATGTAGTAAAATATTACATCCGAGATGTTAGGTTGCCTTAGGTTAGGATATATAACGTTATAGACTTATATACTGTTCCCACCGAGAAGTAGGGGCCGACGCGCCAGGAATGTTGTAAAATATTACATCCGAGATGTTAGGATTGCCTTAGGCTAGGATATATATCCTTATAGACGTATATAATGTTCCCACCGAGAAGTAGGGTCCGAAGTGACGGGCATGTCGTAAAATATTACAACCGAGATGTTAGGTTGCCTTAGGTTAGGATATATAACGTTATTGACTTATATAATGTTCCCACCGCGAAATAGGGGACGACGCCCCAGGAATGATGTAAAATTTTACATTCGACATGTTAGGATTGCCTTAGGCTAGGATATATAACGTTATAGACGTATATACTGTTCCGACCGAGAAGTAGGTGCCGAAGCGCCAGGAATATTGTAAAATATTACGCTCGACAAGTTAGGTTGCCATAGGCTAGGATATATAGAGTTAAAGACGTATATAATGTTCCCACCGAGAAATAGGGGCCGACACGCCAGGAATGTTGTAAAATATTACATCCGAGATGTTAGGTTCCCTTAGGTTAGGATATATAACGTTATAGACGTATATAATGTTCCCACCGAGAAGTAGGGGCCAACGAGCCAGGAATGTGGTAAAATATTACATTCGACATGTTAAGTTGTCTCAGGCTAGGACATATAACGTTATTGACTTATATAATGTTCCCACGGAGAAATAGGGGCCGACGCGCCAGGAATGTTGTAAAATTATACATTCGACATGTTAGGATTGCCTTAGGCTAGGATATATATAGTTAAAGACGTATATAATATTCCCACCGAGAAATAGGTGCCGACACGCCAGGAATGTAGTAAAATATTACGCTCGACATTTTTGGTTGCCTTAAGTTAGGATATATGGCGTTATAGACGTGTATAATGTTCCCACCGAGAAGTAGGGCCAACGCGCCAGGAATGTGGTTAAATATTACATCCGGTATGTTAGGTTGCCTTAGGTTAGGATATATAACGTTATAGACGTATATAATGTTCCCACCGAGAAGTAGGTACCAACGAGCCAGGAATGTGGTAAAATATTACATTCGACATGTTAAGTTGTCTTAGGTTAGGATATATAACGTTATAGTCGTATATACAGTTCCCACCGAGAAGTAGTTGCCGACGCGCCAGGAATGTTGTAAAATATTACATCCGAGATGTTAGGATTACCTTAGGCTAGGATATATAACGTTATAGACGTATATAATGTTCCCACCGAGAAGTAGGGGCCGAAGTGACGGGAATGTTGTAAAATATTACGCTCGAGAAGTTAGGTTGCCTTAGGCTAGGATATACAGCGTTAAAGACGTATATAATGTTCCCACCGAGAAATAGGGGCCGACACGCCAGGAGTGTTATCAAATATTACTTCCGAGATGTTAGGTTCCCTTAGGTTAGGATATATAACGTTATAGACGTATATAATGTTCCCACCGAGAAGTAGGGGCCGACGAGCCAGGAATGTTGTACAATATTACGCTCGACATGTTAGGTTGCCTTAGGCTATGATATATAGCGATATAGACGTATATAATGTTCCCACCGAGAAGTGGGGGCCGGCGCGCCAGGAATGTAGTAAAATTTTACATCCGAGGTGTTAGGTTGCCTTAGGCTAGGATATATAGCGTTATAGACGTATATAGTGTTCCCACCGAGCAGTAGGGACCGACGAGCCAGGAATGTTGTAAAATATTACGCTCGACATGTTAGGTTGCCTTAGGCTATGATATAAAGCGATATAGACGTATATAATGTTCCCACCGAGAAGTGGGGGCCGGCGCTCCAGGAATGTAGTAAAATATTACATCCGAGATGTTAGGTTGCCTTAGGTTAGGATATATAACGTTATTGACTTATATAATGTTCCCACCGAGAAATAGGATCCGACGCCCCAGGAATGTTGTAAAATATTACGTTCGACATGTTAGGTTGCCATAGGCTAGGATATATAGAGTTAAAGACGTATATAATGTTCCCACCGAGAAATAGGGGCCGACACCCCAGGAATGTTGTAAAATATTACATCCGAGATGTTAGGTTCCCTTAGGTTAGGATATATAACGTTATAGACGTATATAATGTTCCCACCGAGAAGTAGGGGCCAACGAGCCAGGAATGTGGTAAAATATTACACTCGACATGTTAAGTTGTCTTAGGTTAGGATATATAACGTTATAGACATATATACAGTTCCCACCGAGAAGTAGTTGCCGACGCGCCAGGAATATTGTAAAATATTATATTCGACATGTTAGGTTGTCTCTGGCTAGGACATATAGCGTTATAGACATATATAATGTTCCCACCGAGAAATAGGGGCCGACACGCCAGGAATGTAGTAAAATATTACGCTCGACATTTTTGGTTGCCTTAAGTTAGGATATATGGCATTATAGACGTGTATAATGTTCCCACCGAGAAGTAGGGCCACGGCGCCAGGAATGTGGTAAAATATTACATCCGGTATGTTTGGTTGCCTTAGGTTAGGATATATAACGTTACAGACGTATATAATGTTCCCACCGAGAAGTAGGTACCAACGAGCCAGGAATGTGGTAAAATATTACATTCGACATGTTAAGTTGTCTTAGGCTAGTATATATAACGTTATAGACGTATATAATGTTCCCACCGAGAAGTAGGTGCCGACGCGCTAGGAATGTTGTAAAATATTACATCCGAGATGTTAGGATTGCCTTAGGCTAGGATATATAACGTTATAGACGTATATAATGTTCCCACCGAGAAGTAGGGGCCGGTGCGCCACGAATGTAGTAAAATATTACATCCGAGATGTTAGGTTGCCTTAGGCTAGGATAAGTAACGTTATAGATGTATATTATGTTCCCACCGAGAAGTAGGGGCCGACGCGCCAGGAATGCTGTAAAATATTACATTCGACATGTTAGGTTGTCTTAGGCTAGGATATATAACGTTATAGACGTATATAATGTTCCCACCGAGAAGTAGGTGCCGGCGCGCTAGGAATGTTGTAAAATATTACATACGAGATGTTAGGATTGCCTTAGGTTAGGATATATAACGTTATTGACTTATATAATGTTCCCACCGTGAAATAGGGGCCGACACGCCAGGAATGTTGTAAAATATTACATCCGAGATGTTAGGATTGCCTTAGGCTAGGATATATAACGTTATAGACGGATATACTGTTCCCACCGAGAAGTAGGGGCCGACGAGACAGGAATGTTGTAAAATATTACGCTCGACATGTCAGGTTGCCTTAGGCTATGATATAAAGCGATATAGACGTATATAATGTTCCCACCGAGAAGTGGGGGCCGGCGCTCCAGGAATGTAGTAAAATATTACATCCGAGATGTTAGCTTGCCTTAGGCTAGGATATATAACGTTATAGACGTATATAATGTTCCCACCGAGAAGTAGGGGCCGGTGCGCCACGAATGTAGTAGAATATTACATCCGAGATGTTAGGTTGCCTTAGGCTAGGATAAGTAACGTTATAGATGTATATAATGTTCCCACCGAGAAGTAGGGGCCGACGCGCCAGGAATGCTATAAAATATTACATTCGACATGTTAGGTTGTCTTAGGCTAGGCTATATAACGTTATAGACGTATATAATGTTCCCACCGAGAAGTAGGTGCCGACGCGCTAGGAATGTTGTAAAATATTACTTCGGAGATGTTAGGATTGCCTTAGGCTAGGATATATAACGTTATAGACGTATATAATGTTCCCACCGAGAAGTAGGGGCCGGTGCGCCACGAATGTAGTAAAATATTACATCCGAGATGTTGGGTTGCCTTAGGCTAGGATAAGTAACGTTATAGGTGTATATAATGTTCCCACCGAGAAGTAGGGGCCGGTGCGCCACGAATGTAGTAAAATATTACATCCGAGATGTTAGGTTGCCTTAGGTTAGGATAAGTAACGTTATAGATGTTTATAATGTTCCCACCGAGAAGTAGGGGCCGACGCGCAAGGAATGCTGTAAAATATTACATTCGACATGTTAGGTTGTCTTAGGCTAGGATATATAACGTTATAGACGTATATAATGTTCCCACCGAGAAGTAGGTGCCGACGCGCTAGGAATGTTGTAAAATATTACATCCGAGATGTTAGGTTGCCTTAGGCTAGGATATATAACGTTATAGACGTATATAATGTTCCCACCGAGAAGTAGGGGCCGGTGCGCCACGAATGTAGTAAAATATTACATCCGAGATGTTAGGTTGCCTTAGGCTAGGATAAGTAACGTTATAGATGTATATTATGTTCCCACCGAGAAGTAGGGGCCGACGGGCCAGGAATGCTGTAAAATATTACATCCGAGATGTTAGGTTGCCTTAGGTTAGGATATATAACGTTATTGACTTATATAATGTTCCCACCGAGAAATAGGATCCGACGCCCCAGGAATGTTGTAAAATATTACGCTCGAGAAGTTAGGTTGCCTTAGGCTAGGATATATATCGTTAAAGACGTATATAATGTTCCCACCAAGAAGTAGGGGCCAACGAGCCAGGAATGTGGTAAAATATTACATTCGACATGTTAAGTTGTCTTAGGTTAGGATATATAACGTTATAGTCGTATATACAGTTCCCACCGAGAAGTAGTTGCCGACGCGCCAGGAATGTTGTAAAATATTACATCCGAGATGTTAGGATTACCTTAGGCTAGGATATATAACGTTATAGACGTATATAATGTTCCCACCGAGAAGTAGGGGCCGGCGCGCCGGGAATGTAGTAAAATATAACATCCGAGATGTTAGCTTGCCTTAGGCTAGGCTATATAACGTTATAGACGTATATAATGTTCCCACCGAGAAGTAGGTGCCGACGCGCTAGGAATGTTGTAAAATATTACTTCGGAGATGTTAGGATTGCCTTAGGCTAGGATATATAACGTTATAGACGTATATAATGTTCCCACCGAGAAGTAGGGGCCGGTGCGCCACGAATGTAGTAAAATATTACATCCGAGATGTTAGGTTGCCTTAGGCTAGGATAAGTAACGTTATAGGTGTATATAATGTTCCCACCGAGAAGTAGGGGCCGGCGCGCCGGGAATGTAGTAAAATATAACATCCGAGATGTTAGCTTGCATTAGGCTAGGATATATAGCGTTATAGACGTATATAATGTTCCCACCGAGAAGTAAGGGCCGGCGCGCCAGGAATGCTGTAAAATATTACATTCGACATGTTAGGTTGTCTTAGGCTAGGATATATAACGTTATAGACGTATATAATGTTCCCACCGAGAAGTAGGGGCCAACGAGCCAGGAATGTGTTAAAATATTACATTCGACATGTTAAGTTGCCTTAGGTTAGGATATATAACGTTATATTCGTATATACAGTTCCCACCGAGAAGTAGTTGCCGACGCGCCAGGAATGTTGTAAAATATTACATCCGAGATGTTAGGTTGTCTTAGGTTAGGATATATAGCGTTATAGAAGTATATAATGTTCCCTCCGAGAAGTAGGTGCCGACGCGCTAGGAATGTTGTAAAATATTACATCCGAGATGTTAGGATTGCCTTAGGCTAGGATATATAACGTTACAGACGTATATAATGTCCCCAGCGAGAAGTAGGGGCCGAAGTGACGGGAATGTTGTAAAATATAACATCCGAAATGTTGGGTTGCCTTAGGCTAGGATAAGTAACGTTATAGATGTATATAATTTTCCCACCGAGAAGTAGGGGCCGTCGAGGCAGGAATGTAGTAAAGTATTACATCCGAGATGTTAGGTTGCCTTAGGTTAGGATATATAACGTTATAGACTTATATACTGTTCCCACCGAGATGTAGGGACCGGCGCGCCAGGAATGTAGTAAAATATAACATCCGAGATGTTAAGTTGCCTTAAGCTAGAATAAGTAACGTTATAGACGTATATAATGTTCCCACCGAGAAGTAGGGGCCGACGAGCCAGGAATGTAGTAAAATATAACATCCGAGATGTTAGGTTGCCTTAGGTTAGGATATATAACGTTATAGACGTATATAATGTTCCACCCGAGAAGTAGGGGCCGATGCGCCAGGAATGCTGTAAAATATTACGTTCGACATGTTAGGGTTGCCTTAGGCTAGGATATATAACGTTATAGACGTATATAATGTTCCCACCGAGAAGTAGGGCCCGAAGTGACGGGAATGTTGTAAAATATTACATTCGATATGTTAGTTTGCCTTAGGCTAGGATATATAGCGTTATAGACGTATATAATATTCCCACCGAGAAGTAGGGGCCGACGTGTCAGGAATGTAGTAAAATATTACATCCGAGACGTTAGGTTGCCTTAGGTTAGGATATATAACGTTTTAGACGTATATAATGTTCCACCAGAGAAGTAGGGGCCGACGCGCCAGGAATGCTGTAAAATATTACATTCGACATGTTAGGATTGCCTTAGGCTAGGATATATAACGTTATAGACGTATATGATATTCCCACCGAGAACTACGGGCCTACACGCCAGGAATGTTATCAAATATTACTTCCGAGATGTTAGGTTCCCTTAGGTTAGGATATATAACGTTATAGAGGTATATAATGTTCCCACCGAGAAGTAGGGGCCAACGAGCCAGGAATGTGGTAAAATATTACATTCGACATGTTAAGTTGTCTTAGGTTAGGATATATAACGTTATAGACGTATATACAGTTCCCACCGAGAAGTAGTTGCCAACGCGCCAGGAATATTGTAAAATATTATATTCGACATGTTATGTTGTCTCAGGCTAGGACATATAGCGTTATAGACATATATAATGTTCCCACCGAGAAATAGGGGCCGACACGCCAGGAATGTTGTAAAACATTACATCCGAGGTGTTAGGTTCCCTTAGGTTAGGATATATAACGTTATAGACGTACATAATGTTCCCACTGTGAAGGAGGTACCGACGCGCCAGGCATGTTGTAAAATATTACATCCGACATGTTAAGTTGCCTTAGGCTAGGATATATAACGGTATAGACGTATATATTGTTCCCACCGAGAAGTAGTTGCCGACGCGCCAGGAATATTGTAAAATATTATATTCGACATGTTAGGTTGTCTCAGGCTAGGACATATAGCGTTATAGACATATATAATGTTCCCACCGAGAAATAGGGACCGACACGCCAGGAATGTTGTATAACATTACATTCGAGGTGTTAGGTTTCCTTAGGTTAGGATATATAACGTTATAGACGTATATAATGTTTCCACCGAGAAGTAGGTGCCGACGCGCCAGGAATGTTGTAAAATATTACATCCGAGATGTTAGGTTGCCTTAGGTTAGGATATATAACGTTATAGACGTATATAATGTTCCCACCGAGAAGTAGGGGCCAACGAGCCAGGAATGTTGTAAAATATTACATCCGAGATGTTAGGTTGCCTTAGGTTAGGATATATAACGTTATAGACTTATATACTGTTCCCACCGAGATGTAGGTGCCGACGCGCCAGGAATGTTGTAAAATATTACATCCGAGATGTTAGGATTACCTTAGGCTAGGATATATAGCGTTATAGACGTATATAATGTTCCCACCGAGAAGTAGGGGCCGGCGCGCCGGGAATGTAGTAACATATAACATCCGAGATGTTAGGTTGCCTTAGGTTAGGATATATAACGTTATAGACGTATATAATGTTCCACCCGAGAAGTAGGGGCCGACACGCCAGGAATGTTGTAAAATATTACATCCGAGATGTTAGGTTCCCTTAGGTTAGGATATATAACGTTATAGACGTATATAATGTTCCCACCGAGAAGTAGGGGCCAACGAGCCAGGAATGTGGTAAAATATTACATTCGACATGTTAAGTTGTCTCAGGCTAGGACATATAACGTTATTGACTTATATAATGTTCCCACGGAGAAATAGGGGCCGACGCGCCAGGAATGTTGTAAAATTATACATTCGACATGTTAGGATTGCCTTAGGCTAGGATATATATAGTTAAAGACGTATATAATATTCCCACCGAGAAATAGGTGCCGACACGCCAGGAATGTAGTAAAATATTACGCTCGACATTTTTGGTTGCCTTAAGTTAGGATATATGGCGTTATAGACGTGTATAATGTTCCCACCGAGAAGTAGGGCCAACGCGCCAGGAATGTGGTTAAATATTACATCCGGTATGTTAGGTTGCCTTAGGTTAGGATATATAACGTTATAGACGTATATAATGTTCCCACCGAGAAGTAGGTACCAACGAGCCAGGAATGTGGTAAAATATTACATTCGACATGTTAAGTTGTCTTAGGTTAGGATATATAACGTTATAGTCGTATATACAGTTCCCACCGAGAAGTAGTTGCCGACGCGCCAGGAATGTTGTAAAATATTACATCCGAGATGTTAGGATTACCTTAGGCTAGGATATATAACGTTATAGACGTATATAATGTTCCCACCGAGAAGTAGGGGCCGAAGTGACGGGAATGTTGTAAAATATTACGCTCGAGAAGTTAGGTTGCCTTAGGCTAGGATATACAGCGTTAAAGACGTATATAATGTTCCCACCGAGAAATAGGGGCCGACACGCCAGGAGTGTTATCAAATATTACTTCCGAGATGTTAGGTTCCCTTAGGTTAGGATATATAACGTTATAGACGTATATAATGTTCCCACCGAGAAGTAGGGGCCGACGAGCCAGGAATGTTGTACAATATTACGCTCGACATGTTAGGTTGCCTTAGGCTATGATATATAGCGATATAGACGTATATAATGTTCCCACCGAGAAGTGGGGGCCGGCGCGCCAGGAATGTAGTAAAATTTTACATCCGAGGTGTTAGGTTGCCTTAGGCTAGGATATATAGCGTTATAGACGTATATAGTGTTCCCACCGAGCAGTAGGGACCGACGAGCCAGGAATGTTGTAAAATATTACGCTCGACATGTTAGGTTGCCTTAGGCTATGATATAAAGCGATATAGACGTATATAATGTTCCCACCGAGAAGTGGGGGCCGGCGCTCCAGGAATGTAGTAAAATATTACATCCGAGATGTTAGGTTGCCTTAGGTTAGGATATATAACGTTATTGACTTATATAATGTTCCCACCGAGAAATAGGATCCGACGCCCCAGGAATGTTGTAAAATATTACGTTCGACATGTTAGGTTGCCATAGGCTAGGATATATAGAGTTAAAGACGTATATAATGTTCCCACCGAGAAATAGGGGCCGACACCCCAGGAATGTTGTAAAATATTACATCCGAGATGTTAGGTTCCCTTAGGTTAGGATATATAACGTTATAGGCGTATATAATGTTCCCACCGAGAAGTAGGGGCCAACGAGCCAGGAATGTGGTAAAATATTACACTCGACATGTTAAGTTGTCTTAGGTTAGGATATATAACGTTATAGAGATATATACAGTTCCCACCGAGAAGTAGTTGCCGACGCGCCAGGAATATTGTAAAATATTATATTCGACATGTTAGGTTGTCTCTGGCTAGGACATATAGCGTTATAGACATATATAATGTTCCCACCGAGAAATAGGGGCCGACACGCCAGGAATGTAGTAAAATATTACGCTCGACATTTTTGGTTGCCTTAAGTTAGGATATATGGCGTTATAGACGTGTATAATGTTCCCACCGAGAAGTAGGGCCACGGCGCCAGGAATGTGGTAAAATATTACATCCGGTATGTTTGGTTGCCTTAGGTTAGGATATATAACGTTATAGACGTATATAATGTTCCCACCGAGAAGTAGGTACCAACGAGCCAGGAATGTGGTAAAATATTACATTCGACATGTTAAGTTGTCTTAGGCTAGTATATATAACGTTATAGACGTATATAATGTTCCCACCGAGAAGTAGGTGCCGACGCGCTAGGAATGTTGTAAAATATTACATCCGAGATGTTAGGATTGCCTTAGGCTAGGATATATAACGTTATAGACGTATATAATGTTCCCACCGAGAAGTAGGGGCCGGTGCGCCACGAATGTAGTAAAATATTACATCCGAGATGTTAGGTTGCCTTAGGCTAGGATAAGTAACGTTATAGATGTATATTATGTTCCCACCGAGAAGTAGGGGCCGACGCGCCAGGAATGCTGTAAAATATTACATTCGACATGTTAGGTTGTCTTAGGCTAGGATATATAACGTTATAGACGTATATAATGTTCCCACCGAGAAGTAGGTGCCGGCGCGCTAGGAATGTTGTAAAATATTACATACGAGATGTTAGGATTGCCTTAGGTTAGGATATATAACGTTATTGACTTATATAATGTTCCCACCGTGAAATAGGGGCCGACACGCCAGGAATGTTGTAAAATATTACATCCGAGATGTTAGGATTGCCTTAGGCTAGGATATATAACGTTATAGACGGATATACTGTTCCCACCGAGAAGTAGGGGCCGACGAGACAGGAATGTTGTAAAATATTACGCTCGACATGTCAGGTTGCCTTAGGCTATGATATAAAGCGATATAGACGTATATAATGTTCCCACCGAGAAGTGGGGGCCGGCGCTCCAGGAATGTAGTAAAATATTACATCCGAGATGTTAGCTTGCCTTAGGCTAGGATATATAACGTTATAGACGTATATAATGTTCCCACCGAGAAGTAGGGGCCGGTGCGCCACGAATGTAGTAGAATATTACATCCGAGATGTTAGGTTGCCTTAGGCTAGGATAAGTAACGTTATAGATGTATATAATGTTCCCACCGAGAAGTAGGGGCCGACGCGCCAGGAATGCTATAAAATATTACATTCGACATGTTAGGTTGTCTTAGGCTAGGCTATATAACGTTATAGTTATAGTTATAATGTAGTAAAATATTACATCCGAGATGTTGGGTTGCCTTAGGCTAGGATAAGTAACGTTATAGGTGTATATAATGTTCCCACCGAGAAGTAGGGGCCGGTGCGCCACGAATGTAGTAAAATATTACATCCGAGATGTTAGGTTGCCTTAGGTTAGGATAAGTAACGTTATAGATGTTTATAATGTTCCCACCGAGAAGTAGGGGCCGACGCGCAAGGAATGCTGTAAAATATTACATTCGACATGTTAGGTTGTCTTAGGCTAGGATATATAACGTTATAGACGTATATAATGTTCCCACCGAGAAGTAGGTGCCGACGCGCTAGGAATGTTGTAAAATATTACATCCGAGATGTTAGGTTGCCTTAGGCTAGGATATATAACGTTATAGACGTATATAATGTTCCCACCGAGAAGTAGGGGCCGGTGCGCCACGAATGTAGTAAAATATTACATCCGAGATGTTAGGTTGCCTTAGGCTAGGATAAGTAACGTTATAGATGTATATTATGTTCCCACCGAGAAGTAGGGGCCGACGGGCCAGGAATGCTGTAAAATATTACATCCGAGATGTTAGGTTGCCTTAGGCTAGGATATATAACGTTATAGACGTATATAATGTTCCCACCGAGAAGTAGGGGCCGGTGCGCCACGAATGTAGTAAAATATTACATCCGAGATGTTAGGTTGCCTTAGGCTAGGATAAGTAACGTTATAGATGTATATTATGTTCCCACCGAGAAGTAGGGGCCGACGGGCCAGGAATGCTGTAAAATATTACATCCGAGATGTTAGGTTGCCTTAGGTTAGGATATATAACGTTATTGACTTATATAATGTTCCCACCGAGAAATAGGATCCGACGCCCCAGGAATGTTGTAAAATATTACGCTCGAGAAGTTAGGTTGCCTTAGGCTAGGATATATATCGTTAAAGACGTATATAATGTTCCCACCAAGAAGTAGGGGCCAACGAGCCAGGAATGTGGTAAAATATTACATTCGACATGTTAAGTTGTCTTAGGTTAGGATATATAACGTTATTGACTTATATAATGTTCCCACCGTGAAATAGGGGCCGACACGCCAGGAATGTTGTAAAATATTACATCCGAGATGTTAGGATTGCCTTAGGCTAGGATATATAACGTTATAGACGGATATACTGTTCCCACCGAGAAGTAGGGGCCGACGAGACAGGAATGTTGTAAAATATTACGCTCGACATGTCAGGTTGCCTTAGGCTATGATATAAAGCGATATAGACGTATATAATGTTCCCACCGAGAAGTGGGGGCCGGCGCTCCAGGAATGTAGTAAAATATTACATCCGAGATGTTAGCTTGCCTTAGGCTAGGATATATAACGTTATAGACGTATATAATGTTCCCACCGAGAAGTAGGGGCCGGTGCGCCACGAATGTAGTAGAATATTACATCCGAGATGTTAGGTTGCCTTAGGCTAGGATAAGTAACGTTATAGATGTATATAATGTTCCCACCGAGAAGTAGGGGCCGACGCGCCAGGAATGCTATAAAATATTACATTCGACATGTTAGGTTGTCTTAGGCTAGGCTATATAACGTTATAGACGTATATAATGTTCCCACCGAGAAGTAGGTGCCGACGCGCTAGGAATGTTGTAAAATATTACTTCGGAGATGTTAGGATTGCCTTAGGCTAGGATATATAACGTTATAGACGTATATAATGTTCCCACCGAGAAGTAGGGGCCGGTGCGCCACGAATGTAGTAAAATATTACATCCGAGATGTTGGGTTGCCTTAGGCTAGGATAAGTAACGTTATAGGTGTATATAATGTTCCCACCGAGAAGTAGGGGCCGGTGCGCCACGAATGTAGTAAAATATTACATCCGAGATGTTAGGTTGCCTTAGGTTAGGATAAGTAACGTTATAGATGTTTATAATGTTCCCACCGAGAAGTAGGGGCCGACGCGCAAGGAATGCTGTAAAATATTACATTCGACATGTTAGGTTGTCTTAGGCTAGGATATATAACGTTATAGACGTATATAATGTTCCCACCGAGAAGTAGGTGCCGACGCGCTAGGAATGTTGTAAAATATTACATCCGAGATGTTAGGTTGCCTTAGGCTAGGATATATAACGTTATAGACGTATATAATGTTCCCACCGAGAAGTAGGGGCCGGTGCGCCACGAATGTAGTAAAATATTACATCCGAGATGTTAGGTTGCCTTAGGCTAGGATAAGTAACGTTATAGATGTATATTATGTTCCCACCGAGAAGTAGGGGCCGACGGGCCAGGAATGCTGTAAAATATTACATCCGAGATGTTAGGTTGCCTTAGGTTAGGATATATAACGTTATTGACTTATATAATGTTCCCACCGAGAAATAGGATCCGACGCCCCAGGAATGTTGTAAAATATTACGCTCGAGAAGTTAGGTTGCCTTAGGCTAGGATATATATCGTTAAAGACGTATATAATGTTCCCACCAAGAAGTAGGGGCCAACGAGCCAGGAATGTGGTAAAATATTACATTCGACATGTTAAGTTGTCTTAGGTTAGGATATATAACGTTATAGTCGTATATACAGTTCCCACCGAGAAGTAGTTGCCGACGCGCCAGGAATGTTGTAAAATATTACATCCGAGATGTTAGGATTACCTTAGGCTAGGATATATAACGTTATAGACGTATATAATGTTCCCACCGAGAAGTAGGGGCCGGCGCGCCGGGAATGTAGTAAAATATAACATCCGAGATGTTAGCTTGCCTTAGGCTAGGCTATATAACGTTATAGACGTATATAATGTTCCCACCGAGAAGTAGGTGCCGACGCGCTAGGAATGTTGTAAAATATTACTTCGGAGATGTTAGGATTGCCTTAGGCTAGGATATATAACGTTATAGACGTATATAATGTTCCCACCGAGAAGTAGGGGCCGGTGCGCCACGAATGTAGTAAAATATTACATCCGAGATGTTAGGTTGCCTTAGGCTAGGATAAGTAACGTTATAGGTGTATATAATGTTCCCACCGAGAAGTAGGGGCCGGCGCGCCGGGAATGTAGTAAAATATAACATCCGAGATGTTAGCTTGCATTAGGCTAGGATATATAGCGTTATAGACGTATATAATGTTCCCACCGAGAAGTAAGGGCCGGCGCGCCAGGAATGCTGTAAAATATTACATTCGACATGTTAGGTTGTCTTAGGCTAGGATATATAACGTTATAGACGTATATAATGTTCCCACCGAGAAGTAGGGGCCAACGAGCCAGGAATGTGTTAAAATATTACATTCGACATGTTAAGTTGCCTTAGGTTAGGATATATAACGTTATATTCGTATATACAGTTCCCACCGAGAAGTAGTTGCCGACGCGCCAGGAATGTTGTAAAATATTACATCCGAGATGTTAGGTTGTCTTAGGTTAGGATAT
Organism: Xylocopa violacea; assembly: GCA_963969225.1. Lineage (NCBI taxonomy): Eukaryota > Metazoa > Arthropoda > Insecta > Hymenoptera > Apidae > Xylocopa > Xylocopa violacea. The sequence continues at coordinate 19,336,264 of CAXAJV010000653.1, forward strand.
ATAGCGTTATAGAAGTATATAATGTTCCCTCCGAGAAGTAGGTGCCGACGCGCTAGGAATGTTGTAAAATATTACATCCGAGATGTTAGGATTGCCTTAGGCTAGGATATATAACGTTACAGACGTATATAATGTCCCCAGCGAGAAGTAGGGGCCGAAGTGACGGGAATGTTGTAAAATATAACATCCGAAATGTTGGGTTGCCTTAGGCTAGGATAAGTAACGTTATAGATGTATATAATTTTCCCACCGAGAAGTAGGGTCCGTCGAGGCAGGAATGTAGTAAAGTATTACATCCGAGATGTTAGGTTGCCTTAGGTTAGGATATATAACGTTATAGACTTATATACTGTTCCCACCGAGATGTAGGGACCGGCGCGCCAGGAATGTAGTAAAATATAACATCCGAGATGTTAAGTTGCCTTAAGCTAGAATAAGTAACGTTATAGACGTATATAATGTTCCCACCGAGAAGTAGGGGCCGACGAGCCAGGAATGTAGTAAAATATAACATCCGAGATGTTAGGTTGCCTTAGGTTAGGATATATAACGTTATAGACGTATATAATGTTCCACCCGAGAAGTAGGGGCCGATGCGCCAGGAATGCTGTAAAATATTACGTTCGACATGTTAGGGTTGCCTTAGGCTAGGATATATAACGTTATAGACGTATATAATGTTCCCACCGAGAAGTAGGGCCCGAAGTGACGGGAATGTTGTAAAATATTACATTCGATATGTTAGTTTGCCTTAGGCTAGGATATATAGCGTTATAGACGTATATAATATTCCCACCGAGAAGTAGGGGCCGACGTGTCAGGAATGTAGTAAAATATTACATCCGAGACGTTAGGTTGCCTTAGGTTAGGATATATAACGTTTTAGACGTATATAATGTTCCACCAGAGAAGTAGGGGCCGACGCGCCAGGAATGCTGTAAAATATTACATTCGACATGTTAGGATTGCCTTAGGCTAGGATATATAACGTTATAGACGTATATGATATTCCCACCGAGAACTACGGGCCTACACGCCAGGAATGTTATCAAATATTACTTCCGAGATGTTAGGTTCCCTTAGGTTAGGATATATAACGTTATAGAGGTATATAATGTTCCCACCGAGAAGTAGGGGCCAACGAGCCAGGAATGTGGTAAAATATTACATTCGACATGTTAAGTTGTCTTAGGTTAGGATATATAACGTTATAGACGTATATACAGTTCCCACCGAGAAGTAGTTGCCAACGCGCCAGGAATATTGTAAAATATTATATTCGACATGTTATGTTGTCTCAGGCTAGGACATATACCGTTATAGACATATATAATGTTCCCACCGAGAAATAGGGGCCGACACGCCAGGAATGTTGTAAAACATTACATCCGAGGTGTTAGGTTCCCTTAGGTTAGGATATATAACGTTATAGACGTACATAATGTTCCCACTGTGAAGGAGGTACCGACGCGCCAGGCATGTTGTAAAATATTACATCCGACATGTTAAGTTGCCTTAGGCTAGGATATATAACGGTATAGACGTATATATTGTTCCCACCGAGAAGTAGTTGCCGACGCGCCAGGAATATTGTAAAATATTATATTCGACATGTTAGGTTGTCTCAGGCTAGGACATATAGCGTTATAGACATATATAATGTTCCCACCGAGAAATAGGGACCGACACGCCAGGAATGTTGTATAACATTACATTCGAGGTGTTAGGTTTCCTTAGGTTAGGATATATAACGTTATAGACGTATATAATGTTTCCACCGAGAAGTAGGTGCCGACGCGCCAGGAATGTTGTAAAATATTACATCCGAGATGTTAGGTTGCCTTAGGTTAGGATATATAACGTTATAGACGTATATAATGTTCCCACCGAGAAGTAGGGGCCAACGAGCCAGGAATGTTGTAAAATATTACATCCGAGATGTTAGGTTGCCTTAGGTTAGGATATATAACGTTATAGACTCATATACTGTTCCCACCGAGATGTAGGTGCCGACGCGCCAGGAATGTTGTAAAATATTACATCCGAGATGTTAGGATTACCTTAGGCTAGGATATATAGCGTTATAGACGTATATAATGTTCCCACCGAGAAGTAGGGGCCGGCGCGCCGGGAATGTAGTAACATATAACATCCGAGATGTTAGGTTGCCTTAGGTTAGGATATATAACGTTATAGACGTATATAATGTTCCACCCGAGAAGTAGGGGCCGATGCGCCAGGAATGCTGTAAAATATTACATTCGACATGTTAGGATTGCCTTAGGCTAGGATATATAACGTTATAGACGTATATAATGTTCCACCCGAGAAGTAGGGGCCGATGCGCCAGGAATGCTGTAAAATATTACATTCGACATGTTAGGATTGCCTTAGGCTAGGATATATAACGTTATAGACGTATATAATGTTCCCACCGAGAAGTAGGGGCCGGCGCGCCAGGAATGTTGTAAAATATTACATCCGAGATGTTAGGATTGCCTTAGGCTAGGATATATAACGTTATAGACGTATATAATGTTCCCACCGAGAAGTAGGGGCCGGTGCGACACGAATGTTGTAAAATATTACATCCGAGATGTTAGGATTACCTTAGGCTAGGACATATAACGTTATAGACGTATATAATGTTCCCACCGAGAAGTAGGGGCCGGCGCGCCGGGTATGTTGTAAAATATTACATCCGAGATGTTAGGATTACCTTAGGCTAGGATATATAACGTTATAGAAGTATATAATGTTCCCACCGAGAAGTAGGGGCCGGTGCGACACGAATGTTGTAAAATATTACATCCGAGATGTAAGGTTCCCTTAGGTTAGGATATATAACGTTATAGACGTATATAATGTTCCCACCGAGAAGTAGGGGCCGACAAGCCAGGAATGTTGTAAAATATTACGCTCGACATGTTCGGTTGCCTTAGGCTATGATATATAGCGATATAGACGTATATAATGTTCCCACCGAGAAGTGGGGCCCGGCGCGCCAGGAATGTAGTAAAATATTACATCCGAGATGTTAGGTTGCCTTAGGCTAGGATATGTAAAGTTATAGACGTATATAATGTTCCCACCGAGAAATAGGTGCCGACACGCCAGGAATGTTGTAAAACATTACATCCGAGGTGTTAGGTTGCCTTAGGCTAGGATATATAGCGTTATAGACGTATATAATGTTCCCACCGAGAAGTAGGGACCGACGAGCCAGGAATGTTGTAAAATATTACGCTCGACATGTTAGGTTGCCTTACGTTATGATATATAGCGATATAGACGTATATAATGTTCCTACCGAGAAGTAGGGGCCGGTGCGCCTGGAATGTAGTAAAATATAACAACCGAGATGTTGGGTTGCCTTAGGCTAGGATAAGTAACGTTATAGACGTATATAATGTTCCCACCGAGAAGTAGGGTCCGACGAGCCAGGAATGTAGTAAAATATTACATCCGAGATGTTAGGTTGCCTTAGGTTAGGATATTAAACGTTATAGACTTATATACTGTTACCACCGAGAAGTAGGTGCCGACACGCCAGGAATGTTGTAAAACATTACATCCGAGATGTTAGGTTGCCTTAGGCTAGGATATATAGCGTTATAGACGTATATAATGTTCCCACCGAGAAGTAGGGACCGACGAGCCAGGAATGTTGTAAAATATTACGCTCGACATGTTAGGTTGCCTTACGTTATGATATATAGCGATTTAGACGTATATAATGTTCCCACCGAGAAGTAGGTGCCGACGCACCAGGAATGTTGCAAAATATTACATCCGAAATGTTAGGATTACCTTAGGCTAGGATATATAACGTTATAGACGTATATAATGTTCCCACCGAGAAGTAGGGGCCGATGTGCCAGGAATGTAGTAAAATATTACATCCGAGATGTTAGGTTGCCTTAGGTTAGGATATATAACGTTATAGACGTATATAATGTTCCACCCGAGAAGTAGGGGCCGACGCGCCAGGAATGCTGTAAAATATTACATTCGACATGTTAGGATTGCCTTAGGCTAGGATATATAACGTTATAGACGTATATGATATTCCCACCGAGAACTACCGGCCTACACGCCAGGAATGTTATCAAATATTACTTCCGAGATGTTAGGTTCCCTTAGGTTAGGATATATAACGTTATAGACGTATATAATGTTCCCACCGAGAAGTAGGGCCCGACGAGCCAGGAATGATGTAAAATATTACGCTCGACATGTTGGGTTGCTTTAGGCTATGATATATAGCGATATAGACGTATATAATATTCCCACCGAGAAGTGGGGGCCGGCGCGCCAGGAATGTAGTAAAATATTACATCCGAGATGTTAGGTTGCCTTAGGTTAGGATATATAGCGTTATAGAAGTATATAATGTTCCCTCCGAGAAGTAGGGGCCAACGAGCCAGGAATGTGATAAAATATTACATTCGATATGTTAAGTTGTCTTAGGTTAGGATATATAACGTTATAGTCGTATATACAGTTCCCACCGAGAAGTAGTTGCCCACGCGCCAGGAATATTGCAAAATATTATATTCGACATGTTAGGTTGTCTCAGGCTAGGACATATAGCGTTATAGACATATACAATGTTCCCACCGAGAAATAGGGGGCGACACGCCAGGAATGTTGTAAAACATTACATCCGAGGTGTTAGGTTCCCTTGGGTTAGGATATATAACGTTATAGACGTATATAATGTTCCCACCGAGAAATAGGTGCCGGCGCGCCAGGAATGTTGTAAAATATTACATCCGAGATGTTAGCATTGCCTTAGGCTAAGGTGTATAACGTTATAGACGTATATAATGTTCCCACCGAGAACTAGGGGCCGAAGTGACGGGAATGTTGTAAAATTTTACATTCCACATGTTAGAATTGCCTTATGCTAGGATATTTATCGTTAAAGACGTATATAATGTTCCCACCGAGAAATAGGGGCCGACACGCCAGGAATGTTGTAAAACATTACATCCGAGGTGTTAGGTTGCCTTAGGCTAGGATATATAGCGTTATAGACGTATATAATGTTCCCACCGAGAAGTAGGGTCCGACGAGCCAGGAATGTAGTAAAATATTACATCCCAGATGTTAGGTTGCCTTAGGTTAGGATATTAAACGTTATAGACATATATACTGTTCCCACCGAGAAGTAGGTGCCGACGCACCAGGAATGTTGTAAAATATTACATCCGAAATGTTAGGTTTACCTTAGGCTAGGATATATAACGTTATAGACGTATATAATGTTCCCACCGAGAAGTAGGGCCCGACGAGCCAGGAATGATGTAAAATATTACGCTCGACATGTTAGGTTGCTTTAGGCTATGATATATAGCGATATAGACGTATATAATATTCCCACCGAGAAGTGGGGGCCGGCGCGCCAGGAATGTAGTAAAATATTACATCCGAGATGTTAGGTTGCCTTAGGCTAGGATATGTACAGTTATAGACGTATATAATGTTCCCACCGAGAAGTTGGGGCCAGCGCGCCAGGAATGTGGTAAAATATTACATCCGCTATGTTACGTTGCCTTAGGCTAGGATATATAACTTTATAGACGTATATCATGTTCCCACCGAGAAATAGGTGCCGGCGCGCCAGGAATGTTGTAAAATATTACATCCGAGATGTTAGCATTGCCTTAGGCTAAGATGTATAACGTTATAGACGTATATAATGTTCCCACCGAGAACTAGGGGCCGAAGTGACGGGAATGTTGTAAAATTATACATTCCACATGTTAGAATTGCCTTATGCTAGGATATTTATCGTTAAAGACGTATATAATGTTCCCACCGAGAAATAGGGGCCGACACGCCAGGAATGTTGTAAAACATTACATCCGAGGTGTTAGGTTGCCTTAGGCTAGGATATATAGCGTTATAGACGTATATAATGTTCCCACCGAGAAGTAGTGACCGACGAGCCAGGAATGTTGTAAAATATTACGCTCGACATGTTAGGTTGCCTTACGTTATGATATATAGCGATATAGACGTATATAATGTTCCCACCGAGAAGTAGGGTCCGGTGCGCCAGGAATGTAGTAAAATATAACGTCCGAGATGTTGGGTTGCCTTAGGCTAGGATAAGTAACGTTATAGACGTATATAATGTTCCCACCGAGAAGTAGGGTCCGACGAGCCAGGAATGTAGTAAAATATTACATCCGAGATGTTAGGTTGCCTTAGGTTAGGATATTAAACGTTATAGACTTATATACTGCTCCCACCGAGAAGTAGGTGCCGACACGCCAGGAATGTTGTAAAACATTACATCCGAGATGTTAGGTTGCCTTAGGCTAAGATATATAGCGTTATAGATGTATATAATGTTCCCACCGAGAAGTAGGGACCGACGAGCCAGGAATGTTGTAAAATATTACGCTCGACATGTTAGGCTGCCTTACGTTATGATATATAGCGATATAGACGTATATAATGTTCCCACCGAGAAGTAGGGGCCGGTGCGCCAGGAATGTAGTAAAATATAACATCCGAGATGTTGGGTTGCCTTAGGCTAGGATAAGTAACGTTATAGACGTATATAATGTTCCCACCGAGAAGTAGGGTCCGACGAGCCAGGAATGTAGTAAAATATTACATCCGAGATGTTAGGTTGCCTTAGGTTAGGATATTAAACGTTATAGCCTTATATACTGTTCCCACCGAGAAGTAGGTGCCGACACGCCAGGAATGTTGTAAAACATTACATCCGAGATGTTAGGTTGCCTTAGGCTAGGATATATAGCGTTATAGACGTATATAATGTTCCCACCGAGAAGTAGGGACCGACGAGCCAGGAATGTTGTAAAATATTACGCTCGACATGTTAGGTTGCCTTACGTTATGATATATAGCGATATAGACGTATATAATGTTCCACCCGAGAAGTAGGGGCCGACGCGCCAGGAATGCTGTAAAATATTACATTCGACATGTTAGGATTGCCTTAGGCTAGGATATATAACGTTATAGACGTATATGATATTCCCACCGAGAACTACGGGCCTACGCGCCAGGAATGTTCTCAAATATTACTTCCGAGATGTTAGGTTAGGTTAGGTTAGGATGTATAACGTTATAGACGTATATAATGTTCCCACCGAGAAGTAGGGCCCGACGAGCCAGGAATGATGTAAAATATTACGCTCGACATGTTAGGTTGCTTTAGGCTATGATATGTAGCGATATAGACTTATATAATATTCCCACCGAGAAGTGGGGGCCGGCGCGCCAGGAATGTAGTAAGATATTACATACGAGATGTTAGGTTGCCTTAGGTTAGGATATATAGCGTTATAGAAGTATATAATGTTCCCTCCGAGAAGTAGGGGCCAACGAGCCAGGAATGTGATAAAATATTACATTCGATATGTTAAGTTGTCTTAGGTTAGGATATATAACGTTATAGTCGTATATACAGTTCCCACCGAGAAGTAGTTGCCGACGCGCCAGGAATATTGTAAAATATTATATTCGACATGTTAGGTTGTCTCAGGCTAGGACATATAGCGTTATAGACATATACAATGTTCCCACCGAGAAATAGGGGGCGACACGCCAGGAATGTTGTAAAACATTACATCCGAGGTGTTAGGTTTCCTTGGGTTAGGATATATAACGTTATAGACGTATATAATGTTCCCACCGAGAAGTAGGGGCCGGTGCGACACGAATGTAGTAAAATATTACATCCGAGATGTTAGCTTGCCTTAGACTAGGATATATAACGTTATAGACGTAATGAATGTTCCCACCGAGAAGTAGGGACCGAAGTGACGGGAATGTTGTAAAATTATACATTCGACATGTTAGGATTGCCTTAGGCTAGGATATATATCGTTAAAGACGTATATAATGTTCCCACCGAGAAATAGGGGCCGACACGCCAGGAATGTTGTAAAACATTACATCCGAGATGTTAGGTTGCCTTAGGCTAGGATATATAGCGTTATAGACGTATATAATGTTCCCACCGAGAAGTAGGGACCGACGAGCCAGGAATGTTGTAAAATATTACGCTCGACATGTTAGGTTGCCTTACGTTATGATATATAGCGATATAGACGTATATAATGTTCCCACCGAGAAGTAGGTGCCGACGCACCAGGAATGTTGTAAAATATTACATCCGAAATGTTAGGATTACCTTAGGCTAGGATATATAACGTTATAGACGTATATAATGTTCCCACCGAGAAGTAGGGGCCGATGTGCCAGGAATGTAGTAAAATATTACATCCGAGATGTTAGGTTGCCTTAGGTTAGGATATATAACGTTATATACTTATATACCGTTCCCACCGAGAAGTAGGTGCCGACGCACCAGGAATGTTGTAAAATATTACATCCGAGATGTTAGGATTACCTTAGGCTAGGATATATAACGTTGTAGACGTATATAATGTTCCCACCGAGAAGTAGGGGCCAACGAGCCAGGAATGTGGTGAAACATTACATTCGACATGTTAAGTTGCCTTAGGTTAGGATATATAACGTTATAGACGGATATACTGTTCCCACCGAGAAGTAGTTGCCGACGCGCCAGGAATATTGTAAAATATTACATTCGACATGTAAGGATGCCTTATGCTAGGATATATAACGTTATAGACGTATATAAAGTTCCCACCGAGAAGTAGGTGCCGACGAGCCAGGAATGTTGTAAAATATTACGCTCGACATGTTAGGTTGCCTTAGGCCAGGATATATAGCGATATAGACGTATATAATGTTCCCATCGAGAAATAGCGGTCTTCGCGCCACGAATGTAGTAAAATATTACATCCGAGATGTTAGCATTGCCTTAGGCTAGGATATATCACGTTATAGACGTATATAATGTTCCCACCGAGAAGTAGGGGCCGGCGCGCCAGGAATGCTGTAAAATATTACATCCGAGATGTTAGGTTGCCTTAGGTTAGGATATTAAACGTTATAGCCTTATATACTGTTCCCACCGAGAAGTAGGTGCCGACACGCCAGGAATGTTGTAAAACATTACATCCGAGATGTTAGGTTGCCTTAGGCTAGGATATATAGCGTTATAGACGTATATAATGTTCCCACCGAGAAGTAGGGACCGACGAGCCAGGAATGTTGTAAAATATTACGCTCGACATGTTAGGTTGCCTTACGTTATGATATATAGCGATATAGACGTATATAATGTTCCACCCGAGAAGTAGGGGCCGACGCGCCAGGAATGCTGTAAAATATTACATTCGACATGTTAGGATTGCCTTAGGCTAGGATATATAACGTTATAGACGTATATGATATTCCCACCGAGAACTACGGGCCTACGCGCCAGGAATGTTCTCAAATATTACTTCCGAGATGTTAGGTTAGGTTAGGTTAGGATGTATAACGTTATAGACGTATATAATGTTCCCACCGAGAAGTAGGGCCCGACGAGCCAGGAATGATGTAAAATATTACGCTCGACATGTTAGGTTGCTTTAGGCTATGATATGTAGCGATATAGACTTATATAATATTCCCACCGAGAAGTGGGGGCCGGCGCGCCAGGAATGTAGTAAGATATTACATACGAGATGTTAGGTTGCCTTAGGTTAGGATATATAGCGTTATAGAAGTATATAATGTTCCCTCCGAGAAGTAGGGGCCAACGAGCCAGGAATGTGATAAAATATTACATTCGATATGTTAAGTTGTCTTAGGTTAGGATATATAACGTTATAGTCGTATATACAGTTCCCACCGAGAAGTAGTTGCCGACGCGCCAGGAATATTGTAAAATATTATATTCGACATGTTAGGTTGTCTCAGGCTAGGACATATAGCGTTATAGACATATACAATGTTCCCACCGAGAAATAGGGGGCGACACGCCAGGAATGTTGTAAAACATTACATCCGAGGTGTTAGGTTTCCTTGGGTTAGGATATATAACGTTATAGACGTATATAATGTTCCCACCGAGAAGTAGGGGCCGGTGCGACACGAATGTAGTAAAATATTACATCCGAGATGTTAGCTTGCCTTAGACTAGGATATATAACGTTATAGACGTAATGAATGTTCCCACCGAGAAGTAGGGACCGAAGTGACGGGAATGTTGTAAAATTATACATTCGACATGTTAGGATTGCCTTAGGCTAGGATATATATCGTTAAAGACGTATATAATGTTCCCACCGAGAAATAGGGGCCGACACGCCAGGAATGTTGTAAAACATTACATCCGAGATGTTAGGTTGCCTTAGGCTAGGATATATAGCGTTATAGACGTATATAATGTTCCCACCGAGAAGTAGGGACCGACGAGCCAGGAATGTTGTAAAATATTACGCTCGACATGTTAGGTTGCCTTACGTTATGATATATAGCGATATAGACGTATATAATGTTCCCACCGAGAAGTAGGTGCCGACGCACCAGGAATGTTGTAAAATATTACATCCGAAATGTTAGGATTACCTTAAGCTAGGATATATAACGTTATAGACGTATATAATGTTCCCACCGAGAAGTAGGGGCCGATGTGCCAGGAATGTAGTAAAATATTACATCCGAGATGTTAGGTTGCCTTAGGTTAGGATATATAACGTTATATACTTATATACCGTTCCCACCGAGAAGTAGGTGCCGACGCACCAGGAATGTTGTAAAATATTACATCCGAGATGTTAGGATTACCTTAGGCTAGGATATATAACGTTGTAGACGTATATAATGTTCCCACCGAGAAGTAGGGGCCAACGAGCCAGGAATGTGGTGAAACATTACATTCGACATGTTAAGTTGCCTTAGGTTAGGATATATAACGTTATAGACGGATATACTGTTCCCACCGAGAAGTAGTTGCCGACGCGCCAGGAATATTGTAAAATATTACATTCGACATGTAAGAATGCCTTATGCTAGGATATATAACGTTATAGACGTATATAAAGTTCCCACCGAGAAGTAGGTGCCGACGAGCCAGGAATGTTGTAAAATATTACGCTCGACATGTTAGGTTGCCTTAGGCCAGGATATATAGCGATATAGACGTATATAATGTTCCCATCGAGAAATAGCGGTCTTCGCGCCACGAATGTAGTAAAATATTACATCCGAGATGTTAGCATTGCCTTAGGCTAGGATATATCACGTTATAGACGTATATAATGTTCCCACCGAGAAGTAGGGGCCGGCGCGCCAGGAATGCTGTAAAATATTACATTCGACATGTTAGGTTGCCTTAGGCTAGGATATATAGCGTTAAAGACGTATATAATGTTCCCACCGAGAAATAGGTGCCGGCGCGCCAGGAATGTTGTAAAATATTACATCCGAGGTGTTAGGATTGCCTTAGGCTAAGATATATAACGTTATAGACGTATATAATGTTCCCACCGAGAAGTAGGGGCCAACGAGCCAGGAATGTGGTGAAACATTACATTCGACATGTTAAGTTGCCTTAGGTTAGGATATATAACGTTATAGACGGATATACTGTTCCCACCGAGAAGTAGTTGCCGACGCGCCAGGAATATTGTAAAATATTACATTCGACATGTAAGGATGCCTTATGCTAGGATATATAACGTTATAGACGTATATAAAGTTCCCACCGAGAAGTAGGTGCCGACGAGCCAGGAATGTTGTAAAATATTACGCTCGACATGTTAGGTTGCCTTAGGCTAGGATATATAACGTTATAGACGTATATAAAGTTCCAACCGAGAAGTAGGTGCCTACGAGCCAGGAATGTTGTAAAATATTACGCTCGACATGTTAGGTTGCCTTAGGCTAGGATATATAGCGATATAGACGTATATGATGTTCCCATCGAGAAATAGCGGTCGGCGCGCCACGAATGTAGTAAAATATTACATCCGAGATGTTAGGATTGCCTTAGGCTAGGATATGTAACGTTATAGACGTATATACTGTTCCCACCGAGAAGTAGTTGCCGACGCGCTAGGAATGTTGTAAAATATTACATTCGACATGTTAGTTTGCCTTAGGCTAGGATATATAGCGTTATAGACGTATATAATGTTCCCACCGAGAAGTAGGGGCCGACGTGCCAGGAATGTAGTAAAATATTACATCCGAGATGTTAGGATTGCCTTAGGCTAGGATATATAACGTTATAGACGCATGTAATGTTCCCACCGAGAAGTAGGGGCCGAAGTGACGGGAATGTTGTAAAATATTACATTCGACATGTTAGTGTGCCTTAGGCTAGGATATGTAGCGTTATAGACGTATATAATGTTCCCACCGAGTAGTAGGGGCCGAAGTGACGGGAATGTTGTAAAATATTACATTCGACATGTTAGTTTGCCTTAGGCTAGGATAAGTAACGTTATAGACGTATATAATGTTCCCACCGAGAAGTAGGGTCCGACGAGCCAGGAATGTAGTAAAATATTACATCCGAGATGTTAGGTTGCCTTAGGTTAGGATATTAAACGTTATAGCCTTATATACTGTTCCCACCGAGAAGTAGGTGCCGACACGCCAGGAATGTTGTAAAACATTACATCCGAGATGTTAGGTTGCCTTAGGCTAGGATATATAGCGTTATAGACGTATATAATGTTCCCACCGAGAAGTAGGGACCGACGAGCCAGGAATGTTGTAAAATATTACGCTCGACATGTTAGGTTGCCTTACGTTATGATATATAGCGATATAGACGTATATAATGTTCCACCCGAGAAGTAGGGGCCGACGCGCCAGGAATGCTGTAAAATATTACATTCGACATGTTAGGATTGCCTTAGGCTAGGATATATAACGTTATAGACGTATATGATATTCCCACCGAGAACTACGGGCCTACGCGCCAGGAATGTTCTCAAATATTACTTCCGAGATGTTAGGTTAGGTTAGGTTAGGATGTATAACGTTATAGACGTATATAATGTTCCCACCGAGAAGTAGGGCCCGACGAGCCAGGAATGATGTAAAATATTACGCTCGACATGTTAGGTTGCTTTAGGCTATGATATGTAGCGATATAGACTTATATAATATTCCCACCGAGAAGTGGGGGCCGGCGCGCCAGGAATGTAGTAAGATATTACATACGAGATGTTAGGTTGCCTTAGGTTAGGATATATAGCGTTATAGAAGTATATAATGTTCCCTCCGAGAAGTAGGGGCCAACGAGCCAGGAATGTGATAAAATATTACATTCGATATGTTAAGTTGTCTTAGGTTAGGATATATAACGTTATAGTCGTATATACAGTTCCCACCGAGAAGTAGTTGCCGACGCGCCAGGAATATTGTAAAATATTATATTCGACATGTTAGGTTGTCTCAGGCTAGGACATATAGCGTTATAGACATATACAATGTTCCCACCGAGAAATAGGGGGCGACACGCCAGGAATGTTGTAAAACATTACATCCGAGGTGTTAGGTTCCCTTGGGTTAGGATATATAACGTTATAGACGTATATAATGTTCCCACCGAGAAGTAGGGGCCGGTGCGACACGAATGTAGTAAAATATTACATCCGAGATGTTAGCTTGCCTTAGACTAGGATATATAACGTTATAGACGTAATGAATGTTCCCACCGAGAAGTAGGGACCGAAGTGACGGGAATGTTGTAAAATTATACATTCGACATGTTAGGATTGCCTTAGGCTAGGATATATATCGTTAAAGACGTATATAATGTTCCCACCGAGAAATAGGGGCCGACACGCCAGGAATGTTGTAAAACATTACATCCGAGATGTTAGGTTGCCTTAGGCTAGGATATATAGCGTTATAGACGTATATAATGTTCCCACCGAGAAGTAGGGACCGACGAGCCAGGAATGTTGTAAAATATTACGCTCGACATGTTAGGTTGCCTTACGTTATGATATATAGCGATATAGACGTATATAATGTTCCCACCGAGAAGTAGGTGCCGACGCGCCAGGAATGTTGTAAAATATTACATCCGAGGTGTTAGGATTGCCTTAGGCTAAGATATATAACGTTATAGACGTATATAATGTTCCCACCGAGAAGTAGGGGCCAACGAGCCAGGAATGTGGTGAAACATTACATTCGACATGTTAAGTTGCCTTAGGTTAGGATATATAACGTTATAGACGGATATACTGTTCCCACCGAGAAGTAGTTGCCGACGCGCCAGGAATATTGTAAAATATTACATTCGACATGTAAGGATGCCTTATGCTAGGATATATAACGTTATAGACGTATATAAAGTTCCCACCGAGAAATAGGGGCCGACACGCCAGGAATGTTGTAAAACATTACATCCGAGATGTTAGGTTGCCTTAGGCTAGGATATATAGCGTTATAGACGTATATAATGTTCCCACCGAGAAGTAGGGACCGACGAGCCAGGAATGTTGTAAAATATTACGCTCGACATGTTAGGTTGCCTTACGTTATGATATATAGCGATATAGACGTATATAATGTTTCACCCGAGAAGTAGGGGCCGACGCGCCAGGAATGCTGTAAAATATTACATTCGACATGTTAGGATTGCCTTAGGCTAGGATATATAACGTTATAGACGTATATGATATTCCCACCGATAACTACGGGCCTACACGCCAGGAATGTTATCAAATATTACTTCCGAGATGTTAGGTTAGGTTAGGTTAGGATATATAACGTTATAGACGTATATAATGTTCCCACCGAGAAGTAGGGCCCGACGAGCCAGGAATGATGTAAAATATTACGCTCGACATGTTAGGTTGCTTTAGGCTATGATATGTAGCGATATAGACGTATATAATATTCCCACCGAGAAGTGGGGGCCGGCGCGCCAGGAATGTAGTAAAATATTACATACGAGATGTTAGGTTGCCTTAGGTTAGGATATATAGCGTTATAGAAGTATATAATGTTCCCTCCGAGAAGTAGGGGCCAACGAGCCAGGAATGTGATAAAATATTACATTCGATATGTTAAGTTGTCTTAGGTTAGGATATATAACGTTATAGTCGTATATACAGTTCCCACCGAGAAGTAGTTGCCGACGCGCCAGGAATATTGTAAAATATTATATTCGACATGTTAGGTTGTCTCAGGCTAGGACATATAGCGTTATAGACATATACAATGTTCCCACCGAGAAATAGGGGGCGACACGCCAGGAATGTTGTAAAACATTACATCCGAGGTGTTAGGTTCCCTTGGGTTAGGATATATAACGTTATAGACGTATATAATGTTCCCACCGAGAAGTAGGGGCCGGTGCGACACGAATGTAGTAAAATATTACATCCGAGATGTTAGCTTGCCTTAGACTAGGATATATAACGTTATAGACGTAATGAATGTTCCCACCGAGAAGTAGGGACCGAAGTGACGGGAATGTTGTAAAATTATACATTCGACATGTTAGGATTGCCTTAGGCTAGGATATATATCGTTAAAGACGTATATAATGTTCCCACCGAGAAATAGGGGCCGACACGCCAGGAATGTTGTAAAACATTACATCCGAGATGTTAGGTTGCCTTAGGCTAGGATATATAGCGTTATAGACGTATATAATGTTCCCACCGAGAAGTAGGGACCGACGAGCCAGGAATGTTGTAAAATATTACGCTCGACATGTTAGGTTGCCTTACGTTATGATATATAGCGATATAGACGTATATAATGTTCCCACCGAGAAGTAGGTGCCGACGCGCCAGGAATGTTGTAAAATATTACATCCGAGGTGTTAGGATTGCCTTAGGCTAAGATATATAACGTTATAGACGTATATAATGTTCCCACCGAGAAGTAGGGGCCAACGAGCCAGGAATGTGGTGAAACATTACATTCGACATGTTAAGTTGCCTTAGGTTAGGATATATAACGTTATAGACGGATATACTGTTCCCACCGAGAAGTAGTTGCCGACGCGCCAGGAATATTGTAAAATATTACATTCGACATGTAAGGATGCCTTATGCTAGGATATATAACGTTATAGACGTATATAAAGTTCCCACCGAGAAGTAGGTGCCGACGAGCCAGGAATGTTGTAAAATATTACGCTCGACATGTTAGGTTGCCTTAGGCTAGGATATATAACGTTATAGACGTATATAAAGTTCCAACCGAGAAGTAGGTGCCTACGAGCCAGGAATGTTGTAAAATATTACGCTCGACATGTTAGGTTGCCTTAGGCTAGGATATATAGCGATATAGACGTATATGATGTTCCCATCGAGAAATAGCGGTCGGCGCGCCACGAATGTAGTAAAATATTACATCCGAGATGTTAGGATTGCCTTAGGCTAGGATATATAACGTTATAGACGTATATACTGTTCCCACCGAGAAGTAGTTGCCGACGCGCTAGGAATGTTGTAAAATATTACATTCGACATGTTAGTTTGCCTTAGGCTAGGATATATAGCGTTATAGACGTATATAATGTTCCCACCGAGAAGTAGGGGCCGACGTGCCAGGAATGTAGTAAAATATTACATCCGAGATGTTAGGATTGCCTTAGGCTAGGATATATAACGTTATAGACGCATGTAATGTTCCCACCGAGAAGTGGGTGCCGGCGCGCCAGGAATGTAGTGAAATATTACATCCGAGATGTTAGGTTGCCTTAGGCTAGAATATGTAAAGTTATAGACGTATATAATGTTCCCACAGAGAAGTAGGGGCCGACGTGCCAGGAATGTAGTAAAATATTACATCCGAGATGTTAGGTTGCCTTAGGTTAGGATATAAAGCGTTATAGACGTATATAATGTTCCCACCGAGAAGTAGGTGCCGACGTGCCAGGAATGTAGTAAAATGTTACATCCGAGATGTTAGGTTGCCTTAGGTTAGGATATATGGCGTTATAGACGTATATAATGTTCCCACCGAGAAGCAGGGGCCGGCGCGCCACGAATGTAGTAAAATATTACATCCGAGATGTTAGGTTGCCTTAGGCTATGATATATAGCGATATAGACGTATATAATGTTCCCACCGAGAAGTGGGTGCCGGCGCGCCAGGAATGTAGTGAAATATTACATCCGAGATGTTAGGTTGCCTTAGGCTAGAATATGTAAAGTTATAGACGTATATAATGTTCCCACCGAGAAATAGGTGCCGGCGCGCCAGGAATGTTGTAAAATATTACATCCGAGATGTTAGGATTGCCTTAGGCTAGGATATATATCGTTATAGACGTATATAATGTTCCCACCGAGAAGTAGGGGCCGAAGTGACGGGAATGTTGTAAAATATTACATCCCAGATGTTAGGTTGCCTTAGGTTAGGATATATAACGTTATTGACTTCTATAATTTTCCCACCGAGAAATAGGGGCCGACGCCCCAGGAATGATGTAAAATTTTACATTCGACATGTTAGGATTGCCTTAGGCTAGGATATATAACGTTATAGACGTATATAATGTTCCCACCGAGAAGTAGGGGCCGACGTGCCAGGAATGTAGTAAAATATTACATCCGAGATGTTAGGTTGCCTTAGGTTAGGATATATAACGTTCTAGACGCTCATAATGTTCCCACAGAGAAGTATGGGCCAACGAGCCAGGAATGTGGTAAAATATTACATTCGACATGTTAAGTTGTCTTAGGTTAGGATATATAACGTTATAGTCGTATATACAGTTCCCACCGAGAAGTAGTTGCCGACGCGCCAGGAATGTTGTAAAATATTACATCCGAGATGTTAGGATTACCTTAGGCTAGGATATATAACGTTATAGACGTATATAATGTTCCCACCGAGAAGTAGGGGCCGGCGCGCCGGGAATGTAGTAAAATATAACATCCGAGATGTTAGCTTGCCTTAGGCTAGGCTATATAACGTTATAGACGTATATAATGTTCCCACCGAGAAGTAGGTGCCGACGCGCTAGGAATGTTGTAAAATATTACTTCGGAGATGTAAGGATTGCCTTAGGCTAGGATATA